>JBBBDQ010000215.1:172500-857500 GCA_037127315.1 Ascarosepion bandense
CTCAAATAGATTAATGTTTTTTTTCTCAATTAGAAAGAAAATCGTAATAATTATTGTGAAATCTCAAGATTATATTTTGTTGATTCCTTATTTCTTGATGATATCGGAGATATTACAGCGCCAGGGCACAGATAACAGCCATAGATTTTTAGCTAAACCACTATTAATCCAATTTTTCCAGAACTTTACAATTGATTTTTCTTTTCTCAAGTTTTATTGATTTGGGTTTTTTACGGTTTACCAAACTTTGTTTATATTTCTGAGATGAGGTATGGCAATTATTTACGCTATTTATATTGCTTAGACTGAAGAAGGCGTACAACGGCTGATACTTCGTGCAAATGAAAGTAAAAGATAAGGACAACAGCCCAAACAATGTAATCAGTGTAATTGGCTTATCAATATTTTATTATCATTATTTAAAGCCAATAATGTTTTTAGATTGTAATGATTTTTATTTTAACAAATAATTATTTACTCATACAAGTCCTACTATTTTACCCATAGCTGGGAGGGAGAAGAGAAGAATTCATATCTTTCATATCATATCATTTCCGATCGTATCTTTCTCAAGGGTAATTGCACGTAGGTGAACAGGAAATTGTAATTTCGAATCGCTGTCCATTAAACTACACGTAAATACAAGCTTACTGCATATAGTGTTCTCAAGTGTTCACCCATTTACGCACTGACTAGGCTCGACTTTGCTTAACGTCTGTGATCGTACGAGAACACTGTTTCTATGTGATATGGCATTAAGACTACGCAGAGAAAAATACGGTTATCCACTAAAAATATCGTTTAAAATGATAAAAATCTGTTTTATTAGTAAAAAAGTCCATTCGAAAATGTTCTTCTGCTACATGTGGAGATCTATGACAGGAGAAATTTTACCAAGTCGGTAAGGCGTACCAATCTAAAACATAACTCCCTCTTTAATGAAGGACAAAGGTTCGATTCCTGCCGAATAGCTCAAATTTTTATTTAATTAGATCCCTCGAACATTCAGGCCGGTAGAAGAAAATAAAAATATATAGTTTAATAAGTAAATATAGTGTCTACTTAAATAGGAGCTTCCACTAAAAATAACATTTAAGGTGAGTAAAATGTGCCAGATTACTAAAAATATCTTTAGAAAGACAAGGTTTATAGTGATGCAAGCATGACTTTAGTTGCAAAAAACGGGCAATGTTTTCCCTTGGTCCATTGGCATCAGTGATGAATATTTGCCACCGCAAAAACAAAGCTAACGAACAGTATTTACATTATTCGGACTATTGATCACATCTTTGTTGCCATTTGTACGAGGTTTCAGTCGTTGTACGCTACCGCCTTTCTCATATGCTAGAAATTTCGAACTGAACTCTTTATTACAATCACTGAGGTATATGAACTCCATTCCTTGCTTAAAGCCTCGATTGGAAGTCATGAGTTATCTCCCTCTAACCCTGCAAATTACTTGTTCACCTCTGCTGTAGTCTGGTATTGAAATCAAAACTCTAATAGTCAAGTCACGAATTAACCATGTGTCCTTAAGGACAAGAATAACTGAATTTTTGGAACTTATAAACCTAATGTCCAGTAGCCCTTTTTTTACCAGAGTTCATGTTGCAATTTTTGATGTTAATAGTTTTCTCTAGTATTTTTAATGTTAATGGTTTTCTCTAGTATTTTTTTTACCAGAGCTCATATTGCAATTTTTGACACTAATGACTTTTTCTGGCACTTCATATTACTGGTTCCCATATTGTGTTCATTTCTATGCTTGGTCGGCTTAGAAGATTTTTAAAGCCTAGCGTATGTTCCGATTCCTTAAGTTTACGTTGTTTCCAGTGGCGTTCTCTATCTATTATTTCAACTTCATCCCATAGGGGGCGGTGATCCCCTTTCTCGCTCGATATGTAGTCAGCTACACCTGATTCTTCTATCTCCCCTCGTGTTACGGTCTTGCGGTGTTCTTGTAGCCTTACCTTAAGGAGGAGGTCTGTCTCTCCTTTATATTTCTTTCCACAACTACATGGAATGGCGTACACACAGTTCTTAGTCATGTCCTCCTCTGTTGGGGGTCTTACTTAGAAGAGGTAGAACACTGTTACAAGAACAGGTAGAAGAGTCCATTGGCCTGCAAAATTTAAACAATATGTTTAGACTGTGGAAATGAACAATTACAAAAAAGTACCCTATTACAATTTTATCTAATTTCTGCCAGGGTTTTATGACACATGCACACATATATGGAAACATACACACACACTCATATTCGCATTCATTCATACGTATGTAATAAATTTCGTTCTAACCGTATAGATTCGAATAAATGTAAGCTGTTCGCTGGTTGGTTTAAGTTAGCCAATCAGAACCAAGGTAAGTTATCGAAAAGTTTACCGCCAAATCGTAAGGATGTTTTGAATGCCTGCTTAAACGATTTGCCGCGTATTTTTCACCAGTTGGCACAATAATCTTTACACGCACAACACGTAAAATATTATGACCAACTCACCTTCTCTTCCTAATTCATTCTTCTGAACACTACAAAGATGAACGTTATTCATGAATTCAGGCATTTCACCAATCTTCTATCAATATTATTCCTCACACAAATGACCTATGACACTGATAAATCTTCCAGCGACAAAGCACATTACAACTTACATCAAAGGCTTGAACACAATCTTATGCAGAAAATGGAAGACATTTTAATCAGACACTTTCAACGTCTGTACAAAGTATGTATTTCTTGTCATTGTAATACACCTTATATAATTACAATTAAGGATTTGACCATTTCATTCAATTTTCTGTTTGATAATTTAATGAATGATTTCAACCGTATAAAATAATTGTTGGTATGCAGGAGTTTAGTTAGGAAGTTCTTTGGGAAATGGCCTTGTGTCATGTAAAATTCAAGCCTAAATTAGTCTTGCATAAAAGGCCTCATCAGAACCACTGCTGATGGTCGTCCTGATGTTATATAGACCACAGATCCTTTTAACTTTCTTCAATAACCCCTTCACATAGGGTAGACAGATTGAGGCTGTTTCCTGAGAGTTGTTATCCTCATGCACCCTCCCTTCCGTGTATGTGGGATTGTCATGTATCCTGGATAACTGTTTCGGTGTAGGGTACTGCTTATGCTGTCCATTTCCTGTTTGTATGACTCTGGATCGCCGCTTATGACTTTTGCTCGATGTTGAAGGCAGCGGACGGTCCCTTTCTTGTATGGGTCGTGGAAGTTGAAGTTGAGGTATTGTCATACGTACGTCGTATGAATGGCAACAAAAATGAGGACAAATACTAAAGCTAACAAAGCTAACAATTATTAAAAAAACACCACCACCTAAGAAGGACATTGCCTAACAAAATGTCAAGATGAGAACAAACCATGTGCTTGCACTGTACTTTAATTCAATCCAACAATTGTACTCATTTCATTATAGGTAATTTAATAGTCTAAAATCTTTTATAAATTATATTACTCTGTTAAATTAAATAAATGAATTTAACATTAGGTTCTCTTGAGTTCGTCTCTATCGGAATTTACCTGGATTGTAAACCAAGTGTACTATGTTATATATATATATATATATATATATAGGTGTGAGTTTGTGACCATGGGTTTCACGCTCTTGCAATCGTCAGACAAACCGATTAATCTTTTAAAAAATTGGCTTTATGTAGGGCTTCGTATATTGGTGTATTATTGTGGAAGTATACATTTTGTATGTTTGAATAGAAACTTATTGCTGGAAAAGAATAACATGAATTGTAGAAGTTAATGTTCAATAAGAAACAAGTAATGAGGTAAAGGGTATCAAGAGTTGTAGAGATGTTCGTAGTAGTAACTTGTTGGAAAAAGTTTATGAGTAGGGATGTATATGTTGTGGGATCTCCCTTTTTTCTATGATAATGGACTCGACTTGAGTATGCATATACTCCTGCCATAGTGAGACACATCAGATTCGTATGAGAACAGAAGAGAACATTATGATACCGAACGATACCGAAGTTACACAGAGAATACCACGTCAGTAGTCATAGTAACTCTGAGCTCAACTCAGCTAGAATATACACAGATAGACTTATTTATATATATATATATATATATTCTTTACTAATCGTATTCCTGGATTACTAAACTGCGTTCAAGTTTGTATATTTTCGTTTAATATAATCTATTTTTCTATCTCAAATATCTGTTGTTCATTATTTTGTGTGGTTCCTTACCCAGAATCCACAGCGGTATGTTGGGATAGGAGTGCTTTTGATGTATTCGCTCAGTTTTAAAATGTTTGTTATCAAAGATAAGATGAGGCATATGGGAATGTTGAGAATGGAGAAGAAGAATTAAAAGCAATCAGCACACGAGAAAGAAGGAGAAAGAGAACGAATATGGGATACAACCTTACGTACAGGTCGAAATGAAGTTTCTCCCGTTACATTTTACGGTGTCGTCTCTCTTGCTGTTCCCATCTCACTGACTAACACTAACTGAAGCCTTTATAGCCATTTAGTTTTTGCGCACTGGATCTTTAACTCTTTCTAATTTTGCAAATCACTTCCATTGGTCAGAAAACCAATTTAAAATCTACTCAGGCAATCCGGTTTTGACTTTTTATTTAAGCCCGTGGTCAATCCTATTTTTATTCGGCAAATCCAGGATTTCACACGTCATTGTGAATTTTTGTAAAAGTGAAGAAGAAAGTTGCTTTTAATTCTTAATTTCCTATCCGGCTTACGGCCTATCACGTTGAATACACCGGTTCCCGCTCGAACACCGAAGTTAAGCAACGTTGAGCCTCGTCATTATTTAGATGGGTGACCGCTTGGGAATACCAGGTGCTGTAAGCGTCTAGTGACGGATGTGCGTTGTCGTGTAGTGGATATCAGCTCGGAAAGAGAAATCGTTGAGCCGAGTTCGAATTCCAGTTGAATACCCTGCATTCAGTTAAGCACTTGTACTCTTCCCGCCAGTTCTGAGTTAAATAACAGGGTAGGACTTGGGGACCCTGCCCTTAAAAACAAATCCCAATGAATCTTGATACTCGAAAAGAAAAAAAGGAGTATTACTAGACACAAAAAACTTGTTTAAAAAACAACAATCAATTGTTGAAAGAAAAAGGGTATTACCAGTAATAAATAAATAAAATTTAATTGGCAATAAATGGCCTGCCGAGATTGATATGCCATAAAAACAAAATAAACAACCAACCAACCAAATAATTTCCTATCCACCACAATATCACAGACACAAGTTCTCATTCAAATGTCCTCTGACTATCATCAGCTGTCCATAGTTTTGATGTCTATTTTCATTGTGGCAACATTTCTTCATTCCAGCTGAATAAGCCTTTCACTAACTGATTCAGAAATTAAACATCTAACCACTAAATGAGAGCAACACATGTTTCGCCATCACATTTTGTGTAGATCGCCTAGTATATATATATATATATATATATATATATATATATATATATATACCGTGACCAAAACCTCACCCGAGACCATAGTAATAAAAACATAATTTGAATTTTACCTTTTCAATGGAAAATTAAAAGTTAGAGAACGCTGAGAACGGATCATATTTAAAATTTTGTGTACTTCTAAAATCTGTGAATTGCAAATATTTCAATAAAATTTCGATTTAGAAAATTTTAGAAATTAAACCGATAGTGTTTCGCTCTTTGATCTGTATGTTTTTTAAGTCAATATAGTATATGTACTTTTCTTTGAATTTTAATATAAAGATCATCTTAAAAATGTTTTAGTTAAAATCGTGTTTTATCTCAAGATTGAAAAGGTCACTGTTGAAAAGTAGAACAGAAAAAATCAATTTTACAAATTAAAAAGAAAAGGAATGACGTATTTTTTTCTCTTGAAGAGAAAATGGTTTCCTTAAAAATTAAGTAAGCGAAAAAATGTTTAAAGAGACTTTTCGTTTTTTTCACCGCCATTCACATCAGTCCGGGAAATAGCAGCAGGAAGATCCTGTCTTCAACGGTTTTATTTTTCACGCCTACCGTATTTTCTGATTATTTCTTTATTTTTCATTGTAATTGTTGTAATGGAATGTTCCACCCTCTCTTTCGTCTATGTGGACTGACTATATTAGTAGCCATGTATAGTGAACACAAGAGGTATCTGTGACTTGCTTCGGCAAATACTGCCAGCAGATTGTCTGTCTGGCCGTAGTGTATTCTCTTTGGAAGAAATCTCTCTTCTTTCATCTATGCACATGTTGCTGTTCTTTCTCTCGAGTACCACTTAATCTGTTTGTAACCTTTTTAAGGTATACAAAAGTAATTTCACTTTTTTCTGATTCAAATTTATGACACCCTTAAAATTTTCCCTCTTTCTTTATTTTCTATCTTTTCAGCAAGTGTGGGTGTTTTTTTTCTAAGCGCAGCTTAGTGGTGGCTCAATGCTGAAATTGTTGGGTACCCAGTAAGGATCCGGTAGTTAAATGCTATACCTGATACATGCTTTGGGGATCATGTCTCGAAAGAGACATGACTGACTAGGCAAAAGATTTCCTCGCAGTCGGTTGTCATTTCTTTCTTCGGTAAACTTGTTGCCGATCAAGGCTATAGAACCCAATCTATCTTGCTATTCAACCAATAGATGGAGGGGGAAGAGATGGATTAATACCGTTCTCAAGTGTATTTGCGAGTAATTGAATGTAACGAATTCAACTGGAATTCGAACTCGACTCTCCGGTTTTTCATTCCGAATCGATATTCATTACACCGCAACGCACAGGGAGGATAGAACTCATTATTCAGTCATAAGGGATCTAAGTTAGCTTTAAATACGTGTACGATGCACACACGAAGAATATCTTTTTCTTTAGATGTCGTGTTCTCTCATTACATACGTATTCATAGCTCTCCACAATATCTCGTCCCTTAAAGCTCTTAACAGATTATGTCAGTTAAGGGGCTTGACTGACGAAGCAGAAGTTTTTTCCGCAGTAGTTTGCCTTTAGTTTCGCCGGTAGACTGGTTGCCAATCAAAGTTGAAGAACCCAATCTGCCTTGTTATTTAACCCATAGCTGGAGAGAAGAGATTGATTAATATCTTTCCAAAGGGTATTTTCGCGTAAGTGAAGACAACAAATTCGTCTGGAATTCAAACTCGGATCTCCGATTTCTCGTTCTGATTGGCAAAAATTGCTGTTCCGCTATCTTGATTGATCCAGCGATACAAACTTTCTTGTTGTTACGCCACGTCGAAACGTTTGTTTCTCATCATGTTTTATCAATTTATTTATTCATTATTTCATTCTATTTTGTTTTTTTTTCTTTCATACTTTCGTTCTTTTTTTCGTTCTTCATTTTATTTTTCGCATTTTGGTTTCCTTTTTTTTATCCTTTTTTTCTTCATTATTTATTTATTTCGTTGTTTGTTTCTTTCTTCCTTTTCCAAGGTCTTTTTTTCTTTTTCCTTTCCTTTTTCTCTTCTTTTAATTTTATTATTTTACTTCCTTTCTTTGAATAATCATTCACTTTATTTATCTCTCGCTTCCCCCCTTTCTCTCTTACTCTGTGTTTTTACTCTTTTCTTGTGATCTCTCTATTAGCTTTTCTCTCCTCTTATTTATTCACTAATTGTATATTTATTTTTATTTTATGTTTATTCTAAAGACACTATAACATTTTGCAGGTCATTAAATAATTGACATATAACCAGAGAAGCAGACGTTAATTAAGTTTTACTACAAAAATATTATTACTATCGGACATATCCGTCCGAAAAAAAAAAACATGATAAATAGTAATATACAAATTTACCTGCAGGCATAAGAAATTCTGATGAATTATATTCCGCGTTCATGCGTATTATAATGTATATACATACATCCAATACTGATAAAAGTTTGGGAGCTTCTTGAATTGTTTCTCTAAGTTCATAAAAAAGGCTAACTTTGCATATTTAGATAAATTCACCTATTGTGTGTATACGCAAACCCTTACATAGAATGCAAATATTTTTTTACAAGCATTTTAAATTTATTTGCATAAATTTGCATTTGCTTTGGAAATTTCGTTACAATTTGATCCTTTTTCTTAACTGTAGAGCAGAAATGTACAAATAGTAAAATTCCATTGCTTAGTAGAAGTTCAATTTCATGTAGATGAATGTGTGATTGACATTAATTTTCAAAAACGGTTAAAATGCCAAGAAATGAATAAATTAGCATTGAAAAAAGAGTCCAAGTAAAAATGCTTTTTATAGAAGGGTAATTCTGAACGTCAGGTTCTAGAAAATTACAGATAAAAAAACGGTAGCCAGAAATTGATTTCTTTTTTAAGTTTAGAGGAAAAAATAATGTGGTTCTAAACTTTTTGGTAGGCAGTATATATATATATATATATATATATATATATATATATATATAAATATATATGTCCGCAGACAGATCTGTTTCGCTGTATCACAGCTCATCAGTACGGTTAGACATCCGATTGCTTTTTACTTACCCTGGATTGAAACACGACCAAATTGCCAAATTGGCGTCAATCGGCGATACTTTTGAGCGTATGGGTGCTCGGTAGAAGGATGCAGACTTTTAGCGTATGATATATCATATTCACAATAGGTGAATTTATCTAAATATGCAAAGTTAGCCTTTTTTATGAACTTAGAGAAACAATTCAAGAAGCTCCCAAACTTTTATCAGTATTGGATGTATGTATATACATTATAATACGCATGAACGCGGAATATAATTCATCAGAATTTCTTATGCCTGCAGGTAAATTTGTATATTACTATTTATCATGTATTTTTTTTTTCGGACGGATATGTCCGATAGTAATAATATTTTTGTAGTAAAACTTAATTAACGTCTGCTTCTCTGGTTATATGTCAATTATTTAATGACCAGCAAAATGTTATAGTGTCTTTAGAATAAACATAAAATAAAAATAAATATACAATTAGTGAATAAATAAGAGGAGAGAAAAGCTAATAGAGAGATCACAAGAAAAGAGTAAAAACACAGAGTAAGAGAGAAAGGGGGGAAGCGAGAGATAAATAAAGTGAATGATTATTCAAAGAAAGGAAGTAAAATAATAAAATTAAAAGAAGAGAAAAAGGAAAGGAAAAAGAAAAAAAGACCTTGGAAAAGAAAAAAAGAAACAAACAACGAAATAAATAAATAATGAAGAAAAAAGGATAAAAAAAGGAAACCAAAATGCGAAAAATAAAATGAAGAACGAAAAAAAGAACGAAAGTATGAAAGAAAAAAAAAACAAAATAGAATGAAATAATGAATAAATAAATTGATAAAACATGATGAGAAACAAACGTTTCGACGTGGCGTAACAACAAGAAAGCTTGTATCGCTGGATCAATCAAGATAGCGGAACAGCAATTTTTGCCAATCAGAACGAGAAATCGGAGATCCGAGTTTGAATTCCAGACAAATTTGTTGTCTTCTCTTACGAGAAAATACCCTTTGGAAAGATATTAATCAATCTCTTCTCTCTAGCTATGGGTTAAATAACAAGGCAGATTGGGTTCTGCAACTTTGATTGGCAACCAGTCTACCGGTGAAAGTAAAGGCAAACTACTGCGGGAAAATCTTCTGCCTCGTCAGTCAAGCCCCTTAACTGACATAATCTGTTAATCTGTTATATATATATAAAACTGAGGAGAAATTACTTTCAAGGGCAAAACATAGTTTCCAGTTTGGAATTTAAATAAAATATTTGTGGCACCAGTTCCGTTACCTTTCAGACCAACCTTGTTTGTGGCAATTTTCTTTTCATTCTAGTCCAATGAGTATCCTTACATGTGTTTCCTCATCATTAAGTATTTCAGTCTACTCTATATGGGAGACATAATGCTGGGAGTCTACTTCTACAGGTTTAAAAAACGAAATGAAAAAATTCAACTGACTAGATTTAAAGTGTCTGCCGATAGCATCTATTGGAACACAGACAGATTATATCGCGCGCTCGACTAGCGTGATACTTTTACTTGTATTTTTAACTAAAGTCTAAAAAAATAAATACACTATACATAGTTATATTTTCGGATTATTCAACAAAATCAACGTTCATCTGTATTTCAACACAGGCAAGGTACTAAAGCCACTAAGACACCGGGTGTGTGAAACAATATAAAAAATCATTATTAAGGAGTAAGGACAATAAAAGAACACAAACTAAGAAGACAGAAAGTAAATCTTGATGTTTTTAAATTTCTGAAAATCAAACTTGAATGGAAAGCAAGAATCCGGAAGCGAGTTCCATATGCGAGAAATGCGAGAATAGAAATAATTAGCATAAAATCTATGGTTATTGTAAAAATCTTATAGAACAACCAGCCAGTAATCAACTAGAATAGAAGTTTAGTCTAACTGACCAAAAAACCACCAGGGTAAATTGGTAGGTGGTTTAAATAATAACCTGGGAGATTCCATTCTGTTACAGGCAAGTCTATTCTGTAATTCTGTAAGAAGTGATTGGCTGATAATTTCAGTGTGTATATTGAGCTCCATAAATATCGAGCACAATATCCACCATTTGTCTTTGGGCCACATGGGGACATGTATTCAGTTACAACCCTGTTTACGTTTGTCTGCCAACTGGACGCTAGTTGGACACATCAGGAAGGTGAGTCTCACACTCTTAAATGTTCACCTTCCTACAGGGAGACAAAAAAGACCCCCATTGACTTCTATAGTTATGTTTAGCCATTTCGGATACCAAATGATGAGACCTTGCCGCCAATCTTGTCAGTCAGACAGTTAAATGCCGTACGGGATGCACACTTGTGCGATCATGTCTTTTCCGAAACATGACTACCGGGAAAATGATTTTCCCGGAGTAGGTTGCCATTACTTTCTACCAACTTAGTACAACGCTTAAATTCAGAGAGTTTAGCTACCATAGAAGAAACTTTATACAAAAATACCATAAAATATTTTTTTAAAAGGCAAAGAGAATTTTATATTACGAAAGTGAAGATGCTAGACCAAGACCAGTGATGTTGCAGGTTCCTTGGATTTTATCAAGGATCTCTAAATTGTCTATTTGTCAAGCAGTTCACTCCTTGATGTTATCAGTCAGGAAGAGAAGATTTCAGCATGCGGCACCTTTGTAAAGGCCCTGAAAACAATACCGCGTGTTAATCCAAGCCTTGTGAGTGAAATTGGGTAGATGAAACCCATTGATACCCCGCGATGGTTGTGTTTGCATTGTGTCTTCGGGTTTCAGCGTGCTGGCCTTGTTCAGACTGTTGATCACCGAATATAACGCGCTCTCACCCAACTTATGTTTGCTCAGCATTGTTGTAGTATATACCACAAGTGGATACTGTGGGTGCTGAAAAAAGCACAAATGTGCGTGATAAAGCGTCTGCAACAGGGATTAGCTAACGTACTTAGTAGAGAGACATCTTCGGATACGCGTGGCCAGTCATCCATTGCTTCAGGACATTAGAGGTCATGTGTTATATATTCTGTAACTCACAGAATATAATTTCGCCCAAAAAAGAAAATGTAGAGACCAATGACAAATTAAAAGCGTGTTTGTATCAAAGGCTTGTGTCTCAAGGACAGGAAGTATAAAACAATGCCAGAGGAGAGTAATGACGTCAGGGGCAGCTGCCTAATGGCAACAATAATGCGAAAATGATTAACAAATCTGCTTGGATAAAGATGACGCAATCAATCGAAATTCAGTGAATCTCAGTGTATATAAGACCAAGGTTTTTTGGGAAAATATGAGAACAGCCAGAGGTGTCGGAGAGAATGCTAAGAAAGACAACTCCAGCCAGTCAACTCCTTCCTATGTGTGTTTGTGCGTGCTTTCTTTTGACTAAGCCTCTGCACATAACAGTCACCGAAGAGAATAAAAATATAAGATTATATTTTTATATATACGTGTTCGTTGTTATTGTTTATCAGTCCCGACAATTATTGGTCCAGTAGCAGCAGCAGTTTATACCATACACGAAGCAATGTATAACACATGGCTCTCCACAAGAACCTATCTTTTTTTTTTAGTATGTTTTGATCTTTTCTATCTCTCCTAAAATTTTTTCCGCGATTCATTTGCAGAACATGGTCATAGTGAGTATATATAAACATTTTTAGTGTAGTATTTTTTCCTTAAGATATGCTGTTAGTTTAACAGATAGCGGCTGGGAACGACAAATTGAAGAGTTTCGTTACATTCGCTTGCGCAAGTGTCTTAAAAAGGTATGAATTCATCTATTTTTACCCCACCTATGGGTTAAATCGTAGGTCAAGCTCGCAGACTACTAAAATATTAGTAAAAAATATTAAAAACAGTACTTCCTTCAATACTCCTGCAAGAAAAACAATCGTCAATAAAGCATAACATGCATGTACATAAAAAAAAACTGGGCACCCCTTGCTTAGGTGACAACATTCTTTACCGACGTCGAACACCATTTGCCTATGTCAAAACACTCGCTTTCTACGAATTGTCTACTTACCCTGAAGATGACACGAAGAAAGTTGAAAGTTTAGAAATTATTTCTCGTACTTATTTTACGTAATTAACTTCGAACAATTTCTAAATGAATTTCCTGCCTCTCTGTGATGATTTATTCGTAATCTGGGCATCATGTACAGAGCATCAAATTGACTAGATCCTGACTGTACTTTAGAAAGGTTTGATTGGTTGGTGGTTGTTTTGTGTTATATCAGCGTCTATGTTTTATTTAATGCCGAAATCTAAATATTTTGAACAATTTCTTGGCTCCAACTAAGTATATTTTGAACGCAATCGTATGCCTTCATGTAACAAATAAAATGAATTACTGCTAATTTTACGATAAACATATATTTTTATTTTACTAATTTTATTTTAATTTAATTTAATTTAATTTAATAATATTTTATTATATAGTATAATATATAATATTTTATAATATATATTTTATCATATATTATTATTTTATAATAATATTTTAATCTATTTTATTCTATTTTATTTATTTTATTTTACTAATTTGACTGTTAATTTTACGATAAACTTGTATTTTTATTCTTTCTTAATGTGGTTCTACAGAAGGATGCTGCGAATCTCATGGATCTCAATGATGAGATTTTGGAAATGATGAAAACTAAAAGGAAATTAATACTGAGCATCAGGAAGAGACAGCTGAAGTTCCTGGGACACGCAACGAGGAAGGAGGGCTTGGAGAATCTGATACTAACAGACCAGATAGAGGGAAAAGGGAACAAGGCAAAGCAGCGGATAACATATTTCAAGGACCTAATCAGGTGGATGACGGAACGAGAATTGCATGGTGTAACAGGAGAGGGCGTGCTCAGAGCCATCAGGGATAGGGAAATGTGGAAAGCCATGATCGCCTACGTCCTGAAGGAACAGGGCACATAGAAGAAGAAGAAGTGTTTTGATTTTGTTTGTTGGGGAAATGTTCAGTATTTTCCTATAGCTCGGACTTTAACAACTGCTACCAACCCGGATCAGGGTGGACCGTGAACAACAACAATTAAGACATAGTTTCCACGCTTCTCAAAATAGCCAATCTCTCAATCGGAGGCCTAGCTGCCGGATGTAGTTTATCATCCAACTCAAAAGTAAGGCGAGCAGAAATCTATTTTGTGCATACTCTACAACCCATTACCTTACAAGATTTCCTCTCATTCCTGCATCGACACATGGATATATATCTCGATAACTAAATTCCTGAAAAAGATTCAATAACTCGATCGCTAATAAAGATCAACAGATCGATAAGTGAAAAAAATAAAGATATTTAAATCGATCGCTTATTGCGCAGCCATTAAATAGATTCGTCAAATCTTTCCAAATCTTATAAGTGTTTTTTCTAACTATATGAATGCTAACTTATTCCTATAGTTAGAAAAGTCAGTTATGAAATTTGTACGAATAATTATATATATATATATATGGCGTGTGTATGAGTGTATGGGTATATGCATTGATGAGATGGTGAGATTTGAAATTGATAGCCATGCTGTATACACTCCCAATCAGAATTAATTAAAGGTAATTCGTTGATCAATATAAATTAGGAACAGTACGCACCCATTCGGCTAAATGGAGGTCTATTAAACGGAATTCGATCAAATTGCAGCCAATTTAATTCAATCAATCAATGACGTCAACATGCCTTTGGAATATTTTTTGGGATCGATAATTAGAGTTTTGCCTCACGAATCAATCGCTCGGTGTTCAGACAAATGATGAGAATGTATGAGTGCCTGCATGCCTGATAGACTTTATGTAATGACTTAATTATTATAATGGCTAAAATTTTGGTTTTAAATCTTCCCACGATCCTAACTAGTGAAGTCTTTCTCATTAAAAGATCTATCTATCTATCTATCTATCTATCTATCTATCTATCTATCTATCTATCTATCTATCTCATTCAGTTCATCTATCTATCTATCTATCTATCTCATTCAGTCATCTATCTATCTATCTATCTATCTATCTATCTATCTATCTATCTCATTCTGTTCATCTATCTATCTATCTATCTATCTATCTATCTATCTATCTATCTATCTATCTATCTCATTCTGTTCATCTATCTATCTATCTATCTATCTATCTATCTATCTATCTATCTATCTATCTCATTCTGTTCATCTATCTATCTATCTATCTATCTATCTATCTATCTCATCTATCTTCATCTATCATCTATCTATCTATCTATCTATCTATCTATCTATCATTCTATTCATCTATCATCTATCTATCTATCTATCTATCTATCTATCTATCTATCTGTCATCTCATTATCTATCTATCTATCTATCTATCTATCTATCTATCTATCTATCTATCTATCTACCTATCTCATTCTGTTCATCTATCTATCTATCTACCTATCTCATTCTGTTCATCTATCTATCTATCTATCTATCTATCTATCTATCTATCTATCTATCTATCTCATTCTCTTCATCCATCTATCTATCTATCTATGGGAATTTCGAGTTCGAATTCCAGTTGAATTCTTTACATTAACTTACGCTCAAATGCCCTTCGGAAAGGGATTTATCCGTCTCTTCTTCCTTCAGCTTTGAGTTAAGTAGCACGACAGATTAGGTTCTATAGCCTTGGTTGGCAACCAGTTAACTACAGAAAGTAATGGCAACCTACCGCGGGAAAACCTAGTCAGCCATGTCTTCTTTAAGACATGATCGCCCAAGCGTGCATTACATATGGCACTTAACTGATTTAATGTACTTCTTGTTTTCTTGAGTTATTACTTAAGCCCGGGTGGGTGGGGAAAATGAAATTAATGCCTAAGCATTTAATCACTCACCATTTACTAGAAAAGTGTTTTGTCCATTTTTCGTTGTTCTGAGACCAGTTGATCAATCTGCAGTCGTTCGGAGAGCAAATGATCCGTCTTTATAAATAAAGTTGTGCCGAAAGACAATGTTTCAGAAAGATGAATAAAATTAAAAACACAATTTATATGAAATAACATTTTTATGAATCTTAGAATAAATTTACTTTGTCGACAAGCTAAATTTCTTATAAAATATGACTATTCATAATCGGGGTCCTGGGTATGACTGTGAACTGCATCCAGCAGCGAGGCATCCGATTGGGAGGTTGTGAGGAGCATGAAACCACCTCTTAATTGTTGTTGTTCCGAGATCCACCCTGACCCGGAATGGTAGCACCTGTTCGGGTCCCAGCCATGGGCAAATAGTCAAGCTCCAAACTGGGGTCAAAACACTATGAAAGTATAAAAATAGAAATATAAACATAAAAATAGACTTTTATAGTAAAATATACATTTTTGAAGGAAAATATTACCAACAATACATTTTTGAAGAAAACATTAATATCCATAACATATAATTAAAGGAAAAAAATTATTCCCAGCAAAACATTTTTTAATACAAACTTAGATCTATTCACACAAAATAGAATTTTATAGAAATATATACATAAAAAACGACATTTTTTTAGAAAAAATATACATTTTTGAAGGATAATGTTAAGAACAAGACATTTTTTTAGAAACAATATTGCTAGTAATACATATTTGATGGAAAAAAAGTAAAAATTATTGTCATAATGAATTGTTGAAGGAAAAAAATTATTACCAGCAATTCATTTTTAATATAAAACTAGAAGACATCTTCTGTTTTTTAAATAAAAATTTTGAAAAATTTCATTAAAATCTGACTAAATCAATGTTATCACTATAACCAAACATGAGAAACTATCTTACATTTTTGACATTAAATAACGCATAGAAGTTGAAATACCGTTAAACAAAACTCAAACTCTTCGTAATCGAAATTATGGCGTATTTCTTTAGGCAGCAGTGGTCAATATTACAAACCAAATGAAATTGTGACACTCTTGGCCCCGGCTGGCCCTCTGCTCCTGGTCCGGAATCTGTTGTAATGATGATGATCGGAAACTGAGTGGGTTGATGCTATCGAAACGGCACCAGTTATGACGACGCTCTCGAATCGCTAATCGTGATGATGGCCTCGTCACAGCAGCTGGTCCTCGTGTACATTTGAGTCACAAAAAATAAATAAATAAACACAGCACCAAAAAAAAAAAAAATAAATAAATGAACAAGGTCGAAGACGCCTGATTAAGTTACGGAAAAAATATTTATATATATATATATAAAATAATTAATAATAAAAGCAGAATGTACAATCACCGAATTTCAAAGTTTACAACGGAGAGATAGATTCGTTTAAGTAATCAAAGCTTTCGATTTTCCAGATAAAAAAGTCTTTTCATAGCGGAGCGAAGTTTTTGTTAAGAATAATCAGAGCTTTCAATTTGCCAAATAAAAAATAATTTTTTCATAACGGAGCGAAGTTTTCGTTACGAATAATCAGAGCTTTCAATTTTCCAAATAAAAAAGTCTTTTCCCAGCTCTTCACCGAAGCTTTACGGAAACGGTCGAAATATGTTGTTTTGATGACAGCGGTAGTAATTCATCTGGCCTCTTTCGCGCGGCAGCTCCTAGTGACTTTTCTCACTGGAGTCTCGATTTTTGTAGTTGTCTCCAATTTTCTTGGGGGAAGCTGAGAGGCCCGGCGTAGCTTTATGCAAATCAGATCTTTGACCAATGAGATTTATTCCACCTACACAATTGAAGGTAAAGTTATGGTTCAACGAATGAGGCAGCATCACTTCAGCTGACGCAATTTTCTTTTCGTCCACTTCTTTTTAATTCAACTGATTACGTCAACAAATCCAGCTTTAGCTTGGAAATTTTAACTCCAGTGAGATTTATAATTTTATTTCTATTCTCACAATCAAGTTTTGACCTTTTACCCCCATCAAAAGATCCTGACAATTTGTTGTAACTATCGCCATTTCTCACTTCCACTGACCCAAAACTTCGCTTCTGAATACGATGAGAAAAATATAATTTTATTTTCTTCCCCAATTTCCAGCTAATTTCTCTATTTTTTTGGATTTTATAAGTACATAAGTATTAAATATTTTTAGCAGAGCTCATATCGCGAATTACAATAACTGTACAACCAACAATACCACTAATAATAATTTCCTTCGCTCCGTTGTATTAAACCAAGCAGTATATTGTTTTCTCACGTGGAAATAGGGTTACAAAATGATAGATAGATAGATAGATAGATAGATAGATAGATAGATAGGAAGGATTAAACAAGAATAGATAGATAGATAGATAGATAGATAGATAGATAGATAGATAGATAGATAGATAGATAGATAGATAGATAGATATGAGCAGACTGAGATAGATAGATAGATAGATAGATAGATAGATAGATAGATAGATAGATAGATAGATAGATAGATGGATGTGGGTCAATTGAGATAGAGTGTCTCGTTTTATTAGTGTCATATTTGCTCGCAAATTTTAAATAATCTTTCTGTAGTATTATCCAACTTGTCTAACGATGAACTTCTGCTAAAGACCGATAGATAATTTGGACAAAGTACTTAAGAAAAGGTCCCTAAAGTTTTACCAACTTCTTCATCTTTTAACTATAGAACAACTTAGTTTTAAGACGTTTTGGTCTCATGTTGCAATGTATACTACACAGCACAACTTATCCGATATATTGACGTAAGCTTACTTTGCTATGGACATACATCTAATTATTAACACAAAACGAGCAGATTAACAATTCTACGCAAATGTAAGTGTTTCACTAATTTTTGCAGAAACTTCACGCGTACATAAAATGAGAAGATATGTCTATAAAACAAACTTTCTTCGACTCTTTTTAATATATCCATTTATTTTGTTCTGTTAATAAAATACGTATTTGTTAACAAAATTGATGCTATCTCTTATTGTTAGATGAGATCAGAAGCTCAATTTTGATGCTCAGTTTTGATAGTGTTCAAAATTTTTGGGGTGTTAATGGAATAACTTTTTTTCGTTCTACATCCTTATTTACAGAGACGATACTTCACAAGCTTATCGTTACTGTATTGGTATTTATATAACATACGTGAAAATGAGTGCATACCTTAGTTACAGTCTTTTAGACCTTTACAACTATGTTCACAGAGACGAAGAATTCATATTTCGACCCTATTCATTTTTTAAGGAGGGAAGTTCACTCAGACAACTTTTATTCGATAACTGCTACATTCTGAATAAGACTGTCCTTCTATCCACATAAATATTTTTTAACCGTTTCACCACCAAAACAAGGCAATAATGAGGCTAACACGTAGGGGGTTACGTAGAAATGAAAGAGAATGGGAAGACTTTACTGGAGAGAATTGAAAAAAAGGACAAATAAACAGGTTTCCATGAAGACAGAAAATAGCCATTGGCATTGCATTTAAACATTTTTAGATTGTAGTTGGCAGGAAAGCAAGAAACTAGAAAGGGAGTATCGTAGGTTAGAAGTACGATAAAATAAACTGTTAGAATAGAAGTTGAGGTTGCATCTAAGTAGTTCAACCAGAAAACGGTGGGACCTAATTGCCAATCTAGTCGGAAGTTTCAATTTATCTACACCATTTGCTATTAAATTTTAAAACTAAGGCAATCAAAATAAATATTGCTGCATTCAAATAAAAACATGTTATTCAATTTAAAAATTAGGTATTCAAATTAAATTATAAGCCATTTAATTTAAAACACTAAAGTATTTTTGTTATCGAAATAAAATGACATCAAATTCATCGTCTAAATTAAAATCGCAATTGCCAAGAAGGAGGAGTTCAGCTGAATACCAAGAAAGGCAAATCTGTACTATCAAACTATGTGGTACTAACGTAATAGTAGCATAATTAAATTATAATTAGGAATTGTAAATTCATTTTTTAAATTGAATGCGTTGGTTTTTAAATTAAACGTTATTTCAAATTTGGATTCACTATTATTTAATATGAATGTGGTAATATTTAATTTGAATGTCTTAGCATATAAATTGAATGGCAAATGGTGTAGTCAAGGCATTGGGGTAATGAAACTCATCATAACAGTTGCCATGAAAATATGTGTAATAAAAACAAAGGGAAGTCAGGTGAAGTGAGAAAGTTTCTGAAGTCGCGATTACAGGTAAGGATTGATTATATTACAGACCATTCCTTGAATTTTGTCAAGAATCTTGAGATATACAGCGGGAGCAACAGACCAAATATGTCAGCAATGAACGAATGAATGATGCACGGTGGAACCTGACGAGAACAATTTTCTGGTGTGATGCAGTAAACCAACTTTTCTCAGGAAGCGGTTTCCGGTTTTCTCTTTTCCAATTTTCTCACGTTTTTTTTTCTCAATTGGAGTAGATAGACTAAACTATCGCCCGGTTCACATTCCACCCTCGTCTATTGAACAGGTGAAGAGGCTCATCCTTTGTTTCCTGTTTATGATGCGGTTTCCGGTTTTCTCTTTTCCAATCTTTTCACACCTATGTAGCCCCCTGCACATCAGTGGCGTTACCGCCTTGCTCGGGGTGATATGATTAAAAAAAAAAAAGTCGACGTTGCACTTGATTCAATAATGACGTTCTTTTTTTTAATAATCATATCACCCCAATCAAGGCATTTTACTGCCACTGTTTTGCATAGGAAGAAACTTATGAGAAAGAGTGACAGGTCATAGGGGTGTCAGGAAGTGGGCACGAGAAGGATGAGAATACTGATGAGAGTGGAGTGGACGGAGAAAGAAATATGAGAGAGAGGACGCAAGTTAGTGAGATAGGAGATGATTATTGACTTTACATTTAAATTCTTGGAGATTGTAGCTGTCGGGGAAGCAAGTAAATGGAAGGAAATTCCACAGGCGGAAAATGCGAGAAAAGAAGCTGATGGAGTAGAATTTACGTTTACATTTTATTAGTTTCATTGTAAAAGGGTGAGACCTAGTTGCTAATCTTGTGGATAGAGTAAATTCATATACAGGGGACACCAGTGAACTCATTTCATCGGAGCAGAAGCCGTTCTAGTTCCTTTCAGTGGAAAACCAGAACTCCGAAAGAGTATTTGTATTCTGAAGTTAGTTAGAATTATGGATATCACTTACTTTTGGTCATTGTCTCATGAATATGAACACTCACAAAAGCCCAATTTTTTTCTGTGTATTATAAGCAACCCTAAACGTTAAGCTTAATATGGAACAAAATGCGTATTATATAGAAATAATTACAATATTTTGTTTTGAACCGAAAAAAGAAACCTCAAGTCTTTACAAATAAATATCCAAAGAAACAGTCCACTCAGTTTCCTTATCACATTTATTTATTTTTACATTTCTGACCGGACCTTGGAGCTTTCTACTGATAGACAATGAAGGCGAAGATGCAACTATATGGAAATACATACAGATTTTGTTAAACTTTCGTAGTAAACGTAGAACAGACTTAAAAACCAATATAATAGTGTTCATGACTTCCCGCTATTTTTTTCTTGTTGTATAGAAAAATCAATTCCAGAATATGTTGTTCTGTTTTTCTTTCTAAGACCCAACGTCTTTCAGAATGGCTTAGTGATTAAGCAGGGTTAGAAGAGAATAAAGAATAGACGAAAACGTTCCAGGAAGCGAAAAGAAAAATGCAAAATAAGGAACACATTCATTATTGATGTCGCCGGAAAAAAAAATTACAGAAATAATAAAAAATAAGAAACGATGTGAAAATAAAAGGAATCCTGGATATTAAAGGGACGTATTGATAGAAATAACGGTCGTGGCACTTCTGGATGTTAATATGACAAAAAAAACAAACAAAAAAAAAACAGAAAAAATGCAGGAATGTTATGTCGGATTTCTGTGTTATCACCTTAGCCAAATCGGAAACTATTTCTTTTTAGTAATATCGAATCGTTCTATACGGGAGTCCTTTTTAGGTGGTTAGATTATCGGTGTGCGTCGAAAATATGTTAAGTTATGGAATCTATCCTAGATATCCCACCGTGAGTTAATAGATTTTCTGTATTTAGGGGATGAGGTATTGTAATTATTCACACTTTCCACATTGTTCGAAATGTTGTCCCATCTTTGTTGCCATATTCACGAAATTTTGGCCGTTATACGCTTCGACCTTCTTTAGGATTTGTTTCTATTTCTGAGATGAAACATTGGAATTATTTATACTTTTTAGATTGTTCAAAATATTGTCCTTATCACTGTTGCTATATTCACGACGTTTCGGTCGTTGTACGCTTCGACATTCGTCAGGATGTTTGTCTATTTCTGAGATGAAGCATTGTAATTATTTACACTTTTCAGATTGCTCGGAATATTGTCCTTATCGTTGTTGCTATATTCACAATGTTTCGATCGCTGTACGCTCGACCTTCTTCAGGTGATTGAAATTTCAAACTGAATCCTTTATTTCGTTCACCGGGGGTAGATTTTCCTAGTTCCATGAGCCATGCTTCTTCCAGATGTCTTGATATCAGCTTACACTCAACTCTAAGTTCTTTTATTTTTCACCTCTGCTGTAGCCAGGAATTGAACACACAAATATTTGGGTCAAGTCACTGGATTCAACGAACGCTTTGATTTACTGTATCCTTAGGCTGGATTGTACAGAGGTTTAATAAATATTTACTTAAGGGGTATAGTTTTGATGTGGCACAAGGCCGAAAGTATAGAGCATTCAGCGAGGATCAAACTCATTACTCAGAATGTGAAGTAACGTAATAGTTATGAACGCAGAGAGTGCAATCGGGGAGACTCTTGCCTAGCAAGTTGCGTTCACTTTGGCTAAAAACCCCTTGTGAAAGACCGGGATCTGTCTATTCTTCAAACAGCTAGGGATAAAAAATCAGGGTAGACGGGGCTCTTTAGACTTGGTTAGCACCCGGTCTTAAAGAAAAATTGAAAAAACGTGGAGCTCGCGTCGTATAATTTATTTCATATTACACAAGAATGTTTGAAAATTCACAGTTAAGAAAGAATGGGATCTGAAGAGTCGTGGTTGCCTACGGCCCGAGCAGAATTAAAAAAAAAACTTGGGAATACCAAAAGCTGTCTGCATGGAAGTACGGGTGGTGTAATGGATAATCGATTGGAAGTGTTAATTGGAGAGGTGAATCCTGATTCCTCTGGTGATCGTTATATTCACTTACCCACAGATATCCTTGGGTATGATCTATCTCTTTTCCATTCACCTATAGGTTAATTACTAAAAAGCTTTTTCGCCAAAACATTATTATCAAAAAAAAAAAACAATCTAAAAATATTTTCAACCATTAAATAAATTGTAAAAAACAAATCAATGAATCATACAATTAAAATAAAACACAAATAATCCTTTTTATGAATTTTAGCATATTACTAAATGTTTTCGATCAGCGTCAGTCAATCAGAGAGAAATAGGAGCATCGAGGTGACACGGAAAGATTTAAGAGGAGAAACTTCAAACACGACCCGGACATAAGGTCGCGTTACACTTGTACTCTTTCTCCTTCTTTCTCACGTGCTGATTCTTTTTACTTCTTCTTATCTATCCTAAGACATTGCTACGAAACAAACGTTTATACATACATACATACATACATACATACATACATACGCATGAACTCTTTCCATCAAATTACTTCTACGAACATTTCTACAACTTTTGATACCCTCAACTTTCTCACTGAACTTTTAACTACTACCTACTCTTGTTATTCATTTGAATAAATTTCGATTTTAACATGAAAAATGTATATTTTTATTGTTCGACTCTTCCATACAAATACACATTCCAACCAACCAGCTTCAACCTTCTGCTGACAACTTTCTGATGATGATAACCTTCTGATAATTCTGCATAAAACTTGTAAGCTGTAGAGAATTTGGTTATGTATGACACAAGGCTGAAATAATAAACATTAACCATCTCCCTAAAGCTTCATGGTCACTCGATAGATTCCTTATTCGCTGAAACCCGATTAGTTGCTATTGCTCAACCTGTCATGCAAATCAGCCTAGACTTCTGTCTGGTGCTTTTATATTCATTTTAGTGGTCACCTGATGGAATAACCCATTTTCCTTGCATTCTTTTTTTTACTGGCGATCAGTGTTTAATTACACGCGTCGGCGTTAATACTTTCTGCATAACAAACCGTATGTTCTATTCCCACAATTTCTTCACTCTTAATTTTTGCTTCTGAGCTCCGTTTCTATTTATTGCTTTCCAGTCAGGTTTTATCTTCAAAAAGTTAAATACAATGTCAATCGTCATGTACTTTTTTTAATCCTGTATTTTCATGTTCCTTTTCCTTTAATACTGTTTTCTTTTTATCATAGTCTCTCACGCTCAGTAACCCTTGGCATTTAGTAGCTTTATTGCTTTATTTGGAGGGGGTGTGAAATGACTGAAAGTACAAAATACTAAAAGATACCCGACGGCTACAACCGCCAGGAGTTTAAATGTAAGGTCAATAGACACCTCCTAACACACTAACTCACACCCACTCTCTCCAACTCTCTCCCTGTGTACATCCTAAGTCGTCTATCACCCTCCTTCTGACATTTCCTATACCCAATCCCTCTATGTAACCCCATGCGCTATAGTGGCAGTGGAATACCTTGCTTGGAGTGACACGATTAAAAAAAAAATGACTTTCGGCATCTTTTGAATTGGGCAAGCTTGTGCTGGGTATGACGATAAACTACATTCGGCGGCAAAGCCCTGACCGGAAGTTTGTACGTTTTGAGGAGCTACAAACAATCTCTTAACTACTGTTGTGAACCATCAAATAAAATTTTTAAAAATGCAAAAAATTTAAAAATACATTTTTATAAAAAAGTCCGGCAATATATTTTTGTATAATAAAATTAGCTACAATTACGGTCTATGGTAAAATTATCAACACCTATTTATATTAAAATTACTAATGATACTCATTCATAGTAAAATGACAAACAATACCTATTTCTAGTTAATTTACTAACAATAACTATTTAAAGTAAAATTACCAACAAAATATAATTATTGTAAAATAACCAACAATATTTTTTTTGATTTGATTTATTTTGTTTTACGGTATATCAACCTCAATGGCTTATTTAATACCAAGACTTTTAGAATATATATTCTTTGTAAGAAATAAGTTTGTAGTTCAACTTTCTTTGACGTATTTTTGTAAAGAGGTTTTTGTTGAGAGTCAGATGAATTGCTGGCATGTATTTCATTTACAGAAATGTATTGCTGCTAATATTTATTTTTTCTTAAAAAATGTATTACTGGTAATATTTTTTCCTTCAAAAATATATTCCATGTATATTTACCATAA
Source organism: Ascarosepion bandense (assembly GCA_037127315.1). Classification (NCBI taxonomy): domain Eukaryota; kingdom Metazoa; phylum Mollusca; class Cephalopoda; order Sepiida; family Sepiidae; genus Ascarosepion; species Ascarosepion bandense. The sequence continues at coordinate 197,220 of JBBBDQ010000215.1, forward strand.
AAGTCTATATTTATACTTGTATAATGTTTTAACCCCAGTTTAGGGGTGAACTATTTGCCCATAGCTGGGACCCTAACAGGTGCTACCACCCCGGGTCAGAGTGGACCTCAGAAAAACAATAATTAAGAGGTGGTTTCATGGTCCTCACAACATCCCAATCAAAGTTTAGTGCAGTTTAGTGTCGTAATCAGAACCACAATATTTATTTATAGAAAAATTACCAAATATACTTATTTATAGTAAATTGACCAACAATACATATTTATAGTAAAATTATCAGCAATATATATTTATAGTAAAATGATCAGAAACACATTTTAAAGCAAAATAACCTACAATATATTTTAATCGGAAATTGAAGTCATAAAATTGAGTTTTAAATATGCATATTTCAGCATTAAAAAACGCATGGAGATTGATATGCCGCTAAACAAAATCAAGCAACCGACCTAACTGAGAAAGCGAATGCATTCTGAATAGCGGTCTATGCAATGGTCTGTAAGCAATTAAAACATAAAAAAATTCTTAGTCTTTGAGATTCAAATGGATCGTGCTCACTAAACAATACATCTGGTTGATATAAACAGAAGAAAGGTGATTATGTTATTGAATTTCATTGGTGTACAAGAGTTGGGGGAAAGATTCATAGGCGGGCTAAGATTCTCTCATGGAATGTAACCAAATGAGGTTTATTTTTTCAACATAGTCCCCCTTGCAGTTCACGCACCCCATCCATCGGTGTTGATGTGCTTTGATCCCATTACTTTTTCTGTTGCACAAATAAGTTATAAGCAGCATATATGACCTCACCATAACTATGGTACTGGTTGTGTTTATGATGTAGATCAAATCATAATCAGATTTGGCCGAATCAGGAAAATAGCCAAGGGTATAAACTAGTTTCAGTCTACAGTCACGCAGTCAATGAAACCAAAGATTTGTGTTCTAGAATATTGTTCTGATCAAATAACACCCCTTTCATCACTCTTTCCGGGTCTTTGCTCTTGACAGACTTTCGTAAATGCTTCAGCATTTTGGCATAGTACTCTCCATTAATAATATGGCCCTTTTGGCGATAGTTACCAAGCACAAGGCTTTTTGAATTCCAAAAAACCGAGGTCATCACCTTTCTGCGGAAAATAAAATACCTTGGCCTTCTTTGGAGCAGTTAAGTAGAGAAGGCGTTACCTCTGCACGGATTGTATCTTTGTCTCATCCGGGGTTAGGCTGGTTCAAGCAGCTAGATCTGTAGGAAAGCAGCTAGATCTGTGGGAAACAATGACAGATTTTCCCGTGAAGTGATCGGCCAGTTACGCTTTTGATCAGTTGTCAGAATATTTGAAATTCAACGGAAATCATTGGTCATGTCAATTTTCATTGTACAGAATATTCCCAATTCTTTCAGAGTATATAATAATAGTATTGGCTAATTTTTAAAATCATTTCACCCCAAGCAAGGCGGTACCGCCCCTAATTTTCAGGGGGATACATACGAGAGTTAAAGTTTTAGGCAGGTAAGAGTGAGAGAAAGACGAACCAGCTACATGAGGTTAGAGAAAAAGGACAAGAGAAGAATGTGAAAGCAGGAGTGAAGACAGTTGCAAAGGTAGATAGAAAAGAAAAACAACAAGATAAACGGAGTGATGTAAAAAGGACTGGAGTCAACTGGGTAAGAAATGGGAATTGACATTGCATTTAAATTCCTGGAGGTTGTAGCTGTCAGAAAAGCAAATGTATGGAAGGGAGTTCCACAGGTGGAATGCGCGAGAAAAGAAGCTGATGGAGTAGAATTGTCGCCTGCATTTTGTTGATTTAACTGTAAAAGGGTGGGACCTTGTTGCCAGTCTCGTTGCACGAGTAAAATCTTGTGGAGGGGGTACCAGCGATCTACGTTCGTCAGAGCAGAAGCCATGAAAATATTTGTAGAATAGAGGGAAGCTGCATCCTGCCGATGAGAAAGTGGCTGGAGTCGAGCTGCCAGGTCGGGACCAATCACATTACAGATTTTTCTTTGGAGTCTGTCGAGAACACTGAGACGAACAGCAGGGGCGCCTGACCATATATGACAACAATATTCCATGCATGGTTGATTTGTACATGTGCAAGATGGATTCAGGCGGAGAAAACTTCCTGGTTTGACACAGTGACCTACCATACCTAGCAATGGATTTAGCTATGGCAATGATTCCACTTGAGGTTGGAAGATAGTTAAGGCCGAGAAGGCGCGTTGTATTTCTTTCATAGAGACTTGCTTGGTCCATGCTTATGCGCTGTAGGAGAGATTATCTGTTTGACAGATAATCGACTGTAATCCATCAGATTGTGTTGGATGCGACCAATGCTTTCTCCGGCGGTTACTGAAGCAGCACGTACAGACCTCTCAACATCCTCAAGATTCTTTCTTCCCCTTTTCAATTCAGCTGTCTACTTTTTCACTTGATAAAGCTGGAGCATCACTCACTAATGTAGCAACCATGCTAGCGTGAATGTTATTGGGAGCTAAACCCTTTTTCTGTAGGTATATGAAATCATCGCGATGCCAAATTTTGTCCATTTTCAAGAGAAGTCGTTAATGGTTAATTTTAAAGTTTCTGTCAACTATTAGATGCCGATTTCTTCTTCTTTTATGTGCCCTGTTCTTTCAGGACGTAGGTGATCATGGCTCTCCACATCTCCCTATCCCAGCTGGCTCTTAACACGCTTTCTTCTGTTACACATCGCAACCCTCGTTCCGTCATCCACCTGATCATGTCCTTCAAATATGTTATCCGCTGCTTTCCTCTGTCTCTTTTCCCCTCTATCTGGCCTGTTAGTATTAGGTTTTCCAAGCCCTCCTTCCTCATTTCATGTCCCAGGAACTTTAGCTGTCTCTTCCTGATGCTCAGTATTAATTTACCTTTTGTTTCCATCCTTTCCAAAACCTCATCATTGCTCACATACTCGAACTATGATATTCGCAGCATCCTTCTGTAGAACCACATTTCAGTTGCTTCAAGTTTTTTTTTCCATCTTTGAAGATATTGTCCAACATTCACTGCCATACTGAAGAACCGACATCACATAGCAATCCAGTACTCTCCTCTTTGTTTCTAGCGAAATTGTCCTGTTTCTTAATACTTTACTTAACTTCTAGAATGCTTCCTTACCTCAGAAGTAACAATACAGTTACTAATAAATAGATATGAGATGCCGGGTTTCACAGCTGTAGCATTACTTCTTCATAGTGAGCTTATACTCGAAGCATTGAGTGTAACAGGCATAATTGTTGATCTCGACGTTGCCAGGATGCTGAAGCAACTGTCGTGCTTAATGTTTTTCCTGATCCTTCGCTTAAGTTCAAGTGGAAATGCATAAAAGACTTGCCAAAATTAAATTTAAACCTGTCCGAGTATCTAAAACCATCGCTAATCGTTTTCAAGAAAATAAGACTAGATATAATCAGTATGTGGTTTCTGTTTATTTATTTTAACGTTTCACATAGACGTATGTTCATGAGTTATTCACGTCGCAGATATGAGATTGCTGCTTAAAGGCATTTTAACAAATGAGCGTCTATAGTGAAACAATGTTGTAGTTTAGAACGGTTTGCCTTCTTTTAATATAATGTGTTCAAAGATGTGCAATTTTTTTTTTTTTTTTTGCTGCAAGCGTGGCAAAAATAAATTCTCATGTCAGTCAAATTCTGAATTTAATTACCGTATACGCTGGTGCACAAAGTGACTCGGTGTATAAGACGCCCCCCACTAATTTTCTTTTTAAAATGTAGGTTTTCAGGCTCTATTCACCGTTACAGACAACCAGCCCCACTAAAAAACATAGTATTTTAAAATGTATTTTCTTGAACACGTTAATTAAACACAGTAAACATATAATTCATTTTTACTCAAATTTTTTGCTTTCTTTACAGTGCGTGGCAATGGTTTTGAATTTTTTCTAGAAGAATATTTCTTATATTGTTTTCGTGCAAATTATACCATGCATTATAAAAGTCAAGAGTACATTTATTGCACTTCACTTTTAGTCTTTTATTATAATAATGGAAGTTAGGATATTTCAGTAGAAAATATTTGTGTCGACAGTTAGCAAGGCAAACATCACCACTGCTTGCAAATTTCAATAAACCACAAAATTTAAGGTTCACATTTTATACTTGGAGTATAAGACGACACGCTTCTTGAGGGTCTTTATAAACTTAATAGTTCGTCTTGTACGCCGACATATACGTTAGCAGAATTTTTTTACGTGTAGCACTACACTCAAGGTTGTGACTTGTTAATATTGTTTAAATAAATGGTGTTGTATAAAAAATATATATAGAGAGAATTTTTATTGCGATGTAATTCTTGCAAAGATTAAAGTAAAATAATGTATTGCAGCCGTGTCTGGGCTGGAATTGCCTATTCACACATTCCAGTTTTTAGTTTAAGATAGTTTACGCGATCTTCTTGGAAATAATTTTCCCCAGACGGAAGATTGCAAGCCTCTCACTGCATTATCACCATATCCATCGCAGAAAGTTCATATAAGTTTCATTCTTTAGTTGCACCAGAAATTTACAGCTAGGATTCAGTAGAAAATTGTAGAAAATTTTATAGAAGATTTCTCTGAACACCAAATTCTTAAAATTTTCAAAACAAACTTCAATCGCTTTCTATCCTTCCTATCTTAATAATCTTTACTTTTATAATCCAAAAACACATATTCTGTACCGCTCTACTTTAAGAAGATCTCAAGCCTTGTTTTGAGTGAACTTTAGTAAAAATAAAGTAAAGAATTTCATTTATTGTGTGTCTTTGCCGGCGGATTCATACCTGAAAAAGTGTCTACCCGGTGGTTGATGGGTGTCGCTTTCTCTATACTAATTGCAAGATTATAAACTACTTTTTACGAAACCATTTATAGTCATCTATATTTTTCGCACTGGATCGCTAAGTCTTTTTGGTCTTGCAAATCGCTTCACTTGGTCAGAAAATCAATTTAATATTTACTCGCGCAATCCGGTTTCGACTTTTTCTGTAAGTACGAGGTCAATCCTTGAACATCTCTCTGGATGACTTTTTCTCTGCAGCAAAGACAGGATTTCACACATCATCCTGAGAAAAATGTTTAAACCGTAGCTGCGGGGATAAGAAATTGATTACTATCTTTTTTCAATGGAATTTCTACCTCTTTCTACGTTCGTATTCTCAACCCATTACGTAACCTTCAATCATGAGTGGCTCTTGAAGCTTGTACTGGGTAAACTTTGGCGCAGAAATATCACTCTCCTAAAGAACAAGAGAATGAAACATTGGTCTTTGGTACAGTAGATTTGTATTTTCGTGTATGTGTGTGTGTATGTGTGTGTGTATGCGCTCGTGTATGGCTGTCCTCATGTGTGTGTGAGTAGACTAATATTATAAGTAACAAAACTATTGAATGTTTTGAATTGTATAAAATGGTTTATCTTAAATGGCTATTAAGTGTGATATATCTGTGGATAATATGCATATATTTATTAGTTATTAATAATGAATTAATAATTTGTAATAAATAATTAATTTCTAATTTTAATTTTATAATGTAAATTACGAATATTTTTTAGAAAAGTATAAGTAATCTTTCTTTATTTCAAATATGAATGATTCATATTTACAATATATATATATATATATATATATATATATATATATATATATATATATATATTGATTGATTGGTTGTTTAATTACTTAGTTTCTGGTCATAATAAGATTAGACCAGTGCAAATTTATATTCAGAAGTGTTCAATCCAGTTACATCGCAGAACTTTTGAATATTTTCCATTTGTAAACGAGTTATTACGCGACCATGAGTGGTGTCTTCCGGCGATTTTTACTATGAGTGGTGTCTTTCGGCGATTTGCAATAACTATATATATATGCGCGTGCGCGTGTATGTATCCTTTTTATTTCAAATACCATGTATAATCTTTCAAATTCAAATTCAAATACCAGTAATCCCAGTGTAATATACAAATACACTAAGAAGTAGATATGCTTATTAAAATGTAAAGTACATAAGAGTCAGTTTGTAGTCAGCACTTGAAGATTGCGATATGTATGAAACTCATGCTATCAGCGCGGAATAATGTGCATATTTATAAATATATATTTAATAGCTTTGTCATATTTCATCGGGAATATTTTGATTGACATCAGTGCTATATGTACGACATGTTATATATATATATATATATATATGGATCAGGTTTTTTTTCACTTTCCGTAGAGGAATCTCTCTCTAGATGACTTCCATTGTTTTCGCGTCCGTCATTTCACGGGATTTGCCGTACTTGCCGCGCTTGGTAATGCGGCTTGTCGAAGACTATTTAGACCATACCTATATATATATATATATATATATATGTCTGTGTGTGTGTGTGTGTGTGTGTGTGTGTGTGTGTGTGTGTGTGTGCTTGCTGAGTCTACTGACCGTGTTGGTTTATTCATTTTATATAATATTAGCGCTCACAGAGATATCAATATTGATGGCATTTGGTTATGACGGTTTTAGGGTGGTGAAAATTCTGCAAAAATGAGAGCTGACAGAATCAGCAAATTACTACGCAAGAAATTTTAAAGTCTCAACCTTAAAGTTAAGATCAACACAAATTTAAAAATGGTAGAATTCCTTGATTTTACTCTAGACCTTGTTAATAATACATATCCACCCTACATGAAAACAAACACAAATTCAATATATATATACCCAACTTCTAATCACTCTCCTTCCATAATCAAACACATACCCGCCTCCATTGAATATAGAATTAGCAATGCCTCTTCCAGTGAAAATGACTTTTACAAAGTACATTTATAACACTCTCTTAAAAATAGTGCTTATAAATGTCCTGACATCAAATATATTAACTATAAACAAAATATTTGTTGTGGAGTTATTTTCGCAGTGGAGGCTAGTATTTGTGCTAAAGTCGGTCCTAACAGGTTCGACGTACAAAACGTTAGGAACTTGATAGAATATGAATTACACAGTGTAATCTCGCCAGGTCGCTGACTATTTTCGTATTCGACTAACTGTCGACTACTATCGTCCAACTATCGTCCAACCGCCGTTCCTCTTACAACACCTACTTAAATGAGATGGGTGAGTCTATTCACTATAGAATAGGTGTGTTTCACCATAACAACAGTAAGAATAAAAACAGAATCGGAAAAATTATTTGGGACCCACCCAATTAAACCAAATCTTATGTACTAATTCTCAATTTAGTCGAGAAGTACTTCCCTAGAAATAATTTACTTAGTAAGATTTTTAATAGAAATGCACTTAAACTAGAGCTCTACAGATAATCTTGAAAAGATATTAAAAAGCATAATAATAAATGTTTAAACCAATATGTAAGCCTAAGTAATAATTACTATTCCAACGTAACAAAAACTCTTGATAACAACTTATGTTATTGTAGAAATCCTAATAAGTGTCCATTAAAAAAAGAGTCTAACGGATTCCATTGTTTACCTAAGAACTATTTCTACTATAGAAAATTCAACAGTTAATAAATTTTTATCGACAGAATTCAGCTAGGTGGCATCAACATATATTAACTTTCAACAACAATGCGTACAGAAAATGGCCGTCCCTTTCTAAGCATTTTTGGTACATAAAAGAAGATAACAAACCTCCTACGGTAAAATGGAAAATATTAAAAACACTAGAGCTTATAAATCCTTACGTGAATTATTTCCGGTGTTTACAGGAACATCTTCAAATAATCAAGTTTACTAATAAAAAAGCTCAGTTAAACCAAAGAAGTGAATTAACAGTGAAATGATTTAACCTTAAAATATAGATAAAATTTATAAAAATCAGTTAAATATTATAAATATATCCATTGTTTTATTAGTATATAGTGCTTCATCTTCTACGGATTATTACTTTATTTGTTTTATTCAACTTTAATATTGCTATGTTTTACCGTTTATTAAGTATTATTAGCATCTCATATAGATGTTGCACAGTTTTAGTTTTATTTATAAGCCCCTTTAAGAAGCTTCCTGAAAAATAAAAAACTACTTCAACAAATGGAAAGCAATACAATACTTGGCCATATTCATGATACATTTGTCGGAGCCATATTCTTTAAAATTGTCAAGAATGGCCTACGTAAGTGCCTGTTTATCGTGGCATATTAAAATAACTCTCTTACCTCTACCCTCTGACCATATTTTCTTATTTAGCGTGAATCTCACATTAATTGGTTAATCGATATTTACCCACTAGTATATTTTAACTCTAACATTATAGCCTCACTTTAACTATTGGAAAAAAGGTAACGATTTGTTTTTATATTTTTCTAAAAAAATAATTTTTATTACGAGTTAGCAACCATCGCCTGACGAAGTACAATTCATAATATTGAAACATGAAAGCTCTTGTGTAGCGATGTAAAATGTTTTTATTATAATCACTTATAATAAAATATTATAATGACGTATAGATAGATAGATAGATAGATAGATAGATAGATAGATAGATTTGAACAGACTGGGATAGATAGATAGATAGATAGATAGATAGATAGATAGATAGATGGGGCTACTTAAGAGTAAAATGATTGGTGTAGAGAAAGCCGAAAACCACATCCTAAACAGGAAACAACGGATGAGCCTCTTCACCTGTTCAAAAGACGTGGGTGGTGTGTGAATCGGGCGATAGTTAAGTCTATCTACTCCAATTGAGAACAAAAAAAAAATAAGAGAAAAGAAAAAAAATGAATGATTGGAAAAATAAAATAAAAAAAGAAAGCCGGGAACCACATCCTAAACAGGAAACAAGGGATGAGCCTCTTCATCTGTTCAAAAGACGTGGGTGGAGTGTGAACCGGGCGATAGTTAAGTCTATCTACTCCAATTAGTCTATCTACTCTAATTCTATATATAGAAAGATTTAAGTGATATCACTAAAACTCTCTATTGTGCAAACAGTATGCTCTAATTTAAATTTCCATATTAGTATTTATCAACCAATCAGTGACGCTATATCAAACGCTCTTAATATATTATGCCAATTTATTCCCCAGGCATGAATGAGGATGAATAAATATGGCCAATACTTAGAAAGTTAAAACGACTATGTCTCTTGTCTCCGACAAAATTTGTGCGATCTCTCCAGAGAATGATCAATAATATTGTCCCTCTTAAAACAGACATTAATAATTATAGCTTAGAGATAGAATCGCCGACTGATGTCAGTTTGGTCGGGTTTCAATCCTGGCTAGAAGCAATCGGATGTCTCACCGTACTGATATGGATTGCGGGTACAGTGGATATCGACTCGGAACGAGAAATCAGAGAGCCTTGTCCAAATTGCAGTTGAATTCGTTGCATTCATTTACGCGCAAAAAACCTTGGGAAAGTTATTTATCTTGTCTATTCCCTCCAGCTATGGGTCAACTGACAGAGCAGATTGGGTTCTATAGCCTTGGTTGGCAACAAGTCTACTGCAGAAAGTAATGGCATCGTACTGCGGGAAAGTCCGTCAGTGATGTCTGTTTCTAAACATGATCGCCCATGCGTGTATCATGTATAGCACTTAACTGACTGACTAACTGACTGACTAACTTATAAACTTTAGAGTCTAATTCTTAGTTTCCTAGTGCCTATAGTGTGTTATACATACGATCGAGTATTTTTTATAAAGTTTAATTTTAATTTTTATGTTATTCGTTAAACCTTTTTACCAGGGTTGAGCCCAGTTTGATTGGTATAATTAACTATTCGACCTTTCATATATTTCATCCAGTAACATCTTGTAGTAAATTCGTTATTATAACGTAAAGTAAGCAACATGTAAGAAACATACAAACGAAGTTATATTAAAATTATTAGTGGTATTAATGACACAGTTCACTACTGACTGTTGAAAAATTATACACATTCATGAAACTATGTAAATATGTAACACTCCTGTTAAGTGTGCACTTTTCTTTCGAACTAACACAATTATTTTTGTTGTATTGTGAAGAACAAAAAAACTGTTTTTGTGAAACTTTCTTTTCCGAGTGTATATTTGTAATTCGCTTATTTCAAGTAAAAAAATATATTCAATTAAAACATTTAGTTAAATTTATACAGCTGTGTTTGAAGATTGTTTCTTCCTTCGTTTTTCGTACGCTTCCTCATCTTTCTCTCTGTATCTCTTTATATATATATATATATATATATATATATATATATATATATATATATATAATTTCACCCCGGGCAAGGCGTAAATGCCACTGATGTGCGGGGGGCTACATAACTGAAAGAAAATTAATTAGAGGAGGGAGAAGAGGATTACAAACCAATTAGGAAGAAGCAATGGAAAGATGAAAATGCAGGTGTGATGACAGTTGCAAGAGGGGAGAGAAAGGGAAGGATATGCAGGGTGGGGAAAAGGCTAGAGTCAAGTGGTTAGTAGATGAGTATTGACATTGTATTTAAATTTCTGGAGGCTGTAGCCGCCAGGAAAGCAAGAATATGGGAGCAAGTTCCACAGGCGGGAAGTGCGAGAGAAGAAGCTGCAGAGTAGAATTGTCGTATGCATTTGGCTAACCTAACTGTGAATTGGTGGGACCCAGTTGCCATTCTGGTTGCACGAGTAAACACCTGTTGAGGAGGCACCAGTGACTTAAGTTCATCTGAGCAGAAGCCATGAAAGTACTTATAGAACAGACAAAGGGAGGCCACATCTCGTTGGTGGAGAAGTGGCTGTAGTCGAGCAGCCAAGTCAGCACCTATCACGTTACTAACTCTCCTTTGGAGCCTGTCGTGAACACTGAGGTGAGCGGCAGGGGCGCCTGATCATAAATGGCAGTAGTACTCCATGCAGGGTCGAATGGTAGACTTGTATATATGCAGGATGGATTCAGGCGGAAAGAACGTCCTGGATCGACACAGTGACCCAACCTTCTTAACAGTGGATTTAGCTATGGATTTGATGTAGCGGTTCCATTTGAGATCAGAAGAGAGGATAAGGCCGAGGAGGCGCAGTGTATTACACTCAGGGAGAATCGCTTGGTCCATGTTTATGGGAGGCAGGAGAGGTTGCCTGTGATGGTTGACAGACAACAGCTTGGTCTTGGATGCATTGAAGTTGACAAGCCACTTCTTGCCCCAATTCACCACAGAGTGTAGATCCCGTTCAAGGTCAGCAGCGAGATTCTGTCCGCCATGCCAGGTTTCTTAGTGGATTGGGAGTATATTGTCGTGTCATCTGCGTAGATGCCTACGATCTCATCTGGGTGGTATATATATATATATATATATATATATATATATATATATATATATATATATATATATATATCCGCAGGCAGATCTGTTTCGCTGTATCACAGCTCATCAGTACGGTTTGATTCCGATTGCTTTTTTTTTTCACCCAGGATTGAAACCCGACCGAATTGGCATCAGTCGGCGATTCTACCTCTGGACTACGAGCGTTCGGTAGAAGAAGGCAGACTTTTAGCGCGTAAATCATTATACACGCCCAATATATATTTGATTTCTAACTGAGAAAGTAATTCGAGGTCTTACTAATAACAATATTAGCAACTATAAAAACACATCAAAAACAGTATACTGCTTCATCGACCTTTATATAATTTCTTAAATAATCTAAAGTAAGTTTATTAAAAAAAACGATATGTACGTAAAACTGTTCGTAAATCAAAATGCAAAAATGCCATGAACTTTATTTGACGTACACAACACACACACACGCACGCGCGCGCACACACACACACACACACACACACACACACACACAACTGGAAATATATTGTACAGCGTAAAATTGGTAAATTTTTGCAATGTTATATCTTTAGTTTTGCTCATACACGTTGTTTTCTTTGATTTTGTCTATCGCAAAACATGCTAGCGTCAGTTAGTTAGCGTCTGTGAGAAAAAGAGCCCCATGTGCAATTCACTCAGCTAGAACTTTGTTAACGGCATGCTGTACTTCTTGGCATTCACGCCAGAAGCGCTAATATAAACATTTCAGTGTGTTTTGGTGTTAAGTTAAGGAACAGGCAGCTGATACGAAAAGAGTTGGATGAGTCTAATCGTGATTAGGAAGTGGTAGGATTGATCAGTAGTGATGACGACGTTACGCTTCCGTTCATCTTCCCACTGTTATATATTCTAGGGACCAAAAATAGAATTGAACTTGAAAATAATTTATTCCTGTCGAAGGCAAAAAAGAACACGCGATGATTTCAATCGAAGCTATAATTCAGAAAATAATAAATTTATTGCGTCAAAAACGCCGGTTTTTAACGTAGCGAAATATAAACAATGAAATATAATTTAATTACATTATTTGGTCAGAAGCGATAAAAATGCAGAAACAATGTTCAAAGACAGAATATAATTTACATTAAATTATTTTCAAATTATAAAACAATATTTAGAGGAATTAATTATATTTTGCTAAGCCGGCAGAAATCTGTTGTTTTTTTTTTTGTCAAAAACAACGAAATGAACAAAAATGAGATTACGTCAGAATGCAACAGGCCAAAGACATCAATTAGTTATAAGGCCTGCCTGGTAATAGTGTAATTGGGTGAAGCTCGACAGAGCCTGAACTTATATATAAGACTACGTTTCCCAGGGTCGACACAGACAGAGGAGACAGCAGAGATCAGACAAGCCCGTGACTCAGAGAGACCAACAACTCCAGCCGTCACTCCCTCGTATGTGCGTGCGTGCTTCATCTGACTACTCCTCTACACACAACCGTCACATTTTTTTTAATCGTCTCACCCCGAGCAAAGCGGTAATGCCACTGATGTGCAGGGGGCTACATAAGAGTAAAAAGATTAAGTAGAAGAGTGAAGAGGAAGACGAACCAGTTAGAAAGGAGCAAGAGAAGGATCGGAATACAGGTGTGATGACAGTTGCAAAGGTGGTGAGAAAGGAAATGATATACGGGGTGGTGAAAGAACTAGAGTCAAGCGGTTAAGAGATGAGTATTGACATTGCATTTCAATTACTGGAGGTTGTAGCCGTCAGGAAAGAAAGAATATGGAAGCGAGTTCCACAGGCGGGAAGTGCGAGAGAAGAAGCTGAAGGAGTAGAATTGTCGTCTGCATTTGGTTAATCTAACTGTAAATGGGTGGGGCCCAGTTGCCAATCTGGTTGCACAAGTAAACACCTGTTGAGGAGGCACCAGTGACTTAAGTTCGTCCGAGCAGAAGCCATGAAAGTATTTATAGAATAGACAAAGGGAGGCCACATCTCGTCGGTGGGGAAGTGGCTGTAGTCGAGCCGCTAAGTCGGTACCTATTACATTACTGATTCTCCTTTGGAGCCTGTCGAGAACACTGAGATGAACAGCAGGGGCGCATATATGGCAGCAGTATTCCATGCACGGACGAATGGTTGATTTGTATATATGCAGGATGGATTCAGGCGGGAAAAACATCCTGGCCCGACACAGTGACCCAACCTCCTTAGCAGTGGATTAGCTATGGATTTAGAAATTGCAGAAAATAAACTGAATAGGTGAATATATTTTTATACACACGTTGGCGGTTGTAATGTTTCAAGCCTATCATTAACATTGGTTTGCAGGTTATACAGCATACGTCACTCTGGTATACGTCTCTGGTAAACAACAACGCATGACCTCAGACTCCGACATATTTTTATTTTATTTTTTCTATCTTCAGGTCTTGACGGAAAGTGCGACACAGAGGTCCGAAGGCGAATTGGCATGGCGAAGGAAGCATTCCAGAAGTTGACTAAGGTATTAAGAAACAGGACAATTTCGCTTAAAACAAAGAAGAGCGTAATGGATTGTTACGTGTTGTTCGTTCTTCAATATGGCAGTGAGTGCTGGACAATATCATCAAAGATGAAGGAAAAACTGGAAGCAACTGAAATGTGGTCCTACAGAAGGATGCTGCGAATGTCATGGATCGAGCATGTGAGTAATGATGAGGTTTTAGAAATGATGGAAACAAAAAGGAAATTAAAGCTGAGGGTACATAGAAGACGAAGAAAAAGAAAGGAGTAGACGCTCATTCCTTGTTCCGTTTTTAGGAAGGGGCTTTCGGTTTTCTTTTTACTCCACTCAGGCCTTAATAGCGGTACTTCGAGCTTTTGTGGTATGTGTGGATGGTGGCAAAGTCTCTACCTACTCAATGTACCGGCTTGGCTGTTTTCTGATTGCTGCTTAACTATGTAGGTAAAAATTACCTGGATATACAAAAAAAATGCAGATTTTAAATAAATAAAAAAATATTGAAGTTTTAATCTAATTTATTTTTTATTTTCATGTAATTTTTGCCTATTTTAATTTTTCTGTTGATAGATTAAAAAATGGAAGCCTAACAGTATTAGATTTAACTGCCATGTAAATCGAGTGAATTTAAATTCAAATCTCTTCAAAGGTCAGTTCGTAATATGCATCCAATGCTTGCCTAACGCATGAAACTCCGAGTCGTACCACCGACGTAGGATATATATATATAAACCTAGATACAGAGGACCCAAGGTTTTACGATTTTGACTTCACTGACTTTTTTTTTATTAACAGTTTATATTGTAGAGCATAATATAATCATATAATTATGTATTAAACGTACATTGCGGGACGGAAATGTCTCTGTTTTGAAATAGAATCTAGTCTTCAGGCAATGTTGGAAGTTAGTTGTGAAAATGCTTTACATTTAAATACAAAAAACAATTGGTTTGCTATTTATGTATGTGGGGAGATATAAAATGTGTGTGTGTGTGTGTGTGTGTGTGTGTGTGTGTGTGTGTGTGTGTGTGTGTGTGTGTGTGTGTGTATTTGGTTCAACACCGATGACAGATTAAAAAAAGTTGCTAGCACTGGTGCTAGCTGAAAGTACTCAAACATTGGAAAATTTATTTTAAAATGTGAACATGAAACAAAAAATATAATCTGGAACTTTAAGAAATAAATAAAAATATGTAATTTACAAGGAAAGTTCCGTTCGGTACTATGTAATCAAATACTTAAAAGTATGCAGACACACACTTATGACAGTGGTCTGACAGTGTGCTAGACAGTTACCCTATTCATTGAGTGGATCTTGGGCCTTGTATTTGTTGAAGATTTTTAAAAAATATTATGAGTGGGTGAATTTTTTTGTAGGATAAATGACCCTGTAGCACAAGAAAGTAGATTGGATTCTATAGTCATGTATGCAGCCAATGCGGACACGGCGTTGCTGAACAGAATATCCTAGACTGAAGACAACGGCCAGGGAACAGGCAACTCCCCTCATCCGCAATGATAGCAACAGGTACTTGTCTCTGACCATAGAAATCTTTCAATCTGCGGACATCGGTTGCAGTGTAGGCTTCGTTAGACAAGCTACACATGAATGAATTTAGAAACGCTCTGTCGTTTTATATCGCGTAGTGTATATTTCATTCCGATGAGTATATATTTTAAAAGTAGCTTATTTCTATTAATATTATAGAGTTATACTATGGAGCCCGGTTTTGTTGACAAGCTTTTCTGCTTGGCAACATTAGGTACCTAGACTGTGGGACTTTTGTTCTATGTGGCATTGAGCATTTTTCCGCACCGTAAATTATTTGTCTTGAGTTTGTTTGTTTTTTGTTTTTTGTCGAAGGGTACAAAAGTGTGTTTATGGCTTTATTTGATCTTGGCCGGATAGATGCTTCTTACCCATCCAGGTGAGTTCGGTTTGTGTGTGCATGACATGCACGCACAGAACATATGTTTCATTTCAGACTTCACAGCGGGAATAAAGGTTCCCATTTTTGCACTACACCTTCCGGCCACCCGACGATTGCATGAAAGTAGAAAACGAAAAGTAATGATGGAACTTTGTAGGCCAGAAATACAATTCATAATTTTAAAAAAGCCATGCAGTCATATACCTCGTACAACACTTTTTTTATTTCCATCAATTTATATATATATATATATATATATATATATATATATATATAAGGTGTCTATTAAGTTTGTGTGCACTTTAAAAAAATGTTTACTTCATTTGTATTTGTGATAGAAATAATCTGTAAAAATTTGTTATAAGGTTTAATGTACCCAGTCTTAAGTATCAGTCACTTAGTTAAGTGCCATACGTGATACACGCTTGGGCGATCATGTCTTTTCGAGACATGACTGACTGGGCAGAAAATTATTCCGCAGTATGTTGCCATTGCTTTCTGCGGTAGACTGGTTGCCAACCAAGGTTATAAAACACAATCTGTCCTAAAATAAAAGAGCTGAAAAAAATACAGACATACAGGCAGATAAACAGACACAAATACAAACATCTTGCCTTATATATATATATATATATTATCGATTTTCTGCACTATTGTAAGAACTGAAACCTTGAAGCTTCTGAATATCGTTTCTTACGTCTTTGTCTATGAGTGTATCAAATTTGATTAAAATCGGACCACTTCTTCTATAACCCGATTTTTTCGATTATCGATTTTCGATATTTATCGGGAGTACTGAGACACAAGACCTAGCTAAGAACAGTCGCAGACGCCTATAGTACAACTGTGTAAATCTTCAAGAAAATCGGTTCAGCCGTTTCAGAGTCTATAGGTAACGGAGACACACACACAGACAAACTTCCATTTATAAATAAGTTTATCTATCTATCTATCTTTCTATCTATCTATCTATCTATCTATCTATTAAAATCGATCAATCTGTTGAAATCTATCAATCTATCTATCTATTAAAATCTATCAATCTGTTCGAATCTATCTATCTATCTATCTATCTATCTATCTATCTATCTATCTATCTATCTATCTGTTAAAATCTATCAATCTGTTCGAATCTATCTATCTATTAAAATCGATCAATCTGTTCAAATCTATCTATCTATCTATCTATCTATCTATCTATCTATCTATCTATCTATTAAAATCTATCAATCTGTTCGAATCTATCTATCTATCTATCTATCTATCTATCTATCTATCTATCTATCTATCTATCTACTAAAACGAGCCGTTTTCTGGACTTAGTTCGGAGCGCGGTAAAGAATTAGAACGTAATAACTGTTGTTGGTACAATGTAGAAATTCATTCTAGCAATGAAAATGTGATAAAAATTATTTCTTCCAAAATAAACGTTTATCCGCGCAGTCTTATTCGATGTGCTGAATACTTTGGCAAGCTATCACTTCCTGTCCGCTTTTTCTAGCACGCTTATTCCTCTCATTCGATTATTGAAAGAGTGGAGCATATTCGCGTATTGGCTCTTCCCACGATGCCTGCGAGTTTTTCCTCCTCCCTGTGCAATCGGGCGTACGTCACGATCTCATTGATTTATCGTTTCGTTTCGCCTTGCCTGCTTTTTATTCCTCTTTGGCATTCCACTTTCACGCGGAGATCCATTCTCATTTTTCTATTAACTCTGGTTTCTTTTCGCTGCCTTCCGCTCTCCGGACATTTTTCCCAGAGAACATGCGCTCCGTTAGGCATTTATGAAATTAAACGTTACAAGAATTGATGAGTTCTGTGATCACACACACACACACACACACACACACACACACACACACACACACACACACACAAATATATATATACGAATAAGACGGAATGTAAATTTTCCTTTGCCGAAGTATTTCGTCCACTGATGGACTATATCAAGCCAAATGTATTTATCCCCAAGTACTTGTAAATTTGTGTACGTACGTTGTGGTGCAATAAATATCGGCTCAGAACAAGAAATCGGTGAGCCCGGTTCGAATTCCCGTTTAATTATTTACTTTCACTTACGCACAAATACCGTTGAGAAGTGTATTAATCCGTATCTTCCCTCCAGTTATGGGGTAAATAATAGGACAAATTAGGTTCTATAGCCTTGGCTGGCAACCAGTCTACCGCAGAAAACAATGGCAACCTACTGCGGGATAATCTTCTGCCCAGTTTGTCATGTTTTTTCGAGACATGACTGATTGGCAAAGCGTGTATCACGCATGACACTTAAATAACTTATTTGTAATCTGAAGTAAAAATATCATTAGATTTTCAAAAATTTCAAATTGAGGGTTGTTCCGAAATATTCTTCAGCATAAGTATGAAAGTCAAGGTAATCTATGAAGGATACTAAGTGATCTAATTTAATGCCTGTAAACGAAAGTGAATTGTTATTCTTGTTTCTCAATATTTTTATTATGTTTTTAATATTTCTTTATTTATTTTAGTATCTTTACATTATTTTTAATATTATTTTTTTTTTTTTTGGTTTTGATAATTTATTTCACTATTAAACTAAACTTATTTATAAATAGAACTTTGTCTCTGTGTGTGTGTGTCCTTTACCTTTAGACTCCGAAACGGCTGAACCGATTTTCTTGAAAACTTACACAGTTGTACTATAAGCGTCTGTGAGTGTTCTTAGCTAAGTTTTGTGTCGAGGTAACCCCGATAAATATCGAAAATTGATAATCGAAAAAATCGGGTTATAGAAGGGGTGGTCCGATTTTAATCAAACTTGGTACACTCATAGACAAAGACATAAGAAACGACATTCAGAAGTTTCAAGGTTGCAGTTCTTACAATAGCGCAGAAAATCGATAATATATATATATATAAGGCAAGATCTTTGTGAGTGTGTCTGTTTATCTGCCTGTACGTCTGTATTTTTTTTTCAGCCCTTTTATTTTAGTTTTTGCTTCGGGTTTGGCTCTAAGTAGGTATAATTGTAGTACTTAGTCTCAGCCATGATACCATTTACTTAGAGGACTTCTTTACCCTTCATAATTCAGTTTACGACGAAAAACCTTATTTGATATCGATACCAGGAAATCAAAATTTGACTTACATCCATTCATTTTTCATTCAGTCCACGGTTTCGCTTTAACTGGAAACAACTATTGCTTTTTAGTCTTTCGTGCCAACGTCCAAATAGTCTGAGCTCCAGGACCATGGATTAGTTTTAAAGCTTTCATTACACCCGAGCAACGCCGGACTCTACTGCTAGTTCATTATGATTCAGCCGTTTTTTGTTGCAATTATGGTTATGTCTGTCGGCTTTTGAAAGCAAATATTTGATTTACATTTTGCAAAGTTTGATAGTGGCACTTTTAGCAAACATTTGTCTAAGTTAATTCCTTTTAATAAGTGAGACATTCTTTAGATTGAAGTTTTGGTTAAAGCCATTTTTATGTATTACAATCGTTTTGATAAATCGTTATGCATAAGGTTCTTTCTGTGTCCATAGGTACGTTTTTTTTTTAATTCTGAAATTTTCTCTAATTGATATATTCCTTAAAACAACTGACAACGAAGATTTTATTAAATTAAAAAAAAATTGTCAGTATTCTTGCATGTTTCCTTTTTGCTGGAGATAAAGAATGTTAAAGTTTTCTATAATTGTAATATTTCAACCACTTTCAGCTACTTCGCTGGCCATTTCCAAGGATGTTATTTTTCCGATGTTGTTATTTCATCCTCATTTTTTGACTGTAACGAATATTTTGTTTTTTGTATAAAAAATATTTATAAAAACTCTATTTCCTCTGTTAAATAATGTATAGTTGATAGTAGAAAAATTGTTTGATGTATAATGCCTGTCTTATAGTGAGATGCCCATGATATTGGGATTTAAATAGTATTTCTTTTTAACCAATGTTTTTCGTAAAAGCCTTGTAAATTATTGGTTAATAAATGTTTTTTATTGAACTGTTGTTACATAGGTGGAATGTAAGACGTCTACTCGAAGAAGTGATAATATGGACAATATAGATAATTGATTTATGACAAGAAACATTGTCTTGTACAGGGCATTGAAATTCATAGTCATCGCTAGTTTAGATTTGATGTGTTTATTTTGATTAGAATCATGGTTTGAAGTCTTCCGTTTTTTATAAGATATTATAAATTTTGAATGTTTTTAAAGAGTTACGACAGAAATATGGTGTTTATAATATAGTATAGAAAATGAGTTGCCTTAATCTCTTATTTAATTGCCATCCTCCTAATAAATCGACTATCACCAGATTAGAATCCTGGTGTTTTTCTTTTGTTTTGTTTATAATCGTTTCACCACAAGCAAGGCAGTACTGCCACTGGTGCGCCGGGTGTTACATAAGAGAAGAGTGATGATGAGGAGGAACAAGTTACAGCGGGTATCAGAGAATGGGCAAGAAAATGATGAGAACACTGGTGTGAAGAGAGCTGCATGAGAGTCGAATGGAAATGAAAAAGAGCAGGATACAAGGGTTGCTAAGGAAAGGATGCGAGTCAAGGAGATAAAAGAGTGCAACTGAATTTAAATTCTTAGAGATTGTAGCTGTTAGGAAAGCAAGTATACGGAAGGGAATTTCACATACGGAAAGTGCGAGAAAAGAAGCTGTGGAGTAGAAGTTGCGGATACCTTTAATCGGTTTCACTGTTAAAGGGTGGGATCTAATTGCTAGTTTAGTAGCTCGAGTCAATCCATGCAAAAGGTACACCCGGAAACTAAGCTCATCGTATCAGAAGCCGTGAAAATTTTTATAGAAGCGACAGACGGAAGCCACATGACGTCGCTGTGAAAGTGACTGGAGTTGATCTACCAGGTCGGTATCGATTACATTGTAAATTATCGAGAGAGAGAGGGAGAAAGAGATAGGGGAGAAAGAGAAATTCGTTTAGCGTCTAATTCACACACATCTCTAGTCTTTTGAACGGAAGTACAAGTTTATCGCTTATTTCCTGTTTAGGATTGGTTTCTGGTTTCTTCTGAAATCATTTTATTCTCTTACGTTTTAATGACATTGTTGCTTACCTTGATGTGAATTGATTCTCATCATCTGTTTTTTATCTTTTCCATTCCTGCATTAGTTCCTTTCTTTGAAAGTAATCAAAAACTGCACAAGGATTTATGAAGGATTCCTTGTAGTATTCAATAATACCCGAGTATAGAGTTGTAGCAATATGTTAGTTAACTTGATACACTCGAATCAATCTAACAAAACAAAACAAAACAAAACAGAGACACTGGTTGTTTAGCGCTCGTTACAATAGAGTGGTCATGAGGTCAGTATGAAGACTGGGAGAATAAGTTTCTGTATGGTTGAACAAAGACGAAATTCAGTTATATTGTTTTTTTGTGTGTGTGTCTTTTAGCAAATGCTCAACTTTCGCCGAACTAGTTGTATTAACGCACCTTTGACAAATCGTTTCTCCTGTTTGCTTTATTCATTGATGGCGTTGTGCAACCATTTCTTATTAGCTTTGGTACTAGTAAATATCATAGTTCAATTAAACAACATTTCTTAAACAACATAGCCATGTTGGTAATATTAGACAGATTTTAGTCTATAACACCATAATACTCACACACACACACAGTAAAAAGAAACTTTAGACATTAGAGGCCATCTACATTAAATCAAAACATTCCACACTTGATAAAATCACATTTCAATCCGGTCACAACACATTACATTGCATTTAAATATATGGTTCTGTTAACATTTTGGTCTCTCACGTAGACTGACGTCATAAAATGCATTACAAATTTACGACCTGGATCGGCTATTCAGTGACTGTTATTGTCGCATAGCAATGTTTTATGTTAACACAAGATAATATCATCTTTGATTGTGGAGAATCTTTATGTTAACGTCCCTGTAACCTCTCTGAAGATGGCTCATGTGAGCAGAAAGCTTAAAACCAGCGTATTAAAATTATATCGAAATGTTTTACAATTTTCGTATTTATCTTCACCTGATATTAAAGCCAATATTACGTTGTTTAGAATGGCTCATGATTAAACATGATAAATATTCATTGCTTGTTATATTTAAAATATATATATATATATATATATATATATATATATATATATATATATACTAGCAGTATAGCCTGGCGTTGCTCGGATGTAATGAAAGCTTTAAAACTAATCTATGGTCCTGGAGCTCAGACAGAGCCTAAATAATATTTGTCTGAAGTTTGGTGAGAATCGGATAAAAATTGTGTATATGTATAAAGGACATACAGACAGATAAACAGACACACACGCACACAAACATCTTTCCTTTTATATATATATATATATATATATATATAACCTATTTTCTGCACTATTGTAAGAACTGCAACCTTGAAACTTCTGAACATCGTTTCTTATGTCTTTGTCTATGAGTGTATTAAAATTGATTGAAATCGAACCATTCCTTCTATAACTCGATTTTTTCGATTAGCAAATTTCGATATTTACCGGGTGCACCTCGACACAAAACCTAGCTAAGAACACTCGCAGACGCTTATAATACAACTGTGTAAATTTTCAAGAAAATCGGTTCAGTTGTTTCGGAGACTATAGGTAACAGACAGACAGACACACACACACACATACACACACACACAAACGAAGTTCCATTTATAAATAAGTTTAGATACTAAACAATGGTTATACTTTAACCTGTGCCTAGTTTGCGTGTCAGTGAGTGATTTTTTTTTTTTTTTTACAATTTGCGGGGTTATTTAAAGTCTAACTTGTTTCGATAAGAACATAGAGTATCTTCTGTTAGAGAGGCACAATAACATTATCAGAACTATAATCCCGCATCAGCTACAACAATACATTCTCGCATCGGACACAAAACTTTAGTTTTCTCCTATAGAACATTTGATAATACGTGCGCCTGCTCGAAAATATTTTTCTCCGCAGACACTGAACCAGATCAACCTCTCTATTTCACTTACCTCTTGCGCCCTCTTTATTTATTTGTTTATATTGAAATAAATCTCTATTATTCCAATTTATCTCAAGGACTTTGTTAATTTTCCAATATTATATATATATTCAAATAATAATATATATATATATATAATCTAAACTTTTTTATAAATGGAACTTTATCTGTGTATGTGTGTGTGTCTGTGTGTGTGTGTATGTCTGTGTGTCCGTTACCTATAGACTCCGAAACGGCTGAACCGATTTTCTTGAAAATTTACACAGTTGTACTATAAGCGTCTGCGAGTGTTCTTAGCTAGGTTTTGTGTCGAGGTACCCCCGATAATTATCGAAAATCAAATTATATGGAAGCGACTGTAAAAAAAGAATTTGCCTTGCTTAGTCGACAAAAATTTGGTGGAATAAAATTTCTTCTTCTTCTTCTTCTTCTTCACTATGCCGTGTTCCTTCTACATCTCTCTATACCTTATGACCTTTAACACACTTTCCCCTTTTCCCCCTCCTAAACCCTGCTCTGCCATCTATTTGCCCAAGCCCATCAAGTATATTACGCGTTTGTTTCCCCTGTTTCTTTTTCTCTCTATCTAACCTACGAGTATCAGATTCTCCAAGCTCGTGTTCCTCATTACATGTCCAAGGAACTTCAGCTGTTTCTATCCAGTGTTAAGTATTAGTCTCTCTTTTGTTTTCATCCTCTCCACAACCTTATCATTGCTTACATATTCAGTCCATTGTATTCTCAGCATTCTTCTGTAGAAGCACATTTTGATTGCTTCAAATCTTCCCTTCATCTTGAGAAAAATGTTCAGTATTCGCTGTCATACTGAAGAATAGACATCACATAGCAATCCAGGACTTTCTTCTTTGTTTCTAGCGAAATTTCCCTGCATCTCAATACCTTACTCAAGTTCTGGAATGCATCCTTCGCCATGCCATGTCGCACCTTCCGTCCTCTGTTAGAACACTTCCCAGGTATTTAAATTTCTGTACCTGCTTGATTTCAGTATTCCCAGCCAGCATTTTGGACTCCTCTTTTTACTGATGACCATGAATTCAGTTTTCTTGTAATTTCTTTGTAAATTTTGTAAATTTTGTAATTTCTTGTAATTTAATGCATCCGTAACTTCTACTCCAACACTTTCTTTCCTCGCACTTCCCGACTGTGGAATTCTCTTCCAAACGATTGCTTTCCCGACGGCTACAATCTCCAGGAGTTTAAATGTAAGGTCAATAGACACCTCCTAACACACTAACTTGCTCCCATTTTATCAAACACTCTTCCCATCTGCCCAACTCTCATCCTCGCTATCCTTACTCATCTGTCACCTTCCTCCTGACATTCCCTATGTCTAACCACTCCTTCTCTTTACCCTCCCCTATGTAGCCCCATGCGCAATAGTGGCAGTGGAATGCCTTGCTTGGGGTGAGATGATTAAAAAAAAAAAATTAATGTGTAGTCCTGTCTTTCCACTCTCTTCATCAACCTCGCACTTCCCGACTGTGGAATTCTCTTCCACACGATTGCTTCCCCGACGGCTACAATCTCCAGGAGTTTAAATGTAAGGTCAACAGACACCTCCTAACACACTAACCTGCTCCCATTCTATCAAACACTCTTCCCATCTGCACAACCCTCATCCTCGCTATCCTTACTCATCTGTCACCTTCCTCCTGACATTCCCTATGTCTAACCACTCCTTCTCTTTACCTTCCCCTATGTAGCCCCATGCACAATAGTGGCAGTGGAATGCCTTGCTTGGGGTGAGATGATTAAAAAAAAAAGAAAATTAATGTGTAGTCCTGTCTTTCCACTCTCTTCAGCAACCTCGCACTTCCCGACTGTGGAATTCTCTTCCAAATGATTGCTTCCCCGACGGCTACAATCTCCAGGAGTTTAAATGTAAGGTCAATAGAAATAGAAAGTCATGTAGTTTCCTTTCCGTATCTACTGTTAGAACCTAGCAGGATTAATGCTACCGATATCTGAGAATAAGTCTACCGATGCCATTACACGAAATATAATCCCAGCCATCATATGTATACAAACGTTTGTGTTTGAACGATCGCGTATCTGTGCCTGTGCCTGTACGTGTACGCACGCGAGTTAGTGTCTAAGAATTTAACAATTCCATAAGAACTTATGAGAACTGAATTAAGTCCAGTAGCTTCTATTTCTGACACTTGTTTTCTATATAATAATTCCAGGCGGGAAACAACTACACACTGAAATATTAACTCATATATAAAATGGTAAATTCTAGTATTTTACCGGGAGGTTCACTCTGGGCAAGATACTTTCATGGCTTCTGCTCGGATGAGCTTAAGTCACTGATGCCTCCTCAACAGGTGTTTACCCGTGCAACCAGACTGGCAACTGGGTCCCACCCATTCACAGTCAGGTTAGCCAAATGCAGACGACAATTCTACTCCTGCAGCTTCCTCTCTCGCACTTCCCGCCTGTGGAACTCACTCCCGTATTCTTGCTTTCCTGACGGCTACAACCTCCAGAAATTTAAATGCAAAGTCAATACTCATCTACTAACCACTGGACTCTAGCTCTCTCCCCTCCCCTGTATAACCTTCACTTTCTCTCCGCCTATGTATCTGTCATTGCACCTTCTTCCTCAGCTTTCTATTGCTCCTTTCTAACTAGCTTGTACTCCTCACTCTTTTCTAATTAATCTTTTTACATTTATGTAACCCCCTGCACATCAGTGGCGTTTCTGCCTTGCTCGGGGTGAAATGATTAAAAAAAAACCCCAAAAACCCCAGGATCCCTCGAGATAGGGGTTAGGTAAAGTTTATGCGGAGTTGTTGGCAAGATCAAGGGTTAATCCTAGACTTGAACTGGTTAAGATTGTAGTGATCGGGAAAACATTTACTTGGGAGTTTGTTCCATGAAGTTGTTGTTCGCAGGAAGAAGCTAATCAAGTAGAATTTATGTCTCATTAATAAAAATCTGAGGGAATGAGGCTGGTTCGCTATAATGTGCATAGCATATGAGTTATGACCGTGAAGGTTAGAAATGGTGGAACTAAGGAATGTAGTACATCTGAGGGTTTTTGCAAGGAAATAGTGAGTGAGCAGTAGGCAGCTCCGACATTACGTCTGTGACAGGGAAAGTGTTGCATATTAAAAAATTATTTGTCACCCACAAGGACGCGGACACGCCTTTGGATTCTATCGAGGCTGAAAATTAAGGACTGGGCAGCTCTTGCCCAAATATTACGATAATACTTTATTTTAGACTTGATCTGGCTCTTGTAACAGTAAATGATAACACAATGAGACAGGAACTTACTGAAACCGACCAATTTCCAGTAACGATTGATAGTATGCCGGGGATAACATGAACAGAACACGTGAGCAATGAAAAGGTTTTGGAAACGAAAAGGAAACCGATACTTGACATCAGGAAAAGACAGCTGAAGTTTTTGGGACAGGTAATGAGGAAAGAGGGCTTGGAGAACCTGATGCTCACGGGAAGAGTGTAGAGAAATAGAGATAAGAGAAAGCAACGCGTGACATACTTGATATACTTGAGCATATTGATGGTGGAGTGACGACTGAGTGGAATAACAGGAGAAGGGATATTATGTGCGATGAGGGATAGGGAAATATATAGGGCCGTGATCGCCTACATCTTGAAAGGAACATGTCACAAAGAAGAAGAAGAAGAAGAAGAAGAAGGAGGAGGAGGAGAAGAAGAGGAAGGAGGAGGAGGATGAGAAGAAGGAGGAGGAGGAGGAGAAGAAGAAGAAGAAGGAGGAGGAGGAGGAGAAGAAGAAGAAGGAGGAGGAGGAGGAGAAGAAGAAGAAGAAGGAGGAGGAGGAGAAGAAGAAGAAGAAGAAGAAGGAGGAGGATGAGAAGAAGAAGAAGAAGGAGGAGGAGGAGGAGAAGAAGAAGAAGAAGAAGATCAAAACCTCAGTAATATTAAGATCAAATCTACACAAAAGTGATTTCCTTTGACACATAAGCAGGGTATTTATTTTAAATTCCATTTTAAGTCCAACTTTCTTTTCATATACATAAGTATTTTTAAATCATTTCACTCCACGCAAGGCTGTAAAAGCTATGAGGACCCAAGGGTTAAACGGAGAGTGAAAGAAATGGAAAGACAATAAACGAACAGATTTCAAAAAGGCAGATGATGAAACTTTTTGAGATAAATGAGTACTGGATTGCTATGTGATGTATGTTCTTCAATGTGGCAGTGAATGCTTGACAATCTCATCAACACTGAAGGAGTTGCTTGAATCAACTGAAATGTGGTTCTACAGGAGGATTCTGCAGAAACCATGAACTGAGAATGTGAGCAGTGGTGAGGTTTAAGAGAGGATGGAAACAAAAAGGAAAGTAATATTTAGCGACAACTTTTGCATAACAAAATTTGAGAAAGTATATAAGGTGATATTGCAAATAAAATCAAATGAATAGACAACAACATTGCCACAGTAATATTTTCCTTTAAAAAATCAGAAATCAGTAATGTATTGTTACTCAGCAGCATTTATTCTTCAATTAAAACCAAAATATTTATCAGAGCAACAGAATTTTATTGTTAGAAAAGTGGTTAATTAATTTTTGTTCAGAAATTGAAAGTCTGGAAAATCAAAACATCAAAAATATTGATTAAGGTCAAATCTACACGAAAGTTACTTCCTTTGACCCATAAGCAAGTTCCAATTTAAGTCCTACATTCTTTTCATATGCATGAGTATTTTTTAAATAATTTCACTCCAAGCAAGACAGTGAAAGCTATTAGGATTCAAGGGTTTATTGAGAGTGAAAGAAATGGAAAGACAATAAGAGAACAAGTTTAAAAGACAGAACATATTTACATTGTTCGAACTATTGTCCTCATCATTGTTTCCACGTGTACGACGTTTCGGCCGTTGTACGCTTCGGCCTTCTTCAGGTGCTAGGAATTTCAAACCAAACCTTTATTACAATTATATGGTCTTCATTCCTTGCGTAGTAGTGCCTCTTCTGGTAGTCATGATTTATCTCCCTCTAACCCTGTAAGTTAATTGTCACCACTGCTGTAGCCTGACATAAGGATACATGGCCCAGTGGATATAGACTTTGGTTAGTTACTGTGACTTGACCCATGAGTTGTGAGTTCAATACCAGGCCGAATCCATGTTATGACGATAAACTACATCTGGCAGCAAGGTCTCTGATCCGGAGACTGGAAGTTTTATCGAGGATCCTGAGACCACCTCTTAATTGTTGTTGTTTCCAAGTCTGCACTGGCCCGAGGAGGTAGCAACTATTCGCGTTCTAGCTCTGGGCAAATAGTGAACTCTCACACAATAAGATTATATGAAAGCATAAAATACATTTTATAATGAAAATACCAGCCATAGATCCTTGTATAAAAATGAACAACAATAAATATTTATGGAATTACCAAGAATATAGCAAAATGACTAAAAATATAGTTTATTTGTAGTTGAAGGCATACGATTGCGTTTAAAATGTATTTAGTTAATGCCATAAAATGTTGTTCAAACTATTTAGACTTCGATATTAAAATCACAGAAAATAGATCATCGAACCAACATAAAATAAATATATCATAATATTAATCTAAGTAATATCCTATACAGAAATCTAAATATAACTTCAGCAAAAATCAGAAAAATAACATTTAATAATTAAAAATCGCCTCTAATAATTATACCCTAATTTACCATGTATTCAATTGTGAAAACAGAATAACATTTACATTTTTTAGTACTTCAAAGCTCTGAAGAAAATTAAATTTCTGCATCAAATGATCCATAAAGAGTTGATATGCCTTTAAGCAAACAAAATAATCAATCATTTTTATGTGCTTCCATAACCTCTTGAAAATAATAGTTAAGAGATTTCCTGTCGTCTTCTTGATGCATTTAAATTTAGGGCAGTTCTTCCATTAGATAGGTTATCACCCAAGATTAGGAAATACAGTCTACCTTTGATTTAATCTTTAGCTGAAGAAGGGGTGAATTTCTCCCTTTCTCAAGGGTATTTTGCCAAAAGTGCATACAAAAATTTGGCGGAAATTTGAATTTGGCAAGCCGATTTTAATTATAAAGCCGCTAACACTTACATTATGTGGCGTGGCATACACTACATACATGCATATATATATATATATATATATATATATATATATATATATTAAATTATTTTCACTGTTTACATGCGGACTATTGTCCTCGTCTATGTATCTATATTGTTTTTATCGCAAAGTTTTGGTCGTTGTGCCCTTCCGCCTTCATCG
Source organism: Ascarosepion bandense (assembly GCA_037127315.1). NCBI lineage: Eukaryota > Metazoa > Mollusca > Cephalopoda > Sepiida > Sepiidae > Ascarosepion > Ascarosepion bandense. Next base: position 226,186 of record JBBBDQ010000215.1, read on the forward strand.
GGTATATGTCCATCCGTCTAACATAAAGGGAATTTCGAACTGAGCTCTTTATTTAATTCTACGGTGGGTTGTGGTTGTCAGTTGTTGTTTCACGGCCTATGTCTCGTCTTGTATATATAATGGTTACAGAGAAGGTGAATTAGCATGGCTAAGGATGCGTTCAAGAAGCTGAGTAAAGTATTAAGAGATAGGAAACTTTTACTAGAAACAAAGAAGAGAGTACTGGATTGCTATGTGATGTCAGTTCTTCAGTTCAGCTGAAATGTGGTTCTACAGAAGGATGCTGCGGATATAGTGGATCGAGCATGTGAGCAATGATGAGGTTTTGGAAAGGATGGAAACGAAAAAGTAATTATTATCGAGCATCAGGAAGAGACAACTAAAGTTCCTGAGACATGCAATGAGGAAAGAGGGATTGGAGAACTTGATATAAACAGGTCAGATAGAGAGTAAAAGAGACAGATTTATTTGAAGGGCCTGAGCAGGTGGTTGGCAGAATGGGGTTACGTGGTGTTACAGAAGAAAGTGTGCTCAGAGCCACCAGGAATAGGGAGACATGGAAGGCCATAATCGCCTATGTTCTGAAAGGACAAGACACATAGAAGAAGAAGAAGAAGAAGAAGAAGAAGAAGAAGAAGAAGAAGAACTCTTCATCCCAGAAATTTAGACAGAAGGTATAAATAATAATATTTTGAAATTAAAAAAAAATAAACTTCGTGTTATTTTCTGTTTAAGCAGGAAGTATAATTATCAATATAAAAGAAACATTACCTACCTAGCTGTGGCATGCACATACATTTCACCCCAGACATGCTTCGTTATTACTATTTTTTCCATATCTATTCCTACCACTAAACAGGGGTCATCCATTCGATAATACAAAATACAATCTGGCCTTACATAAGGATTGGTTCCGCAGCCTGTGTTTCATTTCTTATTAATGAGATTTTCTATTGTTAACAAGATATATAACTCAGTGCCAATATGCAAACCACTCCATTGTTAACATAAAAATACAACATTTAGAGATCAGTTTGACAATACATTTACAATTTTAGCTATGTTTCGTCTTAAATTTCTTTAGAATTTAGCGATCATGGGTCTCCACATCTTCCTATCTTTTCTTTCTTTAAGAACTGTTTATCTCGATTTCTCCCAGTCCTTGGTCTATGGACTATTTAAGAAATCATGTATCCTATTTCCCCGCCTTCGTTCAATATCTCCTGTGAGTGTCAACATCTCCAGTTCCTCTTTCCACTGGTCCTGGGTATGACGGTAAACTGCATCCGGCAGCAAAGCCTCTGATTGGGTTGTGAAGAGCACGGAACTATCTCTTAATTGCTGTTGTTCCTAGGTTCACTTGATCCGAAGTGGTAGTACCTGTTAGGCTCCCTACTATGTGCAAATAGTTAACCTCTAAACTGGGGTTTAAACATCATGAATGTATATAAATCGACTTTTATATAAATATATACGAATATATAAGAATAGACTTTATAGAAAAATATAAATTTTTTAAAAAGTATTAACAAGGATAGATTTTTTAAGGAAAAAATCATTACTATAACACATTTTTGGAGAAAAAAAATATTGCCAGTAGTACAGTTTTGAAAAGAAAGTTATTACGAGCAGTACATTTTTGAAGAAGGACAGTTATTACCAGCAGTACATTTTTAAAGAAAAAAAATTATTGCCAGCAGTCAGTCAATTAAGTGCCATACGTGATACACGCTTGGGCGATCATGTCTCGAAAGAGACATGACTGACTGGGCAGAAGATTATCCCGCAGTAGGTTGCCATTGCTTACTGCGGTAGACTGGTTGCCGACCAAGGCTATAGAACCCAATCTGTCCTATTATTTAACCCATAACTGGAGGGAAGAGACGGATTAATACCTTTCCCAAGGTTATTTGCGCGTAAGTGAATGCAAGGAATTCAACTGGAATTCGAACTCAGTTCCCCGATTTCTCGTTCCGAGCCGATATCCACTGCGCCACAACGCACATATTGAAAAAGAGTTATTACCAGCACTACAATTAGAAGAAAGAAAGTTATTGCCAGTAGTACATTTTTGAAGAAAAAAAGCTATTACCAGCAGTACATTTTTGAATAAAAAATTATTACCAGCAATACATTCTTGAAGAAAAAAAATTATTACCAGCAGTACAATTTTGAAGAAAAAAAGTTATTTCCAGCAGTACATTTTTGAAGAAAAAGTTATTACCAAGTAGTACATTTTTGAAGAAAATAAATATTGCCAGCAGTACATTTTTTAATAAAAAAAAATTATTGCCAGCAGTACATTTTTGAAGAAAAACAGTTATTACCAGCAGTACATTTTTGAAGAAAATAAATTATTGCCAGTAGTACATTTTTGAAGAAAAAATAATGCCATCATATATTTTTGAAGAAGAAATGGTATTACCAGCAGTACATTTTTTGGTAAATTTTTGTTTTCTTCCCCGAAAGCCTTTACCCATTCAAATCTTTCAAAAACATCCTTAATTTCGTGCAAATGTATATGCTGAACTCAAATCGATAAATGTTTATTGAAGAAACCTACCTTTTTTTTTCATGATATCGGCTAGAAATTTATTGGACTATATCTCACCCCTTACCACTGTTTTTATATCTGATTCACCGCTGAATGACATGATGCGTAGGATACTTATTTCGGCCGATTTACACCCGTTGAATAATTACTCCGCGATTTGTTTGGTTTCGGAACTCATTTTCCGCGTACTAATTGGGAAAAAAAAAGACCGAAAAATCGTAAAATTACGTAGGAATTCAATCTGCAGTGAATAACATTTTTGAACGTTCGTTTCTGGTTAGTAGCTGGATGGGTGATCGTTTGAGAATAAATACTATGTGCTCTAAGCTTAGATTAAAGAATAACGTCTCGGAATTAGAAATCAGGCTAGGCAAGTTCCATATACGCGCAAATTTTAGACAGAAATATTCTTGAAGCCTAGAATCCCTTAATTACGTAATTCAAGTACATTTTTGAAGAAAAAATTATTACCAGCAGTACATTTTTGAAGAAAAAATTATTACCAGCAGTACATTTTTGAAGAAAAAATTATTACCAGCAGTACATTTTTCAAGAAAAAAAATTATTACCAGCAGTACATTTTTGAAGAAGAAAGTTATGACCAGCAGTACATTTTTCAAGAAAAAAATTATTACCAGCAGTGAATAACATTTTTGAACCGTGGTTACGGGTGAGATAAACAGCGACAAAATGTTCCATATTTTTCTGCTCGATGAAATGAAAAAATGTAGCTTTCTTAAATAAACAATTCAATTCGTTTTTATCTGTTAGAAAATTGTACTGAGTTATCTGTCATGCTGTAAAATTACGTGTGCGCCTACAAATATAAGTTTGAAGAAAGGAAATAGAGTTGCCACGACAGAGATATCGAATACAAGAAGCTGAGTTATGTCGAATCAACTGGACATACGTACACACGGAGATGATGTTTGCAATAAAGAAGGAGAAATTATTCGCGGATCAAATATGCGGCACGCTGCTTTTAAACGCCGGCTTACAGGGATGTCACGTTGAAACACCCGTCCCCGACGTTCGTTTCTGGTTAGTAGCTAGATGGGTGATCGTTTGAGAATAAATACTATGTGCTCTAAGCTTAGATTAAAGAATAACGTCTCGGAATTAGAAATCAGGCTAGGCAAGTTCCATATACGCGCAGATTTTAGACAGAAATATTCTTGAAGCATAGAATCCCTTAATTACGTACTTGACAAAACATGATCTTCGTTTACTTTTCTTGCAAGAGTTTAAACTACTGCCAATACCAACAGAGAATGAGAAAATTCCTTCACAAATGATCGGACAGCACGAAGGCGGTTCCAGAAATTCATACAGTCTTGACAACGAACAATTTCAGCAAAACCAGAGAAGTGTCACAGACGCTTGGTGTCAACATTGCAACAGTCTCACGCCATTTGCAGAGTACTGGTAAAGTGAAAAAGCTCGATAGATAGGCTCGTTATGATCTCACTAAAAATGAAAACTTGGGCGTTTTGAAGTGTGCTCGATGCTTCTACTGGGTAACCCCAATGATCCCTTTCTTGTAATGAAAAGTGGATCCTTTATGAGATCCGTAAACGATCAGGTCAATGTCTTTATCGTGATAAGACCCCAAGCATCTCTCAAAGCCAAAGTTGCAACAGCAAATGATTATGGCAATTGTCTGGTGGTTCGCAATTGGTATTATTCACTCTTCTTCTTCTTTTTCTATGTGCCCTGTCCATTCAGGACGTAGGCAATCATGGTTCTACACGTCTTCCTTGTGGCTCTTAGTATGTTTGCTCCTGTTACACCCCGCAACGCCCGTTCCGTCATCCATCTGAGCAGGCCCTGCAAATATGTTATCCGCTGCCTTCCTCTGTCTCTTTTTCCTTCTATCTGGCCTGTCAGTATCAGGTTCTCCAAGCTCTCTCCTTATTGCATGTTCCAGGAACTTCAGTTGTCTCTTTCTGATGCTCAGTATTAATTTCCTTTTTGTTGCTATTCTTTCCAACACCTCATCATTACTTGCATGCTCAGTCCACAATGTCTGCAGCATCCTTCTGTAGAACCACATTTCCGCTGCTTCAAGTTTTGTCCTCATCTTCGATTATATTGTCCAGCATTCACAGCCGTATTGAAGAACTGACATCACATAGCAATCCAGCACTCTTTTCTTTGTTTCTAGTGAAATTTTCCTGTGTGTTAGTACTTTACTCAGCTTCTGGAACGCGTACTTTGCCATGCCGATTCGCCTTCGGATCTCTGTGTCGCACTTTCCATCTCCTGTTAGAACACTTCCTAGGTATTTATATGTTTGTACTTGCTTGATTCTGGTAACTCCCACCCATATTTGGCATTTTGGGTTGCACCTTTTGCTGATGACCATGCATTCACATCTTTCTAAAAATCAGTCAGAGCATTTCTCCACCCCCACTACGATTTTATTAATTTGTCTTCTTTATTTTTATAGGTTTAAGGCCATGTCACCTTAGAACCGGTTCTTATACAATCACCGAATTTAATCAAAGTCGAGCCTGGTAAAAACCTAGAATGGAGACCGTTTGAGAATATCAGGTGGTATAAGCTTTGATCTGCGGGTGTTGTACTTTGATCTGCTGATGTATGTTGGAACATCGATTTTTCACTGAAGTTAAGCAAAGTCGAGCCTGGAAAGCACCCAGAACGGAGACCGTTTGAATATGCCAGGTGGTATAAGCTTTGATCTTCGGAGATTATACTTGGATCTGCGGGTGTTGTACGTTGGAACATCGGTTCTTCTACGACCACCGAATTTAAGCAAAGTTGAACCTGGGAAGAACCTAGAACGGAAACCGCTTGAGAATATCAGCTTTGACCAGCTTTGATCTGCGGGTGCTGTACTTTGATCTGCTGATGTACGTTGGAACATCGATTCTTCTACGATCACTGTAGTTAAGCAAAGTCGAGCCTGGAAAGCACCCAGAACGGAGACTGTTTGAATATACCAGGTGGTATTAGCTTTGATCTTCGGATATTATACTTGGATCTGCGGGTGTTGTACGTTGGAACATCGGTTCTTCTACGACCACCGAATTTAAGCAAAGTCGAGCCTGGTAAGAACCTAGAACAGAGACAGTTTGAGAATATCAGGTGGTATAAGCTTTGATCTGCGGATGTTGTAATGGATAAACACCCGGAATCGAAGATCTGAGAACTGCGTTCTAATTTTAGTGGGGTTCGTTGTATTCATCATCATGTGCAGTATCATTTCAGGACGAAGGCGATCATGACCCTCCATTTCTCCCTATCCTTTGTTGCTCTTAATATCCTTTCTCGTTTTATTACGCAATCCCTGCTCCACCATCTATCTGTTCAGGTCCATCAAGTGTATCATGCAATGTTTTTCATCGTCCCTCTTCCTCTTTATCTATCACGAGAGTATCAGGTTCTCCAAGCCCTCTTTCTTCATTTTACGCATTTATATCCAATCTTCAAAACTTTCCCAGCTATGTGTTAATTAGTAGAACATTTACGCTTAAATCATTATCTCAAAGTTCTAAATATATTTTCTGGCTTTAAATAACCTGAAAATTATTGATCAGCCTAAAAATACTTCATCTCCTACATAATATTTTTCTATTGTATATTTGTTTGCTTCATTTCTTCTTTTCCACCATTTTATAAATTTTTCTTGTTTTTTATTTAATTTTACAGTCTATTCACGTGAGGTCATTTATATTCGACTTTCACTTTCTCCGTGTTTTTATAACGTCTTTATTATTTTAATTTTGTCTTCCTTTTCTTAGTTTTATTTTTACTTTATTGTATATATTATATATTTAATGTTTTTTCTTAGAATATTTTCTCCCTCAGTTCTTGAATTTATGATGGCTTCGTATTTGTTGTCACGACACTTCCTTTCAATTTTTTTTATTCTCATCACCAAAATATAACGTCTGCATTTTTACTTACACTTTTTGCGATTCTAAATATCATAATATTCAAGTAAACTTCAATTTCCTTTTTGCATTTATCTAACTCGTCTCTTTGCATTTAATTTTTACCTTATAATCTTAGGATTACTTAAGCGCGCCATTTTTCTCGCCTGAGTTGGAGATTTTTCTTTTTAAATGTAATCTTCAGTGTTTTTATCTTTACTCTTTAGGCGCCATTTTAACTTTGGCTCCATGAAGTCCCAGCTTAGTCTTCCATTCTTAACATCACAATGGCGACACACATAAGCTTTAGAGCTGTGAAAATCGCTTTTGTTAACGACTCGACAACGTTCGTATAACACCTCGCAGCCAATAGTTGTAATATCTTTACAGGAATCTTCAGGGTGGTTAACTACAGAATATAAGTAATAGACATGCTTCTGTTACGGTTGAAAGTAGAGTTGACCAAAACTTCTATAGTGGATGCATAGTTCAACGGCTTGTTTTTTCTAATATCATCAATATTTTTTTAATAGACTTCATCCCTAGCAAAGCAATAAAGCCACTAAGATACAAGGAGTTTACTTGCTGTGAAAGAATTTGAAAAATTAACCCATAACTGGCAGGAAGAGACGGATTAATACCTTTCCCAAGGGTATTTGCGTGTAATTGAATGCAATGAATTCAACTGGAATTCGAACTCGGCTCCCCGATTTCTCGTTCCGAGCCGATATCCACTGCACCACAACACATTAGCGATAAACAAATAAAATAGTGTTACACGTCTGGCAGACTACCAAGTGTAGACCGGGGTGACTCAACCAACTCAACTCCTCATTCAATCGACAGACTTGAGACATAGTCTCCCGGTATTTATAATAACAAGAAGAGTTCATTGTGGTACAAAAGCGTAGGTCTCATAAAAGAAAGTAATCAAGAAGACAGTAGACGAAGATTGATAGTTATACTGAAAAATATATTGATAAGACGCATCCTAACTTATAAATTACGAGTACCTTTTTATTGTATCTTTCTACGGCAAGCGTTCTAAACAATACAGCATAATGATTTGATAACTTTAGTCCAGTACAAGGTCCCAAAGAATAGATCTTGATATACTAACAGAATGATCAGTAAGATGAGTTGTACTATAACACTGATTGACATTTTTTTTCAACCCAAATGTTGTTGAGCAATGGGCACATATTTTTTGGGGCTATTTTTTCACGTTGAATCTGAAAATCAAGTTCTATTTTGCTTCATCACATCACGTTTTCTCAGTACAGATTTCTATTTTGCGTAAAATAAGCAAAAATACTTAATTCACAGTGATATGCCACGACTTAAATATACGGGTGATATAGTTGAAACATTTTGTTTCATGTTAAAATGATTTATCATTCAAGAAAAAGTATTCAAATAACTTTCAAAATGAATTCTAAGCTATTTCAGTTCAGACAAGCTGACCTGGAAATACTCGATTTTATAAGAGATATTTTATTGGAAAATGTTCTTGTGCTATCAATGTTTTTAGCTTGTTAAAATTTTGTTATTTCTGTTTTTTTCTACTTTTCAGAGAATAAGCTCATTAGAAGGCGTTCAAGAACAGAGATTTTAGTCTTTATTAGTAGTTTTCACTTTAAGCTTGATACCTTTACAAGATTTTATATCACTTGAATTTACGAAAGTCTGATATTGTCATACACTCTCTATATAACATGCATAAGAACATTGATATGTGAAAGTTTTTAGAGTGCTTGGCGAGATTATTTGAGACTAGCAAGATTAATGTTTTATTATCAGTACTTAAAATAGCCGCCAAACACCAGACAGCCATAGGCAACTAAGCAATTTTCCTACCAATCTCCCAACACCACCATCATCTTATATGTATACAGGGCAGTTTGACATCCTGATGTTTATTAACACTACTGAAAAGCGATTTTTCACTTTTTAAATTCGCTTACGTGCTTTTATCAAGTGCCATACGTGATACACGCTTAAGAGATCATGTCTGGAAAGAGACATGACTGACTGAGCAGAAGTTGCCATTGCTTTCTGCGGTAGACTGGTTGCCAGCCAAAGCTATAGAACCCAATCTGTTCTATTATCTAACCCATAACTGGAGGGAAAACGGATTAATACTTTTCCCAAGGGTATTTGAGCGTAAGAGAATGCAAGGGATTCAACTGGAGTTTGAAATCAACTCCTCGATTTCTTGTTCCGTGTGAATATCCACTACACCACAACGCACATCCATATGTGTCGATTTCATCCCAAGCAAGACAATAAAGCCACTAAGATACAAAGATTTTACTTGCTGTGAAATAATTAGAAAACATAAATATTATTAAGGAGTGAGAACTATAAAATTAGAATAATGTGCTTCTGTACTCATCAAAATAATTACTTGATAGGGATAAAATTTAACAGGTTGGCGATTCCATTTCTGCTGATGAACTATTTTTTTTTTAATTTTGAAAATGCATTCTTTAACATATTGGGAAACTTTGTCTGTTATGATAAGTTATTCTAATCTGAAAACGATTGTGATTGTTTCTACTTGGTCTTCGCCTATCCCTATTAAAAGCGTATTTTGACCTACGTCAAATAAAATAGAAATTATTTCTTCCGAAAAAACGTGATGTGATGGGAAAATAGACTTGATTTTCCTATTTATCTCAGAAACATGTGTCCATTGCAAAAACAACTTATAGGTCGAAAAAATGGCTAGTGATATAATCGACATTCTAGCGCATCGGCACAATAGCAGAGCATCAGTGTGGCTTATGAAAGGGGACAACTCGATCAGTTTTCTTAATTAGTAGCTTTACATTATTTATAGAAGCCTTTGAACACGAACTGATTTCGAACCAATATTTATACCATAATTTACCAATATTATCTACAGCTTTCCAATTATCAATTAAGGGGCATGATGGACACTTCAGCAGTTTCGTTACGCCCGGGGACGTTTATTCAGACGAGTTTTATATTTTATCAATTAAGGGGCATGATGGACTCTTCAGCAGTTTCGTTACGCCCGGGGACGTTTATTCTGACGAGTTTTATATTTTATCAATTAAGGGGCATGATGGACTCTTCAGCAGTTTCGTTACGCCCGGGGACGTTTATTCAGACGAGTTTTATATTTTATCAATTAAGGGGCATGATGGACTCTTCATCAGTTTCGTTACGCCCGGGGACGTTTATTCTGACGAGTTTTATATTTTATCAATTAAGGGGCATGATGGACTCTTCAGCAGTTTCGTTACGCCCGGGGACGTTTATTCTGACGAGTTTTATATTTTATCAATTAAGGGGCATGATGGACTCTTCAGCAGTTTCGTTACGCCCGGGGACGTTTATTCTGACGAGTTTTATATTTTATCAATTCAGGGGCATGAGGGACTCTTCAGCAGTTTCGTTACGCCCGGGGACGTTTATTCTGACGAGTTTTATATTTTATCAATTAAGGGGCACGATGGACTCTTCAGCAGTTTCGTTACGCCCGGGGACGTTTATTCAGACGAGTTTTATATTTTATCAATTAAGAGGCATGATGGACTCTTCAGCAGTTTCGTTACGCCCGGGGACGTTTATTCTGACGAGTTTTATATTTTATCAATTAAGGGGCACGATGGACTCTTCAGCAGTTTCGTTACGCCCGGGGACGTTTATTCTGACGAGTTTTATATTTTATCAATTAAGGGGCATGATGGACTCTTCAGCAGTTTCGTTAGGCTGGGGACGTTTATTCAGACGAGTTTTATATTTTATCAATTAAGGGGCATGATGGACTCTTCAGCAGTTTCGTTACGCCCGGAGACGTTTATTCAGACGAGTTTTATATTTTATCAATTAAGGGGCATGATGGACTCTTCAGCAGTTTCGTTACGCCCGGAGACGTTTATTCAGATGAGTTTTATATTTTATCAATTAAGGGGCATGATGGACTCTTCAGCAGTTTCGTTACGCCCGGGGACGTTTATTCTGACGAGTTTTATATTTTATCAATTAAGGGGCATGATGGACCCTTCAGCAGTTTCGTTACGCCCGGGGACGTTTATTCTGACGAGTTTTATATTTTATCAATTAAGGGGCATGATGGACTCTTCAGCAGTTTCGTTACGCCCGGAGACGTTTATTCAGACGAGTTTTATATTTTATCAATTAAGGGGCATGATGGACTCTTCAGCAGTTTCGTTACGCCCGGGGACGTTTATTCTGAAGAGTTTTATATTTTATCCGTTAAGGGGCATGATGGACTCGCTGGCAGTTTCGTTACGCCGGAGACGGTTATTCGAAGACGAGTTTTATATTTTATCAATTAAGGGGCACGATAGACTCTTCGGCGGTTTCGTTACGCCGGGGACGTTTATTCAGACGAGTTTATATTTATCAATTGAGGGGCATGATGGACTCTTCAACCAGGTTCGTTACGCCAGAACGTTTATTAAGACGAGTTTTATATTTTATCAATTAAGGGAGCATGATGGACTCTTCAGCGGTTTCATTGCGCCAGGACGTTTATTCTGACAGGTTTTATATTTTATCAATTAAGGGGCACGATGGACTCTTCAGCAGTTTCGTTACGCCCGGGGACGTTTTTTTATTCGGGCAAGGTTTCATGTTTTATCAATTAAGGCGATGGACTCTTCGGCAGTTTCGTTACGCCCGGGGACGTTTATTCTGACGAGTTTTTATATTTTATCAATTAAGGGGCATGATGGACTCTTCAACTGATTTCGTTACGCCCGGGGACGTTTATTCTGACAGGTTTATATTTTATCAATTAACCTTAATCTTGGTAATATTTTATCAATTAAGGGGAGCATGATGGACTCTTCAACGATTTCGTTGCCCGGGGACGTTTTTATATTCAGACAGTTTATATTTTATCAATTAAGGGCATGATGGACTCTTCAACGGTTTCGTTACGCCGGGGACGTTGTTCGAACCGAGTTTTATATTTTATCAATTAAGGGGCATGATGGACTCTTCAGCAGTTTCGTTACGCCCGGGGACGTTTATTCAGACGAGTTTATATTTTATCGAATTAAGGGGCGCGATGGGACTCGCTGACAGTTTCGTTGCCACGCTTGAGGACGTTTATTCAGACGAGTTTTATATTTTATGAATTAAGGGGCATGATGGACTCTTCAACCGGTTCGTTACGCCCGGGAACGTTTATTCAGACGGAAATTATTATATTTTATCAATTAAGGGGCATGATGGACTATTCAGCATTTTCGTTACGCCCGGGGACGTTTATTCAGACGAGTTTTATATTTTATCAATTAAGGGGCACGATGGACTCTTCAGCGGTTTCGTTACGCTTAGGGGTTATTCAGACGAGTTTATATTTTATCAGTGCTAAGGGCACGATGGATATTCATGGTTCGTTACGCCCGGGGACGTTTATTCAGACGAGTATTATATTTTATCAATTAAGGGGCATGATGGACTCTTCAGCCGGTTTCGTTACGCCCGGGGACGTTTATTCGACGGGCATTACTGTTTTATCAATTAAGGGGCATGATGGACTCTTCAGCGGTTTCGTTACGCGGGGACGTTTATTCAGACAGTTTTTATATTTTATCAATTAAGGGGCACGATGGACTCTTCAACGGTTTCGTTACGCCGGACGTTTATTCAGACGAGTTTTATATTTTATCAATTAAGGGCATGATGGACTCTTCAGCAGTTTCGTTACGCCCGGAATTACGTTTATTGAACGAGTTTTATATTTTATCAATTAAGGAGCACGATGGACTCTTCAACGGTTTCGTTACGCCCGGGGACGTTTATTCAGACAGGTTTATATTTTTTTATCGTTAAGGGGCATGATGGACTCTTTAGCAGTTTCGTTACGCCAGGGACGTTTATTCTGACGAGTTTTATATTTTATCAATTAAGGGGCATGATGGACTCTTCAGCAGTTTCGTTACGCCCGGAACGTTTGCTTATTCAGACAGTTTATATTTTATCAATTAAGGGAGCACGATGAATCTTCAGCAGTTTCGTTACGCCCGGGGGACGTTTATTCGAACGGGTTTTCCTCCTTTTTTATCAATTAAGGGGCATGATGGACTTCAGCAGTTTCGTTACGCCCGGGGACGTTTATTCAGACAGGTTTTATATTTTGTATCAATTAAGGGGCACGATGGACTCTTCAACTTCAGTTTCGTTACGCCCGGGGACGTTGTTCCGACGGATTTTATATTTTTATCAATTAAGGGGCAGCGGTGGACTCGCCTTCGGCGGTTTCGTTACGCCCGGGGACGTTTATTCAGACGAGTTTTATATTTTGTCAATTAAGGGGCGATATGGACTCTTCAACAGTTTCGTTGCCGGAGACGTTTATTCAGACGAGTTTTATATTTTATCAATTAAGGAGCATGATGGACTCTTCAGCAGTTTCATTACGCTTGAGGACGTTTATTCGAATAGGTTTATATTTTATGGTCAAAGGGGCATGATGGACTCTTCAGCAGTTTCGTTACGCCCGGGGACGTTTATTCTGACGAGTTTTATATTTTATCAATTAACTTGTAATCTTAGTAATATTTTTATCAATTAAGGCGCTGATGGACTCTTCGGCAGTTTCGTTATTACGCCCGAGGACGTTTATTCAGACGAGTTTTTATATTTTGTCAATTAAGGGGCATGATGGACTCTTCAGCAGTTTCGTTACGCCCGGGGACGTTTATTCAGACAGAGTTTTATATTTTATCAATTAAGGAGCATGATGGACTCTTCGGCGATTCAGTACGCCCGGGGACATTTATTCAGACGAGTTTTATATTTTATCAATTAAGGGGCATGATGGACTCTTCAGCAGTTTCGTTACGCCCGGGGACGTTTGTTCAGACGAGTTTTATATTTTATGAATTAAGGGCATGATGGACTCTTCAGCAGTTTCGTTACGCCCGGGGACGTTTATTCAGACGGTTTATATTTTATCAATTAAGGGCACGATGGACTATTCGGCAGTTTCGTTACGCCCGGGGACGTTTTATTCGGGCAAGTTTTTATATTTTATCAATTAAGGCATAGTGGACTCTTCAGCAGTTTCGTTACGCCGGGGACGTTTATTCAGACAATTTTATGTTTTATCAATTAAGGGGCACGATGGACTCTTCAGCAGTTTCGTTACGCCCGAGACCGTTTCATTGAACGGGATTTTATATTTTATCAATTAAGGGGCATGATGGACTCTTCAGCAGTTTCGTTACGCCGGAGACGTTTATTCAGACGAGTTTTATATTTTATCAATTAAGGGGCATGATGGACTCTTCAACAGTTTCGTTACGCCCGGGACGTTTATTCAGACGAGTTTTATATTTTATGAATTAAAGGGCATGATGGACTCTTCAGCAGTTTCGTTACGCCCGGGGACGTTTTATTCAGACGAGTATTATATTTTATCAATTAAGGGGCATGATGGACTGGTCAGCACATTTTCGTTACGCCCGGGGACGTTTATTCAGACGAGTTTTATATTTTATCAATTAAGGGGCACGATGGGCTCTTCAGCAGTTTCGTTACGCCCGGGGACGTTTATTCAGACGAGTTTTATATTTTATCAATTAAGGGGCATGATGGACTCTTCAGCAGTTTCGTTACGCCCGGGGACGTTTATTCTGACGAGTTTTATATTTTATCAATTAAGGGGCATGATGGACTCTTCAGCAGTTTCGTTACGCCCGGAGACGTTTATTCAGACGAGTTTTATATTTTATCAATTAAGGGGCACGATGGACTCTTCAGCAGTTTCGTTACGCCCGGGGACGTTTATTCAGACGAGTTTTATATTTTATCAATTAAGGGGCATGATGGACTCTTCAGCAGTTTCGTTACGCCCGGGGACGTTTATTCAGACGAGTTTTATATTTTATCAATTAAGGGGCACGATGGACTCTTCAGCAGTTTCGTTACGCCCGGGGACGTTTATTCAGACGAGTTTTATATTTTATCAATTAAGGGGCATGATGGACACTTCAGCAGTTTCGTTACGCCCGGGGACGTTTATTCAGACGAGTTTTATATTTTATCAATTAAGGGGCACGATGGACTCTTCAGCAGTTTCGTTACGCCCGGGGACGTTTATTCAGACGAGTTTTATATTTTATCAATTAAGGGGCACGATGGACTCTTCAGCAGTTTCGTTACGCCCGGAGACGTTTATTCAGACGAGTTTTATATTTTATCAATTAAGGGGCATGATGGACTCTTCAGCAGTTTCGTTACGCCCGGAGACGTTTATTCAGACGAGTTTTATATTTTATCAATTAAGGGGCACGATGGACTCTTCAGCAGTTTCGTTACGCCCGGGGACGTTTATTCAGACGAGTTTTATATTTTATCAATTAAGGGGCACGATGGACTCTTCAGCAGTTTCGTTACGCCCGGGGACGTTTATTCAGACGAGTTTTATATTTTATCAATTAAGGGGCATGATGGACTCTTCAGCAGTTTCGTTACGCCCGGAGACGTTTATTCAGACGAGTTTTATATTTTATCAATTAAGGGGCATGATGGACTCTTCAGCAGTTTCGTTACGCCCGGAGACGTTTATTCAGACGAGTTTTATATTTTATCAATTAAGGGGCATGATGGACTCTTCAGCAGTTTCGTTACGCCCGGAGACGTTTATTCAGACGAGTTTTATATTTTATCAATTAAGGGGCACGATGGACTCTTCAGCAGTTTCGTTACACCCGGGGACGTTTATTCAGACGAGTTTTATATTTTATCAATTAAGGGGCATGATGGACTCTTCAGCAGTTTCGTTACGCCCGGGGACGTTTATTCAGACGAGTTTTATATTTTATCAATTAAGGGGCATGATGGACTCTTCAACAGTTTCGTTACGCCCGAGGACGTTTATTCAGCCGAGTTTTATATTTTATCAATTAAGGGGCATGATGGACTCTTCATCAGTTTCATTACGCCCGGGGACGTTTATTCAGACGAGTTTTATATTTTATCAATTAAGGGGCACGATGGACTCTTCAGCAGTTTCGTTACGCCCGGGGACGTTTATTCAGACGAGTTTTATATTTTATCAATTAAGGGGCACGATGGACTCTTCAGCAGTTTCGTTACGCCCGGGGACGTTTATTCAGACGAGTTTTATATTTTATCAATTAAGGGGCACGATGGACTCTTCAGCAGTTTCGTTACGCCCGGGGACGTTTATTCAGACGAGTTTTATATTTTATCAATTAAGGGGCACGATGGACTCTTCAGCAGTTTCGTTACGCCCGGGGGCGTTTATTCAGACGTGTTTTATATTTTATCAATTAAGGGGCACGATGGACTCTTCAGCAGTTTCGTTACGCCCGGGGACGTATATTCAGACGAATTTTATATTTTATCAATTAAGGGGCACGATGGACTCTTCAGCAGTTTCGTTACGCCCGGGGACGTTTATTCAGACGAGTTTTATATTTTATCAATTAAGGGGCACGATGGACTCTTCAGCAGTTTCGTTACGCCCGGGGACGTTTATTCAGACGAGTTTTATATTTTATCAATTAAGGGGCACGATGGACTCTTCAGCAGTTTCGTTACGCCCGGGGACGTTTATTCAGACGAGTTTTATATTTTATCAATTAAGGGGCACGATGGACTCTTCAGCAGTTTCGTTACGCCCGGGGACGTTTATTCAGACGAGTTTTATATTTTATCAATTAAGGGGCATGATGGACTCTTCAACAGTTTCGTTACGCCCGGGGACGTTTATTCAGACGAGTTTTATATTTTATCAATTAAGGGGCATGATGGACTCTTCATCAGTTTCATTACGCCCGGGGACGTTCATTCAGACGAGTTTTATATTTTATCAATTAAGGGGCATGATGGACTCTTCAGCAGTTTCGTTACGCCCGGGGACGTTTATTCAGACGAGTTTTATATTTTATCAATTAAGGGGCACGATGGACTCTTCAGCAGTTTCGTTACGCCCGGGGACGTTTATTCAGACGAGTTTTATATTTTATCAATTAAGGGGCATGATGGACTCTTCAGCAGTTTCGTTACGCCCGGAGACGTTTATTCAGACGAGTTTTATATTTTATCAATTAAGGGGCACGATGGACTCTTCAGCAGTTTCGTTACGCCCGGGGACGTTTATTCAGACGAGTTTTATATTTTATCAATTAAGGGGCATGATGGACTCTTCAGCAGTTTCGTTACGCCCGGGGACGTTTATTCAGACGAGTTTTATATTTTATCAATTAAGGGGCATGATGGACTCTTCAGCAGTTTCGTTACGCCCGGGGACGTTTATTCAGACGAGTTTTATATTTTATCAATTAAGGGGCATGATGGACTCTTCAACAGTTTCGTTACGCCCGGGGACGTTTATTCAGACGAGTTTTATATTTTATCAATTAAGGGGCATGATGGACTCTTCATCAGTTTCATTACGCCCGGGGACGTTTATTCAGACGAGTTTTATATTTTATCAATGAACTTGTAATCTTAGTAATATTTTATCAATTAAGGGGCATGATGGACTCTTCAGCAGTTTCGTTACGCCCGGGGACGTTTATTCAGACGAGTTTTATATTTTATCAATTAACTTGTAATATTAGTAATATTTTATCAATTAAGGGGCATGATGGACTCTTCAGCAGTTTCGTTACGCCCGGGGACGTTTATTCAGACGAGTTTTATATTTTATCAATTAAGGGGCATGATGGACTCTTCATCAGTTTCATTACGCCCGGGGACGTTTATTCAGACGAGTTTTATATTTTATCAATTAACTTGTAATATTAGTAATATTTTATCAATTAAGGGGCATGATGGACTCTTCATCAGTTTCATTACGCCCGGGGACGTTTATACAGACGAGTTTTATATTTTATCAATTAACTTGTAATATTAGTAATATTTTATCAATTAAGGGGCATGATGGACTCTTCAGCAGTTTCGTTACGCCCGGGGACGTTTATTCAGACGAGTTTTATATTTTATCAATTAAGGTGTATGATGGACTCTTCATCAGTTTCATTACGCCCGGGGACGTTTATGCAGACGAGTTTTATATTTTATCAATTAACTTGTAATATTAGTAATATTTTATCAATTAAGGGGCATGATGGACTCTTCAACAGTTTCGTTACGCCCGGGGACGTTTATTCAGACGAGTTTTATATTTTATCAATTAAGGGGCATGATGGACTCTTCATCAGTTTCATTACGCCCGGGGACGTTTATTCAGACGAGTTTTATATTTTATCAATTAACTTGTAATATTAGTAATATTTTATCAATTAAGGGGCATGATGGACTCTTCAGCAGTTTCGTTACGCCCGGGGACGTTTATTCAGACGAGTTTTATATTTTATCAATTAACTTGTAATATTAGTAATATTTTATCAATTAAGGGGCATGATGGACTCTTCAGCAGTTTCGTTACGCCCGGGGACGTTTATTCAGACGAGTTTTATATTTTATCAATTAAGGGGCATGATGGACTCTTCATCAGTTTCATTACGCCCGGGGACGTTTATTCAGACGAGTTTTATATTTTATCAATTAACTTGTAATATTAGTAATATTTTATCAATTAAGGGGCATGATGGACTCTTCAGCAGTTTCGTTACGCCCGGGGACGTTTATTCAGACGAGTTTTATATTTTATCAATTAAGGGGCATGATGGACTCTTCATCAGTTTCATTACGCCCGGGGACGTTTATTCAGACGAGTTTTATATTTTATCAATTAACTTGTAATATTAGTAATATTTTATCAATTAAGGGGCATGATGGACTCTTCAACAGTTTCGTTACGCCCGGGGACGTTTATTCAGACGAGTTTTATATTTTATCAATTAAGGGGCATGATGGACTCTTCATCAGTTTCATTACGCCCGGGGACGTTTATTCAGACGAGTTTTATATTTTATCAATTAACTTGTAATATTAGTAATATTTTATCAATTAAGGGGCATGATGGACTCTTCAGCAGTTTCGTTACGCCCGGGGACGTTTATTCAGACGAGTTTTATATTTTATCAATTAACTTGTAATATTCGTAATATTTTATCAATTAAGGGGCACGATGGACTCTTCAGCAGTTTCGTTACGCCCGGGGACGTTTATTCAGACGAGTTTTATATTTTATCAATTAAGGGGCATGATGGACTCTTCAGCAGTTTCGTTACGCCCGGGGACGTTTATTCAGACGAGTTTTATATTTTATCAATTAAAAGGGCACGATGGACTCTTCAGCAGTTTCGTTACGCCCGGGGACGTTTATTCAGACGAGTTTTATATTTTATCAATTAAGGGGCATGATGGACTCTTCAACGGTTTCGTTACCTTGAGGACGTTTATTCAGACGAGTTTTATATTTTATCAATTAAGGGCACGATGGACTCTTCAGCAGTTTCGTTACGCCCGGGGACGTTTATTCAGACGAGTTTTATATTTTATCAATTAAGGGGCACGATGGACTCTTCAGCAGTTTCGTTACGCCCGGAGACGTTTATTCAGACGAGTTTTATATTTTATCAATTAAGGGGCATGATGGACTCTTCGGCAGTTCCGTTACGCCCGGAGACGTTTATTCAGACGAGTTTTATATTTTATCAATTAAGGGGCACGATGGACTCTTCAGCAGTTTCGTTACGCCCGGGGACGTTTATTCAGACGAGTTTTATATTTTATCAATTAAGGGCCTGATGAACAACTTCAGCAGTTTCGTTACGCCCGGGGACGTTTATTCAGACGAGTTTTATATTTTATCAATTAAGGGGCATGATGGACTCTTCAGCAGTTTCGTTACGCCCGGGGACGTTTATTCAGACAGGTTTTATATTTTATCAATTAAGGGGCATGATGGACTCTTCAGCAGTTTCGTTACGCCCGGAGACGTTTATTCAGACGAGTTTTATATTTTATCAATTAAGGGGCATGATGGACTCTTCGCGGTTCGTTACGCCCGGAGACGTTTATTCAGACGAGTTTTATATTTTATCAATTAAGGGGGCACGATGGACTCTTCAGCAGTTTCGTTACACCCGGGGACGTTTATTCAGACAGGTTTTATATTTTATCAATTAAGGGGCATGATGGACTCTTCAGCAGTTTCGTTACGCCCGGGGACGTTTATTCAGACGAGTTTTTATATTTTATCAATTAAGGGCATGATGGACTCTTCAACAGTTTCGTTACGCCCGAGGACGTTTATTCAGACGAGTTTTATATTTTATCAATTAAGGGGCATGATGGACTCTTCATCAGTTTCATTACGCCCGGGGACGTTTATTCAGACGAGTTTTATATTTTATCAATTAAGGGCACGATGGACTCTTCAGCAGTTTCGTTACGCCCGGGGACGTTTATTCAGACGAGTTTTATATTTTATCAATTAAGAGGCACGATGGACTCTTCAGCAGTTTCGTTACGCCCGGGGACGTTTATTCAGACGAGTTTTATATTTTATCAATTAAGGGGCACGATGGACTCTTCAGCAGTTTCGTTACGCCCGGGGACGTTTATTCAGATAGGTTTATATTTTATCAATTAAGGGGCACGATGGACTCTTCAGCAGTTTCGTTACGCCCGGGGGCATTTATTCAGACGAGTTTTATATTTTATCAATTAAGGGGCACGATGGACTCTTCAGCAGTTTCGTTACGCCCGGGGACGTATATTCAGACGAGTTTTATATTTTATCAATTAAAGGGCACGATGGACTCTTCAGCAGTTTCGTTACGCCCGGGGACGTTTATTCAGACGAGTTTTATATTTTATCAATTAGAGGCACGATGGACTCTTCAGCAGTTTCGTTACGCCAGGGGACGTTTATTCAGACGGTTACCTTATTTTATCAATTAAGGGGCACGATGGACTCTTCAACGGTTTCGTTACGCCCGGGGACGTTTATTCAGACAGGTTTTATATTTTATCAATTAAGGGGCACGATGGACTCTTCAGCGGTTTCGTTACGCCCGGGGACGTTTATTCAGACAGTTTTATATTTTATCAATTAAGGGGCATGATGGACTCTTCAACAGATTCGTTACGCCCGGGGACGTTTATTCAGACGAGTTTTATATTTTATCAATTAAGGGCATGATGGACTCTTCATCAGTTTCATTACGCCCGGGGACGTTCATTCAGACGAGAGTTTATATTTTATCAATTAAGGGGCATGATGGACTCTTCAGCAGTTTCGTTACGCCCGGGGACGTTTATTCAGACGAGTTTTATATTTTATCAATTAAGGGGCATGATGGACTCTTCAGCAGTTTCGTTACCTTGAGGGACGTTTATTCAGACGAGTTTTATATTTTATCAATTAAGGGGGGCATGATGGACTCTTCAACAGTTTCGTTACGCCCGGAGACGTTTATTCAGACGAGTTTTATATTTTATCAATTAAGGGGCATGATGGACTCTTCAGCAGTTTCGTTACGCCCGGGAGACGTTTATTCAGACGAGTTTTATATTTTATCAATTAAGGGGCACGATGGACTCGTCAGCAGTTTCGTTGCAGGGACGTTTATTCAGACGAGTTTTATATTTTATCAATTAAAGGGCATGATGGACTGCTTTGGCGAGTTCGTTACGCTGGACATTCAACAGATGGTTTATATCAATTAAGGGCATGATAGACTCTTCAACAGATACCGTTACGCCCGAGGACGTTTATTCAGACGGTTTATATTTTATCAATTAAGGGGCATGATGGACTCTTCATCGGTTTCATTACGCCAGGACGTTTATTTAAGACGAGTTTTATATTTTATCAATTAAAGGGCACGATGGACTCTTCAGCAGTTTCGTTACGCCCGGGGACGTTTATTCAGACGAGTTTTATATTTTATCAATTAAGGGGCACGATGGACTCTTCAGCAGTTTCGTTACGCCCGGGGACGTTTATTCAGACGAGTTTTATATTTTATCAATTAAGGGGCACGATGGACTCTTCAGCAGTTTCGTTACGCCCGGGGACGTTTATTCAGACGAGTTTATATTTTATCAATTAAGGGGCACGATGGACTCTTCAGCAGTTTCGTTACGCCCGGGGGCGTTTATTCAGACGAGTTTTTATATTTTATCAATTAAGGAGGCACGATTGACTCTTCAGCAGTTTCGTTACGCCCGGGGACGTATATTCAGACGGGATTTTATATTTTATCAATTAAGGAGCGCGATGGACTCTTCAGCAGTTTCGTTACGCCCGGGACGTTTATTCAGACGAGTTTTATATTTTATCAATTAAGGGGCACGATGGACTCTTCAGCGGTTTCGTTACGCCCGGGGACGTTTATTCAGACAGGTTTATATTTTATCAATTAAGGGGCACGATGGACTCTTCAGCAGTTTCGTTACGCCCGGGGACGTTTATTCAGACGGGTTTTATATTTTATCAATTAAGGGGCACGATGGACTCTTCAACAGTTTTCACGTACATGAGGACGTTTATTCAGACGAGTTTTATATTTTATCAATTAAGGGGCACGATGGACTCTTCAACAGTTTCGTTACGCCCGGGGACGTTTATTCAGACGAGTTTTATATTTTATCAATTAAGGGCATGATGGACTCTTCATCAGTTTCATTACGCCCGGGGACGTTCATTCCAGACGAGTTTTATATTTTATCAATTAAGGGCATGATGGACTCTTCAGCAGTTTCGTTACGCCCGGGGACGTTTATTCAGACAGAGTTTATATTTTATCAATTGGGGGGCACGATGGACTCTTCAGCAGTTTCGTTACGCCCGGGGACGTTTATTCAGACAGAGTTTTATATTTTATCAATTGAGGGCATGATGGACTCTTCAGCAGTTTCGTTACGCCCGGAACGTTTATTCAGACGAGTTTTATATTTTATCAATTAAGGGGCACGATGGACTCTTCAGCAGTTTCGTTACGCCCGGGGACGTTTATTCAGACGAGTTTTATATTTTATCAATTAAGGGCACGATGGACTCTTCAACGTTTCGTTACGCCCGAGGACGTTTATTCAGACAGTTTTTATATTTTATCAATTAAGGGGCATGATGGACTCTTCAACAGTTTCGTTACGCCCGGGGAGGTTTATTCAGACGAGTTTTATATTTTATCAATTAAGGGGCATGATGGACTCTTCAACAGTTTCGTTACGCCCGGGGACGTTTATTCAGACGAGTTTTATATTTTATCAATTAAGGGGCATGATGGACTCTTCATCAGTTTCATTACGCCCGGGGACGTTTATTCAGACGAGTTTTATATTTTATCAATGAACTTGTAATCTTAGTAATATTTTATCAATTAAGGGGCATGATGGACTCTTCAGCAGTTTCGTTACGCCCGGGGACGTTTATTCAGACGAGTTTTATATTTTATCAATTAACTTGTAATATTAGTAATATTTTATCAATTAAGGGGCATGATGGACTCTTCAGCAGTTTCGTTACGCCCGGGGACGTTTATTCAGACGAGTTTTATATTTTATCAATTAAGGGGCATGATGGACTCTTCATCAGTTTCATTACGCCCGGGGACGTTTATTCAGACGAGTTTTATATTTTATCAATTAACTTGTAATATTAGTAATATTTTATCAATTAAGGGGCATGATGGACTCTTCATCAGTTTCATTACGCCCGGGGACGTTTATACAGACGAGTTTTATATTTTATCAATTAACTTGTAATATTAGTAATATTTTATCAATTAAGGGGCATGATGGACTCTTCAGCAGTTTCGTTACGCCCGGGGACGTTTATTCAGACGAGTTTTATATTTTATCAATTAAGGTGTATGATGGACTCTTCCATCGGTTCATTACGCCCGAGACGTTTATGCCGAATACAGTTTTATATTTTGTCAGTCTAACGTAATATTAAATATAATATTTTATCAATTAAGGGCATGATGAGACTCTTCAACGGTTCGTTACGCCGGACGTTTAATTGAACGAGTTTTATGTTTTATCAATTAAGGGGCATGATGGACTCTTCATCGGTTTCATTACGCCCGGGGCGTTATTAGACGAGTTTTATGTTTTATCAATTAACTTAATATTAAGCGTATTTATCGGTGAAGAACGTAAATCGGACTCTTCAGCAGTTTCGTTACGCCCCGAGATTTCATTAAGACGAGTTTTATATTTTATCAATTAACTTGTAATATTAGTAATATTTTATCAATTAAGGGCATGATGGACTCTTCCAGCAATTTAATTACGCCCGGGGACGTTTATTCAGACGAGTTTTATATTTTATCAATTAAAGGCATGATGGACTCTTCGTCAGTTTCATTACGCTTGAGGACGTTTTATTCAGACGAGTTTTATATTTTTATAAATTGCTTGTAATATTAGTAATATTTTTATCAGTGGGGGCATGATGGACTCTTCATATATGAGTTTCATTACGCCCAGGACGTTTATTCGGAAGACAGTTTTATAATTTTATCAATTAAGGGCATGATGGACTCTTCATCGATTTCATTACGCCCAGGACGTTTATTCAGACGAGTTTTATATTTTGTCGATTAACTTGTAATATTAGTAATGTTTAATTAAGGGGGCATGATGGATGGACTCTTCAACAGTTTCGTTACGCTTGAGACGTTTGAACGAAGTTTCACTATTTTATCAATTAAGAGGCATGATGGACTCTTCATCAGTTTCATTACGCCAGGGACGTTTATTCAGACGAGTTTTATATTTTATCCGTTAACACAGCAATATTAGTAATATTTTATCAATTAAGGGGCATGATGGACTCTTCAACCGGTTCGTTACCAGGACGTTTATGAATACGAGTTTTATATTTTATCAATTAACGTAATATTAGTAATATTTTATCAATTAAAAGGGGCATGATGGACTCTTCAACAGTTTCGTTACGCCAGGACGTTTATTCAGACGAGTTTTATATTTTATCAATTATTGTAATATTAGTAATATTTTATCAATTCAGGGCATGATGGACTCTTCAACGGTTTCGTTACGCCGGGGCGTTTTTATTCAGACGAGGTTTTATATTTTATCAATTAAAGGGCATGATGGACTTCATCGGTTCATTACCTTGAGGACGTTTTATTCAGACGAGTTTATATTTTATCAATTAACTTGTAATATTAGTAATATTTTATCAGGTAAGGGGCATGATGGACTCTTCAGCAGTTTCGTTACGCCCGGGGAGGACGTTTATTCAGACGAGTTTTATATTTTATCAATTAAGGGGCATGATGGACTCTTCATCAGTTTCATTACGCCCGGGGACGTTTATTCAGACGAGTTTTATATTTTATCAGACAACACATAATATTAGTAATATTTTATCAATTAAGGGGCATGATGGACTCTTCAACAGTTTCGTTACGCCAGGGACGTTTATTCAGACAGGTTTATATTTTATCAATTAAGGGGCATGATGGACTCTTCATCGATTTCATTACGCCCGGGGACGTTTATTCAGACGAGTTTTATATTTGTCAATTAACTTGTAATATTAGTAATATTTTATCAATTAAGAGGTACATGATGGACTCTTTAGCAGTTTCGTTACGCCCGGGGACGTTTATTCAGACGAGTTTTATATTTTATCAATTAACTTGTAATGTTAATATTTCGTCAATTAAGGGGCATGATGGACTCTTCGGACTTGTTACGCCCGGGGACGTTTATTCAGACGAGTTTTATATTTTATCAATCAACTTGTAATATTAGTAATATTTTATCAATTAAGGGGCATAGTGGACTCTTCGCTGATTTCGTTACGCCCGGGGACGTTTATTCAGACGAGTTTTGTAACATCGTGCTTGTAATATTAGTAATATTTTATCAATTAAAGGGCATGATGGACTCTTCAGCGGTTTCGTTACGCCCGGGGACGTTTATTCGTTGGGATTTCTCGGCTTTTTATCAATTAACTTGTAATATTAGTAATATTTCATCAATTAGCGTATGATGGACTCTTCAGCAGTTTCGTTACGCCCGGGGACGTTTATTCAGACGAGTTTTATATTTTATCAATTAACTTGTAATATTAGTAATATTTTATCAATTAAGGGGCATGATGGACTCTTCAGCAGTTTCATTACGCCAGGGGACGTTTATTCAGACGAGTTTTATATTTTATCAATTAACTTGTAATCTTAGTAATATTTTATCAATTAAGGGGCATGATGGACTCTTCAGCAGTTTCGTTACGCCCGGGGACGTTTATTCAGACGAGTTTTATATTTTATCAATTAACTTGTAATATTAGTAATATTTATCAATTAAGGGGCATGATGGACTCTTCAGCAGTTTCTTTACGCTCCGGGGACGTTTATTCAGACGAGTTTTATATTTTATCAATTAACTTGTAATATTAGTAATATTTTATCAATTAAGGGGCATGATGGACTTTCTTCAACAGTTTCGTTACGCCCGGGGACGTTTATTCAGACGAGTTTTATTTTTTATCAATTAACTTGTAATCTTAGTAATATTTTATCAATTAAGGGGCATGATGGACTCTTCAGCAGTTTCGTTACGCCCGGGGACGTTTATTCAGACGAGTTTTATATTTTATCAATTAAGGGGCATGATGGACTCTTCATCAGTTTCATTACGCCCGGGGACGTTTATTCAGACGAGTTTTATATTTTATCAATTAACTTGTAATATTAGTAATATTTTATCAATTAAGGGGCATGATGGACTCTTCAGCAGTTTCGTTACGCCCGGGGACGTTTATTCAGACGAGTTTTATATTTTAATTACCTAAGGGGCATGATGGACTCTCTATCAGTTTCATTACGCCCGGGGACGTTTATTCAGACGAGTTTTATATTTTATCAATTAACTTGTAATATTAGTAATATTTTATCAATTAAGGGGCATGATGGACTCTTCAACAGTTTCGTTACGCCCGGGGACGTTTATTCAGACGAGTTTTATATTTTATCAATTAAGTGTATGATGGACTCTTCATCAGTTTCATTACGCCCGGGGACGTTTATTCAGACGAGTTTTATATTTTATCAATTAACTTGCATTATTAGTAATATTTTATCAATTAAGGGGCATGATGGACTCTTCAGCAGTTTCGTTACGCCCGGGGACGTTTATTCAGACGAGTTTTATATTTTATCAATTAACTTGTAATATTCGTAATATTTTATCAATTAAGGGGCATGATGGACTCTTCAGCAGTTTCCGTTACGCCCGGGGACGTTTATTCAGACGAGTTTTATATTTTATCAATCAACTTGTAATATTAGTAATATTTTATCAATTAAGGGGCATGATGGATCAGTAGTTTCGTTACGCCCGGGACGTTTATTCAGACGAGTTTTATATTTTATCAATTAACTTGTAATATTAGTAATATTTTATCAATTGGTGGGCATGATGCACCTCTTTCAGTAGTTTCGTTACGCCCGGGGACGTTTATTCAGACGAGTTTTATATTTTATCAATTAACTTGTAATATTAGTAATATTTTATCAATTAAGGGGCATGATGGACTCTTCAGCAGTTTCGTTACGCCCGGGGACGTTTATTCAGACGAGTTTTACATTTTATCAATTAACTTGTAATATTAGTAATATTTTATCAATTAAGGGCAGCATGATGGACTCTTCAGCAGTTTCATTACGCCAGGGACGTTTATTCAGACGAGTTTTATATTTTATCAATTAACTTGTAATCTTAGTAATATTTTATCAATTAAGGTAAGGATGGACTCTTCAGCAGTTTCGTTACGCTCCGGGGACGTTTATTCAGACGAGTTTTATATTTTATCAATTAACTTGTAATATTAGTAATATTTTATCAATTAAGGGGCATGATGGACTCTTCAGCAGTTTCTTTACGCCCGGGGACGTTTATTCAGACGAGTTTTATATTTTATCAATTAACTTGTAATATTAGTAATATTTTATCAATTAAGGGGGCATGATGGACTCTTCAACAGTTTCGTTACGCCCGGGACGTTTATTCAGACGAGTTTTATTTTTTATCAATTAACTTGTAATCTTAGTAATATTTTATCAATTAAGGGGCATGATGGACTCTTCAGCAGTTTCGTTACGCCCGGGGACGTTTATTCAGACGAGTTTTATATTTTATCAATTAACTTGTAATATTAGTAATATTTTATCAATACAGGGGCATGATGGACTCTCTTTAGCAGTTTCGTTACGCCCGGGGACGTTTATTCAGACGAGTTTTATATTTTATCAATTAACTTGTAATATTAGTAATATTTTATCAATTACAAGTATGATGGACTCTTCAGCAGTTTCATTACGCCCGGGGACGTTTATTCAGACGAGTTTTATATTTTATCAATTAACTTGTAATCTTAGTAATATTTTATCAATTAAGGGGCATGATGGACTCCTTCGTAGTTTCGTTACGCCCGGGGACGTTTATTCAGACGAGTTTTATATTTTATCAATTAACTTGTAATATTAGTAATATTTTATCAATTAAGGGGCATGATGGACTCTTTAGCAGTTTCGTTACGCCCGGGACGTTTATTCAGACGAGTTTTATATTTTATCAATTAACTTGTAATATTAGTAATATTTTATCAATTAAGGGGCATGATGGACTCTTCAGCAGTTTCGTTACGCCCGGGGACGTTTATTCAGACGAGTTTTATATTTTATCAATTAACTTGTAATATTAGTAATATTTTATCAATTAAGGGGCATGATGGACTCTTCAGCAGTTTCGTTACGCCCGGGGACGTTTATTCAGACGAGTTTTATATTTTATCAATTAACTTGCACATGAATAATATTTTATCAATTAAGGGGCATGATGGACTCTTCAGCAGTTTCATTACGCCTCGGGGACGTTTATTCAGACGAGTTTTATATTTTATCAATTAATCCTTGTAATATTAGTAATATTTTATCAATTAAGGGGCATGATGGACTCTTCATCAGTTTCATTACGCCCGGGGACGTTTATTCAGACGAGTTTTATATTTTATCAATTAACTTGTAATATTAGTAATATTTTATCAATTAAGGGGCATGATGGACTCTTCAGCAGTTTCGTTACGCCCGGGGACGTTTATTCAGACGAGTTTTATATTTTATCAATTAACTTGTAATATTAGTAATATTTTATCAATTAAGGGGCATGATGGACTCTTCAGCAGTTTTCGTTACGCCCGGGGACGTTTATTCAGACGAGTTTTATATTTTATCAATTAAGGGGCATGATGGACTCTTCATCAGTTTCATTACGCCCGGGGACGTTTATTCAGACGAGTTTTATATTTTATCAATTAACTTGTAATATTAGTAATATTTTATCAATTAAGGGGCATGATGGACTCTTCAGCAGTTTCTGTTACGCCCGGGGACGTTTATTCAGACGAGTTTTATATTTTATCAATTAAGGGGCATGATGGACTCTTCATCAGTTTCATTACGCCCGGGGACGTTTATTCAGACGAGTTTTATATTTTATCAATTAACTTGTAATATTAGTAATATTTTATCAATTAAGGGGCATGATGGACTCTTCAACAGTTTCGTTACGCCCGGGGACGTTTATTCAGACGAGTTTTATATTTTATCAATTAAGGGGCATGATGGACTCTTCATCAGTTTCATTACGCCCGGGGACGTTTATTCAGACGAGTTTTATATTTTATCAATTAACTTGTAATATTAGTAATATTTTATCAATTAAGGGGCATGATGGACTCTTCAGCAGTTTCGTTACGCCCGGGGACGTTTATTCAGACGAGTTTTATATTTTATCAGACTAACTTGTAATATTAGTAATATTTTATCAATTAAGGGGCATGATGGACTCTTCAGCAGTTTCGTTACGCCCGGGGACGTTTATTCAGACGAGTTTTATATTTTATCAATTAACTTGTAATATTAGTAATATTTTATCAATTAAGGGGCATGATGGACTTTCAGCAGTTTCGTTACGCCCGGGGACGTTTATTCAGACGAGTTTTATATTTTATCAATTAAGGGGCATGATGGACTCCTTCATCAGTTTTATTACGCCCGGGGACGTTTATTCAGACGAGTTTTATATTTTATCAATTAACTTGTAATATTAGTAATATTTTATCAATTAAGGGGCATGATGGACTCTTCAGCAGTTTCGTTACGCCCGGGGACGTTTATTCAGACGAGTTTTATATTTTATCAATTAAGGGGCATGATGGGATTCTTCATCAGTTTCATTACGCCCGGGGACGTTTATTCAGACGAGTTTTATATTTTATCAATTAACTTGTAATATTAGTAATATTTTATCAATTAAGGGGCATGATGGACTCTTCAACAGTTTCGTTACGCCCGGGGACGTTTATTCAGACGAGTTTTATATTTTATCAATTAAGGGGCATGATGGACTCTTCATCAGTTTCATTACGCCCGGGGACGTTTATTCAGACGAGTTTTATATTTTATCAATTAACTGTAATATTAGTATATTTTATCAATTAAGGGGCATGATGGACTCTTCAGCAGTTTCGTTACGCCCGGGGACGTTTATTCAGACGAGTTTTATATTTTATCAATTAACTTGTAAGACTAGTAGTATTTTATCAATTATGCGCGATGGACTCTTCAGCAGTTTCGTTACGTCCGGGGACGTTTATTCAGACGAGTTTTATATTTTATCAATTAACTTGTAATATTAGTAATATTTTATCAATTAAGGGGCATGATGGACTCTTCAGCAGTTTCGTTACGCCCGGGGACGTTTATTCAGACGAGTTTTATATTTTATCAATCAACTTGTAATATTAGTAATATTTTATCAATTAAGGGGCATGATGGACTCTTCAGCAGTTTCGTTACGCCCGGGGACGTTTATTCAGACGAGTTTTATATTTTATCAATTAACTTGTAATATTAGTAATATTTTATCAATTAAGGGGCACGATGGAATCTTCAGCAGTTTCGTTACGCCCGGGGACGTTTATTCAGACGAGTTTTATATTTTATCAATTAACTTGTAATATTAGTAATATTTTATCAATTAAGGGGCATGATGGACTCTTCAGCAGTTTCGTTACGCCCGGGGACGTTTATTCAGACGAGTTTTATATTTTGTGCCATCAGCTCAGAATTTTCCATGGGGTTAAATGTTTCTTTGTTAAGACGGAAATTCTCCTCAGAGAGCTTCCCAAGAACTACTTCGTTATCTATCCTCCATACCTTATAATCATCACGACCCTCTGACATTCGTATCAAACGCCTCATTCATGGCCGTTCAACCTTTAGTTGCTCCTGAGCATCATACTTATTGAACATCAGTAATAATAAAAAAACAGCACTTAATCAATTGCAAGAGTCCTGTATCTTCGAAGACAACTATGACTAGTTTTATAAACTTTCTTACCAAAGTGACATGTTTTTTCCTTGTGTTTTCTACAAATATTTTCATGGCAATTATTCTAATGGGCTTTTTTCCCTTTTTGCCACGACTATATAAATTGAATCGTGCTACTAGATTGGCAAGTAGATCATTTATATTTACTGTTGAACTCGTTAGATGCAACCACACTTCTACTCTAACAGATTCTTTTCTCGCACTTCTCAATTTTTGGTTTCTGTTATAACTACAATCTTCAATGTTACGCCAATTGCTATCTTCCATCTACTTGAACCCTGTTCGGTTTTTAAGTTTAAATTTGAGTTTTGTTTAACGGCATATCAACCTCTGTGGGTTATTTAATGCCAGAAAGTTGTGGTTTTAAGGAATATTTTATTAATTTTCGGTTATAGTGAGAAGGTTGATTTAGTCAGATTTTAATGATATTTGTTTTTGTTTTTATTCTCTTTTATTTTAGAAAACTGAAAATGTCTTCTAGTTTTGTATTAAAAAATGTTTTGCTGAGAATAATGTTTTTCCTTCAAAAATGTATTATAACAATATTTTTAAATGTATTATGGTAATAAGTTTTTCCTTTAAAAATGTATTGTTGGCAATATATTTTCTTCAAAAATGTATATTTATCTATAAAAGTGTGTATTTATACATTCACAATGTTTTGACCCCAGTTTGGGGGGTTAACTATTTGCCTATAGCTGGGACCTAAGAACAAGAGCAATTAAGAGGTAGTTCCATGCTCCTCCCAATCTCCCAATCAGATGCCTTGCTGCCGGATGCAGTTTACCGTCATGCCCAGGACCTTTTCGTTTTTGTCACTTCTTCATTCCTCCCATTCTTAGTTTTCTCATTCTCTTTCCCTTTTACTACCTGTAATGCAACCCTTGTGATATAATGGCTTTATTGCCTTTTTTGGTGTGTATTGATTAAAAATATAACATAGGATCAGATAATAAATTAACTTCAAGTGTTATTTTCGTTAAACTACAGTTGTGTTGCGTTTGGACAAAAATTGTTTTAAAATATTCTGATAAGAAAGGTTGTATAAAAAACACTTTTTTGCTGCCGGTGTCTGTAAACAAGGAAATTAAATATTCAAACATGATTTATTATAAATGCCATGATTGCCCGGGAGGTAGGCTATTATGGCACTCTACATAACACAGATAACAATCTGTGTAATGCGATAACCAACTGAGGAATGTAGTGATTTGGTATTCTGTTGCTTTCTCCATAGATTGCTGCTCAAAATTTTGCTTCTTTTCAATCGTCTGCCAACTGCGGCTAAAGTATCTAGTCTACCCTACTATTTAACATGTAGCTGAAAGAGGAGAAATATTCATACATTTCAAAGTGGTAATAGTGCAAAAGTGAAAGAAGTAATCAGAATTTTAGACGTTACTTTATTATGTTCATATCTGCAACATGGCATAGAATATATATATATATATATATATATATATATATACAGGTTTCATTGAATAATATAGACAAGTTCTGTCTATTTTGTGTAAGATCCGTTCGTATGATCTGATTAGCTTGATAGTGTTGTCATGGAAAGACGACAAGAAATCGCAATAATTGTTGATTTTTTATTAGGTCTGAGCTTTCGTCTTACATAAGCCATTATCAAAGGATGAACATTTAATGTTCAGTGAACATAGAACATTTAAATTATTATTAACAGAGTGGAGTTATACAGAGAAAATTAGACAGGCCCATTTTTTAACAAAAAACCCACTGCCACCATTCCTTCACGGCCTACAGCCACGTGCGACAAAAAAAAATTGGACTTTTTTTGTGACTTTACGTATCGAGATCTGTCTGGAAACTTAATGTATCATGCAAAAAGCAAGTAACGATAAACTTACACTTTAAACAAAACGTTCACTGCCCCTCACACTTTTTCTTCTATAAGGAAGTGTATATAGGTAAAATACCCCAAACCAGATCCTATTATTATTAATTTTATCGATATTAAAAACTATCCAGGTGGAGGGCTCAATGTAAATAACATTATTTATTTTTCAAAAGGCAAATATGTATATTATATCGATAATTTTCGAAAATTACATTTCATTGAATAGCTATTTCAGTGAGAAAACTCTCGCTTCATTTGCAACGATCCAAAACAAAAATTTATATTATATATATTATAATTTTTTTAATTTATATTATATTATATTTCATATTATATTATTATATTCACATTTATAAATTATTGTTTTGGATCATTGCTGATGAAGCGATTGTTTTCTTGCCGAAATAGCTATTCAACGAAATGTAATTTTCAAAATTTATTGATGTACAATATATTGTGAAATAAAGACGGAAGCTGATGATGGTTCGCCTGAAATAGGCCATACTTCCGATTTACCATGAAATAACGTGTCTGCCTTAATTTTTCTTATATTTGCTCTATATGTATTTATATACATATATATTTAGAGCTCTCTTAGAGAGTTTTCCTACCACTGTATATACAGGATACTCCCTTGGATTCTTCTATACCCACACTGCATGCTGATATATATATATATATATATATATATATATATATGGTAAAGTAGTATCCTTGGTAATTTGTAAGTTTGATTCCATGGGGGATCATAATCAATGTTATAATTTAACAAAATATCATAATGAAAATATATTGAACAAATTTAGAAATCCATTATTGATCATTTATTTCGTGAATATGTAATAAAGGATATTCAGCTCCTCAGACCGAGTTTTTTTACAAAAATGTATGAGTTAAATTTATCCAGTCGAATAGAATCGTGCGGGGGGGGGGGGAAATTAAATCCAAGGTCATCTTTTTGACTGGTATAGATATGCGGCATTCTAGGTGTTACTTCCGTGTATAAAGATTAACACTATATATCTAACCCCCTGACCAATCGATAAAATGTTCCTCCTTTTTTTTTCTCCCACGATTCCTTTCGTCTGGATAAATCTAACCCATACATTTCTGTTAAAAACTTCGGTCTGAGGATCTTAATAATTTTTACGAAATGTTCACAAAATAAATTATATATACATATATATCGTAAATAATGGCGTACAATTTTCAAGTCTAAGAAATATATATTTACAAATTTGGGGATCTACTTATATTGTGGGTCTAAGATGCAAATCTTTACCACCGAGTTGTTAAAAAATTTGTTCAGCACTCTTAACGCAGCTCCAGGAGGCTACTTCAGATATTAGTCAGTTAAATGCCTTATGTGATACACGCTTGGGCGATCATGTCTCGAAAGAGACATGACTCACTGAGCAGAAGATTATCTCGCAATAGTTTGTCATTGCTTTCTGCGGTAGACTGGTTGCCAGCTAAGACTATAGAACCCAATCTGTCCTGTTATTTAAACCCATGTCTGAAAAGAAGAGACAGATTAATATTTTTCCCAAGGTTGTTTGCGTATAAGTGAATGCAATGAATTCAATATATCTCACTGAAAATTGTTTGGTGAACATATTTGGCATATTGGTATATAAATTAAAATAAATAATAAAATAGAAATACAAATTCAGTATTCTATTAACGCTAAAACACACATTGCGTCTAACAACTAATGCATTATGTGGTGACGTTGCTGGTTGTTTGTTTATATTGATACAAATGGCGGATTAGTCATACAGTGTTTTACAATAACATACGCTACGCAGACGCTGTTTGACTTTAGTGAGACAACAAGAAAAAAGATAGAAGCAATCTTTCTTTATGCTACTACGATTTTCTAGTAAAAATTGACGCAATATGATAATTTCTACAGGTATTTTATTGTCTGGGATCACACAACGTGCTTATTCAGTCAATAAATAAAGAATTATGATTCATTAAAAAATACATCAGAAAACCATGACATTTTCAAGCGTACCAATACTTTGAATTGAACCAGGAAGAATAAAAGATAGAGAGAAAAAAAAGAAAGAAACAAACATGAAAGAAACAAAGAAGCATAGAAACAAGAAAGATAAAAAATAAAAAAATGAGAAAGAAAGAAAGCAAAGAAACAAGAAAGATAAAAAATAACGAAACGAGAAAGAAAGAAAGAAAGAAAGCAAAGAAACAAGAAAGATAAAAATAAAGAAATGAGAAAGAGAGAAAGAAAGAAAGAAAGAAAAAAAACAAGAAGGATAAAAAATAAAGAAACGAGAAAGAAAGAAAGAAAGAAGCAAAGAAACAAGAAAGATAAAAAAATAAAGAAACGAGAAAGAAAGAAACAAATAAACAGAGAAGCAATGAAACAAGAAAGATAAAAAAATAAAGAAACGAGAAAGAAAAAATGCAAAAAGAAACAAATAACAAGAAAGAAAGAAAAAAAGATTTCCTGAAAAAAAATGTAACACATGGTGAGGAACAAGAAATGAAATTATTTTTTGGAGCTCTTTGATTTTGAGAAGAAAAATGTGAATAAAAAAGACCATGGAACGGCTCAAAAACGCCACTTCGAAGAGTTTCGGGTAGGGGAATAATATTCTGTAAACTATTTATCATTGGAACTTGAAAATGCACAGAGCGAAAATAAAATAAAAGGCAGAAAAAGACGAAAAAAATAGGCAGAAAAAAAAACGAAAAAATCGAATAGCTTGGCAGAACGATGGAGAACAAGGTAAGAAACTCTTTAATCTTAAGCTTACTTGACATGAGATATAACAACTGAATTGTCTTGGACTTTGACATATCTACCGTTTAGATCAACAACTCATCTTTTAATCAAAACAAACAATCAAAAACACAAAGGGAAAATCGTAATAAAGGTCGGTTATTTTATGATAAATTACCATGTTTTTACATTACGTCATCGTTTCTACCAAAAAGCGTAACATTTAACGTATGCTGGGAAAAAAAGCGAATGTAATAATTTTACTGTCTAAAGCAATTTTTATTTACTTCATACTCCGAGGGTTAAGAATCATACCTTTTTGTTCTGTCCTGATACGCAAATTCTCGTTTCCTCACTAGTATGTCACGAGAGGTAACAAAAGATTGAGCGCAGATACATGTTTCCGCCATATTTAACTTTGTAAAATCCATTTAATCTTAATTGGAGATGAGATGGGTGAAAACGAATAATGCGCCTTTACATCTCATGAACACCTTAAAATAGGCAACATGGCAGCTTGACTGGATAACAGAACAATATCTGGAATTGAGTCGGAAATTTTGCTAGGCGGGAGGCAAACTGCCTTTCTCCACGAGGTAATAAACATCACAGCGTGAATTGCTGGAAATCTTTGGAAGGAGGAATAAATACAGATTAAATTATATTTGGTAACTTGCCCTAATCGGTTCCATGTGTTGAGCAAGTCTCCCCCACCTGGCGTTGTTTTATTAAGATTAAGAGAAATACAAACAATCCCAGTGTACAGCTTATAATCTCTATCTGTTGTTTTCCGATTCTTATATTGATAAAAATTCATATAATCAATGTATCTTCTTCTTTTTCTTCTTTCACCTATTTCTTCTCTTCCTCCCTCTTCATGTAACTATCCTTCCTTCTTTTTCATATCTTCTATATCTTCAAAATGTGGGCGATCATCACTTTCGACCAACTGCTTTTACTATCCCTTGCATTGAGTGTTCGGTTCAACACTCATATACTCATGATCATATTTTACGTTGGCCGCTGTCGCCTTGCTTTCAATCTATCTCTCTATCTATCTATCTATCTATCTATCTATCTATCTATCTATCTATCTATCTATAATAATAACAATAATAATAATAACAATAATAATAATACTATTAATAATTGTTATAATATATTTCAGTCCGTCTCGAAAAACTCACCGAGAATAAACATGGAGAGGAAAAAAGGGAAAATAAAAAAAGAAACCAACGAAGTACTTGAACATACGTCAAAATACTCGTAGGAAAGAAAAAACCCCGAGACGAGAACCCTAACACTAAAGCGCTCAGTACAATAGAGCAACAAATAAGAAAAAATATAACTAAGAACTAACAGACCTACCTAGGTGTTAGCCGTTAGGTGAAACCTAGGTAGGTTTTATTCTTATATATATATATATATATATATATATATATATATATATATATAGTTTTATTATATATATATATATATATATATATATATATATATATATTTGGGGTAAGGATGTACGTAATAAAATAATTACTGAGAGCTGACTCTTGCCACCCAGATTGTAAAGCTCCTTGATAAAACAGTGGACGCCGTAAATTTGCTTTGAAGAAAAGGGAACTCATTTTTTCTACTACAATTATTTTGATAAACGTGATTTAAACTGGTGGCTGGTTGAAATCAGAAATGTTTATGTTGTCCGCCAATATTTTTCAATTGAATCGGAGGTTATATAAAAACCCATGCATCAACGGGAATTGGGGACGCAACCCTCGGGTGTGTGAGACGCGACACCTAAAAACAACTGAAAACCTGACCGAGCGTAGACTCGGAGAAGCGGCCGGGAAACCACTCCTTAACTAAGTTTTCACGACCAAACTCTCGTCTTCATAACAGAATTAGGGCTTATTTTTCAATCCGACCATTGTAAGAAGAAGAACAGTCGTTTTCCTGACAGGGAACAAGTACTGCTCACAAAACAACTCACTACGTTGAACACTCTCAACTCTGAACGAAATATGTCACTAACTTCCAAAATTCAAATCAAATAACAGGAACTATCAAGAACAGTCATATTTTACACCTTCAAGTAAATATAGCTTTTTGTGACCGAGTGGTTAGAACGTTCACTTTCTGACCATGAATCCCGGGTTAGAATTTTACCATAGTCGATTTTTCAGGAAGGCGACTTCTTGATCATCAGTCTGGAGCAAGCGATCTCAGCCTGCGGCACCTTTGGTAAAAACCATACGAGAAGTTTACTGAAGCACTGTGAGTGAAATTGGGTAAACCGGTCTCTTTGAGAACTGTCGAGGGCTGTACTAGCACGAAGTCTTAAGTCATCGTGACCAAGGGTTTGAGCGTATTGGCCTTGTTCAGACTGTTTGTCACGCCAGATAACAAGCCCTCCCGCAGAAACTGTAACTAGATCTCTTTAACGTAGTTGCAGTATAAACCACAGGTACTCTCTGTGGGTGTTGATCAAACAAAAATTTGCCTGAACAAGCGTCTGCAACGGGGATTTGCTACCACCTTGGAAGATAGGCATCCTTGGATATGAATAGACGGCCATTTCACTTCTATTCTTATAACTGGGTTTAGCCAAACTATAAACGTTTTTATTGTGTCTTCTTGTAATTTTCATTGTTTTGTATATGTTGGCTTTTCTCTTGTGATGTTTCATTATACTTTAATGATGTTTTATCTCAAACTTGATTTTTTCCGACAACTACGACGCAACCTTAAATTAGAGAAAGTAAGCTACTTGTCTATTAATTTACTATCCTCTTTTTTTGAGCGCGTAAACCACTACATTTGTGCACCCCTAATATTATTTAAAAATATATTTGGATAAAATTATCGTGTTTTTATATCTCCCTGTGTATATCTCGTCGTTTCTTAAGGTTCATTGTGTTGTCACTTGATCTCTATTTTCTCCAATTTGCTCAAGTCTATCAAGTATATTACGACTTACTTACCCTTGTCTTCCTTACCTCGACCTGACCTCTAGAGTTTCCGATTCCCAAAAGCCCTCCTTCCTCATTACATGCTCCAGAACCTCAGCTGTCTTTTCCTGATGTTAAGTATTTCTACTCTCTCCAAAACCTCATCATTTTACATATGATCGGTACATGGTATCCTCAGCATCTTTCTGTAGAACCACATTTCAGTTCCTTCAAGTCTCTCCTTCATATTAAACAATGAATTAATACTTAGAATGATTTAACAAATAATAGAATTTCGTCACAGTGGTTTAGAAATAACGTATATTTTTTTTTTATTAAATCCAACAAAGGGGAAAAACACTGCAGATTATATTATTGTTTAGGATATCTATGAAAGAATACTAGTTAAACTTCGGTCCATTAAATAAACAACTGGATATGGAAATTATTGTTAGAATGATCAATAATCAATGGGCGTCCCGAAAATGGTATTTTGTGATAATTGCGCGTGCTTATCTGCTGCAATAGAGTTCCAGAAATAGACATTCAGATAAAGAGAACGGAGATCGAAAGCGTAAAAAACACTTTATATATCAATTGATCGTCAAAGTCTCATTATTCTATGAAAAGATTTTAGTCTCAGCTTCGGGAAAGCAAATATTTTGACAGTGAAAACAACTTTCCATTAAAATCAAAACCCCATCGGAGAACTTTCACTTGTATAAAATCGTAACATTGATTGAACCTAAAGTCATAGTAATAACATGATTTTCAGTCAGTTAATTACGATACAAGATACACTCTTGGGCGATCATGTCTAAAAAGAGACATGACAGACTAGGCAGAAGATTATCCTGCAGTAGGTTGCCATTCATTTTTGCGGTAGACTGGTTGCCAGCCAAGGCGATACAACCCAATCTGTTCTTTTATTCGATCCATAAATTGAGGGAAGAGACGGATTAATGCATTTCTTAAGAGTATTTGCGCGTAAGTGAATACAAGGAATTCAACAGAAATTCGAACTCGGCTCTTCGATTTCACATTCCGAGCCGATATCCACTGCACCACAACGCACATCGAGCATAATTTTACAACTTCCGATATCTTCTTCCTTCTCTCTCTCTCTCTCTCTATATATATATATAGGTAATGATTTCGAATCCGAAGTTGGCGGTGGGGATAATCATAAATAATCTATTTAATGCAAAATATTAAATAGATAGTTCCCTACAGAGAACTCAATGGATATTATCCAGAGCAATATGGCATACACAAAAGAAAACAATAAGCCTTATAAGTGGTTATAAACTATAATTTATTTCAATGGGGGAATTATTACTACCCATAATTTTACAACTTCCGATAGATTACTCCTTCTCTCTCTTTCTATCTCTCTTTCTTTCTCTCGCAATCTCACTCTCTCACTCTCTCTCTCTCTCTATATATATATATAGTTAATGATATTGAATACGAAGTCGGCGGTGGGGATAATCCAAAAAGATCTATTTAATACAAAATATTAAATAGATATTTCCCTACAGAGAACTCAATGGATATTATCCAGAGCAATATGATATACTTAAAGGAAAACACAAAATACCTTGTAAGTGGTTATTAACTATAATTTATTTCAAGGAGTAATTTTTAGTACCAATCTCTTCTTTGACTGTCTTGAACCCGTTGAATCTGCGACCTGAAAGGAATGATTGCTAAAAAATCGCTCGTCGAAATAAATTATAGTTTATAACCACTTTACATGATGTGTTGAGTTTTACATTCCACATTTAGATATTTATTTTTTAAAAGTGCTCAATACAAAAGCAGAGCATAAATATATGGTAATCATTACAATAATGATAATAGAATATTGTAAACGAACAGCTGTAAAGTTTCGGTGTTAAAAGACAGTAATCAGGCAGTCATCAGGCAGTAAAATTTAGTTAACTTTTAATTTAATATACACAGATGAGAAAATCTAAAAATAAAAAAAAAAGAAAATAAATCAAATCATAAGAATAAAAAGGTATTCCAGTGAGAAGAATTAATTGGGGTTGGGAAGTTATGATATTTTAAATAACTGTGTGTGGAAAATTTATAGACAGTAGTGTTTCAATGTTTTGCCACAGAGAGCCAAACATGTAAAAAATTTTAAATAGAAAAAAAAGAGAACAAGATAAAGAAAAAAAAATAACGGAAAAAAAGAAAAAAGGAGAGAGAAGAGAAAGAAAAGAGAAAGACTTAGGTGATGCAAAAAACAAAACAATGGTGGTATTTAGAGAGATAAGTAGAATTACTATATATTTTATTATTGAAAGATAAGTTGTGCTAGTAAAATCGAGACTCAAAATTATTTATAAAACATCCGATATAATGTTTAATAAGATTAGGATTTTCAGTAGTGGAAATGGTAGGCTGGTGTAGTATTGAATCTTTAATGATACGTGATATCATAAATTACTTTATAACATTGAACAAATTAATGATAATAAATGTAAACAAATTACGAAACATAATCAAAAAAGAAAAATAATTGGCACATACCACCATTTAATCAAGTGGTTAGTAACAAAAATAGACAATAAATTCTTTAAACTAGTTCAAAAACACTTCCAAAATAACGATCTTCTTAGGAAATGTTTTAATAAATATGCACTGACATTTATTTATAGCTGCACTGATAATCTTGCTATGATAATAAACAATCACAATAATAAAATCCTAAACCAACATTAAGATATTAATTATACTCAATTTACCACAAAAAATAATAAAATTTCCTGCAATTATTCTTTGCAAAATAAATAAACCCCACATATAAAGAAGATATAGTGTATGCAAATATGAAAGTGGCAAATGCAAAAGTTTTACAAACATTACTGAGATCACAATTAACTACAGGGAAGAGTTGTAGTGCTTAAGATCTCTACAAATTCATAATATATATATATATATATATATATATATATATATATATTAGGTTCTCATTACGATTGGTCTCTCTAAGGAAGAAAATTTTAAAAACAGTCACCACTTCTGCGATATATGCATTACTCTACAGCAGTGAAGTGACTTCTTTCGGTGACTGGCGTGTGTATACACTGCTTATATACAACACGCTAAAATTTCCCTATGGCTTAGGGGGTAGTGACTTCGACTGACACCTAATTGGTCGAGTTGCGATCCCGGCTAGAAGCAAGTGGTTGTGTCTAACCACACTGATAAGCTGTATGTGGATGTCTAATATATATATATATGCGCGTGTGTGTGTGTGCGTGTTTGTGTGTGCGTGTTTATTGTACAGGTGTGAGCTTGGAATGAACTCTCTTTTTTCGAAAACAAAACAAAAAGTGAAGTTGTTAGAAGACAATTAATTAAGAACTTGTCAAATTTTCCTTGTCTGTTTATTTTAATGAAATAACTTCGAAAGAAAGTTCGCTGACCAAGTATACATTAATTAAACACACACACACACACACACACACACACACACACACACACACATATATATATATATATATATATATGTACTACCTTAAAAACAAGACATTTCTTAACATTCTCAAGAGCTCTTTCGTCCAAATCTCATCAGGAAAAAATCGTTAGAATTATAAATCGAATGAAAGAGAAGCAACGAATATATATATATATATATATATATATATATATATATATATATATTATGGAGAATTCCGATGATCAACGAAATGGAATCAGCAACTGACATATTTAAATTGTTTGAACATTACTTAAATATTTGAGTGAACATTCTGTTTTAAGTAAACGGCATATA
Source organism: Ascarosepion bandense (assembly GCA_037127315.1). Lineage (NCBI taxonomy): Eukaryota > Metazoa > Mollusca > Cephalopoda > Sepiida > Sepiidae > Ascarosepion > Ascarosepion bandense. The sequence continues at coordinate 268,317 of JBBBDQ010000215.1, forward strand.
TATATATATATATATATATATATATATATATATATACTCATTTGAATATTTATTTCGAAACTGCAAATTTTAGAGTAGTCTTTTACGCACCAGATCAATTGATGGCTTCCTCTATGATGTTAGAGCTCGCAGGTTCAAATCCTGCCGAATAATACACATGTCCACGATATTCAGGCCGGTATCTCTCTCTCTCTCTCTCTCTGTATATATATATATATATATATATATATATATATATATATATTATTTACCTTGTCATCAGGCAATGTTATTTTATTATTGTGCAAATTTATTTTCATTTGAATGTAAGAAACAATACGTTTGTTATTTATGAATGAATAACAAACGTATTGCTTCTTACATTCAAATGAAAATCGTTTTCCCAGCAATGACCTAACATTGTCTGATGACGAGGTAAAATTATGAAACATAGAAGTTTCGGTCTAGCATTGTAAACTATATCAATTTTAGATAAAAACAAACTTATTCATATTATGCTCAGCAATATTTGTTGTATTGAGCATTTTTTAAAAAACTTAAATGCCAAAGAACTCGGAATTCTAAAACTATTCGTTCTCTTCACCTGAGCACACACACAAACACACACACACACACACACACACACACACACACACACACACACACACACACACACACACACACACATATATATATATGTGTGTGTGTGTGTGTTTGTGTACGTGTGTGTGTGTGTGTCACCTTTCTGATCCGATTTCAATTAAACAACCTTTAGTAGAAAAACATCGCCCTATAGGTGATATTAGACAGATTTTAGTCAACAACACAATAATACTCACTCATACACACAGGAAAAAGAACCTTCAGATACTGGAGGCCATCTACATTAAATCAAAACAACCAAATAATAAATTATAATAAAAAATAAAATCCCTTTTCCATCTGGTCATAACACATTAGATTGCATTTAGACATATGGTTCTGTTAACATTTCAGTCTCCCACGTGGTGTGACGTCATAGAACCGCATTACAAATTTACAAACTGCGTATGATATTCGGTGACAGTTATCGTTGTTTAGCAATGTTTTATGTCAACACAAGAAAAAATCATATTTGATGATGGATGTCTTTATGTTAATGTCCCTGTAACCACTCTGAAGATGGCTCATGTGAGCCGAAAGCTTAGAACCGGCATAATAAAAAAATATCCAAATGATGAACAATTTTCATCTTTATTTTTACATGGAATTAAGGCCCCAATGCAATGTTTGGAACGGCTCGTGATTAAACATAACAGAGATTCATTGCCTGTCATATTCAACAGTACATGCTTAGAATATATATATATATATATATATATATATATATATATATATATATATATAAGGAAGTGAAAATTAAAATTTAAATGATCTTATAATTTATCAAATGCATTAGCCTTGCATAGAAATTAGTTCAGCCACAACTTCGATCTAAAGTTTGCTACATTCGTTAAAAGAGATAATAAAGAGGTCTAAGACGTGCCAGCTTCCCCTATGAGGATAGGGGTCGCAGGTTCGAATTCCGCCGAATGACACACATTTTCGTAATAAAAATTTATCGTAACTAATCAGGCCGGTAGATATAAATATATAATACTGTTTAATTAAAAACAAAATATCAATTAAATGGAAGTATCGATAAAAAGTAATGTTCAACCAAATCATGTCATATATATATATATATATATATATATATATATATATACAAATTATACTTGCATAAAACGTAGGATAATATGTATATTATTAATATATATATTTGATCTCTTATGCAACATTGATCCTATACACACATTTTTATATTTATTTATTACCTATATATATATATATATATATATATATATATCCATATCCTCTCTAATATAGTAAAGAAGGTTCTATATATATTTGTATATATTTTGTCGTCATTTTTGACGGCAGGGGTACACTTGTATATTAATAAACGGTCGTCAGTATATGGAAAATGTAAATAAAATATATTGCTTCAATAAGATGCTTTCGAAAGCATCAGATTCAAAAACAGAGAAAATAGAGACGATACCGATTTCTAACCCGAATTTTTGTTTATGTAGCTTACTGTTAAAAGTTTTAAAAATTGTCGTGGGTCACCAAATTTTTTATGATTTCATCTATCGGTAGATATTTACTCTCGATCGTACCTGATGCTTATTTGTTTTTGTCATAAAGAGATTTGACATCCAAACGAGCAATGAATTTATGTTTATCGTTCTTAGTTTTTTTTTTATTTGGTTGACATTGTTATTATGAATCGGGGCGCATACAATGAAAAAAAAGAACAAAAAGAAATCATTACAAATGTCAAAAATGTTGACATATGTGAGAAATATATAAACGTAAAATAATTTCAGAGGTACAGAAATTGAACAAAACGTTTAGAAAGTTACTTATGAAAGTGTTATATAGCGACAAATAACAAACACGGGTGTATATAAAAATATATGACTTATATTTTTATTGATGAACGATGGACCGTGTGGCACAGGGCAGAGAATTGAGAGCGCGCTTCTAATGGGGGTTCGACGGGAGTGTAGCCTCTCTGCTTAGCTCGTCTAGCTTCTTCTTCGACTTCTGGAGACTCACTTATCTGTGTTTTCGCAGTCTTTATATATCTTCCAAAAGCGGAACTTGTTTCTTCCGGTTTTTTGCCTCGATCCGCGACGCCCACGCGATTCTCAGAGTCACCTGTCTGTTTGCCTGCGTAGGCATTTCCGCCGCTGTCGGAAATAGGGTCAAAGTGACATCCGCTACTTTTCATCAACCGGGAACACCCACGCTTCATCAGCCTTCTTGGGTGGGGCCAGACCGTTATATTACAAAAGTAATAGCAGAATTAATAGAATTAAATTCCAAAATACACCAATTTTGTAATCTATGTAAAATACACAAAGCAAACATTTCAATGTGACCCATCATATCAGAAAATATTAGAGCTCCACCGTACTGATGAAAGCCATCTTAAAGTGAGGAATATGACTTCTTTAGTTACATAGTAGATTAATCCGACTTGCTCGAATCCTAAATCTAGCTTCTCTAGAAAAGCAGAAGAATTCTCTGGCAACTCCAATTCTCATTCAGAATGGTCATAATTATGACTCACTTATTTAATCTTACAGTCCACACTGCTTGTTGTTGTATTCATATGTTTTTGTTTCTCTCTTAGACATGTGTAAATGTGTGTATATAAACTTTTGTATAACTCAGTGGCATAAAACTCTCGCTGAGAACAAAGCATGTTTCTCATTTCTTTATTCCAACAATTCCGTTATAATAATGCACATAATGTTGTGAGAAGAAAAACTGATCATATTATTTTTCCATAGCGCAATCATTATCTGGTGTGATAAGATATTATAAATCCTCATTAATTGGATTGTTACGTGATCATTTGCCTTCATAAACTCTAGGTGACCCAATAGCTATAAGTTAATCTAGCATGGTAACGATTAATTTGCACCGCATTTATACTGCATGACCCCCAACTGAGCATATATGGGGCACGTTGAGGAGGTACAATTGCACACAAGACCGATCAGCTTGAAAACAAGTTTCGCGAACAGTTATCGAAAAGGTATGAGCCAATTTCACTTCCGAGGTTTCTAATATTGTTGCAAATCAGATTTTCTGCTCGAGTGAAGTTTTATGTTCTCAAAAATCGACTCAAATACGGACTTATACAAACTGAGTGTATATATACACACATGTACACATGTCTAACACAGAGAAACTATACCATATGAATATAACAACAAGCAGTGTAGACTGTTAGAATAAATAAGTGGGTCATAATTATAACCATTCTGAATGAGAATTGGGGTTACCGGAGAATTCTTCTGTTTTTTACTGGTTATCAATCATTAGCAGATTATTTCAGGTCAGAAAATATTTTGTAAGATTTTTAAAAATTTTATTTATATTATAATGGTTTACTGATACGAGTACCGCTTGTTAATACATAGATGGGGATAAAAGTGGTGAATTCATAACTTTTGATGGAGGATTCGAGCGAAAGAGAATGTAACGAAACTTAAATTGGAACTCATCTCTCCGATTTTCTATTAAACGATCCTTACACCCGACATTATTGCACCTGATACTCCAAAAACGATCCTTGACCTGCGACGTTTCATCGGGATATGGTCGGAAGAATATTGGGTATGCAAAGATACGAATGAAAAGGAAAGAGAAAAATAAACAAAATTATTGATATAATCGCTGAATATTTGCTATTAATAAACGAAAATTGAAAATACACGCCATCACTTCTTAAGCTAAACCGTGTGAGGCTTTAGATGAATGAAAGCGTTAATTTGGAAGTATTTTTTTCACGTTAATGACATTTCAATTCGATTCGCTTACATAAAAACTAATCAACAGTTTTTGGTTTTGATATGTTCCATTAAGAATCCTTATAAATTGTCTGAGAATCTTCTCACTAAAAGATGACTCCTTTATACTTCAATATAAGAAATGTGATAGTCCTTCGTTTTCATTAACATCAAAGACGTTTACTTTCACATAAATAGTTGTGATTGATTCAAATAGTTATATATATATATATATATATATATAGGTGGTGGTAGATGAATTACGAAAAAATGAAAACAAAACTGGCATATCATTTTAATAGATATATTTAACAAAATTACGAAAAAATTTATTGACATACTGAAGATAAATCTATTCAATAAAATTGCCATAGGTTTCACCCACGGCCTCCCGATAACTTCTGATCCTCCTGCATCTATTCTGGACGGTCTTCTTATTTAAGTTGGTGAATGCTGCCATAATCTTTGCCTTCAGTTCCTTTTTGGTCTTACAAGGTGTTTTGTTGGTCCCTTGCTCAACTGCGCCCAACGCGCACTGATGAAGGTCGTTATAGTCTGGGGAGGTAAGTGGCCACATGTGATCGTAGAAATCATTTGACACTTATGTCTGGGTTACCTTGCTTGTGTGACATGGTGCACATTCCTGTTGCACGACATAGGGTATTCCAGCAGCCAACATCTTGATCCAGGACAGAACTGCCTCCTCTAGGCACGTGATATAGTTCCCCGTGTTGAGTTTGAGACCATGTCGGAAGACGAATGGAAGCCTGATGTCGCTACCACTAGTGATCACACCAAACTTTGCAATGACTATGAGACTTCTCCAACTCATTCCGAACCCGCTTCACTATTATTAGATCGAAACCCAAACTTTCTGAAATATTATTACTAAAGCCAATCAGAACAGCATGCCGTTCACAAATTTCTGGCGGAGTAAATTGCATCAAAGTGTTCATTTTTCACAGATGGTGCCAAGTGAACTTACTGTACTGTGCAGACAAGAAAATAAAAAAAAAACAACGCGCATGTTCGAAACGAAAAATATAAAATTCGTACAATATAATGCTATATGTATAGATATAAGTCATCCCCATACAAGCCTGTTTCGCTGTATCATAGCTCGTCAGTGTGGTTAGACACATCCGCTTGCCTCTGGCCGGGATCGAAACTCGAGCGCTTTGGTGTCAGTCGGAGTTGCTACCGCCTAAGCCATAGAAGGGAAATTTTAGATGCTGTATATAAGCAGTGTATACACACGCCAGTTACCGAAAGAATTCATTTCTGAAGAATCATGCATATAGTGCAGAAATGGAAAATCTTAAAAATTTTTTCTCTTGAGAGCTCAATCGTAATAAGAGCACAATATATATATATATATATATATATATATATATATATATATATATATATATATATATATATATATATAGCGTAATAGGATGATTTGTTAATTAAAATGTTTAAAAGCTATACATTCTACATTCTGTAGTATAAAGTTGTATAAAAATTTACAGAATGTAGAATGTATAGCTTTTAAACATTTTAATTTACAAATCATCCTATTACGCTATATATATGTTGTATAAAAAATTTACACACTGACCTGTTGTGAATCTTCGTCACAAATTTTTTGTGAAGTTGTGGCTAAACTTTGCCGCAAAGTTGTCGTGATTGGTTTGTGCCATAAGTAAAACGCAAAAGAAAAGAAATAGGTTCAAATCAGTGAATTAGTATAAGAAGAAAGAAGATATTCAAAGTAGTGTTAATAATAAATAATACAGAAATAAGTAAGCCCGAAGGTATTATTACGCTGCCTGACTTGTAGCTGTCGTTAAATGCTCTCGTTAAATTCTGTACATGACTGCTCGTAACTGCTTACTGGAAGGTAATTTATATATAGTAAGAGGAAGAGTTCATTCCTCATAAGAGGGTATCCAATAACTGGTTAATAATTATATATATATATAATCCTACGTTTATGGTGCAACACGGAGTTTCATGCATTAAGACAATATGTATATTTATTAATATGAATATAATAATTTCGCCAGCGTCTTATATGCACGTGTTTGTCGTTGCTTGGAAATCTTCCATGTCAACAAAAACAGACTGTCATTATTGTTTGTCCGTGAATTTTAATGAAATTGACATCTTTGAAAATGGCATATGTAAGCCGAAAGCTTAGATTGGATTATAAATAAATGATGTATCAATATTGTGATTTTCTTTCTTCATTTAATGATAATGCTATTAACCTTATCAGACAATATGAAAAATTTTTACATAAAATAAATAAACAAAACTTGTCTATATTATTTAATGAAACATGCACTAACATATATATATATATATATATATATATATATATATATATATATATATATATATTCGTGTAAAATCGTTTGTAAAATGAAGACGAAAGCTGATAATGGTTCGCCTGAAATAGGCCATACTTCTGATTTACCATCAAATTACTTGTCTGCCTTAATTTTTCTCATATTTGCTCTATATGTATTTATATACATATATATTTAGAGCTTTCTTAGAGAGTTATCCTACCACTGTATGTACAGAATAATCCTTTGGATTTTTCACACTGTATGTTGATATATATATATATATATATATATATATATATATATATATATATATATATAATGGCATATTTGGATAACAAGTTCCTCAAATAATAAGGTACTGCGGTTAAGTTTTTATCTATTTTTCTTGTCTTAAGAATCTGTATGTCAATCAAGGTTAATTTTTTTTTATTATTTTAATGTTTTGCTTCATTTTTAGTTATTATCATTTGTCGTGAAATAATTAAATAATGAATTCCAAATACTCAATGCGATATTAAAAAAGTTGGCAGATCTTTATATTTTTTAATTTTTCAGTTTTTTTGGGCGCACATTCTTGTATCGTATAGATAAGCAAAGTCAATAATTTAATATGACTCTCTTTATCTATAACTATTATGTTGGCTCTTCGTGCTTCTTTGATATGATCTCTGTAGATAGAAAAATTAATATTATTATTTACAAAACTAAAACATTAGCCTAAAAACTGATATTATATTCTTGTATAACATCACCAGACCTACGCATTCATATGAATGATGACAAACACGTTCAGGAATATGTAAGGTGTCAGCTGTATGCAAATGTTTTCTTGGATCAGTCGTTAAAATAACTTCGAGTGAATAAAGCATGTAGCTCTTATTTAGGTCTATACTCACTTGAAACTAGTGTCTGGCGATACAGAATCCCAAAATAAATGTACCACGGTTTCTACCCCAATGAACTTAGCTCACCGCTGCCCCTATGTATGAATTTACTCAAGCTACTAGATTAGCAACTAGGTCCAACCCTTTTACAGTGAAACCGATAAAATATAACTTCTACTTCCTTAGCTTCTTTTCTCGCACGACCTGCCTGTAGAATTCCCTTCCGCATACTTGATTCCCTCATCTCCTCTCTCACTCGCTCGCATCATTTCTCTCATGCTTTTTTCTCCATCATCTCCACTCCCATCACACCAGTATTCTCATCCTTCCTGACACCCCCTATAACCTGTCCCTCTTTCTCATCACTTTCCTCCTATGTAACCTCCTGCGCACGAACAGCAGTAAAACTGCATTGCTTGTGGTGAAAAGATTAATATATATATATAGTCATCCGCAGACAGATCTGTTTTGCTGTATCACAGCTCATCTGTATGGTTAGACTCCGATTGCTTTAACCTAGGATTGAAACCCGGCCTAAGTGGCGTCAGTCGGCGGTTCTACCTATGGGCCATGGGCGCACGGTAGAAGAAGGCAGACATTTTAGCATGTATATTGTCATTATACACGTCCAATAGCCAGAGTGCTCTAATTCATTAGTGAATGAGAGTAAATGCCAGAGTAGCTACTGTTTTTCAAAGTCTCCCATTCTTCCAGAGTGCTTAATATCTCTACAAATTCATAATATATATATATATATATATATATATATATATATATATATAACAAAACGAACTATACTTGGGAACATTCAACAACATCAACATCTAAAATTGTTATCACATGGAACTTTAAGAGAAAATAGTAATGCTGATGTCTGAAACTAGTTTAATAAAATATTTGAATGAAATCTTCCGTCAATCCTGGAATTAGAGGAAAGAGCAATAGCAGATGACTTGAAAAAACTACTTCCTTTTTCTGAAATATTGCTTTTAACAGAATAATCTTCAATCACTTCACTTGAGGAATGTCAGCAACGAAAACAACTAAAATGCATAGCACATCTAATACAAAGAGAAAATAATGAGATGATTAAGGTGTTGACATTCTGCGCTACTTCAAACAAAAGTTTAGAAAGGAAACTCCATCAATACTTGAAAGTGCGATCACAGCTATTGGTCTCGAGAAACCTATTTTCTTGAAGACTTATTTTATATGAAGTTTTATAAATTTTAAACCTCACCATTACTGGCTGCTCGATCAATGAAATGTTTCCCTATGGGAAATGACCAATATAACAACCACCATTTTAGTCATATACTCGATAAACAGATGTAGAAAAATCTCACTAGTCGTATCGATCTCAGCCTGCTCCTATAGATCGACAGTATAGAACAAGGTTCAGCAGGTGTAATAAGAAGTTAAGCAAAGTGTTTGCTCCCAGGGCGGTAATTCGCGATTTTTCCACTCACACGATCGTTAAGTCATATGATGCGATTTAAACAAGGATGCGTGCGTATGATTTCCCCAAATGAAATTAGTAATGATTTTTATTCGGTGTTAAGAGTCACATTATTAAACAAAAAAAAAAAAAAAAAAAAAAAAAACAGAAAAAAAGACTTGTTTTACCAAAAAAAAACATCAATCTCGTAACATAACCTTTGTTGGCACAAAGACATTTCACAGCAGTAAAAGGAATAAAATTCACTCAGCGAACTTTAGTCTATTTTCACACGCAATGTTACTGTCTTTCCTGAAAAATTTAATGATAATTTTTATTTAATGGATAATTTTAAAGTTTTAGAATTAAATTCGATTTTTTTCTGTTCACTTTAGCGTCAGTAATATAAAATATTACTTTGCCAACGTTTTAGCAAATACAACAAAAGTAGGAGGCCGATTGATGGCAAGAATAACTCCAGAAGGTTGATTTTATGCTGATTCATGTTCATAACAACAAAAAGACATTTTTATGACTGACTACATCTTCATGACTGGATTCCTTTCCCAGGGATATTTATGTGCAAGTGAATGCAACAAATTCGAATTTTATTTGATTTGTTGCATTCACTTACGCACAAAACCTATTACATCATTCTCCTCCCTCCATCTATGGGTTTAATAGCAGAACATTCTTGATTCTATAGCATTTGTGTACAACCTGTCTACCGCAAAAATAAATACGCAACCTACTGCGGAAAAATATTGTGCCTAATTATTTAGGGATGGATATGGACATGATCATCCAAGCGTTATCATGTAGAGTAAAGCACTTCGCCTCCTTGGTCTCACACTTACAGCGGACCTCAAATGGAATGACTATATCGAATCCATTGCTAAATCCGCTGCTATGAAATTAGGTTCTCTGTGCAGGGTGGGAAGCTTTTTCCGTCTGAATCTATCTTGCACATTTATAAATCTACCATCCGCCCCTGCATTGAATACTGCTGCCATATCTGGTCGGGTGCCCCTGCTATTCTCCTTGGGCTTCTCGACAAGGTACAGCGGAGGGTCTGTAATATGATCGATACCAACTTCGCAGACCGCCTGCAGTCTCTCTCTCACCGGCGCGACGTGGCTTCCCTGTGTCTCTTCTATAAATACTTTCACGGCTTCTGCTCCAATGAACTTAGATCACTGCCGCCCCCTAGATACGAATTTGCACGAGAAACTAGATTAGCAACTAGATCCCACCCTTTTACAGTGAAACCGATAAAATGCAACCGCAACCTCTACTCCAAGAGTTTCTTTTCTCGCAATTCCCGACTGTGGAATTCCCTTCCACATGATTACTTCCCCCGACAGCTACAATCTCCAGGAGTTTAAATGTAAGGTCGATAGACACCTCCTAACACACTAACTCGCTCCCATTCTTTCAAACACTCTTCACATCTGCCCAACCCTCATCCTCGCTATCCTTACCCATCTATCACCTTCTTTCTGACATTTCCTACACCTTACCACTCCTCCTCTTTACCTTCCCCTATGTAGTTCCATGCGCAATAGTGGCAATGGAATACCTTGCTTGGGGTGTCATAATTAAAAAAATGACACTTAATTGACTGATCTAGGTAATAAAAGTTGAATAGCAGGACAGCTTGGATTCTGTAGCCTTGGTTGGCAACCAGTCTACTGCAGAAAGAAAGCAGCAATCTACTGCAGGAAAATCTTCTGCCTAATCTGTCATGAATCGATAGAGATGATCACCAAAGTGTGTATCATGTATGGCATTTAATTGACCGATCTAGATAAGAGAATTGAATAGCAGGACAGATCAGATTCTTTAGCCTTGGTTGTTAACCAGTCTACCACAGAAGAAACATAATCACCCAAGTGTGAATCATGTACTGAACTTAACTGACAGACTGATATTCATATTGGTCATATGTTCATTCGTCATATATATTTGCTACTGTAAAATATCTATCTATCTATCTATCTATCTATCTATCTATCTATCTATCTATCTATCTATCTCTTTATCTACTAATTTCATTTTGTGATATCTATCTATCTATCCACTAATTTTATTTTGTGATATCTATCTATCTATCTATCTATCTATCTATCTATCTATCTATCTATCTATCTATCTATCCACTTATTTCATTTTGTGACATCTATCTATTTATCCATCTATTTATGGATAGATCGGTAGATAGATAGATAGATAGATAGATAGATAGATAGATAGATAGATAGATAGATGTCACAAAATGAAATTAGTGAATAAAGAGATATGTTATATCCACTAAATTCATTTTGTGACATCTATCTATCTATCTATCTATCTATCTATCTATCTATCTATCTATCTATCTATCTACATCAGTCTGTGACATCTGTAGAAGAACTCTTCCATGACGAAAGAGAAAAACCGACAATACACAGAAATACCGACGGACCAAAAATATTAAAATCTCAGGTGGAAGCTGTACTGACCAAACTAAATAGGAACAAAGCAGCAGGACCAAATGCCATTATAATAGAAGTGCTGGCAGCCTTAGACGATTTCGACGTCGACAAAATCTCAGAAATAATAAATAAAATCTACAACAGCGATGACATCCCGGAAAGCCTAAGCAGATCGATTTTCATAACACTGCCTAAGAAGCCAGGTGCAAACGAATGTGAACTCCACCGAACAATCAACTTAAAGTGACGTCATAAAACTCATCTTCCGAATTCTGATGCATAGAACGCGCAGCATAATCAAACCAAAAATATGACAAGAAGTGTGCAGTTTTGTCAATGACATTCGAACAAAGAACATGAACATTTTGCTTAGCTTGTTTTAAGAAAGGAAATACAAACGTTGATGGACGTGTACATGTGTTTCATAGACTATACAAAGTACACCACAAACACCTGATACAGATGCTTAGCAACCTCGACATATTCTAGAAAGACATTAGAGTCAAGAATCTGTATTATCAGCGAATGAGTTCAGCAGATATACAAAGAAGTGTAAACCAAAGATGTGTTTTCTCACTAGATCTATTTATCCGATTCTGAGAGCTCTAGATATGCTGCCAATATTTGTCATTGGCGACCGCAATCGGAACAATATAAGATATGCAGACGATACAGCACTGATAGCAAACAAGGAAAGGAAACTACAAAACCTCCTACAAAAAGTAAAGAAAGTAGAAAGAAAGGACTATATATAAACTACAAAAGAAAAATTGAATGCTTAGTAATCAGTAAAAAAAGTGGACCCCAATGACAACTACAAATCGGAGATACTAGAATCAAGCAGGTAGGACAATTTCGCTAGAAACTAGGAAGAGAGTACTGGACTGATACGTGATATCCGTCCTTCAATATGGCAGTGAATGCTGGACAAAGAAGAAGGTAAACTTGAAGCAACTGAAATGTGGTTCTATAGAAGGATGCTACGAATCTCATGGATCGAGCATATGAGCAATGATGAGGTCTTGGAAATTATTGAAACAAAAAGAAATTAATACTGAGCATCAGGAAGAGACAGCTGAAGTTCCTGGAACATGCAATGAGGAAGGAGGGCCTGGAGAACCTGATACTAACAAGCCAGATAGAGGGGAAAAGAGGCAGGGAAAGCAATGGATAACGTATTTGAAAGCAACGGATAACGTATTTGAACGTGGAAAGCCATAATCGCCTACGTCCTGAGGGGACAGGGCACATAGAAGAAGAAGAAGAAGAAGAAGAAGAAGAAGCCTTCTAACGGTGTAACGCTGAGATATGATGACGTATTGACATAACGATGGATGTATGCCAGATGCTGACTAGAGTATTAAAAGACAGTAAATTTCACTGGAAACGAAGACGAGACTACTGGATTGTTATGTTATGTCATTCTTTCAATACGGAAATAAACACTGGATAGTTTCATCAAAGAAGAAGGAAAAACTTCAAGCAACCGAAATAGGGTTTAACAGAAGGGAAAGAAACGCCTAACATACTTGATGGACTTGCGCAGATGGGTGGCAGAGCGATGTTTAAGCGAGATAAGAGGAGAGAGAGAGTTAAGAGCTACAGTTGATAAAAGGATCCGGAAGGCCTTGATCGCCTACGTCCTGAAGGGACACAACACACAGAAGATCTATTTATCTAAGTTTTCATCTCATTTAGTGATATTTATTTATGTATATATATATTTATCCATCAATATCATTCTGTGACATCTATCTATCTATCTATCTATCTATTTCACGTAATACTTGTATACATTATTTTGCAAGAATTTAAAACAAATGTATTTCGATTTATCATTCACACACATAATAATTTTACCGACTCATAAGCACACATATTCATACATGATTCTCTCATATACATATTTTATTTAAAAAAAAAGGAAATTGCCCATCGCTTGATATTGTATACATTATTTCGCTACAATTTTGAACGAAAATGTATTTCGTTTTATCATTCACACACATAGTAACGTTACCGACATATAAATACACTTTTCGCATACTTCTAAACTTATTTATAAATGGAACTTTGTCTGTGTGTGTGTGTCCGTTACCTATAGACTCCGAAAGGTTGAACCGATTTTCCTGACAATTTACAAAGTTGTACTATAAGCGTCGCGAGTGTTCTTAGCTAGGTTTTGTGTTGATGTACCTCCGATAAATATCGAAAATCGATAATCGAAAAAATCGAGTTATAGAAGGAGTCGTCCGATTTTAATCAAATTTGATACACTAATAGACAAAGACATAAGAAACGATATTCAGAAGTTTCAAGGTTGCAGTTCTTATAATAGTACAGAAAATCGGTAATATATATATATATATATATATATATATGTATGTATATATATATATATATATATATATAAGACAAGATGTTTGTGTGCGTGTCTGTTTATCTGCCTGTATATCAGTATTTTTTCTGCCCTTTTATTTTAGTTTTTGCTTCGGGTTTGGCTCTAAGTAGGTATAATTGTAGTACTTAGTCTCAGCCATGATACCATTTACTTAGAGGACTTCTTTACCCTTCAAAATTCAGTTTACGACGAAAAACCTTATTTGATATCGATACCAGAAAATCAAAATTTGACTTACATTCATTCATTTTTCTTTCAGTCTACGGTTTCGCTTTAACTGGAAAAAAAACTATTGCTTTTAGTCTTTCGTGCCAACGTCCAAAGAGTTTGAGCTCCAGGACCATAGATTAGTTTTAAAGCTTTCATTACACCCGAGCAACGCCGGGCTATACTGCTAGTACATTAGTACATTTATATTTTAAAATATTTCTTGTTTTTTTATTACACATTGCACTCACACATAAACAGACATATATTTTTTCTCTGCATTTAAAAATCTTCATTAATTTCTTTATTTCACGTGACATGTATCTGACCATTGAAATCAAGCCTCAATCAACATACTATTTCTTTAGGTTTTTAAAACATTTTTAGAAAATTTAAAACCATTTGTTTTTAAAAAATCTCTAAAGAAGCTTATGAAAGTGAAACGTTTAGATTACATACACTTTTTCCCTACCTGTTCTTAACTTATTCTATTAAATTTTGTCGGATTTCAATCTATGTATTCGACTCACTATCTATCTATCTATCTATCTATCTATCTATCTATCTATCTATCTATCTATGTGCTCCAGTTTCTGTTTATGTTATTTTGCTTCTTTATCTATCTATCTATCTATCTATCTATCTATCTATCTATCTATCTATCTATCTATCTATCTATTTATCTATCTGTCTGTCTGTTTGTCTATCTATCTATCACGCTTATGTATGTTTGTATTGATAGATATACCAATCTATCTATTTATCTATGTTTGTTCTTTATCTTGTTTTATTCAGATAAATAAATACGAAGATATACAGCTACTCTTAATTTAGCTATATTTCTCGAAGTTTACGTATATCTACGTCGATTGCATAGAAGTTCTTTTTGTATTTCTGTATTGAGAGAATTCAATTCCTGAATTCCCTCAATGTAAAACTATACATAAATTGAACCTGTACCTTATTTACATTAGTTGTGTTCGACTTACTTTTAAACTGGTTTTCATTTGTTTAAATCCTTTTATTCCCATTTACTGATTGTATTCCTATCACTCAATTCTTCAGGAGCAATTACTTTCATTTGACCATCGTTTAATACGACCAAAATTGGATGAGAATTTTCCATTTACATTCACTTTTCGTCTCTACCAACGTATAATGCAGATAGGTGCCTCATGGAGAAATGTTCGTTAAATTCGACCACCTTTAAATGGGATAAATGTTCTATCAAACGCCTTACTATTTTTCCTTTACTAAAGTCATCATAGCGTAAATATTAATGTATTCTGAACACGAATACTTCAACAATTCAGAATGCTTTAAAAGCGTTGTTACACTTGCGATATAGCCACAATGTTTTTGTTTGTTTTTTTTGTTTTTTTTTGTTTTTTTTTGGTTATATTAAAATCAGATTCAAATATGTTCTGGACTACGAACTACACAGTTTTTATTTATTTTATAATCGTATCGCCCCAAGCAAGGCATAATATTGCCACTGTTGTGCAGGGTGTTACATAGGAGGAAAGTTATGAGAAAGAGTGACAAGTCATGGGGGTGTCAGGAAGTGGGTAAGAGAAGGATGAGAATACTGATGAGAGTAGAGTGGATGGAGAAGGAAGCATGAGAGGATGCAGGTTAGAGTGATTGGAGATGACTATTGACTTTACATTTAAACTCTGTAGCTGTTGGGAAAGCAAGTAAATGAAGGCAATTCCACAGGCAGAAAGTGTGAGAAAAGAAAAGCTGATGGAGTAGAATTTGCATTTACATTTTATTGGTTTCACAGTAAAAGGGTGGGACCTAGTTGCTAATCTCGTGGCTCGAGTACATTCATATATAGGGGGCACCAATGATCCAAGTTCATCGGAGCAGAAGCCATGAAAGTATTTGTAGATAGTACATAAATCATTGTGGATCATCATTTCTACCCAAATATATTTATTTTATGCTGCTTCTAAGCTGATTTGCTTGTTATGATTGACAATTTTTTTTTTTTTTGGTTATATTAAAATCAAATTCAAACATGTTCTGGACTACGAACTACACAGTTTTTTTTTTATAATCGTATCGCCCCAAGCAAGGCATAATATTGCCACTGTTGTGAAGGGGGTTACATAGGAGGAAAGTTATGAGAAAATCACTTCACAGCTTTCTTCTTTCTTTCAATATTTCTTTCTTTCTTTCTTTCTTTGAAGATAGGACACTATCATTTGACCCGTACTAAATAATCGGTTCAGTTTTTCTCTTTTTCTTTCTGTCTTTTTCTTTCTTTCTTTCTACTTGTTTTGAAAACTGGCCATAAATTCTTAACCTGTACTAAACAGATGAAGCGGGTGTCAGAAAGCGGATAAGAGAGAGATGATAATACTGAAGAAATGAGGTGAGAGCATTCGAGAGAGGATGTAAGTTTGTGAGATAGGAGATGACTATTGACTTTACATTTAAATTCTTGGAGATTGTATCTGTCGGGGAAGCAAGTAAACGGAAGGGAATTACACAGGCGGGAAGTGCGAGAAAAGAAGCTGGTAGAGTAGAATTTGCGTTTACATCTTTATTAGTTTCTCAGTAAAAGGGTGGGACCTAGTTGCTAGTCTAGTAACTCGTGTAAATTCATATATAGGGGGCACCAGTGAGCTGAGTTCATCAGAGCAGAAGCCGTGAAAGTATTTGTAGAGTTAATTTTTTGTTTGTTTGTAGGATTATTTCTTCGTACATCGCAAATTAGAGCTTGACAAATATTAAACTGTCGGTTCACTTTTTCGCTTTATTTTATTCTTGTATTGTTTCTGTCTTGCTCTCTCTCTCTCTCTCTCTCTCTCTCTCTCTCTCTCTCTCTCTCTCTTTCTTTCTCTGAAGATCACCTTAAAGGAGATAATCCTCACTACAAATTCAGTTCACTTCCCTTCTTTCTCTCTTTCTTTTGTCGAAGATCGTAATTCTTGATCCGTACTAAAGATTCGGTTCATTTTATTCTTTCTTTTATTCAAATCTTGCTTTGAAGGTCGGGCAATAAAACATGACCCATACTAAACAGTCGCTTCACATCTTTCTTCCTTTGTTCTTTCTTTCTTTGAAAGTCAGGCAATAGGACATAAACTATCTGTTCACTTCTTGCTTTCTTTTGATATTTCTTTCTTTGAAGTTTAGGCAATATATTTTAACTTGTACAGAAAAATCACTTCACAGCTTTCTTCTTTCTTTCAATATTCTTTCTTTCTTTCTTTCTTTCGTTAATGGTCGGGCAATAGGAATTCACGCGTATTAAACAGTTCGTTCACATCTTTCTTTCTTTTGTTTTTCTTTCTTTAATTCATTCTATTTTTTTTTTTAAATCGGACAATAGTACTAGACCAATACTAAACAGTCTGTTCCCGTTTTTCGTTTTTCTTTCTTTCTTTCTTTCTTTCTTTCTTTCTTTAGTTCTTTCAACATATGTTAATAGTACGTGATCTGTATTAAACAGTCGTTTATCTTTGTTTGATTGTTTGTTTCTTTCTTTCTTTCTTACTTTCTTTCTTTCTTTCTTTCTTTCAAGATATGTTAATAGTACGTGATCTGTATTAAACAGTAGTTTATCTTTGTTTGATTGTTTGTTTGTTTGTTTGTTTGTTTGTTTCTTTGTTTCTTTCTTTCTTTCTTTCTTTCAAGATCTACCAATAGTACATGACTCGTACTAAACAGTTACCTCACGTCTTTCTTTCTTTCTTTCTTTCTTTCTTTGAAGATCGGCCTGTATGTCTTGACACATACTAAATAGTCGGGAAACTTCTTTCTCTTGTTCTTTTCATTTTTAATACATCAACTTAAAATTTCATTGATTAAAAAATCATATAGAGTCTTCAAATCATTTGGTGGCACTTTGCCAAATAAAAGGAAGTTGTAGAGTAAATATTTGTGGCTGGCATCTTTCGTTTAATGGTCGCCCATATATTCACTGTAAAGCAGAAACACTTAAATGTATAAAAAAAAATCGATTCCTTTGTGAGTAAAGGTGACTTCAATGGAAAACCAGATCTATTGAAGACATCCGGTGCAATTTTCCTCGTTGGTGCAAAATCTTTGTTTTCTACCCAGTCAAATATTTCTGTACTTGACTTAAATATATTACGTAGTTTCAAAACATGCTCTCAATATTTACCTTGAGCGTTAATTTTGTACGATATTTTGTCTAAGGGTGATATTGATTGTACATGGTGAGGTAGAGCAAATCCATCGCTAAATCCGCTGCTATGAAAGTCGGTTCTCTGTGCAAGGCTCGGAAGTTTTTCCCGTCTGAATCTATCCTGCACATTTATAAGTCTACCATCCGCCCGTGTATTGAATACTGCTGCCTTATCTGGTCAGGTGCCCCTGCTATTCTCCTCGGGGTTCTTGACAGAATACAACGGAAAATCTTTAATGTGATCAATAGCGATTTGGCAGACCGCCTGCAGTCACTCGCTCACCGGCGTGACGTGGCTTCCCTGTGCCTTTATTATAAATACTTTCACGGCTTCTTCTCCGATGAACTTAGATCACGGCTTCTGCTCCGATGAACTTAGATCTCCCTAGGTATGAATTTGCACGAGATACTAGATTAGCTACTAGGTCCCACCCTTTTACTGTGAAACAGATAAGATGTAACCGCAATTTCTACTCCAACAGCTTCTTTCCTTGCACTTCCCACCTGTGGAACTCCCTTTCATTTACTTGCTTCCCCGACAACTACAATCTCCAGGAGTTTAAATGTAAGATCAATAGACACCACACTAACTCGCATCCACTCTCTCAAACACCCTTCCCACCTACCCAACCCCCATCCTCGCTATCCTTACCCGTCTATCACCCTCCTTCTGATATTTCCTATATCTAACCACTCTTTCCACTCACTTTCCTCTAAGTAACCACTTGCGCAATAGTGGCAATGGAATGCATTGCTTGGGGTGAAATTATTAAAAAAGAAAAAGAAAAAAAGATATACATGTAATTCTTTAAACAGCATCAATTACAGCATTTAAATTTAAAGATGACATCAGTCAGATGGCGTCTATTCTGCTCAATACACTTTGCTAATCGTACTCTAAAGTTTCTGTCAACTCTTTCCAGCAAATAAGTGCGTATGTTGGTGTCAGCTTGACGAATGTTGTTCTTCACCTGTGCCAGGGTGTTAGGACGATCGTTGTAGACAACTAACTTCAGGTAGCCCCATAGAAAATATTCACAGAGTGATAAATCAGGTGACCGTGCTGGCCAATGCAGGTCACCCCTCAAAGCGCTGAGGTGTCCTGGAAAGTTCTACTGCAGAACTGTTATTGACACACCCGCTGTGTGTACCGTGGCACCGTCCTGCTGGAACAAACTTTAAATCCTGCACTCTCGAGTATGCCCCTTCCCACTATCCTCGGAGCAACCATCGCTTCAGAGCGCCAAATTCAAATAGGTAAGTTGCTCTGCACCACCCTGTATATACTTAATGTATGTCGTCTTTTTTTTGTGTGTGCTGTGTCCATTCAAGACATAGGCGATCATGGACTTCCACTTGACTCTGTCTCTTGTCGCTCTCAAAATTCTTCCTCAAGATATTTCTCCCAAACCCCGCTCTTCCATTCATTTGCCCGGGACAATCTATTAGGTCTTGCGCTATTTCCCCTGTTTTTCTTTCCCTCTATGCGTCCTGTGAGTATTCAATTCTCCAGGTCCTTCTTCCTCTATATGTCCCAGAAACCTCATCTGTCTCTTACTTATGTTAATTATGCGTTTTCTCCTCGTTTCCATCCTCTCCAACACCTCATCGTTGCTCACGTGCTCGGTGCATTGTATCCTCAGCATCCTTCTGTAAAGGCACACATTTCTGCTACCTCAAGCCACTCCTTCATCCTAGATGAGATCGTCCAAAATACACGGCCATGCAGAAAAACAGACATCACATAGCAATTCAGCACTCTTTCTTGTTTCTAATGAGATTTTTCTGTCTTTCAGTAATTAGAGATCAGTTAAGTGCCATAAGTGAAACACGCTTGGACAATCATGTCTCGAAAGAGACATGACTGCCTGGGCAAAAGATTATCCCGGCAGTAGGTTGCCATTGCTTTCTGCGGTAGATTGGTTGCCAGTCAAGGCTATAGAACCCAATCTGTCCTGGAAGGAAGAGACGGACTAATACCTTTCCCAAGGGTATTTGCGCGTAAGTGAATGCAATAAATTTGAATGGAATTCGAACTCGGCTCTCCGATTTCTCGTTCCGAGCCGATACCAACTGTACCACAACGCATAAATGAGTTTAAAAGAGAAAAATAAAACCATATTTAAGAAGCTAGAACACTAAAGGAACAAGAATTAAAAGCTATTCCCTATTAAAAGTTAATCTTTTAAAGATAAAAGTTAAAAGCAGTAAAACGGGTCAATATGCGAGAAGTAAACATCATAGAACTTATAATTATACCTAGAAATTACAACTGCAAATTTTGTAAGGCGTTCAATTTAGTAAAGTGTAGTTGCTAAAAAAGAAAAGTTCAACTACACATTTACCGTACAACGTTACGTGGGTGTGACTCTAGTTGGGGAAGCCAGGACAGAACCGTTAATATTACAGTTTATTATTTGGATATTATCACGAACCCATAAATATACAGTTGAAGCAGCAGGCCACATGTGGAATCAATACTCATGCTTTTTCTTCTATGTGACCTATCCCGTCAGGACGTAGGCGATCATGGGTTTCCACGTCTCCTTATTCCTGGTGGCTCTTAGGACGCCTTCTCCTGTTACACCATGCAACCCTCGTTCCATCATCCACCCTAATTAGGTCCTTCAAATATGTTATCCATTGCTTTCCCCTGTCTCCTGTTTCCTCAATCTGGCCTGTTAGTATCCGGTTTTTCAATCCATCTTTCCTCATTGCATATCCCAGGAACTTCAGCTGTCTCTTCCTGATGCTCAATATTAATTTTCTTTTCATAGTTCATTTTATATATCACTTACTAAGCTGTCCTTATCAATGTATTAAATTAAAAAGTAACTTCTTAAGTAAAAAAAAAATGCATTTGCAATCTCAGCTAACGGGGTTATAATACTTAATTTATTCAATAATTCATCATATATATATATATATATATATATATATATATATATATATATAAAAGAAAAAAATTAGACAGACACGTTATTTCATGACAAACCAGAAGTATGGGCCTATTTCAGGCGAACCGTCATCAGCTTCCGTCTTTATTGTACAGAAGATTTCACAGAAGATTTTTTTAGGTGTAAAATCTTCTATACAATAAAGACGGAAGCTGATTATGGTTCGCCTGAAATAGGCCCATACTTCCGATTTACCATGAAATAACGTGTCTACCTAAATCTTTTCTTATATTTGCACTGTATATATTTATATACATATATATTTAGAGCTCTCTTGGAGAGTTATCCCACCACTGTATGTACAGGATACTCCTTTGGATTATTCTATATTTACACCGCATGCTTATATATATATAGTCATCTACATACTGGTCTGTTTTGATGTATCACAGCAAAATCAGTATGGCTAGGAATTCACTTGCTTTTAGCCAGGATCTTAACACGACTGATCTAGTGTCAGTCGGAGTGCCTATATTTAAGCTATCGGCGCATGACTGAAAAAGGAAGAAATTTTAGCGTGTTATATATACGCGGTCTATACCCACGCCAGCAGCAAAGAGAAAACGTAATTCATGACTAATTATGTAATCATCAGGTGTAACTTTTAACGTTTGAAATATGCACCTGATGACTGCGTAGTGCCTGAAACTCCATGTTGTGCCACTGACGCATGATAATATATATACTTGTTAATATATATAATTAATAGCTTTCTTTATACTACATTGAGTATTGTTTTAGCACCTAAAATATAATGAATTTTATACATATGTGTATTTTTAAGGATAAAAATCTATTAGATCAATGTAAGGAAATAAATATCATATATAAACATTGCAAAATGATCACGTTAGAATATGGATAAAAATGTTTATTAACTTGAATATTACTAATAATTTGTTTAAAAAATTAAATAGATATTAAAATAATTAAATTGATATTTAATTTTTTTGATAATTAAATAGATTTTTAAAGAATTTAATTATAATATTAAGAATTGCATTAGAATGTAATAATAATACAATAGATTTTATATAAAGAGAATAAGACGCCCGGTTCACACTCCACCCACGTCTATTGAACAGATGAAGAGGCTCATCCCTTGTTTCCTGTTTAGGATGTGGTTTCCGGCTTTCTCTTTTCCAATTTTTTCATTCTTTTCTTTTTTTTTTTTTCAATTGGAGTAGATAGATCTATCTATCACCCGGTTCACACTCCACCCACATCTATTGAACAGGTGAAGAGGCTCATCTCTTGTTTCCTGTTTAGGATGTGGTTTCCGGCTTTCTCTTTGCCAATCTTTTTACTTGTACGTAGCCCCCTGCACATCAGTGGCGTTACCGCCTTGCTCGGGTTGATATGATTATAAAAAAAGATGAATTTTTTAAAATTTTAATAAATAAATGGATATTAAAAATATTATTTATAAATTAAAAGTTTTGAAAAATTGGCGTAAAATGCATTTTGAATCGAAATAAAAATAGTACGTTATACTTAAATTCCCTTTCAGATCAAAAATATAAAATGTTTTTTTCTTTCTTTCTTCATCTCTTTTCTTTTTTGTTTTAGAAAATGTTGCGATATAGAGAAAGCTAATAGAAAAGATTTTGTAACAATAATGGATACATCAACAGAAACAGGGTCTAGACAGGGGTTAAAATACGTTGAAACTTTGGCTATTAAGATGGAAAGAAGAAATCATGTATTCCCCCAAAATATAACCTTTAAATTTCAACGAATATCTATTCCTATTAGTTAAATTGAACGCAAACATAAATTTTTATGTCTTCCCTTATCTATAAATAATAAATGTATTGTTTCTTTTATTTAGATGCAAATTATTTTCCAAACAATGAATTAACATTGCTTGATGACAAGGTAGAAATCTCGAAACATAAAAATTTCCGTGTTGCAATGTATTTTTAATTTAAAACAAATTTAATTATATGAGTGTATTATGGTCTACAATATTTATTGTATTAAGCACTTTTATATGAAGAAGTTGATGCCGGAAAAGTTCGTCGACTAAGATAATTTTTATTTGAACACTCTCGACTACTGGCGTGTGTTTACATTGTATATAACATGGTAATAGCCGCTTTCCTCTACCGAGCACCTATAGCTCAGAGGTAGAATCGCCGACTGACGTCAATTCGGTCGGGTTTCTATCCCGGCTATAAGCAAACGGATGTCTAACTGTACTGATGAGCTGCGAAACAGGTCTGCCTGTAGATGGCTATATATATATGACTGAAACAACACTGCAAAGTTAAATGAAAAACCTCACCACGATAATTCTATTAACGCCTTGATATCGACGATTTTATTACAAAAAACGATGCTCACCAAAATTGTTTCTCTGTCAGTAAACTACAAACAAAAAAACAAAAAAATTTATCAATAAGCATCATTTCAATTTAACACTACACCACCCCCGACACACACACACACACACACACTAATATATATATATATATATATATATATATATATATATATATATATAGTTTATTTCTTTTATTCTAATGGAACCTTATAAAATTGCACAATTTCACCATCGTAGCAGAAGCGTTTTTTTTTCCAGTTTGAAGCAACTTTTAGTATTCGATAAGTGTTTGTTATTTACCAAATACTTTAAAGTTAACAGGCATCTTGCCAAGAATGTGACTTGGCAACAAGGACCTATTCATAGTTTCTTTGAAGTGTACCCACATCTGGATTGAGTGAGTCATCTGCCAAATTTAGAGCGTTGTTCACAAGATATAAAACGACTTTGAAACTACGGAAATGAGTTCTATGTGAACATCGAAAAAACTGGTCTTTTCATCCCTTTTTGAGAGACAACTACTCAGTTTAGTACTGGGGAGTCATCAAGTGTAGAAATTTAACTAGGTAAAGTAGTAAGGAAGGAGCATATTGATAGCGAAAAATGTATTTAGAAAAGAAAAATGACATTCTGAAATGTTCTGTAATATATAATCTGTCAGTGAATACTGGGAAATTTTGAAGCATGAAAAACAGGCTTACAAAGAGACAGGCGTGCTTCTTTTACTGATAAATGCTAAGCATAGTTTGAGTTTGAGTTTTGTTTAACGGTATATCAACCTCTTTTATTTAATGCCAAAATGATGGGGTTATAAGGTATTTTTGTTAATGTTCGATTATCGCGAAAAGGTTGCTTAGTCAGATTTTGATGAAAAATTTTATTATTATTTTTTTTATTTTAGAAAACTGATGATGTCTTCTAGTTTTGTATACAAAAATGTCTTATGGCAATAATTTTTTTTCCTTTAAAAATGTGTTATCGTAATAATTATTTTTCTTCAAAAAAGTATTGTTGGTAATATTTTTTCATTAAAAAATGTATATTTTTCTACAAAAGTCTATTTTTATACTTTCATCGTCTTTTGACCCCAACTTGGGGATAAACTATTTGCCTATAGTTGGGACCTAAACAGATGCTTCCACTCCGGGTCAGGGTAGACCTGGGAACAACAGCAATTAAGAGGTGATTTCATGCTCCTCATAACCTCCCAATCAGAGGCCTTGCTGCAGAATGCAGTTTATTGTCATGCCCAGGAACTATGCTAAGCGTGATATGGACAAACATGTATAAAAGCTACAAAAATTGAGAAACCTTTTTTCCTAAAAAGGTGTTTTAAGGGAGAGAGTTGATAAATTTCATAAACCGTAAACAGTACTGGGTGCTTGGTCAATGAATACCAAATGTTTCCCTGCAAGGAAAGCGAATAGAAAATACAAAGAGATACCACTAATTATCACAAAGAAAGATTCCTTCGTTTGATTTTTTTAACGTTACATAAACTGTTATAGGTCATTTAATGACGAAATTTCCTTTTCTTGTGAGCGCTGGTAATTGCACCAAAAATAGATTTCTGGTAATTTGTTCTAATTTATTTTTGTTATTTTCGTGCTTTGAACCCAATTTGTGGATTCACTATTCTCCTATAGTTGGAAACCAAACAGGTGTTACAACCCCGGGTTATGGTGGACCAGGGAAGTACAGCAATTATGAGATGGCTCCATACATCTCAAAACCTCCTGAGAGGTCTTGTTGTATGAAGTTTATTATTTATAGTTTATATCCAGGAGAGAGAGAGAGAGAGTGTGAGAGAGAGAGAGAGAGAGAGAGAAATAGAGAGAGAGGAGGGAGTGAGAGAGAGAGAGAGAGTTTACACGTTTGGGAAGCATAATGAGGTTGTGGCTTAGAGATTTGTATACATACTGAGGAGGCGGTTTATACTTAAAGATACGTAAGCAAATGGAAAAAGCGAGTAAACAACTCAAGGAGTTTCGGTTAACGGATAATATACAAGGATCACAAAAAATATACCTCGTTAAAACGGTGAGATTTCACATAATAGAAAGAATAATTACTGGTGATGAAATGCATTATAGCTATACTTAGTAAATGAAAATACAATAGCATTTTATACAATTTTTATGTAAATAAAAATAGAATGGTTCTTTTGTTAATACTGCACAATAACATGCACATCATACGAATATACAAATATTTAATAATTACCTATACTACAATTTCATCAATGAAAGAATGAAGAAAATTTAAGGTGATTCGGATGAATTCATGTTTGCTTCCTTGTCTTGTAAAATTTTGCAAAGTAATAATAACAAAAGAATCATTGTATTTTTATTTAGAATCATCAACTTGGTAATAAATACTAAAAATAGTATGAAATACATCATTTCTTTATAAAAACTGGGGTAGCTGAATAATTATGACCGGTATTGTATATGTTGTATACATTTCGATGGAACAACAATTATTAATTCGATGACAGGCTCCCAAGACCAATCTTATCCCTCATAAAATCGCTTGCCTTTTTTACGCTGATAAAATGACAATGTTTTCAATTAATAAAACCATGAACTTAACAGTATATATAAACAAATGTAGACAGCATATCATTTATTCGCTCATCATGTAACGTGCCGTAGATTATAAGATGAAGTCGGAGGTGTCAGCACACACGCATCAAGGGGCCAGAGGCCGCGCACGTCCGCGGTTTTCCCAGTTTTTATTGTTCTGGGTTCCGATCTCAAATGCTGCCGATTATTACTAATTTCTCGTTTTTATATAAGCGACCACGTCATATTTTGACACAGTGTATACACAATTTGAAGGTCCATATTATCTGACCTTGGTTACGTTGGTTCCAAAACAATCAAATACTTTCCTGACCCGATGAATTTTGCCTGCATTTTTAACTTTGACAACAATCAAATATTTATCAAAACAATGTCTATTTTTTGTTTTTTTTTTGCTAGCTAGTTTACATTTTTTTTTTTTGGCTTTTTCATAAAAATACACTTATTCACGAAATTATTCACCAGTTCAGACACTAAGAAGAATGATTAATTTTTGAAGACAATATTATGTTAGGATGGAACAAATATCTGATCATAACATGTCACAGGCTTGTAGAAAATGTAGTGAAGTTATAGAATGAATTTATAAAACAAAATTTTTGGTTAATAGCATTAATATTCTTCAGAGAAGTAAAAGTATTGAGTAGGAAACAAATCAATATATACATAATAATATAACCCGGATATATGAGACCCGGATATAAGAGAAACTTTGATATAAGAGAATTTTCTCTGGTCCCAAATTAGACCCTGTGGTAATGTATATAAAATAGACCAAACCCGGATATAACAGAAACCAGGATATAAGAGAACTTTTATCCGGTCCCAACAACTCTCTTATATCAGGGTTACACTGTACTGAGTTGATACAACATTTTATAACATTTTTGACATAAACTTTTTTATTTAAATAAATTCAAAAATGTATTACTTGGGTGCTGTAATCTTGCATACACACTTTGTGTAATGGATAACGACTTGAATTTGTAAATAGGAGAGCCGAGTTCCAATTAGATTCGTTATAGTCGCTTACGCGCAAAACTCTCAGAATCTTATGAACCCACTTTTTTTTCTCAGCTTTTGGTTATTTAGTAGGTCTGTTTCAGAAAATCATTTATTTATTTCAAAGTTATTACGGTTTCGAAATATGTTCTGGTTTTATATAAGCTGCAAAAGGTTGATAAAACTTGAAAAATCAAAACCTCATTAAACAGTCTTTAAAATATTTACCCGGATTTTAAATCAAAGCAACTTTTACGTAAACCATTTATCCATTTTTAACTTGCTGAATTTTTTTGAAGTGTTTAAAAATCTCTTTAGGTTGTTGGAGTCGTTCATCTGACAATGAATATTCCATAAAGCGAAGAGGATGATTGCCGGAAGCGGGTAAAATACGACGTGTCTGGAAGAACTTTAATAACTTTTATTTGCTGTAATGCATTTACAATGGAAGAATGGGTTTTAGCATGCAGCGAAATAACCTGTTGGATTCCTTGCCCCATAAAAAAAACTTCCTCTTTTTCTCGCACACGAAGCGTCATTCTGAATAATTGATTCATCGCGAATTTTTCTGTGATATCTCTTTTGATGTTCAACTTCCTGCAAAGGTTCATCTAGTTCAATGCAAAGCGGTTGTTGTCTTTAAACTTAAAATCTCCAAATGTCTTTTTTGTTTTTTAAATTTCGCGTGCAATTTTTGAGCCGTATTTGTATTAACTCTTTTATTATCATAGTTTTTAATGATTTCTTTATTTGTCTTTCATTTTCACGCACGTTATCAATAGAGAGTTCAAATGATGCTATTAAATTTCTTTAATATTCTCCAAATATTATGTAAAAATACACATAATGGACATTATAGAAAGTATGTTCGCACAAGCACCATCTAAGATCTAAATAGGATAAAGAGAATCGTTTCATATAAAAAGTAGGGTCACATGTTTGATCTCTTCCGGAGAACAATTTTTCTTTGCTAAGATTTCTAG
The DNA here is from genome assembly GCA_037127315.1 of Ascarosepion bandense. Taxonomy (NCBI): domain Eukaryota; kingdom Metazoa; phylum Mollusca; class Cephalopoda; order Sepiida; family Sepiidae; genus Ascarosepion; species Ascarosepion bandense. Next base: position 296,442 of record JBBBDQ010000215.1, read on the forward strand.
GATGCACTGGCATGGACGATATGCAAAATCTTTATGAAAATACAATATTCTGTTTCATTACGTTCACTGTAGTAACGTCGGAAGTAATAAAATGTAGAAATAGTGCATATATTCATTATATATCACACGCCACCCACGTCTATTGAACAGGGTAAGAGGCTCATCCCTTGTTCCCTGTTTAGGATGTGGTTTCCGGCTTTCTCTTTTCAAATCTTCTCACTTTGTTTTTTTTTTCAATTAGAGTAGATAGATCTATCTATCGCCCGGTTCACACTCCACCCACGTCTATTGAACAGGGTAAGAGGCTCATCCCTTTTTCCCTGTTTAGGATCTGGTTTCCGGCTTTCTCTTTTCCAATCTTTTCACTATTACGTAGTCTCCTGCACATCAGTGGCGTTACCGCCTTGCTCAGGGTGATACGATTAAAAAAGAAAAAAAATATATATCCAATAAATAATATATATATATATGAATAAGAATAAAATCAAGCTAAGTTATAGCTGTACTAGTAATTTAGAAAATTTCATAAAGAAACAAAACGCTAGAAATTTAAATAACATTGTACAAAACAAGAACACTAATAAAGAATGCAACTACAGGGACAAGAATAAATGCCCACTTCAAGGACATTATAATACTTTAGAAGTAATTCACAAAGCAAAAGTAAATGGTCAAAACCAAATATATTTGGGATCAACCGAAGACATCTTTAAAACCAAATGGTTCAATCACATGTCTACATTTAAAATAGAAAACTTAAAAATTGTACAAATTTGGCTAGCCACGTGTGAAAATTGAAATGAAAATATGGAAGAGACCCATACATAAGGTGGAGTATAGTGAAAACAGCCAAGTCTTACAACGGTGGCAAAATATGTAGATTGTGCCAGAAAGAAAAGTTTCCTACTATGTTATTTCGAAACAAAAATGAATTATTGAATAAAAGAACAGAAATTATGACTAAGTGTAACTATACCATAAAATACCTATTAGGTACATACAATCATGGATGAAAACATTTTTTGTAGTTTCAAAATGCATATTCGAAAATTCCTCGTTACGTGAGCGTTCTTAAAGACAAAACAAAACAAAACAAAACAAAACAAAACGATAAAATCAGTTATTGCAAATCGCCTGAAGACACCACATGGTAGAAACCTAGGTCGCATAATAACTCGTTTAAAAATGAAGAATGAATTTATATATATATATATATATATATATATATATATATATATATATATATATAATCCTTTCAATCCAAGTAAGCCCACTGATGCATATTTGTAAAAGATTTGATAGGAGGAAAGTAAAAAGAAAGACGAATCTGTTACAGGAGGTATCAGAGAAAAGACAAGAGAAGGATGGGAATACAGATGTTATGGCAGTTGCAAAGGTAGAGAGAAAGGAAAAGATATACAGGGTCCTGTAGAAAAAACTGGAGTCAAGTAAATAATAGATGGGTATTGACATTGCATGGAGGTTGTGGCCGTAAGGAAAGCAAGAATGTGGAAGGGAGTTCCACAGGCGGGAAGTGCGAGAAAAGAAGCTGTTGGAGTAGAATTGTCGGCTGCATTTAGTTGATCTAACTGTGAATGGGTAGGACCCAGTTGCCAGTCTGGCTGCACCAGTGACTTAAGTTCGTTGGAGCAGAAGCCATGAAAATATTTATAAAAAAGAGGGAAGCCACATCCTGTCGTTGGAAAAGTGGCTGGAGTCGAGCCGCTAAGTCGGTACCCATCACATTACTGATTCTCCTTTGGAGTCTGTCAAGAACACTGAGATGAACAGCGGGGGCGCCTGACCATATATGACAGCAGTATTCCATGCACGGACAGATGGTTGATTTGTATATGAGCAAGGTGAATTCAGGCGGAAAAAAACACCTGGCTCGACAGAGTGACCCAACCTTTATAACAGTGGATTTAGCTATTGACTCAATGTTATGGTTCCACTTGAGATCGAAGGATAGAGTAAGGCCAAGGAGGAGCAGTGTACTGTTCTCAGGGGAACTCGCTTGGTCCATGCTTATGGGAGGCAGGAGATGTTGCCTGTGATGATTGAGAGAGAGAGCAGCTTCGTCTTAGACGCATTGAAATTTACAAGTCACTTCTTTCCCCAGTCCACCACTGAGTGTAGATCCCTCTCGAAATTTTTGAACATCACGTGTTATATATATATATATATATGTCACGTATTCTTCAAAAATTTCTTTGGGAAGATGATTGTCTTCTTTTACGTACAATATCTTTTCATGGCATAGATAGTGATATCTCACTCCAGCCTATTATTCCTTGTAGTCCGTTGTAAGTTTTTATTTATCTCACAAGTTTCCCGTTCTGCGTTGCACCATCACTTAGCACAAGCTTCTTAGATTGATGGCCCCTGTTCATCTTGCCCTTGATATGTCTTGTGAGTGTCAAATCCTCCAAGCCATCCTACCTCGTAATGTAATCAAGCAATTTTTTCCCTCTCTTTCTGGTCTTGGGTATGACGATAAACTAAATTTAGAAGCAAGACCTCTGAATGTATGTTTTGAGAAGGGTCTTAACTGTCGTCGTTTCCTAGACAATTATGATTCATAGTAGTACCACCTATTAGGATCCAAGTTATGGGCAAATAGCTAACCACAAAATTGGGGTAAAAACACGAAAATAAAAAATTAAATGACACATACAGATTTGCTATGCTGTAAAAGATTTTTAAAAAAATCAATTCATACTCGGCAGAAGAATTTTTGTTTTTAATCGTTTCACCTCAAGCAAGGCGGTGCGCAGAAGGCTACATAAGAGAGTAAAAGTATAGGCAGGAGGAGAGTCAAGAGAAAGAAGAACCAGTTACATGGGGTGTCAGGGAAAAGACAACAGATGGATTAGAACACGGGTGTGAAGAGAGTTGCGAAGGTAAAGAGAAAGAAAAAGAACAAGATACACGGGGTGATGTAGAAAGGACTGGATAAGTGATGGGAATTGACATTGCATTTAAATTGCTAGAGGCTGTAGCCGTCAGAAAAGCAAGTATGCGAAATCATCTAATTCGGGTTCGTGTGTCATGTCTGAAAAATGAACGTTCTGACCACTCAGAAACGCGTCTACACACACACACACACACACACACACACACACACACACACACACACACATATATATATATATATATATATATATATATAGAGAGAGAGAGAGAGAGAGAGAGAGAGAGATAGATAGATAGATAGATAGATAGATAGATAGATAAAGCAACAGGATAATTTTCTTTACCAAGGCGTTTAATTCCTTGATTAACTTTATCAAGATAAATGTGTAAATTTGTATACATACATAGGAGTGAAGTGAAGAAAAATATCGATAAACTTTCAAATTTTAAATGTGAAAGTGCTCAAAAATAATCTTAAACGTTGCGTTGTAAGGAAAGGTAATCAATGAAGCACATAAGCCACAAGGAAATCTTAAGCAACATGTTAACAAAAAGAACTCTTATATTCACAATCAGAAAGAGGAAAAGAGAGGGATAGTTCAAAGAAAATATTTACTAATATATAATATATATATGTGGAGAGCCGTGGTCGCCTAAGTTCTTAAGGAACACGGCATACTGAAATAATAGGCTACTTTCTTTATTAGGCAATTTTATATTATAGGAGATGTACTGAATGTGGATGTGCGTTGTGGTGCAGTGTGTATCAACTTGGAATGAGAAATCGGAGAGCAGAGTTCAAATTCCAGTTGAATTCCTTGCATTCACTTACGCGCAAACATCTTTGGGAAAGGTATTAATCTGTCTTTTCTCTCTATTTATGGGTTAAATAACAAGAATTTAAGTTGGCTGGCAACCAGTCTACTGCAGAATGTAATGGCAACCTAATGCAGGATAATCTTCTTCCAAGTCAGTCATGTCTTTTTAGAGACATGATCGCCCAAATCGTGTATCACGTATCTCACTTAATTGATTGACTATTTTAAAACATCCAAAATATCTCTCAGCAAGAAATGAGTTCATTTTGCTTAACATAAAAATAGATGACAAACTTGTTTGAAGCCAGATAATACTAAACCGGTTTATCTATAGAGTATCAAATATGACCTTTAAGTTGCAATTAAAGAGTCGATATTTTGAACAAACATTTCCTAAAAACACACAACACATGTATATAATCATGGCATTATTAGTAAAAGAGTCTTTGATGATGCCTTGCAAAGTGTTCAGATTTTGGACAATTTCTATTTCAAGTTTTCCTTGAAACCAGTGAAAATCGCCAGAAATAAGGGAGAAAATAACAACAAATATCATGAAAAAAAAAAAGAATTATTTTCAAGTTTGTTTTAAATGACAAATTGTTTCCTAAATACAGTCTTGATTCGTATATATCTTTCTGAGGAGAACCGTGATCGCCTGTGTCCTTAGGGAATATGGCATAATGAAAGTTTTTAAGCCAATTTTATTATCTAGGAGAAGAACTGTTTTGAAATATCTAAAGAACATAGGAATGAGTTCATTGGCTGAACTTTTCTTCATCACGTTCTTTCCCGAGATCTTTCTGAGTTCCATGACGTTCGCCTTCAGAGAAAATATAATCAGTTTCCTAACAAAAAAATAAATTACAAATTCTATTTGAACCAAGATAAAACTGGTTTATCTATACCGAATCCAATATGATCTACAATATATATATATATATATATATATATATATATATATATATATATGCAGCGCTTCAATACGCATAAAAATATCCACAAAAAGCGTATTCAGTATAAAATATAGAAGAGAAATACCAACTGTAATAGAAACAGAGGACAAATTGCAAGAGAAATGTTTTAAGACTAAAGGGGAACGGCTTTGCTTGGGAAATGAGATACAAAAGGGAAGATAAACAATAAAAAAATTGAAGGAGTTTAAAAATTACAATAGATAAAATCTGAATGCCGTATCAACTTTTAGATCTGTCTGCAGGAAGTAAGTAGATATTTGATCTCTTTTTCTTTTTTCAGACATTTTGCCATTCATTTCACTCATTCAGTTCTTCTGTATTTTAAAATTCTTCCTTTTTTCAATTCTCTATTTCCTTCTTCTTTTCCTTCATCTTCTTTTTCTGTTATTTATTTTCTTTCTTATTTTGTCTATTTTTCCTATTAGTTAATCCTTTTTTCTTTTACTACTATGCTTTTTCTTCTTCTTTTTTTTCCGATTTTTAATCGTTTTATGATTCTTTCTTTCTTTTTCTTCTTTCTCTGTTTCACTTTTCTTCTTCTTTCAGTGTGGTGATTTCCTAAACACAGCTTAGATGTGGCACAATGCTGAAAAAAATGGGACACCCAGTGAAGATCGAACTCACTACTCAGTTCTAACGGTTTGTAGCTAGACAAGCTTGCTAACCATTACGCCACCGTAAGGTACCCCTTCTTTCACTGTTCAATCAAAATTTGACAGAAGAAAGCTTAGATATCAGTGATAAATTCGGCATGATTAAAAAAAGAAAGGCTTAAGGAAGAGGAGACCTGCCTAGCTCACTTGTTAAGAAGATCGTCTTATTGGTAATATACTTTCATGTGCCAGCATCCTTCGTGACATAGGTGATTATGGGTTTCCACAATATTCTGTATTATATTGCCCAAGAAAATGGTAACCCTTTTAATATACAAACTGTTTAGCAAAAAATATGGCAAAATGATTACTGTAGCGAATGTAATTCCAGATCCAACTGTTCAGTTCATTTTGTGATGAAGCTTCGTCGCCAAGTTGATAGGGCCTGTTAGTGTCAGGAGGAAAGACACGGAAACAAGAAGGTAGGTTTAACCAGTGTGTTAGAATAACAGAACATATATACAAAATAAGAGTGTTATTAGTCAGCAGATAGAAGTGTACATCCGAACAGTTTAGTGACACTGCCTCTTGACTCTCTCTAGACTGCCTCTATACTGGCTATTGAATGCCTCCTCGAAATTCACGCAGGTTAGTATTTATTGTCGGAGGAAGAGTCCATTCCTACTGATAGGACACCATAACAGTTCAGAACATTGAAAATCCTTAGAGACTGGGGCATTAAGCCACCGCCTGGTATGGAATCCTGAAAGTGATATATTATTTTTGTCTTAGTTTTGATCAGTCAGTTAAGTGCCATACGTGATACACGCTTCGGCGGAAAGAAACATGACTGACTTTGCAGAACCTTATCTGTTTTGTTATTTAATCTATACCTGGGGGAAGATACGGATTAATACCTTTCTCAAGGGTATTTGCGCGTAAGTGAATGCAAAGAATTTAACTGGAATTCGAACTCGGCTTCCCGATTTCTCGTTTCAAGCCGTTATTCACTGCACCACAACTAACATCCATTTCTATAGATAGGGCACCATAGCAGTCCAGAACTTTGAAAACCTATAGAGATTGGCGGGGAATCCTGACAGTGATGTATTTTTTTTATGTTTTATGATAGAAGAACTAAAAACAGAGAACTCAGTTGAAGAAATAACTATCATGCCGTTCTTCCTATCATCCTCTCCTTCTTGGTTCCTTCACGAACCGATGACTAAAATTTTTCCTCACGAAAATTAAACGAGTAAAATAAAGACCTGAAAAAATGATAGTTAGAGTATTTACATTATTAGGACTTTTGTGCTTATCTTTGTTGCTATCCGTACGACATTTTGGCCGTTGTACGCTCCAGTCTTCTTCAGGTGCTAGGAATTTCGAACCGAACCCTTTATTACAAACACTTGGGTATATGATCTTCATTCCTTTGAGTAGTAATGCCTCGATTATAAGTCATGAGTTATCTCCCTAAACCCTGCAAGTTATTTGTTCACCACTGCTGTAGCCTTGTATTAGATTCACAACTCTTTGGGTCAAGTCACAAGAACTAATAAATGTCTATAGCTACTAAGCCATGTGTCCTTAAGAAGAAGGCTGGACCGTACAACGGCCGAAATGTCGTACAAATGGCAACAAAGATGAGGAAAATAGTCCGAGTAATGTAAATACTACCTCATCGAAGAAATATAGACAAATGTAAAATGATGTTTATTAATTCACTTTCTCGATGCAGCATTGAGGTACCGACAGAGGGATTAACGATAAACCACTGGAAACTCACATCTAAACATTAATCACTCATCTTGTATTCATGTTCTACAATCTATTCACATAAACTGGTTAAGTAGGATCTTTCTTTTTCTTTGAGCACGTCCAGTCAGAGTAAAACTCTCTAGTCCTTATTTCTTCATTATATCCCGAGACACCAGAAGTATTTCTTTGTGTAAATGTCAATTGTAAATACTGTAAATTGCCTTGGAATTAATATTTTTTCTTAAAACGATCGCAGTGATCGATCAATAGTATTTTTGCATTCACCGCTAACAGATCTGTGTTACTTCAAGTATCAATCATCTCCCTTAGCTATAGAAGTTGAAAAAAGAGACCGAACCGAGAATTAAACATTTTGAGGATATTATCTAATAAACAACTGTGCGGTTTGCTCGGAAATAGAGAGCCGAGATCGAATTTCAGTTGGGTTCATTACTTACGCGCAAATCTTCTTGGAATGGGTATGCGTCCATCTCATCTCCACCCACACATCTGCAGGTTGCATACCATAACAGACTGGGTCCTATATTCTTGGTTAGAAACCGGTCTACCACAAACAGAAACAGCAGCTTAATACAGGAAACTCTTCTGCTTACTCAGTAATGTATCGAGAAAGATATGATCACTCAAGCGTGTTTCAGATAAAGATCTGGATTGCTGATTTTTTTATAGCGGCAGATCAACTTGTATAGTTTATTTAATGACCAAACCTAAATATTTTCATCGCACTTGTATGTCTTCAACTACAAATAAATGCTTGTTGAGATTTCTACTATAAATAGATATGGTTTCTAACTTTCTTTATAAAAATATATTGCTGGTACTTTTACTACAAAAATGTATTTTTTACTACAAAAATGTATTTTTTATACTGTCACTGTGTTTTGTTAGAGGTTTGATATTTGTCCAAATCTGGAACCCTAACAGGTGCCACCACCTTTCACGTTTAGCGCCTAACTGACTTAATAAAATAGACAAAGAAAAGTCATTGGTTACAGCAACAAAAATGTTTCGTATATAAAAAAAAAATGAAAAGAAAAGATGACTACTGTTGGTCTCTAGTAGTCTATCCTCGATTCCTCTATAGGTACCTAAACACTGCTGTAACACGTAACTGCATTGTATGTAGAAAAATATGATAATATTGCATGTGAAAGTATATAATACTATAATATTGCATGTGAAGAAAAAAATTTGATCTTAAGTTTAGTATGACGGACTGAAAGAAATCACTGGTGGTATTATTAATTCTGCAGATTATTGGAAATCACAATATGAATAAAAAATAAGCCAAATATTGCTGAGAAGAGAATAGGAAAATATATTTTGCGTATGTGCGGATGCATTGTTTATACATAAGTTGATCAGTCGGGGTTAGACGAGGTCATCACTGGCCGCCATTGTGTAACTAAGAAATACACCATTGGAAGCCTTGGGTTTTTACGGCAAGTGGAAGTGAAAAATCTAGGTAGTCAAAACACTACTTTCGAGAACTTTTGATGAGGTTAAGGAAGGTCAGATCCCTGATTCCCGAATTCGCTGGGAAAAGATTTGTAAATTTGAAAACTTGAAAAAATAAATGATGTAATCGGAAAGAAAAAAAAGAAATTACGTCGATAGAAATATAGCTATTTCCTTGGTTAAACCAAGGGAATAAAATCCCTCCGCCTCATGATGCAAGCTGGGAGTAATCTCATTGATTAAGGATTGATTTGCATGGACACCACGTGTCCGTCATGCCCACACCAATGGAATTTGGGACAGGCATAAAAACCAGAGCCCAAATTAGTTAAAGCTGAACCTTAGGATCAGTCGAGAAGAAGTTAGCTTCCTAACCGGGAGCCATTCCGTTCAGTACCAGCCATAGAGACAGTGATGGTTGCCACGCCGAGGGGGCCAACCGTAGAGACAGTAACGGTTGCCTCCGATAGCTCTTGACTGAAGGTGTAAAGAAACGTAGAGAAGCTTGCTGCCGATCAACTTGAAAGTCAAATAACGTGCCTCCGATAGAGTCCTGGTTGAAGATATAAAGAAAAAGAAAAAGCCGAGAAAGAGTTAAAGTCAGATTGGTTGCTGCGCCGAGCTAAGGAGACAAGACGAATTAACCCAACTTCGGCAGTTTCCGTAAGGCTTCGGTGAAAAGCCCTGATAAGACTTTTTGTTCCGTCAAAACTTGAAAACAAAAACAAAAACAAAAAAAATGAAATCTCCGATTGGAGTGAACGAACATTACTCTCAAACAAAAATTTTCGCTCCATTCTAAGAATAGGAATTCGACGGCTGTTATATTCTATTTCTGTTTGCTGTTTTTTGTATATAAAAACTTTTCCGCAACTTATTCAGGCGTCATTGAATTGTTCTTTTTTGTTTGGTGCCGATTTTTTTTATTAACTCAAGTGTGCACACGTGTCCGGTCTGGTTTGAAGTGGTAAAGAAACAGCTAGAAGGATTTCAACGAGTCTTCCTTGATATCAAAATTCACAGCATAGGCAAGGAAGAACACCGTTGCAATAGACGACTCGAATACCAGCTACTGTGACGAGGCCACCACGACTTGTGACCGGAGAGCGTCATCACACTTAATCAAGAAACTGATTTAACAACATACATTATTTTTCAGTTTTTATTTTTTAATTTCTGTGGGGAACCAGATTAGGAAGCGATTGTTTTTTTTTATAATCATACCAGCCCAAGCAAGGCATTTTACTACCACTGTTTTGCAGGGATTACATAGGAGGAAAGTTATGAGAAAAAGTGGCAGGTTATAGAGGGTGTCAGGAAGTGGGTAAGAGAAAGATGAGAATACTGATGAGTGTGGAGTGGACGGAGAAAGGAGCATGAGAGAGAGAATGCAGGTTAGTGAGATAGGAGGTGACTATTGACTTTACATTTAAATTCTTGAAGAATGTAGCTGTCGGGAAATCAAGTAAATAGAAAGGAATTCCACAGGCGGGAAGTGCAAGAATAGAAGCTGATGGAGTAGAATTTGTGTTTATATCTTATTGGTTTCTCAGTAAAAGGGACCTAGTTTCTAATCTTGTGGCTCGAGTAAATTCATATATAGGGGGCACCAGTGAGCTAAGTTCATTGGAGCAGAGATTCTTGAAGGAAGCAAGAAAAGGAGAGTTATAGGGAGAACGGCATGATGGTTATCTATTCTCCTTGCATGTGTTTTGGAGAGGGAGGTCAGGGCAAACAACAGAACTTTTTTTTTTTTTTTTTATAAGCGTTTCACCCCGAGCAAGGCATGTCACTGCCACTACTGTGCAGGGGGCTACGTAGAGTGGAGAAAGGATGATTAAATATAGGAAATAACAGAGGGTGGGTGATAGGCGGGTGAGGATACCGAGAATGAGGGTTGGGTAGATGAGAGTGTTGTGAGAATAGTTGGGAGTTAGTGTGATAGGAGGTGTCTATTGACCCTACATTTAAACACCTGGAGATTGTAACTGTCGGGAAAGCAGACTTGTGGAAGGGAGTTCCACAGGCGGGAAGCGCGAGAAAAGAAGCTGTTGGAGTAGAATTTACGGTTACATCTTATTTGTTTAACTGTAAAAGGGTGGGACCTAGTTGCTAATCTAGTATCTCGTGTAAATTCGTGCTTAGGCGGCACCAGTGATCTAAGCTCATCGGAGCAGAAGCCATGAAAGTACTTGTAGAAGAGGCACAGGGAAGCTACATCACGCCGGTGTGAGAGCGGCTGCCAAGTCAGTATCAACCACGTTATAGATCCTCCTTTGTATTTTGTCAAGAAGCCCAAGGAGAGCAGCAGGGGCACCCGACCAGATATGGCAGCAATATTCAATACACGGGCGGATGGTAGATTTGTATATGTGCAGAATAGTTTCAGGTGGGAAAAATTTCCGGGCCCTGCACAGGGAGCCCACTTTCATAGCAGCAGATTTGGCAATGGATTCAATATAGTCATTCCATTTGAGGTCCGCCGAGAGTGTAAGGCCAAGGAGGCGTAGTATTTTACTCTCTGGGAGGCTAGCCTGTCCCATGCTAATGGGAGGTAGATGCGATTGTCTTTTCTACTGCCGCAACGTTTCCCTACATTGTTAGGCCAAACCTTTTACAATGTCAATCCTGTCAGGATTTCACGCTTCTGACTAGAAGGGATTATTTACCCATCCTCCCCCACTGAAGCGAGATTTGACACAAGGTCGGGTTTTTAAAATGGGAACTCTGGGTGTGAAGGCTCGGGTAACTGGTCAAACATTAACCAGACACCGCCTACGTGGGAACGGGGTTCAAAGCTCGCTTTAGCTGGTCATAGATTGTCTTAGCTGATCATTGCTTGTCAAATTCGGACATTGCTTCTCAAACTGGGCAAAAGCTAGTCTTTGCTGGTCATAGCCTCCACACCAGCCCATCTGCCACTAGCTGGCAAGTGCTGCAGGAAGTGAGTATCTGATAACAGATACTACACTTTGATCCTGACCGATGATCCGCGAATGGTTTTTGCCATATTCGTTTTGCTACGCACTCTGGATACACACACACACACACACACACACACACACACACACACACACACACACACACACACACACACATATATATATATATATATATATATAGGATTCTATACTATTTACTTAGAGAAACAAAAGACAGGAATTTGTAGAGATCCATAATCGCCTAGGCCTTGAAGAGACTTGGTACATGAATGAAGCGTGTGGATGGTCAATAAAACGTTTGCTTAATCCTTTCATTTCAATCAAGAGAAAACTCTTGAAAATCACAATAATATTGGTTACATATACAATCCTGGAGTTTTGACTAATATCGTTCAGACTAATATCGGACGAATGTGCGTTGTGGTGCAGTGGATATTGGTTAAGAACCATAAATCAGAGATCCCTGTTCGAATTCCAGCTTACGCGCAAATACCCTTGGATGTGCGTTGTGGTGCAGTGAATATCGACTCAGAATGACAAGTCGGGGATCCGAGCTCGAATTCCAGTTGAATTGATCGCATTCACTTACGCACAAATACCCTTGGGAAATGTATTAATACGTCTTTTCTCTCGAGTTATGGGTTAAATAGCAGGACAGATTGGGTTTTATAGCCTTGGCCGGCAATCTACCGCAGAAAACAATGGCAAACTACTGCGGAATAATCTTCTGCCCAGTCAGCCATGTCTCTTTCAAGACATGATCGCCCAAAGCGTGTATCACGTATGGCATCTGACTGACCCTTGGGAAAGATATTCATCCATCGCTTCTCCTTGAATCTATGAGTTAAATAGTAAAACAGATTAGGTTTTATTGCTTTCGTTAGTAACCGCTTTACTACAGAAAGTAATGGCAACTGGGAAAATTTTATGCCCAGTCAGTCATATTTCTTTTGAGACATGATCGCCCAATCGTGTGGCGCTTAACTGACTGATCGTTCTGAAAATGGGGTGAAATTATAGGAAGGAAGGAAATGCTCATAAAGATGGAAAACTTAAATAAGAATAAAAAAAGAAATTAATGAAGAAAAGAAACGAATTTGTTCATAGGTAGATTAATACAAGAAGAAAAATGGTATGCTATTGAAAGTACACACTTAAGTTTTTTCCTGGACGCACTCAACATATTTCGTACTCTCCTTGTTTCACGAGAATACTCTTCCGGCTTTTTTGTTCACTTTGTTTCGCATTCTACTTGTTCTGTACTTATCTCGATTCATATACGTACTCACCTTGTTTTTATCAACATTTTTTCCGAGCGCACACAGCTTGTTTCTTGAGCGTACTCAACTTGTTTCGTACTCAAATTGTTTTTTGAGCGTAGTCCCATGGTTTTGAACCCACCATGTTTCGCACACATTGTTTCATTAACCTACTCACTTTGTTTCACACACCACTTGTTTCACGAGAGTACTCAAGTTGTTTCTTACTCAACTTGCTTCAGTTGAATACTCAACTTGTTACGTATTCACCTGACTTTACAATCATATTTACCTTGCTTCATACGCAGCCTGTTTCGTACTCGTTTTCCGATCTTACTAACCTTGTTTCATACTCACCTCGTTTCACGAGTGTATCCCACTTGTTTCGGACTCAGCTTCTTCCAAGTTTCCCCTGTTTTCATTCACTTTAAACCAGTAATTCTCTCACCAGATTTACTTAACCTACAGTGCGTCAGTGTCCTAACCAAGATGAGAAATTTTATGTCCGTTTTAGAACGTAGACGTTCAGGCCTATCCACAATTTGCAGCGGATTTGTAGCCTTTGATAAATGTTGTTTTGCCGTATCTCTCCTAAACACTTTTCCCCCATCAATTAACTCTATATTGCTACGTAGGTTATGCGTATTTTTCTTTGTCCGTTTTGCATGTAATCTCTTCTGTGAGTATCAAATTTTCCAAGACCTCTGCCCTTACTATGTGACATAGCAATATCAGCTGTCTCTGTGTGAAGTTAATTTTTGTTTCTTTTGTCTCTAAAATTTAGATGTTGCTACACATTTCGGTTTATGCTATTTCAGCATCCTTCAGGAGAACCACATTTCTTCTGCTTCAAGTCTCTTTTTCATCTGCGAAGAGATTGACCATCTTTCACTGTCATATAGTAGTAAGACTCCGTTGGTCAAGGTTGATCTTGGGTGCACATCCTAGTTGTCTGCTTGGCTGGAGCATCGGCGTCTGTGACTGTAGAAGCCGACGCAAGAGTGACAGTCTTTGTTGCAGAAGCCGCATTTATGTTTTGTTTCTGGTCTGTCGGCACTGGCACTTTGCTTTCTGTAAACCCGCCTCTACATGGCGACTTGTGTCAGTTGCTCCTCTAGTGATCTGAATTATTGGGCCAGGGTTCCTCTCCATTTGGATCAGTTGACTGCTACGCTCTCCCATGGGTCCGTGTTATGCCCACAGCCTTTATATCGCGTTTTATGATGTCACGGTGAGGCAGCTGGGGCTACCAAGTGGGTCTTCTTCCAGAGGCCAGCTCTCCATACAGGAGATCATTTGGAATGCGACCGGCTGGTATGCGATGGACATGACCTAGCCAGCGAAGTCTGTGTGAACATGTTGGGCGGACCCGCGTGAGACAGTACCTCAGTGTTGGGCACCTTGTCTTGCCATGAAATTCCCAATATGAGTCAGATATTTCTCACGTGGAAGGTGTTTAGATGCCTCTCTTGTCTGTCTTGCTGCCGTACAGCAGTTTGCTGATGACCCAGGCGTTGTACATTGAAATCTTTGTCTTCACTGTCAGATGGGAGTTGCTCCAAACACTTGTTGTGAGGTGCACAAGGTTTGCGGCTACCTTCCCAAATCTCTTGTTGAGCTCTATGTCCAGGGAGTGGTTGTCAGTGATGGTAGAACCAAGGTAGATAAACTGATGAACCACATCCAGCATATACTCATTGATGGTGATGACCGGTTGTGCTGCAGTACTTTGACCTAGAACGCTTGTATTTTTTTTTCAAGTTAATGGTCAACCCAAAGTCTCTGCAGGCCTGAGAGAAAAGGTCTATCAGTGATTGAGGTTCACGCTGGGTGTGGGATGGTAATGCCGTATCATCAGTAAACAAAATGTTTCTGATAAGGACTTTTCGTACTTTAATCCTGGCTCTGAGACGGGGAGATTGAAACGTCTGCCACTGATCTCGTAAATCCCTTCCTATGATGTGCCGAATGTGTGTTTCAGGTTGAAACCCCTTGTTCTTATCGATGAAAATGACAAACAGTGGCACATGCTTTTCCTTGCCCTTCTCCTAGAGCTTACGGAGCTAGAAGATCATGCCTACTGTTGATCGTTCTGATCGAAAGCCGCACTGCGACTCTTGGTAAAAAATGTTCTGCAAATTACTGCAGACGGAACAAGATGACCGGAGGAAAGACTTTACTCACTACGCAAAGTAAAGAGGTGCCTCTGTAATTGTTGCAGTAACTTCACTTGCCTTTATAACTGTAGCGTCCCTCATATCCTGTGGTACAATCATTTCTTTTCGGCACTGGCAGAGGACTTCTTGCAAAGGAAGCAGTAGGATAGTCTTTCAGTGCTTGATAAGATCAGGAGGAATTCTATCACTTCCTGAAGCTTTCCATGTGGGCAAGCTGCTGATGGCCTCGCTGAGTTCCTCTATCATCGGCTCAGTGTCGAGCCATTTCACGACAGGTAGGCACTCAATGACATTAAGAGCTGCAATCGTTACAACATTCTGTTGGAAGTAAAGGTTTAAATAGTGTCCCATCCATTTCTCCATCCTTTGTCTTTTGTCTGTGAGGACTACCCCAGTGGTGGGTTTCAGGGGATATGTCTTGTTCTGCACTAGTCAGATTGTGGTCTTGATGTCATCATGCATTTCTCTGATATTTCCTGTGATTGGTGTTGTATGAAGTTTTTCACTGCTACACAAGGTTTAGCTGTCAAAATCTTGTTGACATCAATGCGAGGATTCTCTTGCTTCTTGCCATGAGGTAACCTCTTTGACTGAAGTTTGATCTTGCAACACACTATGGAGTGGTCTGTGTCATAGTCGGCGTTGTGGTAGTGTGAAGAACGTTTTTAATCGCTGTTCGTCTGACAAGGAGTAAATCCACCTGGTGCCAGTGCCTTGAGCATGAGTGTCGGTAAGAGACCTTGTGCTTGGACTTGGTCTTGAAGAAGTAGTTGCTTATGTACAGGTTGTGGTATGTGCATAGCTCGGGTAGTCTCTGTTCACTATTGTTCATCTTACCGACACCAAACTGTCCAAGGCACGAAGGCCAACAGTCGCGATAAGAACCCATTCTGATTGTGACTGCCATTACTGAATTCTTGTAGAATTGCTTAGACCAGTTGTTATTACGTTTTTATTCAAGTCTTTTGGGATATATCTTCTTTCTATCTCTCATTCTCTTTCTCTCTCTATCTCTTTGACTCACACGCTCTTTCACTCTCTCGTAGTTTTTTTTTTCATTTTTTTTCATAAACATTAACGTTAGATTTAACCTTCGACTTTCTCCAGATTGAACTCAACGTACCTTTTTGTCAATGTCTACAGCAGATTGGCTAAGCGGTTTGAATGTTTCAAACTGTAAAATCATAAAACTTGAATGTCTATCATCTTTAGGATTTCCTGAAGTTTCTTTTCGGCATATGCTATCAACACTGGGGCGTCTGCTTATCTTATGTTGTGCCCGCCAATAACAAACCTAGGTAGGAATTATATCAGAATGGTCTAATTGTATAGATTGAATAAGTCCTGTAAGAAGGCGTAATCTTGGCTTACGTCCTTTTTTATTTTTCTGCAAGTGCAGGTTCTGTTTTGTTCCTTCTGGATTATTCTAATATTTTTCTCAAATATATAAAAGTAACCTAAACTTTCTTTGTGGCGTATTTTATCAAACGAGAATTTATTATCGCTAGATATAATCTTAACACGTCGATGACAATGTGTTCGTGAAAGATTCAGAATTAAAACTTCATTAAATCATAGACAAGGTAAGAAGTATAAATGAGAATTAAGGTGTAACAATTCAAAATATAACTTCCTTAACAAGAGAGATAAGCCAAGGTGTGATCTAGGAAACAGAAAATGCCATGTGAAGAAGTTTAACTGCCTTTATAGAGAAGACAACGAAAGATGTAGGGATTTTCTAAGCGCAAGTTAGATGTGGCACAAGGCCGAAAGGATGGGACAGCCAGTGAGGATCGAACTCAGTACTCAATTATAATGGACATAGCGAGATAAGCTTGCTAACCATTACACCACCTCGAGGTGCCCTGACAACGGGAAATGTGAGACAGAAATCCAAATAGAGATTAAATTAGGGCATAATCCATTCCTAAACTGCAAATGAAGTCAGATGAAGAAACAGGAAACTTTCGTTGGAAGTAAAGAAAAAAGCCTCGAGCTTCTATGTAATATAAATCCTTCTATAGAGCAAGAAATTTTGTACAATGAAGAATCTGCAAACCACACAATTGATGACAGGATATGCACACGGGGACGGCGAGGAATCTACTAAAAGTTTACACTGACATTGGTGCGTTAAATTCTAGCAAAAGGAATGTGCCAAGGGAACTGCTTAATTTCCGGCGTTATAATCATATACGCGACTGAAATTCAACATTGAACACCGCTTTATATCATACCCTGTCCTTATAACGAGGCGGGTAAATTGTTTCTCTTTCTATATTTCAATATAAGATTCGTTATTTTTAAAATTTGTATCGTTCACACTTAGCTAATAGCCATAAGTTTTACTGGCATCAAAAATGGATATATCGATTAATTATTTTACAATTTTTCTCTTAATAGTTATAAAATCGATTTTTAGTCTCTCGTACTCTGGCTATGACAACGTCTGAATAAAAAAAATCAGCCTAATGACCATGATGAGGTGATGGAAAGAATGGAAACGAAAAGGAAATTAATATTGAGCATTAGGAAGTGAGAGCAAAAGTTCCTGAGACGTGCAATGAAGAAGGAGGGTATGGAAAACCTGACACTTACAGGCTAGATAGATGGAAGAAGAGACAGAGGAAAGCAGCGGATAACTTATTTGAAGGGCCTGAGCAGGTGGATGACAGAACGGGGGCTGCGAGACAACTGAAGTTCCTGGGACATGCAATGAGGAAGGAGGGCTTGGAAAACCTGATACTAACAGGCCAGATAGAAGGAAAAAGAGACAGAGGAAAACAGAGGATAACATATTTGAAGGGCCTGAGCAGAACGGGGGCTGCGAGATGTTACAGAAGAAAGCGTGCTAAGAGTCACCAAGTATAGGGAAACGTCGAAGGCCATGATCGCCTACGTCTTGAAAGGACAAAGTACATAGAAGTAGATACTGAGAATTCTTGCAGAGAAGATAAAATGATCGTAGAAATGCAGGAGAATTGAGCAAGTTCAAAATACCATCATCTGTATTAATATCCCCGTCTATGTAGATGAAACACTCTCTAACATTATTTTTAACGGTATGCACAGTGCTATTTGTATAATTATAATAATAATAATAATAATAATTATAATAATAATAAGAAGAAGAAGAAGAAGAAAAAGAAGAAGAAGAAGAAGAAGAAGTAGAAAAAGGTTACAGAAATAGAAGGTGTCACCATTCTATGTGATTACATCATCTACACAAACAGAAAAAGTTAAGCAATTATCTCAGATTGTCAAAAATCAAAAAAGAACAATCTAATTGATTTGGTTTGTCGAGCTGACTGTAACATAGCAACCAAAGAATAAGAAAAAACTATCAAAACATAAAGACCTGAAAATTAAAATAGAAAAAAATGTGGAAATTGAAAACAAATATAGTACCAGTGATAGCAGGTGCACTTGAAATGATAAAAGATGGAACCAAACAACAGATTGAAGAATCCCTTGAAACCCCAGCTTAAGAGCAAAAATATGTCCTGTTAACTACAGCCTACACACTAAAAAGAACTTTGTTCATGTAACGCTAGGGATGTTATGGGAGATTGAACAAAAAATGAAATGTAGCCTTATCAACACACCACGACCTGCCTTAGGTCTTTCCGCTGATATAGTAGATAGTGTTATAATAGCAGAAATGAAATTATGATGGAAATGACACAATAAAGCCAAAGATAAAGCTCTTGAACAGATTAAACAACGCTGGCAAGAGAAACCTCTGCATGGCCAATATCCAGAATGTGCCAATAAATCCAATGTTGATAAAGTTAATACTCATCGATGGTTACGTGCATCTGGATTAAAGTCTGAGACTGAAGTCTTTATTCTTGCAGCGCAAGATCAAAGTCTTTTCACTAGAAACTTTCAGGCAATTATTATACATAATAATATGGATCCAAAATGCAGGTTCTGTGATAAACACCAATAAACAATAGACCATCTTATCTCAGGCTGTTCTGTACTTGCCCCAAATGAATATAAAAATCGCCACGATAGAGTTGGGCAATATTTACATTAAACAATGTGCAAACACTATGGAAATTCTGTAAACAAACACTGGTATGAACATCACCCAGCACTGGTTAAAGAAATAGAAGATGCCATCATTCTATGGCTTACACCATCTACACAGACAGAAAAATTGAAACAAATAGGCCGGACATTATTGTTAAAAACCAGATTGAAAAAAACTTGTCTATTAATTGATATGGCTTGTCCAGCGGATTGTAACATAGCAACCAAGGAATTTGAAAAACTGTCAAAATATAAAGACCTGGAAATTGAAATAGAAAGAAATGTGGAAAGTAAAAACAAGAGTTGTGCCAGTGATAGTAGGTGCACTTGGAATGATAAAAAAATGGAACAAAACAGCACATTGAAAGAATCCCTGGAAACCCCAGCTTAAGAGATATACAAAAAACTGTCTTATTAAGTACAACCCACAGACTAAGGAGAACTTTGTCTATGTAACGCTACGAATGATGGGGAAGATAGAACAAAACATGAAATGGATCCATAACAACACGCCACACCCTGCCTTAAGTCTTCCCGCAGACTTGGTTGGTAGTGCGACCATTACAGAAATGGAAATATGATGAAAAATGACATAATATTAATAATAATTATCAGTCCTATGCAGCGGTGTGCTCGTTGGATCACTGCTAGGCTAACCACCTGACTAACTCCCGCAAAATGTCTATGTTGCATGTCAGTGTCTGGCTTTATCTAGATAATCTTCCTGTACGCACAGTGACGTTGTTGGCTTATGTCCCCTTTCTGTCTGTTTCATTTTTTGTAGGATGGCAATGTAATGATTGTTGGCTTAAATGTCATGTCTATACCATTTCAAGTTTTAATCTTCTTGATAGTGCATATGGAGTCTTTTAAAGGGGTCTTTTCTTGCTAGATTGGCGTCTAGCACTGTGATGATATCTAAGTAAGAGTTTTCTAGAATGGTTCTATAGCATCTCATTTCAGATGGTTTGATCTCTCTGTAATTCTCTCATTGATGTCCAGGTTTCGCAGTACAAAAACAATTAATAAATCCAATGAATGTTGATGGTTGATTTTAATCATATATTCTTTACTTTTCTGATGGTTTCGTGACAGCTATCATCTTTTGTACTAATCTGAAAAATCATTTCTTTTTTGGAACCTAAATCAGTGATAATGAATCGAAGATATTTGAATTTGTTCAATAATTTACATTTTTGACCACTAAATTTTACTTTGTTTGAAAGCACTTTCTCGTTGGTCCTAATGAGTTTGTTTTCTGTTCCGCATAAACCTCCACGTTATATCTGATAAATGATTTTTGCATGTTCTTTTATTACGAGGGTCATGGGCATGACGGTAAACTGCATCCGGCAGCAGAGCCTCTGATTGGGAAGTTGATAAGAGCATGAAATCACCTCTTAATTGCTGTTGTTCCCAGGTCCACTCTGACCCGGAGTGGTAGCACCTGTTAGGGTCCCAGCTATGGGCAAATAGTTACCCCCACCAAACTAGGGTCAAAGCACTATGAAAGTATAAAAATACTTTTATAGAAATATTTATATACATAAAAATGGACTTTTATAGAAAACTATACATTAAACAATTATTACCACAACATATTTTTGAAGGAAAAAATTCTCAGCAAATCATTTTTGAATACAAAAGTAGAATACGTTTTCAGTTTTCTAAAATAAAAAAATAAAAACAAAATAAATTTGTTATAATCTGACTAATCTTCTCACACTAATTGAACATAAAAAATACCTTAAAACCCCACCTTTTTGGCATTAAATGACCCACAGGGGTAGATATGCCGTTAAGCAAAACTCACTCACTCACCCTTTTATTATAAGTATTGACAATACTGACAACAAAAGATGTTTTCTCTTGGCAATGAAGTTTACACTTGTTATTTATATTGTTTTTACAATCAGATTCTATTTTTAAATATGATATTTTTTTAGAATCACTTTCAAGGCGCAGGAGTAGTAATTCACAGAGTAATAGGTAGAGTTTATGCTGATATGTGGGGAAGATAACGGTTAAACCTCGATTTTAAAATATTAAGATTTTAGTGATTAGGGAAGCATTCTGTTCAGAATCAGTTCCACAAAGCAGCGGTTTGTAGGAAGAGGCTGCTGTGCTTAAGAGGAACTTACTAATAAAACATGTGGCTTGCTACAATGTCCATATTAAGGGGTGTCTGAAAGAGGAAGAAGTACAGTTTATACGGTTTTGTGGGTGAGAAGATATCAATTAACCATAGACTTAAACAGGTTAAGTTTTTAGTGAGTTGGGAGGCATCCTCTTTAGAATCAGTTCCACAAAGCAGCGATTCATAAAATGAAGCTGATCGAGTGAATTGTACTAATGAAATATGTGGTTCGCTACACTGTCTATAGCATGGCGTGCCTTAAAGAGTAATATTTTATGCAGATAGATGAGGAAGATAACGGTGAAACCTATACTTGAATAGGTTAAGATTGTAGTTATCAGGAAAACATCCTATTGAGATTTGGTTTCACAGAGGAGTTATTAATGAGTTGAGTTTGAGTTTTGTTTAACAGCCTATCAACCTGTGTGGGTTATTTAATGCCAAAATTGTCGGGTTTTAAGTTATTTTTTAGTGTGTGGTTATAGTAAGAAGGTTGATTTAGTCACATTTTGATGAAAAAATTTTATTTTTTGTTTGATAAAACTGAAGATGTCTTCTAGTTTTGTATTAAAAAATGTATAGCTGGTATTATTTTTTTCCTTCAAAAATGTATTATGGCAATAATTTTTTTTATTTCAAAAATGTATTATGGTAATAATATTTTTCATTTGAAAATGTATATTTTTCTATAAAAGTCTATTTTTAGGTATATATTTCTATAAAAGAGTATTTTTTATACTTTCATAGTATTTTGACCCAGTTTAGGGGTTATCTATTTGCCCGTAGCTGGGACCTGAACAGGTGCTACCACTCTAGGTCAGGGTGAACCTGGGAACAATAGCAATTAAGAGGTGGTTCCTTGCTCCTCACAACCTCCCATTCAGGCCTTACTACCGGATTCAAAGAGTTATTAATGAGAAGAAGCTTCTTGAGTGGAATTTACTTCTCACCAATAGACCTCAAATGGAATGAGTATGATTCGGTACAAAGTTCATAGAGTGGTGGATTTTAGTCGTGAGGGGTAGAGCTGATAGAATTAAGAAAAATAGTGCCTCTGTGATCTTTTTATTGAAATAGCGATTAAGAAATGAGTCTTGCGACTTTTCGTCTGTGAGAAAGGGTTTATAGGACGGAAAATAATTTGTCACCCTCAAGGACGCGGAGACGTTTTTGGATTCTATCGAGACGAGAAAGAGAGTATTGGAGAGATCCTGCTCAAAATGTAACTGAAGTACTTCATTTTCGGCCCGATCCGGTTCTTGTTAAAGTAGAGGAAGGCACAGGAATTTATTGGATATATACAAAGAACGGACCATTTATCCAGAATTGTTAGCGATGGGTCGTATGTACAAGTTCCATTTCAGGTCTGGGCTGAGTTTTAGTCCCAGCAGAGGCTCAAGGCACAGGGCTTCGCTGAGGACACATCAGTTCATCGTGATTGGTTCACAGTCTTTCATCACAAACATCCATTCTTAATTTACCATTCTAATAATGTGTCTTCAGAATCCCAACAAAATAAAAGCGCTTTGAACAGCTGCAAATTAATACCACATGTCACTCGAAAATATAATGATGGCATAATCAAGATGCTGACATTCTGCATTCTACAAGTAAATGGTTAGGCAATCATCTATCAATACGAAAAAAAGCAATAACAACTGCTGAACTTAAGGGATACATTCTTCATCGATGGATCCTATGGACATGTTTAAAGCCTATTTGTCGCATGAGGCACTAGGCCACCCTGAGAGTAGATCCATTCATTTTGATTGGTATTAGATAGGTGCGTGATCGACAATGATGGGAACTAATTACGTGAAATAGGAATATTATTTCTCGATATGTTCACTGGCAAACCTAATACGTGCCTTTTCTTAATTAATGCTACACTGTGAAGTCCTCGTATTTGTATCACTAACCGCCACAAAGATATGGCTCTTTTCTTCCGTGTTAAAAGTATCCCAAACGACCATAAGTCGTCAGCCAAGTCTTTCCAATTCTAGGGTTTTATTTAAATCAATTTCCGATCGAGCACGTTTTGAAACTTTCTTGGATCGTATTTGAATTCCGTGCAGAAATTTTTATTTATTCATTTTTATTTTTCTGGGCGTTTTGGATAATTTGGGAGATATTTACTGAACCGCGCTTATCTAAACGTTGAACTGCTTAAACACCTTCCTTTATTCTTTTTTTATTCCATGTTTTTATATAAAGGAAATTCTACGCTTACACGGCGCGTGGAATTTAGCGAAGATGCAGAAATTCGGGACTATGATGAATGATGAATTGCCAAGAAGGCACACGTGGAATAATCCTTGTATTGGGTAATAAAATATTCTCGAAAAATCTCGCTAATTCCAGCATATAACAATATGAATATTTAATGAAAATGTTTATGATAATTATTCAAAATCATTGGGGATAATTTTGCTCCTCGTTATTTTAAATTCTCTGACATATTTTGTACAGGAATTAATCAGTGGTAATAATTTTTAATTCAAATTATTTGAGACAAGAATATTTATGCAATTTCCTACTGTCGAGATCAATTTACAGGCATTTATGTGATGAGGAAATATTCTTGCACATTACGGAGGTTTATTTGACCAATGTTATCAATCGATAATACACACACACACACACACACACACACACACACACACACACACAGAGGCACACACAGACACACACAGACACACACACACACACACACATATATATATATATATATATATGTGTGTGTGTGTAGATTGCGATGGAGAAGTTTTCGTCTAAATGACGTCAAAATAAAAATAACGCTGACATCTCATTTTAACACATATGTTTACCAAAATATCGGAATAAATATCTTGAAGAGCTAAACAGGAACCTTCTTGAATAGAATCGTCTTTGGTTTCAACCACGGCTTCCAGACGACTTTGGAATCTGCCGCAACACTTCTAAACTATCTATATCTTTTGCCTTGAGGTGTTAGTATTTTCCCCGGTCAAGTAAAAGACAGCTAGAAAACACTATATTGCGCAACAGGAATTTGCATAATGCAGCATAAGAAAGACAGCCAAATCATGGCTTCCAAACAATTTCTAGGAGTTCATCACCTGTTACATCTTGCCCCTATAGACTAAACTATCGCCCGGTTCACACTCCACCCACATCTATTGAACAGGTGAAGAGGCTCATCCCTTGTTTCCTGTTTAGGATGTGGTTTCCGGCTTTCTCTTTTCCATTCTTTTTACCCTTACGTAGCCCCCTGCGCATCAGTGGCGTTACCGCCTTGCTTGGGGTGATATGATTAAAAAAAAAATCTCTCCACCGTGCAACCCTTTTGATTGTTATGTGTGGGGCACAGTTGAGAGAGACCCACAAGACTACTTTTAACACCAAAAGTGAACTGAAGATAGAAATTATGGGAGTATTCATTAACTTAATCAAGGAGATCGTCTAGAAGAGTTGCAAGAGATTCCGAATTCGTCTAAAGACCGTGGTTTAAGCCAATTCCGATTTAACTGAATAAATTTGCTCTTTAGTATTTCAAGATATTTTTGTGTAATTTTGGTAAATATATCTGTTAAAATGAGATGTCATTATTTTCATGTTTTCAGAAATGTAGACAACAATTTATCTATTGCACCAGATAGATAGATAGATAGATAGATAGATAGATAGATAGATAGATAGATAGATAGATACGGGAAAAAGAGAGGGAGAAAGAACAATGCTTTCAGATATATACAGGGGTGTTATTTTCTAATCATCTATCTTAGATATATATGGACTTCAGGAGATACATAGATAGATAAATAGATAGATAGCGAGATTAAAAGAGAGTGAGAGAAAGAAAGAAAGAAAGAAAGAAAGTATTTCGATAGAGAGAGAAAAAAGAGGGATAGAAAGGAATACAGAAAAAAGCAAAATTTATATATTAAGGAAGACAAAAACATTTTTCGATGAGCTTAGATCACTGGTGCTGCCTAAGCACGAATTTACACGAGATACTAGATTAGCAACTAGGTCCCACCCTTTTACAGTTAAACAAATAAGATGTAACCGTAAATTCTACTTTAACAGCTTCTTTTCTCGCGCTTCCCGCCTGCGGAACTCCCTTCCACAAGTCTGCTTTCCCGACAGTTGCAATCTCCAGGTGTTTAAATGTAGGGTCAATAGACACCTCCTATCACACTAACTCACAACTATTCTCACAACACTCTCATCTACCCAACCCTCATTCTCGGTATCCTCACCCGCCTATCACCCACCCTCTGTTATTTCCTATATTTAATCAGCCTTTCTCCACTCTACGTAGCCCCCTGCACAGTAGTGGCAGTGACATGCCTTGCTCGGGGTGAAACGCTTATAAAAAAAAAAAAAATAAAAAAAAATAGATAAAAGTGTCTAAAGTAAAATGAAAGCAGGCAAGTTAATTATAGAATGGAGAATAGAGGAGTTTGGGTTTTATTATTTTGATGAAGCATAAAAAACTGTACACAAAAACTAACACCGGATTTCAGAAAGTTACTTCCGTTTCCATTGTTCTAACAGAAGACGGAAAGTGCGACACAGAGATCAGAAGACGAATTGGCATGGCGAAGGATGCGTTCCAGAAGCCTCGTAGAGTATTAACAGACAGGAAACTTTCACTAGAAACAAAGAAGAGAATACTGGATTGCTACGTGATGTGAGTTCTTCATTATGGTAAAGAATTCTGGACAATATCATTAAAAATGAAGGAAGCAACTGAAATGTGGTTCTACAGAAAGATGCTGCAGATATCATAAACTGAGCATGTGAGCAATGATAAGGTTTTGGAAAGGATGAAAATTATTTTACAATTTTTCTCTTAATAGTTATAAAATCGATTTTTAGTCTCTCGTACTCTGGCTATGACAACGTCTGAATAAAAAAATCAGCCTAATGACCATGATGAGGTGATGGAAAGAATGGAAACGAAAAGGAAATTAATATTGAGCATTAGGAAGTGAGAGCAAAAGTTCCTGAGACATGCAATGAAGAAGGAGGGTTTGGAGAACCTGATACTTACAGGCTAGATAGATGGAAGAAGAGACAGAGGAAAGCAGCGGATAACATATTTGAAGGGCCTGAGCAGGTGGATGACAGAAGGGGGGCTGCGAGATGTTACACGAGAAAGCGTGCTTAGAGCCGCCAGTGATATGGAGACGTGAAAGGCCATGATCGCCTACGTCCTGAAAGGACAAGGAACATAGAAGTAGAACGTCTTACCGAGAATTCTGGCAGAGGAGATAATATGATCGTAGAACTGCAGAAGAATTGAGCAAATTTACAGAACGGGGGTTGCGTGGTGTTACAGGAGAAAGCGTGCTAAGAGCCACCAGGGATAGGGAGACGTGGAAGGCCATGATCGCCTACATCCCGAAAGGCTCCAAAAGAAGAATCAGTAATGAGATTGGTTCAGAACTGGCAACTCAACTGCATCCACTTTCTCACCGGCAGGATGTGGCTTCCTTCTGTCAGTGTACAAATATTTTCATGGCTTCTGCTCCGACGAACTTAGGTCACTGGTGCCCCCTCCAGAAGAATTTACATTTAAACCTACCAAATGCAGCCGACAATACTTCTCCATCAGCTTCTTTTCTTGCACTTCTCGCTTGTGGAACCCTGTTCCGTAAACTTGCTTTCCTGACGGCTAAAATTTCCAGTAATATAAATGCAATGTCAATTCCCATCTCTTATCCACTTGACTCTAGTTCTTCCCTCGTCCTTTCTACATCACCCAGTGTTTCTTTTTCTTTTTCTCAGTTGACCGCGATGTTCAAGTCGGCCTCGCTCAAACTTTTATATAGAGTAGAAACAGGACCAGTTGTTTGCCGCTGATGCTTCAAGAAAAACAGAGTAAGCTGCTAGAATAGAGTAAAATAACAAAATAGTAAATGTATCTCAATCTAACATGTTTCAACTTCATTAAAACTTCTTCAGAGACCACTTACTTGGGTAGAGCGTCAAGAAATAAATAAAAATTCCTTTCTTATTGTTTTTCGAAGCTCTACTCAAAGCTGACTCCTTAGTATACAGCTAACTGCCAACTAATATCAACTGCTTAATATTTCTACTGAATTCCAGTAGAAATCTAAAGAACTCCCTTGAACTTCCCAAGTACTTCCTGTTAACTCTTATTAATATAGTAGGGAATAGGTGAGGAATAGAAAAGAAAATTACCAAGTTCCTAACATTTTGGGTACGTCAAGTCGATTGGCAACCAACATAACTTTCAGTGTGAAAACTACTCCACAACACTTATGTAGCCCCCTGCGCATCAGTAGCGGTACTGCCTTGCTTGTGGTGAAATGATTAAAAAATACACTCTCCAAAGTTTAAGCGCAATATCAAGTTTCTCTTTTCCTTTTCTCTACACCTTTTCTTTTCATTTTCTTTCACTGTACCACCATCCCTGTGCACCAGTAGGAGCAGTGTAAGCAGATCGATATCATCATCAATATTAAATATTCTTTAATTGTATTTTGTGTACGAATTCCTGTTACAATGGAATCTATTCAAAAACGGAGACTTATAACTTAGGTAGAAGCTGCATTTTTCTGTGGAAAAAAACAGTAAGCAATAGAAACAGACACTCAGATCAAAGTCAAATTATTCGGTCGACCTTGTATGAGCTTAGAAAGAAGTGTTCAGATTGTTTTTTTTAAATCTTGGAAAATAAACTCCAGTAAAATCGCATAATAACAAAAAAAGATAGGAAAAGCTAAACCTGCAATATATATATATACTCTAGAAACAATTTTAGATATTCTACAATTTCATAGGTAATACGTATTTCGCATCAGAAAACCTGCTGCTCGTAAGAGCCAAATGTTACCACCGTATCATAACTCAACACAATATATATATATATATATATATATATATATATATAGTGTTGAGTCATGATAATATTTAGCGCCAATGTTGTTTTACTGATAAAATATATGTTCGCAAGCAGTTTTTTTCGTAAAGTGCTCGATATCAGAACATCATAACGGAATTCTCATGAAACTTCGAAGTCGTCATGAACTTGATCAGTTAAAATGACAAACACTTTGTGCTTGTCATTTATATATATATATATATATATTGCGTATTCGGGCAACAATCTCTCATACAAGTTCCATTAAAAATGAGAGTCAAAGTATAATCATTAAGTTTTTATAGAATTTTTTATGTGTTGTTATGTTTTTTTTTTCTCAGAACTCAAAATATGTTAGAATTTTTCAAAACATTTGTATTTTTAAGCGCTTTCGGTCATATTTATAACCATTATCAAGAATTAATTTTGTTTTACTTAAAAATAAACGTAGATAATACCTTGTCTGTAATTTTTAGTGTAGCCTGTATATATATATATATATATATATATATATATATATATATATATAGATATATATATATATTGTCATCCGCAGACAGATCTGTTTCGCTGTATCACAGCTCATCAGTACGGTTAGACTCCGATTGCTCCCTAACCCAGGATCGAAACCCGACCGAATTGGCGTCAGTCGGCGACTCTCTCTATATATATTAATGTACCTTTCAGCAGTAATCTTTTTTTTTAAGTATGTTTTATTTAATATGGCCGGCAAGATGATTTAATTAATCTTTCATTTATTCTTTCTAGCATTCAAACAATATTCCGTCTTTTAGGAGAGTAAAAAATATAAAAAAAATTGTCTATAATGGTTGCTGTTCCAAGCGCTTTTCGAGAAAGTTCATATAGGTGCGTGTTTGCTTGTTGCTTTTTTTTACACTAGCTCCTCAAATTTCTTTCAATTTGGGAATCCTTCACATTTCGTTGGCCACAAAAAAGATTTACACTAACTTACGAAATTTTATTTCGTGTTTATACTTCAAAAATTGTTTTCAGCGATTTTGATTCAATTCTACGCATCATCTAGTTTTAGAGCGTTTGAATTTAGTGTGTTTGTGTGTGTGCCTTACGTTTTTTCTGATGTTTTGTTGAAGGAAAGGCTTGTATTTTTGTAAATATTTCTTCCTGTATCATGAGCGTGTCATAATTTATATTTTGTTAGATAGCCATTACTCTGAATTTACCTCTATTACATACCTGTAAGTGCTGGCAAATAACAATAAATCTACACTTTAAACAAAGCGTTCACGGCTTCCTTCTCGCACTTTATATATATATTTACTATTTACGCTCTCACACCCTGATTGAGCGCTCTGGAAGAATGGTAGACTTTGAAAAACAGTAGCTACACTGGCATGAACGCATCGCTCATTAAGTAAAATGAATTAGAGCACCCTGGCTATTGGGCGCGTATAATCATAATATACATGCTTAAAAGTCTGCCTTCTTTTACCGTGCGCCCATGGCCCAGAGGTAGAATCGCCGACTGAAGCCACCTCGGTCGGGTTTCAATTCTGGGTTAAAAGCAATCAGAGTCTAACCGTACTAATGAGCTATGATACAGCGAAACAGATCTGTCTGCGGATGACTATATATATATATATATATATATATATATAATTTGTAAACGAGTTATTACGCGACCTAGGTGTCTTCAGGCGATTTGCAATAACTGATTTTACCGTTTTTTTTTTTTTCAAGAACGTTCACTTAACGGGGATTTTGTTAAACCGTAAGGTAACGAATGTTTTTTGAACGCGCAATTTTCAAAATTGAAGAACTTATAACGTTTTCATCCATGTTTGTATGAACCTAATAGATATTTTATGGTTACATTTAGTCATTATTTTATGATTACATTTAGTCATAATTTCTGTTCTTTTATTCAGTAATTCATTTTTCTTTAGGAATAATATAGTAGTTAACTTTTCTTTTTTTAATAGTTAAAAATAGTTAATTTTACTGGCACAGTATACATATTTTGCCATCTTTGTACGGCTTGGCTGTTTTCACTATACTCCACGTTATTTCTGGGCTTTTTCTTTATTTTAATTCCAATTTCACACGTCGCTATTTTTTTTTTGTGCAATTTTTCAAATTTTCTATTTAAAATATAGTCCTGTGATTGAACCATCTGGTCTTAAACGTATGTTTATTTGATCTCAAATATGTTTTGTTTTGACCATTTAAGTCATTTACTTTTGCTTTGTAAATAACTTCTTTTGTATTACAAAGTCACTGAAGTGGGCATTTATTTTAGGCTTGCAGTTACATTCTTTATTAAATATCTTGTTTTGTATAATGCTATTTAAATTTCTGGGGTTTTGTATCTTTATGAAATTTTCTAAATTACTAGTACAGCTATAATTAAGTTTGATTGTATTCCCATAGAAAGTTTTCTTTAGTTCCGAGCTTTTTGGAAAGTGTTTATAAATGTATATAATTTATTTGTTTGAACATTATTTTTAATCGATACACGTATGTGAGTAGATATTCTGTTTTTAATCAAACTGTGTATTTATATACTTACTTCTACATGCCTGATTATTTATGATAAATTTTGTAATGAAAATTATCATAAATAATCAGACCGGCAAAAATAAATATAAAATATAAAAATATATAGACTGATTAAAAACAGAATATTTATTCAAATACGAGTAACGATTAAAAATAATGTTCAAAGAAATTAAATATTTCGATTGTTAAAACCATTTTGTTAATCTTCGAGATTTTCCGTAACCCAGACACACACAAGCACACACACACACACATATATATATATAATGTAATAATATATATATACAGAGACACATATATATAGTGATGTAATTATATATATACACACACACATATATATAGTGATGTAATAACATATATATATATACATATGCACGTATATATATATTATTACATCACTATATATATATGTGTGTGTGTATATATATATGTTATTATTACATCACTATATATGTGTGTGTGTATATATATATATAGTGATGTAAATTAATAAATATACATATGAGTGTATACATAATAAAACAATGCTCAATGTATGAAAAGAGCTGTATTATATGTATATATATTAATACATATATATATTATGCTACGTCATGCGTTATGCAACCATCCGGTGCATATTTCAAACTCATATTTTCAGATGACTTGAATTATTTACCTGATGATTGCATAGTGTATGAAACTTCGAGTCGTGCCATAGACGTAAAATAATATCTATCTATCTATCTATCTATCTATCTATCTATCTATCTATCTATCTATCTATCTATCTATCTATAATACGCTTAAATTCCCCTTCTGTGATTCCATACGCCTTAGGGTTTAGCCACCCCGACTGCCAACAAATCGGTTGAGTTTCGATTCCGGCCTGATGCAAGTGGATTTCTAGCCACACTAATGAGCTGTGATACAGCGAAACAAACTTGTATGTGGAAGACGAATATATATATATATATTAATGTATATTTGGGCATCAACCATTCTTTTAAGTCTGTTTCATTGAAAACAAACTACAAGGAATATTTAATTAACTTTATTTAATTTTTCCATCATTCTAAAATTTTTTTTTAGATAAATAATGGCCATTCCCAAAAGTGCTATGGTTCCTTGTGATGATAAAATAACTAGAAGATTTTTTTCAATACCCTACTGTGGCGCCTTTCCGTGTCTGATATCAACACCGTGTCATCTGCATATGTTATGTTATTAATTTTGTGATACTTATAAGAAATGCTGGTCGGAGTTAGAATTCTCTTTTAGAATAGCCTCACTGTATAGATTGAATAAGTCCAGTGAAAAGACACATCCTTGTTTTACACTACTCTTTATTTTTACATATCTGCTAAACTCATTTTCTATCCTTATGCAGGCGGTTTTCTGTCAGTTTAGCTTACGGATTATTCTATCCTTTCCAAATATGTCATGGTTGCTGAGCTGTTCCAACAAATGTTTGTGGCATTCTTTATCAAATATTTAAACTAAAAATCGCAGGTATACGTCCCTCTGCATTTAAATTGTTTTTTCTGTGCATAAATATCGCGTTTCCCGTTCCAGTGTCTTTGACAAACCCGCGATGTTCTTGTCGTATACCTTTCTAAATTTTGCTGCGCTCCTTATTCATTAGAATTCAGCTGATATGTTTTGTTAAAAAAAAACGTCTTAATTCTTTTATATACAAACCTTAACTTATATTTTCTTTTAACTCTCTACACTGTTCATTGACCCCGTTTTAAGTGGGGTATGTTTGGTGTATCTTGGATTCGTTGTAGATGTACTGTACTTTATGGTCGTACCCTAGCCTCTTCACACACACAGCTATTTGGACATTCGCTGGTTGGATACAATATTCACCAAAATTATTCCGCATTACATGAAGCCAGTGTTGTTTGAGTAGTCAGTCAGTTAAGTGCCATACGTGATACACGCTTGGGCAATCATGTCTCAAAAATTAGAGCTCTTTGCTTAAATACGTGTACCAACTAAACGTAGCGTTTATAACATTCAGTCTGTTAAGTGCCATACGTGAAAAACGCTTGGTCTCGAAAGAGACATGACAGACTGGGCAGAAGATTATCCCGCAGTAGGTTGCCATTACTTTCTGCGGTAGACTGGTTGCCAGCTAAGGCTATAGAACCCAGTCTGTCCTGTTACTTAACCCATAACTGGAAGGAAGGAACGGATTAATACCTTTCCCAAGAGTATTTGCGCGTAAATGAATGCAATGAATTCAGCTGGAATTCGAACTCGGCTCTCCGCTTTCTCGTTCCGAGCCGATATCCACTGCAATACAACGCACATTTTATAGCATTAAGTAGCCGTAAAAATAAAAGCGTTCATTCTAAATAGCTATTTGGAAAAACATATTTTTGAACTGTTGCATATTCATATTTTGAGCCATAGTATTTCACTGTGGTGTTTAGTAATATATATCTTTTTATTCTATAACGTTCTTTTTGAAATAAAGAAACCAGATATGAAAAATTAGCCTATTTCAGAATGAAATTGTATAGGCCTATATATTTATGAGCGATACTTTATATTAATTAAATTTATCCAGTATCCGCCTTTAAATTCCCCTCTTAACGAACGGATACAGAGATTCTACCTGCGAAGAAAACAAGACGAAACATCCTGTCAAAATGAAGCGTCTTCAAGTTTTCCGTAATGATCTTCTGGTAGACATCATAACTGATCTTAATCTTATTTGTCTCGGAACGAGAAGTCGGAAAGCCGAGTTCGAATTTCAGGAGAATTCCTTGCATTCACTTACGCGCAATTAAGTAAGACGGGTATCAGTTAATGCTAGCCGTACTTACATTTCCGTTTCAAACTACAATAAATTCATGTACACTCCAAATATATCTGATACTTTCTCCTGGATATTGAAAAATGACGTATCGTTTAATAAGACCAGAACTTCTCTTAATAGTAAATTGTAAGTTCAAAATGGACATTTTTTATTGAATAATATAAAAACATTTACAGTCTGGTAACTTTGTAATACCATCTCGTAGATATAAAAAAATGGATGGATACGTTTGGTGAGGTCACCCCACTCTTATTTGCAAAAAAATAATGATTGCAAGTTCAAAATGTATATTTCTATTGAATAATACAATACAGAATGTACAGTCCTGGAATTTTCTAATACTATTTCGTAGATATCTAAAAAAAAAAGTGCGAATAAGTTTAATGGGGTTACCCCTACTTTCACTTATATATAACTAGCAGTATAGCTCGGCGTTGCTCGGGTGAAATGAAAGCTTTAAAACTAATCCATGGTCCTGGAGCTCAGACTCTTTGGACGTTGGCACGAAAGACTAAAAAGCAATAGTTGTTTCCAGTTAAAGCGAAACCGTAGACAGAAAGAAAAATGAATGAATGTAAGTCAAATTTTGATTTCCTGGTATCGATATCGAATAAGTTTTTTTCGTCGTAAACTGAATTTTGAAGGTTAAATAAGTCCTCTGAGTAAATGGTATCATGGCTGAGACTAAGAACTACAATTATACCAACTCAGAGCCAAACCCGAAGCAAAAACTAAAATAAAAGGGTTGAAAAAATACAGACATACAAGCAAACAGACAGACACAAACACAAACATCTAGCTTCTATATATATATATATATTATCAATTTTCTGCACTAGTGTAAGAACTGCAGCCTTGAAACTTCTGAATATCGTTTATTATGTCTTTGGCTATGAGTGTATCAAATTTGATTAAAATCGGACCACTCCTTCTATAACCCGATTTTTTCGATTATCGATTATCGATATTTATCGGGGATACCTCAACACAAAATCGAGCGGAGAACACTCGCAGATGCTTATAGTAAAACTGCGTAAATTTTCAAGAAAATCGGTTCAGCCGTTTCGGAGTCTATAGATAATGGACACACACACAGACACACACACACAGAAAGTTTCATTTATAAATAAATTTAGATAATAACTGAAATTTAAAAATGTATATTTTCAGAGAGTAGAAAATTTACACCACCTACAATCCTGGATCTTTCTGATAGCATTTCGTATGACGGATGGGTTCTGGTAGCTGTTTCTTATTTACACACTTTCGATTGTTCGGACTGTTTTCCTCATGTTTGTTGCCATATTCATGCCATTTCAATTGTTTTACTCACTAGCCTTCTTCCGGGTGCGTCATGTTTCTGTAATTATTTTAAACTTTTTACATTTTTTCGACTGTTGTTTTCATGTTTGTTTCCATATTCACGACGCTTCGGCCTTAGTATGCTCCGACCTTCTTCAGATGACTGGAATTTAGAACTGAACACTTTATTTGGTTCACTGGGGTAGATTGTTCCAGTTACCTGATGCATGCCACTTATAGATGCCTCAGTATCGGATATCTCCCTGTAACTCAAAATTTTAAGATTTTGTTAACCTATGCTGTAGCCAGTTATTGAACTCGTAACTGCTTGAAGACGCATGGCCCAGTAGATAAAAGCATTGTTTGGATCCAGAAGGCTTGACTTCAATTCCTAGCTACAGAAAGGGAGAACAAAAACTTAGAAGAGTAGATTTAAAGGGAAATAACTGATACTGAGACATCTGGAAGAGACATGAACCATAGAACTAGAACAAAATACTCCAGTGAAAGAATTAAAGGAAACAGCTCAATATTCTAATCACCTGAAGAAGGTCGGAACGTAGAAATGTCGTGAATATGTCAACAAACATGAGATCAACAGCTCGAACAATCTAAAGAGTGTAAATAATTACAATGTCTCATCTCCGAAATAGGGATCCAAGCGGAAGACGGTTGAGCGTACCACGGCCGAAACGTCGAGATTACGGCAACAAACATGAGAAAAACAGTCCGAACAATCTAAAGAGTGTAAATAATTACAATGTCTCATCTCCGAAATAGGGATCCAAGAGGAAGATGGTTGAGCGTACTACGGCCGAAACGTCGAGATTACGGCAACAAACATGAGAAAAACAGTCCGAACAATCTAAAGAGTGCAAATAATTACAATGTCTCATCTCCGAAATAGGGATCCAAGCGGAAGACGGCTGGAGCGTACCACGGCCGAAACGTCGAGATTACGGCAACAAACATGAGAAAAAACAGTCCGAACAATCTAAAGAGTGTAAATAATTACAACGTCTCATCTCCGAAATAGGGATCCAAGCGGAAGACGGCTGGAGCGTACCACGGCCGAAACGTCGAGATTACGGCAACAAACATGAGAAAAAACAGTCCGAACAATCTAAAGAGTGTAAATAATTACAATGTCTCATCTCCGAAATAGGGATCCAAGCGGAAGACGGCTGGAGCGTACCATTGGCCGAAACGTCGAGATTACGGCAACAAACATGAGAAAAAACAGTCCGAACAATCTAAAGAGTGCAAATAATTACAATGTCTCATCTCCGAAATAGGGATCCAAGCGGAAGACGGCTCGAGCGTACCACGGCCGAAACGTCGAGATTACGGCAACAAACATGAGAAAAAACAGTCTGAACAATCTAAAGAGTGTAAATAATTACAATGTCTCATCTCCGAAATAGGGATCCAAGCGGAAGACGGCTGGAGCGTACCACGGCCGAAACGTCGAGATTACGGCAACAAACATGAGAAAAAACAGTCCGAACAATCTAAAGAGTGTAAATAATTACAATGTCTCATCTCCGAAATAGGGATCCAAGCGGAAGACGGCTGGAGCGTACCACGGCCGAAACGTCGAGATTACGGCAACAAACATGAGAAAAACAGTCCGAACAATCTAAAGAGTGCAAATAATTACAATGTCTCATCTCCGAAATAGGGATCCAAGCGGAAGACGGCTGGAGCGTACCACGGCCGAAACGTCGAGATTACGGCAACAAACATGAGAAAAAACAGTCCGAACAATCTAAAGAGTGTAAATAATTACAATGTCTCATCTCCGAAATAGGGATCCAAGCGGAAGACGGCTGGAGCGTACCACGGCCGAAACGTCGAGATTACGGCAACAAACATGAGAAAAAACAGTCCGAACAATCTAAAGAGTGTAAATAATTACAATGTCTCATCTCCGAAATAGGGATCCAAGCGGAAGACGGCTGGAGCGGTACCACGGCCGAAACGTCGAGATTACGGCAACAAACATGAGAAAAAACAGTCCGAACAATCTAAAGAGTGCAAATAATTACAATGTCTCATCTCCGAAATAGGGATCCAAGCGGAAGACGGCTGGAAGCGTACCACGGCCGAAACGTCGAGATTACGGCAACAAAC
Organism: Ascarosepion bandense; assembly: GCA_037127315.1. Taxonomy (NCBI): domain Eukaryota; kingdom Metazoa; phylum Mollusca; class Cephalopoda; order Sepiida; family Sepiidae; genus Ascarosepion; species Ascarosepion bandense. The sequence goes on from JBBBDQ010000215.1 coordinate 333,195, forward strand.
ATGAGAAAAAACAGTCCGAACAATCTAAAGAGTGCAAATAATTACAATGTCTCATCTCCGAAATAGGATCCAAGCGGAAGACGGCTGGAGCGTACCACGGCCGAAACGTCGAGATTACGGCAACAAACATGAGAAAAAACAGTCCGAACAATCTAAAGAGGCAAATAATTACAATGTCTCATCTCCGAAATAGGGATCCAAGCGGAAGACGGCTGGAGCGTACCACGGCCGAAACGTCGAGATTACGGCAACAAACATGAGAAAAAACAGTCCGAACAATCTAAAGAGTGCAAATAATTACAATGTCTCATCTCCGAAATAGGGATCCAAGCGGAAGACGGCTGGAGCGTACCAATACGAAACGTCGAGATTACGGCAACAAACATGAGAAAAACAGTCCGAACAATCTAAAGAGTGTAAATAATTACAATGTCTCATCTGAAATAGGGATCCAAGCGGAAGACGGCTGGAAAGGTACCACGGCCGAAACGTCGAGATTACGGCAACAAACATGAGAAAAAACAGTCCGAACAATCTAAAGAGTGTAAATAATTACAATGTCTCATCTCCGAAATAGGGATCCAAGCGGAAGACGGCTGGAGCGTACCACGGCCGAAACGTCGAGATTACGGCAACAAACATGAGAAAACAGTCCGAACAATCTAAAGAGTGCAAATAATTACAATGTCTCATCTCCGAAATAGGGATCCAAGCGGGAAGACGGCTGGAGCGTACCACGGCCGAAACGTCGAGATTACGGCAACAAACATGAGAAAAAACAGTCCGAACAATCTAAAGAGTGTAACAATTACAATGTCTACCTCCGAAATAGGGATCCAAGCGGAAGACACGGGAGGCCAGTACCACGGCCGAAACGTCGAGATTACGGCAACAAACATGAGAAAAAACAGTCCGAACAATCTAAAGAGTGTAAATAATTACAATGTCTCATCTCCGAAATAGGGATCCAAGCGGAAGACGGCTGGAGCTACCACGGCCGAAACGTCGAGATTACGGCAACAAACATGAGAAAACAGTCCGAACAATCTAAAGAGGCAACAATTACAATGTCTCATCTCCGAAATAGGGATCCAAGCGGAAGACGGCTGGAGCGTACCACGGCCGAAACGTCGAGATTACGGCAACAAACATGAGAAAAAACAGTCCGAACAATCTAAAGAGTGTAAATAATTACAATGTCTCATCTCCTGAAATAGGGATCCAAGCGGAAGACGGCTGGAGCGTACCACGGCCGAAACGTCGAGATTAGCGGCAACAAACATGAGAAAAAACAGTCCGAACAATCTAAAGAGTGTAAATAATTACAAATAAGTCTCATCTCCGAAATAGGGATCCAAGCGGAAGACGGCTGAGTGTACCACGGCCGAAACGTCGAGATTAGCGGCAACAAACATGAGAAAAAACAGTCCGAACAATCTAAAGAGTAAATAATTACAATGTCTCATTCCGAAATAGGATCCAAGCGGAATACCGGTTGGAGTACCACGGCCGAAACGTCGAGATTACGTAAACAAACATGAGAAAAAACAGTCCGAACAATCTAAAGAGTGTAAATAATTACAAATGTCTCATCTCCGAAATAGGGATCCATGAAAGACGGCCGGAGCGTACCACGGCCGAAACGTCGAGATTACGGCAACAAACATGAGAAAAAACAGTCCGAACAATCTAAAGAGTGTAAATAATTACAATGTCTCATCTCCGAAATAGGGATCCAAGTGAAAGACGGCTGGAGGTACCACGGCCGAAACGTCGAGATTACGGCAACAAACATGAGAAAAAACAGTCCGAACAATCTAAAGAGTGTAAATAATTACAATGTCTCATCTCCCGAAATAGGGATCCAAGCGGAAGACGGCTGGAGCGTACCACGGCCGAAACGTCGAGATTACGGCAACAAACATGAGAAAAAACAGTCCGAACAATCTAAAGAGGCAAATAATTACAATGTCTCATCTCCGAAATAGGGATCCAAGCGGAAGACGGCTGAAGCAAACACGGCCGAGCGAAACGTCGAGATTACGGCAACAAACATGAGAAAAAACAGTCCGAACAATCTAAAGAGTGTAAATAATTACAATGTCTCATCTCCGAAATAGGGATCCAAGCGGAAGACGGCTGGAGCGTACCACGGCCGAAACGTCGAGATTACGGCAACAAACATGAGAAAAAACAGTCCGAACAATCTAAAGAGTGTAAATAATTACAATGTCTCATCTCCGAAATAGGGATCCAAGCGGAAGACGGCTGGAGCGTACCACGGCCGAAACGTCGAGATTACGGCAACAAACATGAGAAAAAACAGTCCGAACAATCTAAAGAGTGCAAAATAATTACAATGTCTCATCTCCGAAATAGGATCCAAGCGGAAGACGAAGCCGAGCGTACCACGGCCGAAACGTCGAGATTACGGCAACAAACATGAGAAAAACAGTCCGAACAATCTAAAGAGTGTAAATAATTACAATGTCTCATCTCCGAAATAGGGATCCAAGTGGAAGACGGCTGAGCGGTACCACGGCCGAAACGTCGAGATTACGGCAACAAACATGAGAAAAAACAGTCCGAACAATCTAAAGAGTGCAAATAATTACAATGTCTCATCTCCGAAATAGATCCAAGCGAAGACGGTTGAGCGTACCACGGCCGGTAACGTCGAGATTACGGCAACAAACATGAGAAAAACAGTCCGAACAATCTAAAGAGTGTAAATAATTACAATGTCTCATCTCCGAAATAGGGATCCAAGGGAAGACGGCTGGAGCGTACCACGGCCGAAACGTCGAGATTACGGCAACAAACACGAGAAAAAACAGTCCGAACAATCTAAAGAGTGCAAATAATTACAATGTCTCATCTCCGAAATAGGGATCCAAGCGGAAGACGGCTGGAGAGTACCACGGCCGAAACGTCGAGATTACGGCAACAAACATGAGAAAAAACAGTCCGAACAATCTAAAGAGTGTAAATAATTACAATGTCTCATCTCCGAAATAGGGATCCAAGCGGAAGACGGCTGGAGCGTACCACGGCCGAAACGTCGAGATTACGGCAACAAACATGAGAAAAACAGTCCGAACAATCTAAAGAGTGCAAATAATTACAATGTCTCATCTCCGAAATAGGGATCCAAGCGGGAAAGGACGGCTGGAGCGTACCACGGCCGAAACGTCGAGATTACGGCAACAAACATGAGAAAAAACAGCCTGAACAATCTAAAGAGTGCAAATAATTACAATGTCTCATCTCCGAAATAGGGATCCAAGCGGAAGACGGCTGGAGCGTACCACGGCTGAAACGTCGAGATTACGGCAACAAACATGAGAAAAAACAGTCCGAACAATCTAAAGAGTGCAAATAATTACAATGTCTCATCTCCGAAATAGGGATCCAAGCGGAAGACGGCTGGAGCGTACCACGGCCGAAACGTCGAGATTACGTAACAAACATGAGAAAAAACAGTCCGAACAATCTAAAGAGTGCAAATAATTACAATGTCTCATCTCCGAAATAGGGATCCAAGTGAAGACGGCTGGAGCGTACCACGGCCGAAACGTCGAGAGATTAGCGGCAACAAACATGAAAAACAGTCCGAACAATCTAAAGAGTGCAAATAATTACAATGTCTCATCTCCGAAATAGGGATCCAAGCGGAAGACGGCTGGAGCGTACCACGGCCGAAACGTCGAGATTACGGCAACAAACATGAGAAAAAACAGTCCGAACAATCTAAAGAGTGCAAATAATTACAATGTTCCACCTCCGAAATAGGGATCCAAGCGGAAGACGGCTGGAGCGTACCACGGCCGAAACGTCGAGATTACGGCAACAAACATGAGAAAAAACAGTCCGAACAATCTAAAGAGTGCAAATAATTACAATGTCTCATCTCCGAAATAGGGATCCAAGCGGAAGACGCTGGAAAGGTACCACGGCCGAAACGTCGAGATTACGGCAACAAACATGAGAAAAAACAGTCCGAACAATCTAAAAGAGTGCAAATAATTACAATGTCTCATCTCCGAAATAGGGATCCAAGCGGAAGACGGCTGAGCGTACCACGGCCGAAACGTCGAGATTACGGCAACAAACACGAGAAAAACAGTCCGAACAATCTAAAGAGTGCAAATAATTACAATGTCTCATCTCCGAAATAGGGATCCAAGCGGAAGACGGCTGGAGCGTACCACGGCCGAAACGTCGAGATTACGGCAACAAACATGAGAAAACAGTCCGAACAATCTAAAGAGTGCAAATAATTACAATGTCTCATCTCCGAAATAGGGATCCACAAAGACGGCTGGAGCGTACCACGGCCGAAACGTCGAGATTACGGCAACAAACATGAGAAAAAACAGTCCGAACAATCTAAAGAGTGCAAATAATTACAATGTCTCATTCCGAAATAGGGATCCAAGCGGAAGACGGCTGGAGCGTACCACGGCCGAAACGTCGAGATTACGGCAACAAAACATGAGAAAAAACAGCCTGAACAATCTAAAGAGTGCAAATAATTACAATGTCTCATCTCCGAAATAGGGATCCAAGCGGAAGACGGCTGGAGCGTACCACGGCCGAAACGTCGAGATTACGGCAACAAACACGAGAAAAAACAGTCCGAACAATCTAAAGAGTGCAAATAATTACAATGTCTCATCTCCGAAATAGGGATCCAAGCGGAAGACGGCTGAGCTGTACTTCACGGCCGAAACGTCGAGATTACGGCAACAAACATGAGAAAAACAGTCCGAACAACTAAAGAGTGCAAATAATTACAATGTCTCATCTCCGGAAATAGGGATCCAAGCGGAAGACGGCTGGAGCGTACCACGGCCGAAACGTCGAGATTACGGCAACAAACATGAGAAAAAACAGTCCGAACAATCTAAAGAGTGCAAATAATTACAATGTCTCATCTCCGAAATAGGGATCCAAGCGGAAGACGGCTGGAGCGTACCACGGCCGAAACGTCGAGATTACGGCAACAAACATGAGAAACAGTCCGAACAATCTAAAGAGTGCAAATAATTACAATGTCTCATCTCCGGAAATAGGATCCAAGCGGAAGACGGCTGGAGCGTACCACGGCCGAAACGTCGAGATTACGGCAACAAACATGAGAAAAAACAGTCCGAACAATCTAAAGAGTGCAAATAATTACAATGTCTCATCTCCGAAATAGGGATCCAAGCGGAAGACGGCTGGAGCGTACCACGGCCGAAACGTCGAGATTACGGCAACAAACATGAGAAAAAACAGTCCGAACAATCTAAAGAGTGCAAATAATTACAATGTCTCATCTCCGAAATAGGGATCCAAGCGGAAGACGGCTGGAGCGCGTACCACGGCCGAAACGTCGAGATTACGGCAACAAACATGAGAAAAACAGTCCGAACAATCTAAAGAGGCAAATAATTACAATGTCTCATCTCCGAAATAGGGATCCAAGCGGAAGACGGCTGGAGCGTACCACGGCCGAAACGTCGAGATTACGGCAACAAACATGAGAAACAGTCCGAACAATCTAAAGAGTAAATAAGAAGGTGCTTTCATCAGTAAACCTATACGCCATCTTTTAATAAACACGAACTGGTATCGGAAAGTTTCAGGATTCTATGTGGTGTAAATATTTTGTTCTATCGAGGTATATATTTTGGTATTTCAGTTAATATCTATCTATATAATAATTCTGCTTGTTCCTTCCTTACTTAGTTACTTAGTTCCTCCGTCCGTTATACACTTACTCTCTACACGAGCTTTTCCTCACCCTCTGTCGTTTTACTCTCCTCGGCCTTTCTCTCACCTTTGCCAAACAGAAGGATAGTAAAGAGTGAAAGAGTAGGAGGAGAGAGCATATAGCATTACCGTATCAGTAGCAGCTTAAGCTGGTGGTTGTAGCAGTAATTGTGTGTGTATATGTGTGCGTACTGTACAATATAGTAAACATAGGTAGGTTTATTGTCATATTCCGCGATCTAATAACGAAATTTCTGGCCTCTACACCCTTAGCCATTATTCAGTTGGTCTTTTCTGTTTACAATGGACACAGGAGCCATGATTTTTCAGTCATTAAAAAACATTTTCTTTTTCAAATTCTCTCACAAAATAGCGTACAGTATTTTGGTTATGGTCTGTGCATACACCTCTTAATATAATATAAGATTGCAGTAAATTAGCTTCTATGGACATTACTTTTATATATATTTTAATAAAATTACACTCTGTGTTATCGTTATTTTATTATCCAATACTTTCATGTTTGAAGACGTTACTATCATTTGTAGTATGATAAAAAATTTTCCAGGAAATAATAATTTTTCTTTCCGTGGAAATTCCACGGGTTCCGCTAGTCATTTATAAATGACAGTGGAGTGACGTTATTAAAAGCATCCGCACTTTATTAGGAATCTAAAAAATAGTATTAGAAATTTCCCAGACTGTAAATGCTGTTATTGCATTATTCAATAGAAATATACATTTTGAATTTACAATTATTATTATTTACATGTATAAGTCGGGTGGCCTCATTAAAAATATAGACAAATATTGAAGCTCCCAATTACGTCCAAATAATTATATTATTTTAATACTTCTGTTATCTTTAAAAAGAGTTAAGTTTTGATTTTGATTTTATTAATAAATTTCCACCTTTATGAACTGTCACTTTTTTAAAATCATTTCACCCCAAGCAAGGCAGTTTTACTGCCACTGATGCTCAGGGGGTTACATACGAGGAAAGTTATGAGAAAGAGGGGGAGGTTATAGGGGGTGTCAGGAAGTGGGTAAGAGAAGGGTGAGAATACTGGTGTGATGAGAGTAGAGTGAACGGAGGAAAGAGCATGTGAGAAAGGATGCGAGTCAGTGAGATAGTAGATGACTATTGACTTTACATTTAAATTCTTGGATATTGTAGTTTTCGGGGAAGAAAGTAAACGGATGGGAATTCCACAGGCGGGAAGTGCGAGAAAAGAACAGAAGCTGATAGAGTAAAAGTTTTGGTTATATGTATGTGTTTCACTATAAAAGGTTGAGACCTAGTTGCTAGTCTAGTAGCTCGAGTAAATTCATACATAGGAGACACCAGTGAGCTAAGTTCATTGGAGCGTGTTGAGGGATTTTTATTACATGACATCTCCATTATGCCTTTCTTTTACTTAAATACATAACGATGCGTCCTGTTGGAAAGGATTACAAGGAGGTTTTTTCCATCTGAATCTATCCTGCACATTTATAAATCTACCATCCGCCCGTGCATTGAATACTGTTGCCATATCTGGTCGGGTGCCCCTGCTATTCTCCTTGGGCTTCTAGACAAGGTACAGCGGATGGTCTATAATGTAATCGATACCTACTTAGCAGACCGTCTGCAGACTCTCTCTCATCGGCGCGACGTGGCTTCGCTGTGTCTCTTCTATAAATACTTTCACGGCTTCTGCTCCGATGAACTTAGATCACTGGTGCCCCCTAGGTTCGAATTTGCACGAGATACTAGATTAGCAACTAGATCATACCCTTTTACAGTGAAACCGATAAAATGCAACCGCAACTTCTACTCCAAAAGTTTTTTCTCTCGCACTTCCCGACTGTGGAATTCCCTTCCACATGACTGCTTCCCCGACGGCTACAATCTCCAGGAGTTTAAATGTAAGGTCAATAGAGACCTCCTAACAAACTAACTTCCATTCTTTCAAACACTCTTCCCACCCACTTCTGACATTTCCTATATCTAACCACTCTTTCTATTTATCTCCCCCTATGTAGCCCCAAGCAAAATAGTGGCAGTGGAATGCCTTGCTTGGGGTGAAATGATTAAAAAAAGAAAAAAGAAAAAAGAAATAAAAAAAAGAAATCCATGTTACCACAATATTAATGATAAAATTCCGAGTCGTTGAGTTTCAAATTACCTCGATCCATTAATTCACGATGAATTTGTGCTTAACGCTTCTCAGTCTCATTTTGCACATAACGCTAAGAAAATTTTCGAGATAGCTTTGTCATTTATTGGGCAAATAAACTTGTACAAATCAAATCAATTATACATGTTGCAACAGAACTAACCCACTCATATACCTCCCCAAATAACTCTCTCGTACTGGTAAACCTTTAGTGGCAACGGTGTCTTAATCGAGCACAGTGTTTCTCACCGGCCGTGTTGCGACAAAATAGTGTACCGTGTGTTCCTCTTTAGTATGCCAGGTGTTGCAGCAAAATCCGACACTTGAAAAAAAAAAAGAAGCGAAATAACCAATAAAAACAAAAGTTGTATATGCAGAGATCCTACAGTTTATTTAGCAACCGTTAGACTTACATACTACATTATTTTGCAATGTAACCGCCGCCGGCAGCGACCACCATCTAAAGCCTGGAGCAAAATGAATCATACGCTTTGGTGATTACGCCCTTGTCTATAGCGGCAAACCTACCACGATGGCACCTTTCACAGAGTCGACTGTGTTGTAGGCGTTCTTATTGGTCTTGGCCTCGATCATACCCGAGAAGAAAGAGTCACGGGCGTTGCAGTCGAGTGAGGAGGCGGCCACAACACCGGTGACCAGTGGTGAGGAGCATTGTTGAAGAGCCACGCCTGGGTCATCTTGGCCTTATGTGTAGGAGCGGATTCCTGCTGAAAGACGCAGTGACTCTCAGGCTCTTTTGAAAGAAAAATGAAGGCATGACGCCCTCTCCGCTGGAGATGACGCCAAGGACCATGATGGAGGCAAACTTCGTTTGCTTCACAACGGGAACCTTCACGATGTCTTTACAGATCCCCGTGTCGTTCTGCCTGTTGCTCGTCTGGTCCTCGATTAAATTCTTTTCATCAGAGATTAACCTCAGCATCCGAGGGGATCCGTACTTGAAACTCGTTCAGCAAAGCCCCATTAATATTTTCTTCTAGGGCATGTTCAAGATCAAGACCAACAAGCACGCCTACAACATGGTCTACTCTTTGAAAGCTACCATCGTGGAGGCGTTCGCCTCTATGGATAAAGACATGGTCGCCAAAACGTGTGACTCATTCGCGCCCGTCTTGAGATGGCTGTTGCCGCCGGCGACGGTTACATTAAAAAATAATGTAGTATGTAACTTTAATTGTTGCTAAATAAACTTTCGGTTTCTGCACATACAAGTTTGTTTTTATTGCCTATTTCATTTTCGTTATGTCAACTGTCGGATTTTGCATATATATATATATATATATATATATATATATGTATCTGTGTGTGTGTGTTTAGGGATTTTGGGGGTAAGTAGTAATGGTACAGTGTTAGTATCTGAATAAATAATAAATATTAAACTTTTTCAAATAATTTTTTCACTATTTTTCGATTAGGTTATTACCTCAGCCTTAAGACGGAGAAATTGTATTTGGTCGCGTTTACTTTTTTGTTTTTCTGTTTGTCCGTGGTCAAGATATCTCAAGACCCGCTGGATAGATTCGGATAAAGCTTTCAGGGATGATTGGCCTCATGGCAAGTCCAAGTGATACGATTTCGGGTTCGATCCGGCACGGGATAAAGTTTCTGGTTTATATTTTTCGTTTTTTTTTTTTAAATAAAATTTAACTTTTACTTTTACTTTTCAACTGTCAAATACATAATTAACTCTCCTATATCATTTTAAATACTAAATTACTTCCCCTGTTTTATTTTAAGTATGCATATAATTTTGAGAGTGGTCGAGTTCATTTTCTATATTTTAATTTGTTTAATTTAACTTTTTAAAATTTTCACTTATTTATATAAATGAATATTAATCTTTTTCATATAATTTTATTCAACATCCTTTGTTTAATTCAAAATTTTAGAATGTTATATTGAATTTTGAATTAATATAAGCGAAGTTTCCGATAATCCTGTAGTAGTTAGGAGGAAGAAACTCTAAAGAAGAAATGAGGGTTTGATTATTATGCTTACAAAAAACATTGGAAAATCGAGAAAAACACCAGGCACAGTATTTACACTAAATAAACTGCACAAATAGTTGAATAGAAACATTGAAATAAAGTAAATTCAAATTTGGCTGTGTGTTTTTTCTTGTTTTTTTTTATTTTTTTATTTTTTTAAGCTATGCTTTTGATATGTCCCGGAATATATATATATATATATATATATATATATATATATATATATATCATTCAAGGTAGTTAAGTGGTTAAGGCAAATGTAATGGGGTAGAACAATCTAGTACGTCGACATAATAGACGGTACTCGGCGTATATAGTATCCTGAGACGTAGGCGTAGATAATAGACGTAGGTAGATCAATAGTCGTAGATCTCTAGTGGTAGATCAATAGACCTCTAGTGACAGATCCCTGGACGTCCTCGCCTTAGTCTATATTTATGGCTGACACCAGCCAATCATATTCCAGTGAGAGTGAACCACGGTCTATACATATTCATTACCTATTCATTATATCGGCTTTTGTTTCATATCATTTAAATGCATACCCTTAGAAATCTTTCTAAGCGTGCCTTGATATTTTCATTTACTACTAGGTTGCTTAAAAAGTTTGAAAAATACTGATCTAGCTAATGTATTTCCATTATGAGGGTGATATTTGTGAAACGTATATGTGGGAGGTAGTTCTACCACATATTGTATTACATCATTTACGTACCTAATGAAAATATTTAAAACCTTTACGTACCTCATGAAAATATCCAGGATCTTTGAAAAACTGCGAAAAATAAGCTTTACCCTCTCATTGCACTAGATGGATCGTTGGTCGTAACCGAGGCCATTGCAGACAACTTTTGCTTGGGATAAAGGGAATTTTTTTACCTGGCCTGAGCGTTTGAAGGAGGGCTTGGAGAACCTGTTACTAAGAGGCCAGATAGAGGGATAAAGAGACAGGGGAAAGCAGCGGGTAACATATTGAAAGGACCTGATCAGGTGGATGACGAACGAGGCTTGCATGATTCAACAGGAGAAAACGTGCTAAGAGCCACCAGGGAAAGGGAGATGTGGTAAGCCATGATCGCTTACGTTCTGAAAGGACATGGCACATAAAAGAAAAATAGTGTTTCTTGCGTTAAGCCTGACCCTGTATCGCATCCCATCTCAGTGGGGAGGTAAGTACTGGCGTTCTGCGACCCAGATGATTATGATCAATGTGTAGTATGTATTACAGTAGCAGCCAACAGCCACCCATCGACTATAGACATCAGCAGCAGTTCTAACTAGCAAGTTATGATCATCTTCCGTTTGACATTGGCCATCATTCCAGCTCTCTCAAGTAGGCATCTTTGACTAGTTTCAACAGGCTTACGTTTTCAGAAACGATAAGCGATAAACTGTCCTCTTCAGCAACCACAATACTGTCCTTTTCAGTACAATGATATTTACCACCTCTACACAAGCTTGTAGTGTCAGCATCTGCCTAGGGCACTACAAAATTATTTTTTATATATTATCTTTAGCAAAAATATACTTAGCTAAATATATTTTTACTCATGTCTTTGCTTTATTTGTTGTCTCCCGTCATTCAATATCTGTTTGTGGGTAACATACAACCCGCAAAAAGACAGCATTACTCGCATTACGATTTTCTTCCCTCCCTGGAAATATTACACTGGGATCAAGGTGTAGTATTTATTCTTCTCACCTCTAAAGGTCAGTTAGTTAAGTGCTGTACGTGATACACGCTTGGGCGACTGACTAGTTAGAAGATTGCCATTACTTTTTACGGCAGACTGGTTGACAGCCAAGACTATAGAACCCATTCTGTCCTGTTATTTAACCCATAACTGTAGGTAAGAGACGAATTATTACCTTTCTTAAGAGTATTTACGCGTAATAATGGTAACGGTGTTATTAACAGTTTCTGTAAAGGAAACAATCGGCATTCATTGATTGAATTCTACATGGGTGACGCTTCTCTTCACTTCATAGAGTGGGGATCAAAATGTAGTATCTGTTTTCATAATCTCTAATAGAAACGGTGATATACTCGTTTCCTTATGAAGAAACGTTCGGCATTCATTGACCGAGCAGCCAGTATTACTTTCAGTTGAATTTTACAAAATATTTGTATTAAAAGAATTTGTCAAGAACGAAAGTTTTCTCGACTCCAGTAAATGCTATTGGTCTAACAAGCAACGATTTGAGGTTTCTTTCCTAACCTTATGTTCAAAGTTGTGTCGAACGTCAAACTCTTGTGTGATTTTCTCTTCATGTTACATATGCTATCAATTTTAATTATTGAATGTATTTGAAAATCCCCCAGTGACGTGCTCTCTATTGTTGGGTACAGTTCTATATGATTGAGTAGCGCCAGTTTACAAAGTTCGAAGAAGAATGGTCCTCGTTAAGATATTACGGACTTCATTCCCTCTAAGTCATTTTAGCAACTGATCTGCTGAAGCGGTTTTATACAGCTGAAACTTCAGATATTTCTGAACAATCTTGATGCTATTTATTATATCCCTATGAAATTCTCTATCTGACAAGTGTCTTTTACGACATTACTGGAGTTCTTAGGTTAATGTGTTTGTTTTGATTTGCATTTTCGGTAAAATAATTCTCATAAAGCGGCCTATTCCATGTTTAATTTCCTTTAATTTCTACTGTGTCCGTCGTATGGTAATAAACATTCGGCAGCAAGACCTCTTATCGAGAGAGAATATCTTTTGAATAGTGAGGCACCAGTTTTTATTTGCTGTTGTTCTCAGGTCCACCCCAACCCGGGGCTTTAGAACTTGTTAAAGTCCTTTCTGTGGGCAAATATTGAATCCCCAAACAAAAACAAGACTATGATAGTTAAAGAAATTCATTTTGATGTTAAAATTAACAGCAATAAACATATATATATATATATATATATATATATATATATATATATATTTCATCGGTGGTTGAAGCTATACAATTATACTTAAAATGTTTTTGAGTGAAGCCATAAAATAACGTATAATATATTTAGATTTTGAAATCAAATAACCGATAGAGACCGTTAGGGAGCTAAACAAAACAACCAACGAATCCCTAACCAGTATGTAAAATTTGCTATAATTAACACGTATGTGGTGCAGTGGATATCGGCATTGAACGAGAAAGTGTAGAGGCGAGTTCTAATTCCAGTTGAATCCGATGCATTCACTTACGATCAAATATCCTTAGGAAAGGTATTAAACCGTCTCTTCCCTCCAACAATGATTTGCATAACAAGACAGGCTGGATTCTATAGCCTTGCTTTGCAACCAGTCTACCGCATAAAGTAATAGCAACCTACTTCGGGAAAATCTTATTCGAGCGTGTGTCACGTATGGAACTTAACTGAATAACTGATGTATTTTAAATGTTCCGTATTTAATTATTCCACATCTTCAATTTTCATCATAGATTAAAAATAGGGTTTCCCACTAATTTCATTGACATGGGTTTATCTTTTCGTCAGACATTTTAGGGAAAATAATCACAAATTCCAGTTGAATTCATTGCATTTACTTACGCGCATATACCTTTGGGAAAGGTATTAATCCGTCTCTTCCCGCTATACCTATGGGCTAAATAGCAGGACAGATTGTGTTCTATAGCCTTGGCTGACAACCAGTCTACCGCAGAAAGCAATGGCAACCTACTGCGGGATAATCTTCTGCCCACTCAGTCATGTCTCTTTCGAGACATGATCGCCCAAGCGTGTTTCACGTATGTCGCTTAACTGACTTACTGAATCACTAACGATACAGAAAGTTAATTCACTGAAAAGAATTCAAGACGAAAATCTTGGCAATATATTTAGAATATCTTAAACTAAATAGGATTATGTGAGAAATGCAATCTTTTCTCTCTTTCATTGAAATTACAAAGAGTTGATAATTTTAAAAGCCTTAAAATGTTTTCTGCATAGATACTCTGTGACAGATTGGCTTCTTTAATGGCACATTCGATGAGAAAAAAGTTTCAGGCAGTTTTCAATTATGAATGCTTGTTTTGTTAAATGTGCGTGATGTTATTTTTTATATAGTGTCGCGTGACTCAAAATCGAAACTCATTCAAAAGATACGAGTTACAGCACGAAATTCTGATTTCTTTATTTCGTAAAAATTACTGAAGTCCATCGAAGCTTGAAAGCTTACCAAAACTTAACACGAACTGTGGATAGTTCTTTTACACGTTCAAAACTTAAAATCTGGAAACTAATCCGCCAAGAAGAAAAAAAGCAAAAAACACCCTAAAATATAAAAATCATAACGTTTCTGTCATCTTTAATAGAACTTGTGGAGTAAAATGACATAGTCTCAACACGTTTGTCTTGCTAGTGTGAGTTTCGTAGCACGTAGGTGTAAGTGGTATGAAGTTGCTAGCCCTATGCACAATCAGTATTGTATTTCTAAATCTTGCTAATCAAAGCTAGAGATTTCATTTCCGACTGCATTTTTCCTTGCATTTCGATCTGATAGATCGATTCAGTTCGTTTTTTTTCACCTGAATGTCGTGACTGACAGTCGAAAGGCTGACACCAACAATATCCGCGATCTCTCTGTAAAGCTTTTGCCAGTGTGTTCGTGTATCCTTACAATTTTCGTACTCTTCCTTGAAGTAACGTCTATCGCAAGACAATGGATCGACTGCTGAGACAATACAGACGCTTGATTGATCTGATCCAATCTTTCTTATCTAACCGCATAATGAATGTCGTCTTGAATGGGCATGCCTCCACATCTTACCGCATACACGCTGGTGTCCCCCAGGGCTCTATCCTAGGCTCGACGCTTGTTCTAATCTTCATAAATAATCTCCCAGATGTGATCAAATCCAAGTAAGCATCTACGCAGACGACACCACCATTTACTCCCACATCAGTAACAAAATCTGGTAAGGCGGGCAAACATAACCTCACTACTGATCATGTGAAGGACTTCCACTCAGTGGTGGACTGGGGTAAGAAGTGGCACGTACATTTCAACGCTTCTAACACTAAACTCCTATCTGTCAACCATCACAGGCAATCTCTCCTGCCACCAATAAGCATGGACCAAGCAAGTTATCCTGAAAGCAATACATTGCGCCTCCTCGGCCTTGCCTTATCTTCTGACCTCAAGTGGAATAATTACATTGAATCAACAACTGAATCCACTGCTAGAAAGTTTGGGTGACTGCATTGGGCCAGGAAGTTTTTTGTGCCGGAATCTATTACTCACATATACAAACTAACCTCCGAACAATGCATAAAATACTGTTGTCATATGTGGTCAAGCACTCCAGCTATTCATCTCAGTATTCTGGACAGGCTTCAAAGGAGAATCTGTAATGTTATTGGTCCCAAACTAGCAGCTCGACTCCAGCCACCTTCTAATCGGCTGGGGCTGCCCTGTGTATCTTGTATAAATATTTTCATGGCTTCTGCTCTGACGAAAATGGGTCACTGGTGCCCCTCCACAAGAATTTACTCGGACAACCAGAATAGCAACAAAGTCTCACCCTTTTACAATTAGATCAGCGAAATGCAGGCGACAATTCTACTCCATCAGCTTCTTTTCTCGGGCTTTCTGCATATACTTGCTTTCCTAACGGCTACAACCTCCAGGAATTTAAATGCAAATTCAAATCCCATCTCTTATCCACTTAACTCCAGCCTTTTCTACATCACCCCGTGTATGTTGTTCTTTTCTTTTCTCTCTACCTTCGCAACGGTCTTCACTTCTGTGTTCACAACCTTCTCTTGCCCTTTCTCTTTCAAACCCTGTAGCTGTTTCGTCTTTTTCTTCACTCTCCTCCTGTCTCCTCCTGTCTAATACTTCAAATCTCTTATGTAATCCCCTGCACATCAGTGGCGTGACGCCTTTGCTTGGGGTGAAATGATTAAAGAAAAGAAAAACTGACCGAATGTTGAAAGCAAGGTTGTTTCAGTTAATTTGCACAAGTGTGTATATATAAAATTGTGTGTATGCGCGGGTGTGTGTATGTTTGCGTGGGTGTGTCTTTGTTTCAGATTGACCCTGGAACACTAACCATCAATTTAAGTTACACCACTGCTAACCGTGAGTATATCATATCCGATTTCGAAAATATCAACAAAAGATTAAATATAAACCTTTATTTGAAATATTTTGCATACAGACACTTCAAACTTTGTAATTTGAGTTAACATTAACAGGAACTAAAAAACATTATTTATGTAAGGAAATCGTGTACTGAAAATTGTAATTAAATTGTAATTAAAATGACGTCATTTGCCCTGAATACTATATGCCCATGGTTAGTGTTCTCGGGTTAAAAAATCATTGAGTGGCATACACACTTGTACGAGCATACCTCTTTCGATTCATAATTTACTAGGCAGTTGTTTTTCTCACAAACGACTGACGATTTTTTTCTGCTGTAGCTCGGTTGCCAACCAAGGTTACAGAACCTACTCTCTCTTGTTATGGAGAGATGGATTGATATCTTTCACAAGGGTTTTTGCGCGTAAGTGAATGCAACGAACTCGACCAAAATTCGAACTCGGCCTTTCGATTTCTCATTCTGAAACGATATCTATTACATCACAGCACATATTCAATGTTAAGAAAATTGTTGAATGATGTGTAGGCGTAACGTTGCCACTATCAGCGCTGAAAATTGACGTGGCTCTCTACCGAAAGCCATTATGTTCAATAGAAAATTATTAATCTACTGCTCCACCCCCTGCCAGCAGATTGGACACATTTTACCATGTTGAGTATGAAGGTTTATCTTGATGCCGTGCACTTCATGACAAATAAACTACTGAAAAAGAGCAAATTTGACGTTAAACATCATTACAATTTGACACTATGTATATGTACTAGCAGTATAGCCATGGGTTGCTCGGGTGTAATGAAAGCTTTAAAACTAATCCATGGTCCTGGAGCTCAGACTCTTTGGACGTTGGCACGAAAGATTAAAATGCAATAGTTGTTTTCAGTTAAAGCGAAAATGTAGACTGAAAGAAAAATGAATGGATGTAAGTCAAATTTTGATTTTCTGGTATCGATATTTAATAAGTTTTTTCTTCGTAAACTGAATTTTGAAGGCTAAATAAGTCCTCTGAGTAAATGGTATCATGGCTGAGACTAAGAACTACAATTATACCTACTTAGAGCCAAACCCGAAGCAAAAACGAAAATAAAAGGCCTGAAAAAAATAGACATACAGGCAGATAAACACACACACACACAAACATCTTGCCTTTTATATATATATATATTATCGATTTTTTGCAGTATTGTAAGAACTGCATCCTTGAAACTTCTGTCTATAAGTATATCAAATTTGCTTAAAATCAGACCACTCCTTCTATAACCCGATTTTTTCGATTTTTGATATTTATCGGGGGTACCTCGACACAAAACCTAGCTAAGAACGCTCGCAGACCCTCATAGTACAACTGTGTAAATTTTCAAGAAAATTGGTTCAGCCGTTTCCGAGTCTATAGGTAAAGGACACACACGCACACAGACACACACACACACACATACACACACATCCACACACACACAGACAAAGTTCCATTCATAAATAAGTTTATAGATAGATAGATATTGATTGATTAATTGTTTCAGTACTTAGTTTTTGGTCATAACAAAATTAGACCAGTACACAGTTGTATTAAAAAGTGTTCAATACAATTATATTGGTTGAATATTACTCATTTGTAAATGAATTATTACGCGACCTAGGTTTGAAATTGAAATTGAAATATGTAAAAGACCCAGACATAACGTGGAGAATAGCGAAAACCGCCAAGCCTTACAACAGTAGCAAAATATGTAGACAGTGTCAGGAAGAAAATCTAGCGATTATGTTATTCCCAAACAAAAATGAATTCTTGAATTATAGAACAAAATTTTGGACTAAGTTTAACGATACCATAAAATACCTATTAGGTTTGTACAACCATGGATGAAAACGTTATAATTTCTTCTAATTTTAAAAGTTGCGAGTTCAAAAATTCCCCGTTACGTGAGCGTTCAAAAAAATCCCCGTTCTTAAAAAACAACGGTAAAAAAAAAATAACGATAAAAGACACCATATGGTCGGATAATAACTCGTTTACAAATGAAGAATATATACATATATATATAGTTTTTATCAACAGATTGTGGATGTGCAGTTGACACCATCACGGCTCGATGGTTATATAGACGAGTTCGAATTCTATTCAAACTTGACGAATTCACTTTCTCACACATACCTATACTGAAGTTTTAATTGATAAACACTTTAACTATTCACCAACTCTAAAAAGAAATAATGAAAAGATCAGCTATAGTTGCATCAATGTTAAATTTTATTGTTGTTCCACTGAAAATTTACGGAAATTTTGTTTCTGCCATTATTGAATGAATTTAGGCAATATGAATTACAAAACATCACTGCTCTCTCTAAATATTTCAGGCAATTTAAGGATGGTATTAATACATTATTTATCATTGGTTTTGGTTTGGTTGTTTTTATGGCATATCAACCTCTAAATTTTATTTATTTATTGCTAGTAATACCTTTTTCTTTCAACAATTTATTGTTGTTTTTATATAAGTTTTGTGTCTAGTAATACTTTTTCTTTTCGAGTATCAAGATTCATTGCGATTTGTTTTCAAGGGCAGGGTCTCCAGATCCTACCCTGTTATTTAACCTATAACTGGAGAGAAGTAGACGGATTAATACCTTTCCCAAGAGTACCAGTGCTTAGGTGAATGCAGGGTATTCAACTGGAATTCGAACTCGGCTCACATTATTTATCATCTGAGGTATTATAGCAAGAGCCATATGTTACAACGGGAAAGGATATCGATATAATTTATGTCTTGTTGAAAAATTAGTCGTCTTAAAACACTTAGCTTATTAAATAAGAGAAATAAATTGATAGTCATATGTAGACATAATAAAAATTATATGCTTACTGTGTTGATCTAGATTAAATTTTAATGTAAATTACGTTTTTTACAAAAGAACAAGAAATCTCACTTTATGATTAATATTAAATATCAATATTAAAAACTTCACAATATTTTTTACATATATATAGAAATCCAGTTTATCTTAAAAGCCAAATATATATTGTTTTAAATAAAACAACTTCAATCCAAGTCTTATAGATAACCAGATATTTTTAATAAGAATTTAAATGACTATAGTCTATACTCAGCACCTGAAGTTTGAGTTGTGCATAAAATTCCGAGTCGTGCTATCGGAGATGGATAAATGTATATTCATTAATATATGCTTAATAGTTCTGTTGCTATACAACGAGCACTGTTTTATTAACACCAGCACTATATATGTGATATATCAAAATTATATTTATGTATTGATTTTAGTCTTTTTTAGGTGCGTTGTGGTGCAGTAGATATCGACTTGGAACGAAAAATTGGGAGCCGATTTCGAATTTCAGTTGAATTCATTGCATTCACTTACGCGCAAATACCCTTGGGAAAGGTATTAATCAGTCTCTTCCCTCCAATTATGAGATAAATAACAGGATATATTGGGTTTTATAACCTTGTCTGGCAACCAGTCTACCGCAAAAAGCAATGGCAACCTACTGCGGGATAATCTTCTACCCAGTCAGTCATGTCTCTTTCGAGACATGATTGTCCAAGTGTGTTTCGGCTTACGGCCATATCACATTGAATACACCAGTTTTCGCTCTATCACCGAAGTTAAGCAACGTTTAGCCTGGTTAGTACTTAGATGGGTGACCGCTTGGAAATGCCTTTAGTGACGGATGTGCGTTGTGGTGTAGTGGATATCGGCTCGGAAAGAGAAATCGGTGAGCTGAATTTTAATTCAAGTTGAATACCCTGCATTCACTTAAGCTCTGGTAATCTTGGGAAAGGTATTAATCCGTCCCTTCCCTCCAGTTATGGGTTAAATAATAAGGGTAGGATTTGGGGACCCTGCCCTTAAAAACAAATCCCAATGAATCTTGTTACTCAAAAAGAAAAAAAAAGTATTACTAGACACAGAACTTATATAAAAACAACAATAACTTGTTGAAAGAAAAAAGGTATTACCAGCAATACATAAATAAAATTTAGTTGACAATAAATGACCCGCCGAGGTTTATATGCCATAAAACCAAAACAACCAAGTGTGTTTCATTTATGGCACTGAACTGACTATTAGAGGTGTAATAAAATAGTTATACTTCGTAGCCTAGCCTTAATTAGGATAGAGAACCAATTAACTTGGACTCTTCCACTAAAAACGCCATTGTTCCTGACAAAATAAGTTGACTGTTTTATACAAGATCGAGATCACTATAAGAAGAATGAGGTGAAAAATCTTTTTTATTAAGCACAAGCACAGGTATAACAACTTAATGAGATTACGAATTTATAGATTTAAGTCCGAATTTATAGATTTAAGTCCGAATTTATAGATTTAAGTCCGAATTTATAGATTTAAGTCCAACACGCGACGTACAATTATTAGAATTTGTGAAAGATCTACTCTCAGAAATAGACAAAATTAAATTCACTACAGCTGCCGACAATCCACAGCAAACAAGCTTAAGGACGTTTCAGTGATCAAAAAATCCGATAAAATAATTATCAGTGCAGACAGGATGGGTAAACATTACGAAATCGATCTGGATATGTACTATAAAGCAATTCACAAAGAAGTTAATAATTTTTATATGAAGGCACTTAAGAAATAACATCAATAGTGAAGCCAAAACCAAATAGATAATGAATTCAAAATTGATGATAGGATTTACAGATTCTACAAGCAAAACGCATTCATCCCAGTTAAAACCCACAAAGCAGATTTCCTAAACAATCCACAATACCGATCACTCATCTTAAGTAAATATAATATCAGTAAAATCCGTATATGAAACTAATAATGTTCATATTGGAAAACTGTAATGATATTCATATATGTTATTCATCTTCTTCTTCATGGGCTATGTCACTTCAGGACGTAAGTGGTTATGGACTTTCACTTAGCCCTTTCTCTTATCGTTCTCAATATTTTCCTCTTGGTAGCTCACCCAGACCTCGCTCCAATATTCATTTGATGAAGCATATCATTTATGTCTAGCGCTGTTTTCCCCGTCTGTCTTTCCTTCTATGCACCCGGCAGCAAAGCCTTTGATTCGGATGTTGTGAGAAGCATGGAACCATCTCTTAATTGCTGTTGTTCTTAGGTTTACCCTGACCTGGAGTAATAGCGTCTGTTTGGGTCCCAGCTATGGGTAAATTTTTACCCCCCCAAAAAAAAACTGGGATTAAAGCACCATGAAGGAATAGAAATAGACTTCTATAGAAATATATACATTAAAGCAGACATTTATAGAAAAAATATAGATTTTTGAAGGAAAGAAAGTTACTACTGTAACACATCTTTAAAAGAAAAAAAAAACGCCAAAATACGTTTTTAAAGAAAAAAATTATAACCAACCATACATTTTTAATACAAAACTAGAAAGCATCTTCAGTTTTTTAACATAAAATAATGATCAAAATCTGACTTAATCAACTTTCCCACTATAACCGAACATTAAAAAAGTACGTTAAAATCCTACCTTTTTGGCGTTAAATAAACAACAGATGTTGATGTGCCGTTAAACAAGACTCAAACTCAAACCCAGACTCCATTCGTTCTGTGAGTATTAAATTCTCCAGGCTTCCTTCCTCATTACGTGTCCCAGGAACCTCAACTGTCTCTTCCTGATGTTAAGTATGAGTTTTCTTCTCGATTGCATCCTCTCCAGTACCTTGCTCACATGTTCATGTTATCCTCACTATTCTTAATGTTCTTATAACACACATAGCTCTGGTTAATAATACTGTAAGGGAACACTGAATCAAAAAATATTGAATAAAGAACAGGTTTAATCATATGAGAGGCATTGATTAAAAATACAGTAACAGAGAATACTGTAGTTCAGTGTGACAATGTGTATGGGTCAAATGCTCTGCCTTTGTGATGACCGTTCTTATGAGCATAAATTAATGTGGATATGTACCACAACCCTATTAACAAAGAAGTTAGTAAGTTATAATTTTATAATTTCCATATTGAAGGACCAATTATTACATCACAGCAAGTTCAGTACTTTTTCTTTGTATCTAATGCCATTTCGCTGTTCAATCACAAATCAATATGGATATGGACCACAAAGCTATTAACAAAGAAATTAATAAGTTATAATAACAATTTTATATTTACCATATAGAAGGACCAATATTAAATAACATCAAGTCCAGAACTTTTCCTTTGCATCTAATGTCATTTCACTGTTCAATCAGAAATCAATATGGATATGAACCACAAAGCTATTAACAAAGAAATTAATAAGTTATAATAATAATTTTATATTTGCCATATAGAAGAACCAATATGATATAACATCAAATTCACTACTTTTTTCTTTTTATCTAATATCATTCAATCAGAAATGTTTATATGTACCACAAAACTATTAACAAAAGAGTTAATAAGTTTTATAAAAAGGTTCCTAACAACTAGCATTAATAGTGAAACCAAGAAAGTAGCTAATAAATTGATGATAGGATTTACAAATCCGACAAACAACAAACATAAATCACAGTTTAAGACCACAAAACGAATTTCCTAAACAACCTACAATACTGATAACTTAACTTAACTAAAAATACTATCAATAAAATTAGCAAAATCATCCTTGAAAGAGCATGCAAATCCATAACAGATATTGTATAGGAATTAACCAGTGATATAAGACAGCAGAAGCCATAGAATGACTAATATAAAAAGGAAGAAAGAATGTACTTGCATCCAATTTGTGGCTTTTACTCTGCTAATGTCTCCTATCAAGTTAACAAAAAAAATAAGGTCCTAGCAGCAATCAATAAAGAAAAATCCTAAAGCAGGCACAAAAACTTATATTATTCCATAATGGTTATCTGTGGATCAAAAGAAATACTAATAGAAAAACTAAACAACCCACAATACTGATTACTCTATCTAGCTAAAAGTGATATTGGTAAAATCAGCAAAAGCTTCTTTGAAAGAGCATGAAAATCAATGAAAGATGTTTGAGGAATTAACCAGTGACATAAAACAGCAGAAGCCATTAAATGATTTACTAATACAAAAAGGAAGTGCATTCATGCAATTCAATATTTTTCCATCACCGAGTTTACATGTAAGCATATAAACAAACATCGGATTAAATAAGTTGATCCAAATAAATTTTTGTTGCAAACTATGCGTTTAATGTGCGTTGTGGTGCAATGGACATCGGCTCGGAACGACGATTCGGTGAGCCGAGTTCGAATTCCAGTTGAATTCCTCGCATTCACTTACGAACAAATACCCTTGGAAAAACATAATAATCCGTCCCTTCCCTCCAGTTATGGGTTAAATTATAGGACAGATTGAGTTCTATTGCCTTGTACCACTCTACTGTAGAAAACAATGGCAACCTACAGCGGGATAATCTTCTGCCTAATTAGTCAAGTCTCTTTCGAGACATGATCGCCCAAAGCATGTATCACGTATGGCGCTTAACTGAACTGATGTGTTTAATAAAAAAGGAGCAATCTCCCTTTAAGCTTAATATAAAAAAATGAATATTCATAACTCTAAAATAATTTTTAACATATATATATTTGAATCCAGTTTATCCTAAATGCCATATATATATATATATATATATATATATATATATATAAATTAAAAACTGTAATCCCAGTCTAAAATATAACTGTGCCGACATTGCAAAATCAGATATTTTTATGAAAATTTAAATTTTATCGGTCAGTCTACACACACCACCTGAAGATTGCGTTGTGTATGAAACTCTGAGTTTTAATCTATATATAACCACAAACGGACGACTAGATCATTCTAAACTTCCACCCCACATTTACTTCCATCGTTCTCATTAACAGCGGCGCCACTCCCATCACACTTAGACAGCAGTAAAATAAACAAAAAATGTCTACCCTTCCTTAAAACAAATCATAAATCTCAATATAAGAACTACCCAGACAAAGTAAATAAGGAAC
Source organism: Ascarosepion bandense (assembly GCA_037127315.1). Classification (NCBI taxonomy): domain Eukaryota; kingdom Metazoa; phylum Mollusca; class Cephalopoda; order Sepiida; family Sepiidae; genus Ascarosepion; species Ascarosepion bandense. The sequence continues at coordinate 357,183 of JBBBDQ010000215.1, forward strand.
AAGTCTTAAACTAAGTTACCTCTCCTAACCCATAGATATATCTCTAAGGCTACAATACAGCCAACAAAATTAAACTAAGCTTCCACCCCACATTCACTTAAGCATCATATCACCATAAATAAACCATTTTCACCATTTAATTTTCATTTCAACTTATCACCCGATGTGAAGCGCACATAGCAGCTTCGAAACGCAAAAATTTTTGTGTAGAGACACTATAAATTTATATAGCATTGTGAGAACCATTACAATATAATGCTCTACGTTGTATCGAGCACTCTTTATAAAAGTAAATGCATGAACAGTAGGTGAAAAAAAAAACTACGAGTTCTACAACTTTGTTACAATACACTATATATATATATATATATATATATATATATATATATACACTACTGGTCAGAATTATTGAACGCTCTAGTCTTAAAAATTATGTATTTAAATATTATTTTTAGTATTTATTGCCAATGGATAATTGTTAATGAAAATAGAATGGTGCTTTTGTTACTACTGTACAATAACATGTGCATCAAATAAATTTATAAATATTTAATAATTATTTTAAAGAGCACCTCTTAATCTGACGGCATACATAAAAATGAAGAAAATTTAGGGTGATTCGGACGAGTTTATCTTTGTTTCTTTGCCTTGTAAAATTTTGCAAAGTAATAATAACAAAAGAACTATTCTATTTTTATTTAGAATTATCCACATCTCAATAAATACTAAAAGTAGTATGAAACACAATTTTTTTTTAAATATTTAAGGCCGGTATTGTATGTATGTATGTGTATGTTTGTGTATGCATGCGTGTGGGGTGTGTGTATATGCATTTGCGTATATGTGTGCAGGTGTGTGTGCGTTTGCGTGTATATATTTGTGTGTGATGGCAGTTTGAAGACTTATATGATCATTCGGTTTATTGATCGCTCAAATTATGAAGTTTTCTGTAAGTATGCATAATAAGTATGCAGTGAGTGTTTGATTAATTGCCTATACTGGTTAAATCATCCCTCTCTCTCTATTTCTATCTCTCTCTCTCTCTCTCTCTCTCTCTCTCTCACACACACACACACACACACACGTGTGCGTACGTGTATTCTGTGCATTTCGGCAGCAAATATTCTTTAGTACTTTTTCTATATTTCTGAGATGAGGTAGTATCTATAGTAGTTACATTATTCGGACTATTGTCTTCATCTTTGTTGCCATTTGTACGACGTTTCGGCCGTTTACACTCCGGCCTTCTTCAGGTTCTAGTAAATTTCAACCGAACTATTTATTACAATTACTAACAATAACAATGAGTTATCTCCCTCTAACTAATCATGACTTCCAATCGAGGTACTACGCAAGGAACGGAGTTCATATACCCCATAATAATAAAGGATTCGTTTTGAAATACCTAGCACCTGAAAAAAGCCGGTCCTTATAACCATCGAAACGTCGTACAAATGGCAACAAAGATGAGTACAATGGCCCGAATAATGTAAATAATGGAAACATTCAGCATTCTTTGACTAAGCAGTCAGTGCTACTTTCAATGTTCTTAATGATGTGAGTTCAATACCAGGCTACAACAGTAGTGAACAAGTAACTTGCAGGGTTAGAGGGAGATAACTCATGACTACCAGAAGAGGCTCTAGGCAAAGAATAAGAATGATATACCTCAGTGATTGTAATAAAAGGTACGGTTCGAAATTCCTAGCACCTGAAGAAGACCGGAGCGTACAACCGTCGAAACGTCGTACAAATGGCAACAAAGATGAGGACAATGTTCCGAATAATGTAAATACTTTATATATTCTTTAATACAATTAACATTAAATCGACAGATATTTTCTGTCGGTTAATGCCAACGCTCAACTTTCATAAGTTACGAATTATCCTACTTAGACAAGGAGGAAATTCAGTCAAAAAATTTCCGAAGTTCATTACGGAAGAAAATTACAGGAAACGCTTTTTTAAGTGATCATCATTTTGAGTACCACAAGTCGTACAGGATAGATGCGCGGACGATGAAGGAAGAACTGGGTAGCGAAAATCACAGATATAAATTCTTGTCCTAAATATCTGAAATGGTTACGAGAATCTTTTCGGAAAAGAAACGCCTGGCTTTGGCCTGACCTGTGTATTCTCTGTCATGGCTATGTGCCTGCGTATTATACATTAGAGGTTTGCGACTTCCAGGAAAAGAAAGCCGTAACAGAAATAAATGATTAACTTCATTCGCCAGACTTTATATAATATACACTTTTATATTGTTATAGTCTTTCATCCCACTGTAAATTTAATTTTTTTTGGTGAGGAGCTATTTTTAAAAATGAATAATGTCCATTAAAGGAAAGAAACTTTAATAACATTACAGGTGAATACGATGACGTTAATGAATGACATCCCGAGAAACGTACCATCGGCAACATTGTTCCACAAAGTTTCACAAAGAGAGTGTTTTGTAGGTGAGAGTGGCCAGTAGTGTACGAATGGGAAGACAAGAGGGCCATTCATGGCAGTAAATTGTCAAGACTTGGATGCGTATGTGAAAAAGAATCAGTGCACGTAATTTTTTTTAGCCATAACAGAGCATTGGTATTATTTGACAAGAAAGAAAAAAACTCATAGTCGATTTTTCCAGTTCCACGTTAGATCCCAGTAATTATTTTTTATTCAGTAAAATTTTCGTTTTTGCTGTAAAATCAATTTCTTAGGTATTTCCTCGAGAATCTGATACAACGTTGGATTTATTGAACGCTTTGTATCGTTTTTATTGCAATCACATTGTTATGAGACACCAGAAAACAATAGGTTTACGGGAAAAAATGCCCAGATTATTTCGATAAAAAATCATATTTCGAAATACTTAATGCAATTCCACTATTTTTCATTGATTTTTGCGATTAATAATAAGGCATAAGAAAAGTTTTACAGGTCTTTATTAAAGTTCAGATCGGATACACAATTTAAGTAAGTAAAACAAATCTGGTGTTGAAAAAAAATGCATATTTTTGCTTTTTAAGTTCTGCACGGATGCTGCAGAAGAAAAGACGATTGATTACTCAGATGGAAATATTCCGGATAGAAGAATGTTTGTCTTGATTTTTTTTTTTTTTTTTTTTGCGAAGTCCAAGAACGACTAATATCCCTTGCAGACAACCCTATATTCTGGCTTCGTACATTTGATGGTCAGTTCGATAGTACTCTCAGCATCCTTCGAAAGAGCCATATTTGTTTTACCTAAGATCTTCTATTCGTCTGTTATGAGTTTCTTTAATATTCCCTGCTGTATAGATTAACTTTTTTTTTACATAGCTGTTGATCATTTTTTCTGCGTTTCGAACTTAATTTTCTTGTTTCTTAATATCTCGCTTAGTTTTTAGAAGGTATCGTATGGCACCTGAATGTACCATCGGATTTCCGTGTCACAAAAACTGCATATTGACCCGGTTGCGCGTTCCCCGCTAACTCTAGTGACGATATTTTTAAGATATCTAAGAGGTAGCAGAAAGCAGAAAGCCGGAAAAAAACGGATTCATGCCTTCAGCAAAGTTATTTTTAATGACTGAATTAATGAATAGTATTCCGGTAAACATACCATCGGCAACATTGCCCCACTAAGAGGGTGCTTTTTCGTGACAATAGAATATTAAGAGACAGGAAAATTTTGCTAGAAACAAAGAGAGTTTTGGATTGCTATGTGATGTCTGTCCCTCAGTATGGCAGTGAATGCTTGGCAATATAATCAAAGATGAAGGAAAAACTTGACGCAATTGAAATGTGGTTCTACAGAAGGATGTTGCAATTATCACGGATCGAACATGCGAGCAATGATGAGGTTTTAGAAAGGATGGAAATGAAAAGGAAATTAATACTGAGTATCAGCAAGAGATAACTGAAGTTCTTAGGACATGAGGAACGATGGTTGGGGAATCTGATACTCACAGGACAAAAAAGATAGAGGAAAACAGCGGATAATATATTTGAAGGACCTGAGCAGGTGGCTGGCAGAGTGGAGGCTTTGGGTGGGGTAACAAGAGAAAGCGTGCTAAGAGCCATTAGAGATAGAGAGACGTGGAAAACAATAATCGCTTACGTCCTGAAGGGACATGGCAAAAAGAAGAGGAAGAAGAAGAAGAAGAAGAAAAGAAGAAGAAATCAGTAGTGTGCTGATGGGAAAACCAGAGAGCCATTCATGCCAGTAAATTATCAAGAATTGTATAGGTATGAGAAAGACTATCAGTGCAGGCAATTATTTTTTTAGCTATAATAGAATATTGCTGTCATTTGACAAGTAAGAATAAACAAGTCGATTCTTCCACTTTTAATACTTTAGTTAGTTATTTTTTTAATACTTTGGTTAGTTATTTTCTTGTTTTTTACTATTTTAGTTATTTTCTTATTTTTTTAATACTTAGATTTGTTATTTTCTTGTTTTTTAATACTTTAGTTAGTTATTTTCTTATTTTTTAATACTGTAGTTATTTTCTTGTTTTTTAATAATTTGGTTAGTTATTATTTTTATTTTTTTAATACTTTGGTTACTTATTTTTTTATTTTTTTAATACTTTGGTTTGTTATTTTCTTGTTTTTTAATACTTTAGTTAGTTATTTTTTTTATTTTTTTTAATACTTTGGTTAGTTATTTTCTTGTTTTTTAATACTTTGGTTAGATATTTTTTTAATTTTTAAAAAATTTGATTAGTTATTTTTTAATTTTTTTAATACTGTGGTTAGTTATTTCTTTATTTTTCTAATACTTTGGTTAGTTATTTTCTTGTTTTTTCATAATTTAGTTAGTTGTTTTCTTATTTTGTAATACTGTGGTTAGTTATTTTCTTGTTTTTTAATAATTTGTTTAGTTATTTTTTATTTTTTTAATACTTTGGTTAGTTATTTTTTATTTTTTTAATACTTTGATTAGTTATTTTCTTGTTTTTTAATACTTTAGTTAGTTATTTTCTTATTTTTTTAATACTTTGGTTAGTTATTTTTTTTTATTTTTTAATACTTTGGTTAGTTATTTTCTTGTTTTTTAATAATTTGGTTAGTTATTTTCTTGCTTTTTAATACTTTGGTTAGTTATTTTCTTGTTTTTTAATAATTTAGTTAGTTATTTTCTTGTTTTTTAATAATTTGGTTAGTTATCTTCTTGCTTTTTAATACTGTGTTAGTTATTTTTTTAATACTTTGGTTAGTTATTTTCTTGTTTTTTAATACTGTGGTTAGTTATTTTCTTATTTTTTTAATACTTTAGTTATTTTTTTTATTTTTTAATACTTTGGTTAGTTATTTTCTTGCTGTTGTTTTTAATACTGTGGTTAGTTATTTTCTTGTTTTTTTAATACTTTAGTTAGTTAATTTCTCTTTTTTTTAATACTTTGTTTAGTTATTTAATGTCATGCTTGGATTTCCGTTTCACAAAAAACTGCAGAGGTTAAAACATGGACATTGACCTGGCCTAACGTTCTCCGTTAACTGTTCGAAGATTGTAGTGGCCATGGCTATGTTTGTCAAATTGGCCTTATGCCAAACACAACCGAAGTCTCAACAGTTTAAAATATAAGGTTGAATAAATGGTTGAAAAATTGAAAGATTTTGTATGTGAAATATGTGTAATGTTATTAATAGAACTAAATTAAAAAAATTATAAGTGGTAAAATAAAATGTTTATAGAGAAAATGCATGTATTTAATTGTTCAAAGAGAAAGAATATTTAAATGCCTCACAGAAACTGGGAGTTCATGGTTGATGTTAGTAAATGCGTGTATGTAAAAAGATTAAAAAGTCTACTTAACTAATATAGTCTGTGTTCCCTTCCTTTTTATGGCCGGAGAAAAATTGAAGAGGAAAGTCAAGCAATAAAGGAAATTGTACTGTGTGGTCATTAGTTTTACGAGTAAGTTGATTAAATATGTCCTGTTGTAGATGTTGCTTTCTTTGGTAACGTGGAGTAAAAAATGAAGAAAGAGAAATTGAAAGAATAGGTAGAAGGAATATATGTCGACGCGATATGATCTCGGCAGGAAGTTTCTTCCTTACATCGTGATGAGACGCTCCAGATAACGCTCCCATTCTGACTGATTTTGACCGGTCGCATAATGTGGTTAAGTAGTGGATTTTAGTCATGTGACCGCCTCCAGCAGGCATCTTCATTCTTTAGGTGTGAAAAAAATTACTTGCGCCATAGATTAATTTACTATTTCTTATCCAATTAGCATCCAGAATTTTACTTTTCAAACTGACTTGTTAAGTTTGCATTATTCTGAAATTTTCTAAAATGATTTTAATCGTTTGGATCCGATTTTGCGTATGTGTATTATTACTTTGTGTGTTTATCAAATTGTTGGTGCTATAGGATTTGTATCCAAAAATATATCTAACACGTAGTAAAGAGCAGGAAAAGACAGATTCATGCCTTTAGCAAAATAATTTTTAATATAAAATGTAACACACGATAGTTAAATTTGGTTCATTGAGTAAGATTCTGGCGTGGATGAACTTTGTCAATACATATCACAACGTTTTAATTCGATTAAATCTGGAATCACTATACCGGGTCAGGAAATTCTTTTTCGCCTGAATCCATTTTGCACATATACACATCAACCATCCGACCGTTCAAAAAATACTGTTGTCACATCTGGTCAAGCGCCCCTGCTGATATTCTCAGGGTTCTCGACAGGCTTCAAAGGAGTAATATGATTGGTCCCGACCTGGCAGCACGACTCCAGCCACTTTCTCTTCGGCGGGATGTGGTTTCCCTCTGACTCTTCTATAAATATTTTCACTTAGGTCACTGGTACCCCCTCCAAAAGAATTTACTCGTGCAACCAGACTGGCAACAAGGCCTCACATTTTTACAGTTAGATCAACCAAATGCAGGCGACAGTTCTACTCTATCAGATTCTTTTTCGCGCTTCCCGCCTGTGGAACTCCCTTTCATATACTTACTTTCCTGACGGCTATAACCTCCTGGAATTTAAATGCAAATTCAAACCCCATCTATTATCCACTTAACTCCAGCCCTTTCTTCACCCCCCCCCGTGTATCTTGTTCTTTTCATTTCTCTCTACCTTTGCAACAGTTTTCACTCCTGTGTTCACATCCTGCCCTTGCCCTTTCTCTTTCACCCCCTGTAGCTAGTTCGTCTTTGTCTTCACTCTCCTCCCTCCAGAAAACTGTAACCCTTTTATGTAGGCCCCCTTGCACATCAGTGGCTGTACCGCCTTGCTTGGGGTGAAATAATTTAAAAAAATGTGTTTTAAATGTTATTCGATTAAATCTGGAAGCGAGCAGTTTTCTTTACCGTTAATGAGGCCACTCGATATTTACACTTGGCACACGTCTCAAATAGAGGTTTGCAAATTGTGGTTTTCTTCTTCTTTCTTTTAGAGTAATTCATCGAACACTGACTCTGTGCGCCAGAAAGAAAGAGACAACTATCTCATTCAAAGAGATAGAACGCAAAGAAATGCGTCCCAAAATGGAGGCTTTAAGATGAACCTTATTAATATTGCGTACATGATTTACGCTTTTGTTTGTTTTGTTTTTTTTAATCATTTCTCCCCAAGCAAGGCATTCCACTGCCACTATTGCGCTTGGGGCTACATAGGGGAAGGTAAATAGAAAGAGTGGTTAGATATAGGAAATGTCAGAAGTGGGGTGATAGATAGTTGGGTGGGTGGGAAGAGTGTTTGAAAGAATGGAAGTTAGTTTGTTAGGAGGTCTCTATTGACCTTACATTTAAACTCCTGGAGATTGTAGCCGTCGGGGAAGCAGTCATGTGGAAGGGAATTCCACAGTCGGGAAGTGCGAGAAAAGAAACTATCGGAGTAGAAGTTGCGGTTGCATTTTATCAGTTTCACTGTAAAAGGGTGGGATCTAGTTGCTAATCTAGTATCTCGTGCAAATTCGAACCTAGGGGGCACCAGTGATCTAAGTTCATCGGAGCAGAAGGCGTGAAAGTATTTATAGAAGAGACACAGCGAAGCCACGTCGCGCCGGTGAGAGAGAGACTGCAGGCGGTATCGATCACATTATAGACCCACCGCTGTACCTTGTCTAGAAGCCCAAGAAGAATAGCAGGGGCACCCGACCAGATATGGCAACAGTATTCAATGCACGGGCGGATGGTAGATTTATAAATGTGCAGGATAAATATTTCTCATAAATATTTTGGAGGTCAGGAATAAATCGGTAAATTTTGACCCATGACATTTTTTTCTTTTTTATACATTACACATTTTTTAATACTCTAAACATCTTATTACATTAAATATTAATATATATCATACTTGGGTTATCGATGTTGTATATCAGTCAGTCAGTTAAGTACCATACGTGACATACGCTTGGATGATCATGCTTCTTCAGAGACATGATTTACAAGGCAGAAGATTTTCCCGCGGTTAGTTGCCATTAGTTTTTCAGGCTGAATGGTTGCTAACCAAAGCTACAAAACTTAATCTATCCTGTTATTTAACCCATAGCTAAAGGCAGGAGCGACGAATTAATAATTTTCCCAAGGTTATTTGCACGTAAGTAAATGCAACGAATCCAACTGGAATTCGAACCCAACTCCCCAATTTTCGTTTTTGATAAAATTCTGAGCGGGATCTGCAATGTAATTGGTCCAGATTCGGCCACTCTCTCACCTGAAGAAGGCCGGAGCGTACAACGGCCAAAACGTCGTACAAATGGCAACATAGATGAGGACTATAGTCCGAATAATGTAAATACTGTAAATACCACCGCATCTCAGAAATATACACAAATAAGAAGCAAACTAGTTTTATTGGAAAGACTTCACTCATCTGCTGGCGAAGAATTCAAACAAATTCAACCGATTTACAGTTAAACAGTACTAAAGAAATTTTTAAATTATCAATAACGAAAATATTTTTCCGGAAAAGAAAAGAAAGATATTTGGATTTTTGGAATACTGAAACCTTAGTATGATTCATAAACTTATATATAAGTTTAAGCACTGTGCTAAGGTTTCAGTTGTCAATCGTGTAACCATAGGGCATCGGCTTACTAGTGTCAATTTCATATTTATAAACTGGATGTTTAGATTTGTTGCATCTAAGTTTGGAAGAAAGCTAAGTATTCCACTATCAGTTTTTCACTATCTTGGATGAAAAGAACTGTGTATGTTGCGGACTTACTCATCTAATCTTATATATATATATATATATATATATATATATATAACGTAGAATATTTGGTATTTAAATTTAAATATTGATAGAGACGAACTCAAAAGAACTCAATGTTAAATTTATTTATTTATTTATTTATTTAATTTAACAGAGTAATATAATCTATAAAAAATTAGATATCCTACAATTTCATGGGTATTACATATTTCGCATCATAAAACTTGCTGCTCGTCAGACACAAATGATACAACAGTTAATATTCAAAATCATCCAGAAAAGAATCACATACAAACATTCACGTGCCCATACCCAGAATAGAAATTTGTAATGGTAATCTACAAAAAATTTACTCGCTCATTCATAAAGCAAAAGAAAGAAAGAAAAATAAAAATATAGAAAAATCATAAACGGAAAAAAGAGAGAAAAAGAAAAAGAAAAGGAAACCTGAACGAACAGTATAAGGAATAAGGAAGCTATAGTTAACGTCTTAGATCGACGCCAGCGTCTATTGCAATTCATCTGCTTTCTTAGAAAAACATGACATGGAAAGTTAACATTAAATTTACTTTGAAAGATTATGGGGTGTATCTACGGTATAAAAATTAAATAAATTAATAAACATGTTGGATTGAAACATGTTGGATTGAGGTAAGTTTTTTTATTTTTTCATTTTACATTATTTTATCATCTTTTCAAATTTTGATCCATATATTCAACTTCCGTTTATATATATATATATATATATATATATATATATATATATATATAACGTAGAATATTTGGTATTTAAGTCAGGTAAATTGCAATAGAGCCGAACTCAAAATTTATTTATTTAATTTGACAGAGTAATATAATCTATAAAATATTTTAGATAAGAAATAAAATTCTAGAATATCTAAAAATTAATAATTAAATCTAAAAAATTTTCTAGAGTATATATATATATAAATATATATATTCGCGCAAGGAATGTGAATGATATACCACAGTGATCGCAATGAAGGTTTCGTTTCGAAATTCCAGTATCTAAAAAATGCCGGAGATTACAACTACAGAAACGTCGTGGAAATGGCAATGAAGATGACGATAATAGTCCCAATACTGTAAATAAGGTACCAAATATATATAGTATAACACGAAGAGAAAATAATTCCACACTACCGAAAAAATGTTTCGGGGGAAGCTCCTGTCAGTACTAGTACAGGGATATCAATGTCTGACGCTCTTGTTAAAGGGCAACATCTGTGCTGGCAAAATTATTTTAGAAATTAGTCCTGATTATTAACAGCTATGTAAAACGGACTCCAGAAAGGCCATGGTTAACAACCCTGGCTATGAGTGTTACTGAATGAAGCCAGACCTTGATAAATTATTTTTATAGCCAGTGAAAACAAGTGAAAAACAATGTACCCTATAAAGCAGTGGTCGGACAGACCGAGGAAAAGGCACAGCTTCGCGGTGAAACAAAAGAGAAGATGCCCGTTAGACAATTCACCTCGCCTTAACTCATTTCATCTCTGCCTCGTTGGTCTACAATAATAGATTAAGAGTAGAATAAAATGTTCCTATTACTATAAATAATTTATTTTTATACAAAACGAGCTGACCAAAGAGTATCTTAAAGGTTTGACTGGAAGAAATCTGAACCTGAGAATGAACATTATTCGCTGCAACAATTTTTTTTTATCGCTGACCACACGTATTAGAGGATACCCGTCTAGCAGGGAGGCTAGCTAATTCCCATTGCAGATGTCTGCTCAGGTACATTTATATTTCTTCAACACCCACAGAGAACACCTGTCGTTTATAATTCAGTTATGCTGAGCGGAACTTAGATACAATTCCTGGGAGAGCGCACGTTGTCTAGCGTGAACAACAGTCTGAACAAGGCCGGGACGCTTAAACCCTCGGTCACAATGACTTGTGACTTCGAGCTAGCACAACCATCGACAACTCCTTAAAGAGAGCCGTCTACCCAATTTCACACACAAAGCTTAGGTCAACTCGTGGTATGATTTTTAAGCACTTTCTAAAGGTACCGCACATTTGAATTGCCTCCTCCAGACCGATAACATCGAGTATTCACTTTCTTGACAAATCTACCGTGGTAAGATTCGAACCCGGGCTTCATTGTCAGAAAGGGAACGTTCTAACCACTCAACACTATACTAGAAGGATGTATAATGTTTAGTGAACTTCAGACGTTAAATTTCTCGAAAAAATATTTTAGAGAAAGATTTTTAATAAATTTCAACTAACAGTAAAATAACTCTTTGGTCAATAAATTCTAAATGCTTCCTGTACGGAATTATATATATATATATTTTTTAATTGTATCACCCCGAGCAAGGAGGTAAAGCCACTGATGTGCAGGGGGCTAAGTAAGAGTGAAAAGATTGGAAAAGAGAAAGCCGGAAACCACACTAAACAGGGAACAAGGGATGAGCCTCTTAACCTGTTCAATAGACATGGGCGATAGATAGATCTATCTACTCCAATTGAAAAAAAGAAAACAAAGTGAGAAGATTGGAAAAGAGAAAGCGGGAAACTCACAATTGCCATTACTATCATCACGTTAACGTTCAAACGCATAGTCTCAATAAAAAGAATTGTTTGCTCCATTTAATCATAAATAACTTATGGCAGGAATAATTTGGAAAGTATTTCAAATAGAATTCGAGCTGACTGTCCTCTTACTTTTTTCTCCCTCGATAAAATAAAGGTTATTTTAATTTGTCTTAAAAGCAATGGTCCATTTAGCAAGCTACAGGAGGTTTAGTTGATAAAGTATTTAAATATGTATCGCAGTAGGGGAAAACAAAGCAGATGATGGACAGAAGTAAGTGAAAAAAGTGGTCGACTTACCTGAGTCCTTCGCCACATCAAGTCACTCACATATATTTTCCCGCCATGGCATCGCTGCCAGCCATCTTCAAAATGGCGCTTCCGTTATGGCTGCATTAGCCAAGCCGAGCAAGATAAGTTACCTCTGATGAATTGCCGAGTTCACACGTTTTTCTTAGCGGACGTTCACAGTGGTAAAGAAATAACGTGATAACTCAGATATACGTGTAGCAAACGTGTCCTAACTCCAGGACCATTACTTGTTAAAATTTCATGATTAACTCTATTATACAGCCTAAAACTTCTTCGAAGAATTCTACATAAGTTGCGCATTCGTCTGCAAGTCGATTTATGTACAGGTTACGTCTTAAATTTCGGTCTTCAGTTCATAAATTTATATCCCATATGTATAGACTCGCCACGATTTTGCAACGGAAATAAAAGAAAATGTTTAATACGGAGCTAATTTTTGCAAAACACTGACAAAAAACAATTCTGTCTTCAAGAAATGGAGAATCAAGCTTAAGTGTCGAACGGAAAATGCGGTACTTCTACAAAGTGGCTAATTTAATCGAAATAAATAATCCGGCTTTAGACCAAGATTTTCAAATCAGAGATATCGATTATGCTTTCGCCTAGACAAGTAGTTGCATCTTTTTTTTATCTTAGGAATCCTCTCTCTGAACAGTGACAGCTCTTTTCATTGTATGCAAGTTTCAAGTGAACGAGGGTCTTATTTGTGTATATATTTATTTAGTACTATCATAAACACATAAATAGACACATATACTGGTCAGGTGTATGACAGTAAACTGCATCCGGCAACAAGCCCCTCATTAGCATGGCATCACATCTTAATTGCTGTTGTTCCCAGTTCTACCCTGACCAGGGGTGGTAGCACCTGTTGGGGTCCCAGATATGGACAAATAATTTATCTTCAAACTGAGGTCAAAACACTATGAAATTATAAAAATTGACTTTTATAGTAAAAATTCCAGGAATACATTGTTGAAGGAAAATAATATTCCCAGAAATACATTTTTGAAGAAAAAATATTACCAGCAATAAATTTTTAAAAGAAAATAATATATTACCAGCAATACATTTTTGGTAAAAAAAATACATACTAGCGATACATCTGACTCTCAACAAAGACCACTTTACAAAAATACGTCAAAGAAAGCTGATCTACAAACTTATTCTTTTTACAAAGAATTTATATACATCTATTGTAAAAGTCTTGTCAGCATTAAATAACACATTTTGGTTGATATGCCGTAAAACAAACAAAACCAAACTAAACATCCCCCCATATATATATATATATATATATATAACTTTCGTGAGGACACCGCTATGATGCCCTTACTCATCGACTGGGTTTCTTACTGTTGAGTCCCGGTTTAATTCTTATTTACATGGGGCTCGGTGTGATTTGATATTTTCTTATTTATATGAAGCTCGGAGTGATTTGATATTTTGTGGAATTAGTCTACACACAAATACACACATACATATATATATTACAGAAATTAACGAAGATTAACGAAATGGTCTTTAAACAAGCGACAATTTAAAATGATTTGTTTGAACATTATTTTTGAACGATAATTGTATTTAAGTAGGTATTGTGTTTATAAGCATACAGTATTATATATTTATTTCTATCGCCCTGGTTATTTACGATAAATTTTTGTTACGAAATGTGTCATTCGGCAGAATTTGAACCTGCAACCCCTATCCACATAGGGGAAGCCACCAATTCATCTGGCGCGTCTTAGACCGCTCGACCACGAATTAGCAACAGTCCAAATGAAGTCAAAACAAGCCAATATAACACAATTTTTGATTCATCGTAATAATATTTGCTCAGATATGTATCATAATATCAACAGATGTATACATGTTACGGAAATTAATGTTAAATAATGTTCAAACAAATCATTTCAAATGATGGATTGGATGTACGACTTCCACTTGAGGTCTGAGTTGAGTTTACGTCCCAATGTGCACTCAAGGCACGAGACGTTCCTGACAGAGAGAGCATCCTTTCATCGTGGTTGGTTATAATTCAGGGTCCGTAATCACGAACATCCATTCTTAATTTATCTGTTTTTAACAAGGATGTACCTTCAGATGTGTGTTGTGGTGTAGTGGATATCGGCTCGGCGAACCGATTTCGAATTGCAGTTGAAATACCCTTGGGAAAAGTATTAATCCGTCCCTTCCCTCCAGTTACGGCTTAACTAAGAGGACAGATTGGTTTTGAAATCATTTCGAACTCTTGTTCCCATTTGGATTAATATAGGTGTTATAATAGAAACAACGTTTCGACCAAGTAAACGCTGATCATCATCAGGTGTTCATAGATTGGGTATTTGGTCGAAACGTTGTGTCCTATATTAACCAAGATGAGAAGAAAAGTTAAAAATAATTCCAAGATTATTGAAAGTTACTCATCTCAGAAATAAATACAAATTAAGGACAGATTGGGTTCTATTGCCTTGACTGACAACCAGTCTGTCGCAGAAAGTAATGACAACTGCGGGATAATCTTCTGCTCAGTCAGTCATGTCACTTACGAGACATGATCGCCCAAGCGTGTATCACGTATGCCACTTAACTGACTGACTGACTGTATATTCAGAAGCCCACCAAAATATCAGAACTTTGAACAGCAGCAACAACTAGAATTGAGAACACACGTAACTTGACCGAAGAGAAATTATGGCATAATCAAAGCGTTGACATTCCACACTACTTTAAATAAAAGGTTAGGAAAGAAACCCCCATCAATACTGAAAAGAGTTATAACAGTTACTGGACTTGAGGAATCTGTTTTCTTGAAAAAAAAAATTATGAGAAAAATTTTCAAAATTTCATTTAAAAATATTACTGGTTGCTTAGTCAGTAAATGATGAATGTTTCCTCATAATGAAAAGGTTAAAAATACAATTAGCATTACCTGTTGATACGAGGAGAAACCTGTTGTTACCTCGCTCACAATTATCTTCTCTCTACCTCATTCAGGTAACATATTTTAAATACAGAAATAACGTCTCAGAAATCGGTTGCTCTCTTAGTAAGCCAGTAAATTGGCTGAAGGCGACCCTCGAGGTGCTACGCTTTTAATGATATATCACTTCAAGTTAGCGAAAGATCGATTGATGAAAACAGAGAGAAAAAACAAACAAACTTGTAATGATATAAACAATACTAAACCAGCGACGAAAATTACATTTGTGTATCGGGAGTAGATGCAAGATCTAGCGATAATATTTTGCTCAAAACTGCTTTTCATTTTTTGTCTGCTGATTGAAAGCCAGGTACAAAGAGGAGAAAACTGGCCTTCACTATCGTTATTATTAGTAATTGTATAGACGATGAGCATTTTTTTAATGCAGACGTTCGACTAATCTTTCAGAAAACAATTTCAGTTATCTAAACTTATTTATAAATGGAACTTTGCCTGTTTGTCTGTGTGTGTGTGTCTGTGTGTGTGTGTGTGTGTGTCTGTGTGTGTGTGTGTGTGTGTGTGTGTGTGTATCCGTTACCTATAGACTTCGAAACAGCTGAACCGATTTTCTTGAAAATTTACACAGTTGTCCTATAAGCGTCTGCGAGTGTTCTTAGCTAGGTTTTGTGTCGAGGTAACCCTGATAAATATCGAAAATTGATAATCGAAAAAATCGTGTTATAGAAGCAGTTGTACGATTTTAATTAAATTTGATACACTCATAGACAAAGACATAAGAAACGATATTCAGAAGTTTCAAGGCTGCAGTTCTTAAAATAGTGCAGAAAATCGACAATATATATAAGACAAGATGTTTGTGTGTGTGTCTGTTTATCTGTCTGTATGTTCTTTAAACAAATCCACAATTTTATCCGATTCTCACCGAACTTCACACAAATATTCTTTAGGCTGAATCTGAGCTCCAGGACAATGGATTAGTTTTAAAGCTTTCATCACACCCGAGCAACGCCGGGCTATACTACTAGTATATATATATACTACTTCTTTCTATATATTTATATAATGTCGAATGTACAATTTTGTAGTAGTTTGTAGTTTACACATGTTTTAAAGTAATAAATTATATATATATATATAACAAAGATCCCTATATCGTAGTCCATTAGCATCAATCTATCACAGTCGGTTTTCCTATTCGTTTTCTCACTCTATCTAGCCATCTCTTTATCTATCTCTATTCTCATCTCGCAGTTATCTGTTCGTATCTATATACGCATATATTAGCAGTCTGTGCATATACACTAAAGGTCATAATTATTAGGCGACCCCAGTGTTTTAAAAAATGATGTATTTCATTATGTTTATTGCCAAGATAATAATTGTAAATGAAAATAGAATGGTTCTTTTGTTAATATTGCACAATAATATTTGCATAAAAATGAATTTATAAATATTTAATAATTGCCTATATTGTTTCATCAATGAAAGAATGAAGAAAATCTAGGGTGATTCGGACGACTTCATGTTTGCTTCCTTGCCTTGTAAAACGTTGCAAAGTAATAATAACAAAAGAACTATTCTATTTTCATTTTGCAATTAATAATAGAAATAGTATGAAATACATAATTTCTCTAAAACAAAACTAAGGTTCCGTAATAATTATGGCCGGTAGTGTACTTAACATTATTTTACTAACATTCTAACGGTTCAGATTTCTTTCTTTCTTTCTTTCTTTCTTTCTTTCTTTCTTTCTTTCTTTCTATCTATCTATCTATCTATCTATCTCATTGCACTCCATATCTATCTATCTATCTATCTATCTATCTATCTATCTATCTATCTATCTATCTATCTATCTATCTATCTCATTGCACTCCATATCTATCTATCTATCTATCTATCTATCTATCTATCTATCTATCTATCTATCTCATTGCACTCCATATCTATCTATCTATCTATCTATCTATCTATCTATCTATCTATCTATTCTAAATTTGGTATTACTTTTGTGTAACATTTTCTCCATATCTGCCAATCTCATCATCCAATTTTTTCAATAATAAAATACACAGCCCTCGGCTCAAGGAAACAATTAGAAAAAAGGAATTGAATGTTCAAGGCAATCCTTTTTGCTAGACAATTTTTTTATCACATCATCTCGAGCAAGGCGGTAGCGCCACTGATGTGCATGGGGATACATAAGAGTAAAAAGATTAGAGGAGAGTGAAGAGAAGGAGAAACCTGTTAGAAAGGAGCAAGAGAAGGAAGGGAATGCAGGTGTGATGACAGTTGCAGAGGTGGAGAGAAAGGAAAGGATATACAGGGTGGTGAAGAAAGAACTAGTGTCAAGTGGTTAAGAGATGAGGATTGACTTTGCATTTAAATTCCGGGAGGTTGTAGCCGTCAGGAAAGCAAGAATAAGGATGCGAGTTCCACAGGCGGGAAGTGCGAGAAAAGAAGCTGAGGAGTAGTATTGTCGTCTGTATTTGATTGATCTAACAGTGAATACGTGAGACCCAGTTGCCAGTCTGGTTGCACTAGTAAACACCTGTTGCAGAGGCACCAGTTATTTACGTTCGTTGGGACAGAAGCCATGGAAGTATTATAGAACAAAGGGAAGCCACAGGATGGTTTCAGGCGGTAAAAACATCCTGGCCCGACACAGTGATCCAACCTTCCTAGCAGTGGATCTAGCTATTGACTCAATGTAGTGGTTCCACTTGAGCTCAGAAGAGAGTTTAAGGCCGAGGAGGCGCGCTGTATTGCTCTCGGAGAAACTCGCTTGCTCCATACTTATGAGAGGCAGGAGAGGTTTCCTGTGATGATTGAGAGACGGCAGCTTGGTCTGAGACGCATTGCAATTTACAAGCCACTTTTTACCCCAAATCACCACAGAATGTACATCCCTCTCAAGATCAGCAGCGAGATTATGTTTGTCCGCCACGCCGGGTCTTTTTACTGATGCGGTAGTAAATTGTGGTGTCAACTGCGTAGATGCCTACTTGGCTCTTGGTCTCGTCTGGGAGGTCATTTATGAAAATAAGGAAGAGCGTCGGGCCTAGGATAGAGCCCTGAGGGACACCACCGTTTATACAGTAGGGTGTGGAGGCATGCCCATTCAGGACGACCATCATTATGCGGTTATGTAGGAAAGATTGGATCAGATCATGCAATCGTCCGGTAATACCGTAACACTGTAGCTTGCATAGAAGGCCAGCGTGCCAAACCCTGTCAAAAGCCTTGGGGATGTCCAGAGCAAAAGCACGAGCCTCGCCGGACTCCTCGAGGGCCTGAAACATGTATTCCGTAATGGTCGTTAGCATCTTTTCCGTTGACATGGCAAAACGGAAGCCATACTGCCTGTCGGAGAAGAGTTTATGGGCAGTAAAATGCTGAACTATTTCAGCATTAATAATGGCCTCGAACACACCTTCCTGAACTACTTCAATCGTTGAATTGTACGCTTTCTTTTATTAGCTGTCATTGCTTCAAGCAGGGAAATGAATGTATATAAAAAAAAGAAACTCTAGGCAAATATGGGCAAATAATAATGTTCAAACTCCGAAAACGAAATAACCCTACTTCCGGTCAAGTCACCGAGGTACTCTTCATTTGACTAGAAGCATTACCTTATTTGTATTTTTCTTCTGAACACTTTCTCGGAAGAAAAAGCTTCTTAGTATAACTCTTTCTTGTGTCCATAGATTTGCTTTTGCTAATCACATCCCCTCTTTCAATTTCTTGCTCACTATGTA
Source organism: Ascarosepion bandense (assembly GCA_037127315.1). Lineage (NCBI taxonomy): Eukaryota > Metazoa > Mollusca > Cephalopoda > Sepiida > Sepiidae > Ascarosepion > Ascarosepion bandense. Next base: position 375,920 of record JBBBDQ010000215.1, read on the forward strand.
TATATACATTACGGAAATTAACGAATTTTAACGACACTTGGTTATAAACAATCGACAATTTGAAATGAATTGTTTGAACATTATTTTCTTTTTATCGATACTCGTATTTAAGTTGATAATTCTGTTTTTTAATTAAACAGTATTATATATTGATATTTACCGGCCTGATTATTTACGATAAATTGTTATTACGAAAATGTGTACCATTCGGCAGGATTCGAACCAGCGACTCCTATTTACAGAGGAGAAACTACCATTTGATCTGGCAACGTCTTAGACTTCTCGACCACGAATAGCCTTCAGTCTAAACGAGGTTTTTATCAAGCCTATATAACACAATTTTCGATTCATCGCAACCAACCATATCTGCTCTGAAATGTATCGTAATGTCAACAAATGTAAACATGTTACGGAAATTAACGAATTTTAACGAAACTTGGTTATAAACAACCGACAATTTGAAATGAATTGTTTGAATATAAATATATAATACTGTTTAATTAAAAAACAGAATATCTACTTAAATACAAGTATCGATAAAAATAATGTTCAAACAATTCATTTCATTTCATTTCATTTCATCTCTCTCTCTGTCTCTCTCTCTCTCTCTATATATATATATATATACTGGATTCCTCTAATCCGAGCTGCTATTCATTAATCAACCGTGCTTTCATATATATATAACGGCACAAAACAAGGTAAACCTCATACTTACAGCCATATAAATGATTACAAATGAAAGATAAGAAGGCAAAATACGACCAAGCGGTTTCAATCCCGTTCTTCATCAGGGTTCAGCTGGAATTTTTTTAATTCTTCACTATTTTAAAATATTACTTTATATTTGATAAGTAGCAAAAATTGTGTAACTGACTTCAGTGTGGACCTGTTCACTGTGCTGTCTGGTTCACGTTCCATGTTTCACTTAAAGGCGTTGGAGTCTCTATACATTAAACATAGGACCCCATCTTTTTGCAGGCAGAGAGAATGTCTGTTAGGACTCCACATTTTTGTACTTTAAATAATTGATTTATATATATATATATATATATATATATATATATATATATATACATATATATATATATATTGTTGAATTGTGATAATGTTTAATGCCACATTTATTTTCTTTTTCAGATGTTTTATTGAGATGCCTTTTGCCAGACAGTTTTTTTATCGCAAAGTGTTCGATATTAAGGTGCTGATAGAGCGTTGATAAACATAAAAAGTTTAACACTTTAACTGAGCAGGTTCCTGCCGACTTCGAAGTTTTATGGGGACACCGTTACGAGTGAGAACATCATAATGGTGTACTTACAAAACTTTGAAGTCGGCATGGACCTTTTTTGTAATTATATATATATATATATATATATATAGAGAGAGAGAGAGAGAGAGAGAGAAAGAGAGAGAGAGAGAGCATGAAAGAGAGAGGGGGAAAGAAAATGAGAAAAAGGAGAAGGTAATACGTAAAATTTATGTAGTTAATATAAAATATTAAATATATATAAAATAATAGTGATCAATAGATAGGCGTTTGTTTATATTGTGTATATAACACGTTAAAATCTGCCTTTCTTCTCCGTAAACCGTACTGATACGACGAAACATAACGGCATGCGGATGACTATATATATATATATATATATTCCTTTGTCCTGGAGGTTCAGATTGAGGAATTAGACTTCCGAATTCGAAATCCACTCGAGGTCATTGCATTCACTTTCGTGTTTTTGTTTTTATTCTTTTTTATTTTAGAAAACTGAAGGTGTATTTTAGTTTCGTATTCAAAAATGTTTTGCTGAGAATAATGTTTTCTTTCGAAAATGTGTTGTGGTAATAATTTTTTATTCAAAAATGTATATATGTCTATTTTTATGTATATATTTCTATAAAAGTCTATTTCTATATTGTCATTGTGTTTTGATCCCAGTTTGGGGGTTAACTATTTACTCATAGATGGGACCTTAACAGATGCTACCACACCGGGTCAAGGTAGATCTTGGAACAACAGCAATTAAGAGGTGGTTCCATGCTCCTCACGGCCTCCCAATCAGAAATCCTACTGCTGGATGCAGTTTCCCGTCATACCCTGGACCCATTGAAATTACGGTTACATCTAGCCATTTCAAGTTAGTACTGCGCTAACATTAAAAAAACTCTATCATATCGAAAAGTTCATCATGAATTTATTCATAGAAAAAATACAGGGAAGCTACTTTAAGTCGAAATGCCAGGATAGGATCTATAATATTGCTGAATTTTTAAAGAATTTCATGAAGAACCTTTAGATTGAAAGCAGTAGCACTGGACACTTTGAGGCAACAATATTAAAGGGACCGAACAGTGTTAAACCTATAAATACATTAGATTAGACATAGTCAATCAGCTTTCTTAGTCACAATATTACCTGTGCGAGGTTTTCTAAGATTTCATTCTTTATTGTTTCAAGAAATTTTATCTGTCATTTGTTGATTCTGAGTACAAGCTTTCTTTTTTTACCATTTTTTAGATTTCATTGTTTTTTACTTGATCCGTCCATAAATTTCTCAACTGCTTTCTGTATCATCACATTTCTGTAGCCTCCAGTTTTCTCTTCATCTGCAGAATGATTTCCTAGCATTCAAGAGGATAGATCACATAACAATCCAGCCCGCCTTTCCCTGTTTTGAATGAAATTTTCCCGTTCCTCAGTACTTTGTTTAGCAGTTGAAATACATATTTCGCTATTTCAATGCGTGTTCGGAGTTCGGTGTTGATTGTTTCACGTTCTCTTAAGACACTTCACAGATATTTAAACTTATATAACTGCTTGATGTTGATTTTTTTTTTTTAATCATTTCACCCCGAGCAAGGCGGAAACGCCACTGATGTGCAGGGGGTTACATAAATCTAAAAAGATTAATTAGAAAAGAGTGAGGAGTACAAGCTAGTTAGAAAGGAACAATAGAAAGCTGAGAAAGAAGGTGCGATGACAGATACATAGGTGGAGAGAAAGGGAAGGTTATACAGGGGAGGGGAGAGAGCTAGAGGCCAGTGGTTAGTAGATGAGTATTAACTTTGCATTTAAATATCTAATTTGTAATTCACAGCTTGGGATTTTTCTCTTACTGATGACCATAACACTTTTCTTTTTGCATTTTTTTCTTCGCTTTCTCAAAGAATAGTTACTTCGTTGCTAATAATATTTTATTTTCACCTTTCTCACCTTTCTCACCTAATGACATTTTCGATTTCTTATACTTTACTGTCACCTGCAATTGCCGTCTTTTTTTCTTGAAATCTCTTCTTTTACTGTCCTTTTACCTCACTTAGGTCTTAACATTCTCATTCATTTCCAGTAACTCCCCTGCGTCTTAGTGGCATTATCGCCTTTTGATATTTTTATTATTATTATTATTATTTATTATTATTATTATTATTAGATTCTCATCATCAGGCAATGTTGATGTTGGTTGTGCAGATGATTTACATTTAAAATCAACATTACGATTTACATTTAAAATCAACATTGCCTGATAATGAGAATCTATCTAGAAACATAGAAATTTCCGTGTTGCGATGTACAATTAATTCATAATTATATAATTATATTAAGCTCTATAATACTCATTATATTAAGCATTGTCCATAGTAAAATAAATACTAGGGCACTCAAAATAATAAAAACTCTTCATCTGAAATTATATATATATATATATATATATATATATATATATATAATGATCTGTACCCACAGAATGTCAATAACCAAAATATTATGCATTTTAGTTATATAATCCTGTCTATTTAAAATTACAACACCAGAACCCTTATCCGGCTTGGTGATATAAATACCTTCCCGCAGCTGTAAAGCCTTTATCGTTCGGATATGAATACCACGCCAGTCAAGAAAATGTTTCTCACAACCTAGCGTAGAGTATTCAGTAGCAAACTCAAACAACCCATCTATAACCTCAGAACACTTTTCAGAAGATCTAGGAACATGAATAATTTGAGAGTATAATAACTCAAATTCAGAGTAGATCTGTTCCTTATTAATCTTAGAAGGTGGAATACAGAAGTCCGAACCACGTGAGAGAACAGAAAGTTCAACCCCACTGAAACTAATGTTAGAAAAATTGAAAATATGTCGGTGTAAATCACCGGAAACAGAACCATAAATCACCGGAAACAGAACCATAAATCACCGGAAACAGAACCATAAATCACCGAAAAAAGAATCATAAATCACCGGAAACAGAACCATAAATCACCGGAAACTGAACCATAAATCACCGGAAACAGAACCATAAATCACCGGAAACAGGACCATAAATCACCGGAAACAGAACCATATCTTCTAGTAATCAGGTAATCCAAATACTTACTGTTTCTCTCATTAGCAGATTTTTCAAGACGTAATCTGCAATTCACCAAATAACGGGAGAAGCGGAAATAATCAAAAAAGCTCATTTCTATCTAAATATCATTCAAGCCCTTACAGACATATAAGAACAACCCAAACAGTTCTGGATTCAGCAATCGGCCAACACCTGCTGGACAATCAGGAATGTGCCTCCTCGTATGAGTACTATTGGTTCACTCTTCTGCACAGTGCTCGATCGGCATATCATCTTCGAGTTTTGGAAGCAATTTGCCTAAAAATCCAGCAGCCGAGCCTGTGCAGGCAGGAAGAGCATTTCCTACGCTCCTTACAATTACTGGAGGGATTGTGAGTGTGACAGTTTTTCTTTCTTTTTTATTTCACTCTTGTGGAATTGCATGTTTACACCTCCCCCTTACATTTTAATATCTATTGAATAAAGTTTATTTTTACTCGAATTCCATCTTCTCCCAGTATTGTAAGTTTTTACATTGTGTTTCTGTCCTCTATTTTTTACCCCTTTGTAATAAAGCCAACGTACCCCTTGACAACTGTTGGCTAAAAGGTTCCTCGGGATAATTATGACGTCTATATTGTATAAGGATATATATATATATATATATATATATATACAAGGATACTTTCTGCCATCTACATGAAAGTCAGTTAAACGTAAGTGTAAGTGTTTGTATATTAAATTAGATGCTTTTTCCATCCTTAAAAAAACATGAGTTTTTTTTTTATCTCGAAAAGGTCAAAGGTTCTGGAATTTCGAAAGTCGACAAACTTTAGACACACTTTTGTTTTTCGTTTTGCGGCGTAAAGTATCTTCTAATTCTAATCACCTGATATATATATATATATATATATATATATATTGATTGATTGTTTAATTACTTAGTTTTTGGTTTTAATAAAACAAGATTAATGCACATTTGTATTAAAATGTGTTCGATACAATTATATTGTCGAACTTTTGAATATTTTTCATTTGTAATCGAGTTATTACGCGACCTAGGTTTCTACCATGAGTGGTGTATTCAGGCGCTTTTCAATAAATGATTTAACCGTTTACCGTCATTGTTTTTAAAGTATGCTCACGTAACGGTGTTTTTTTTTTTGTTTTTTTTTTTTGAACGCTCACGTGTCTGGGAATTTTTGAATGCGCAATTTTTAAAATTACAATATATATATATATATATTTAAAATTACAATATATATATATATATATATATATATATATTTAAAATTTATATATATATATTTTAAATTATATATATATATATATATATATTTAAAATTACTCTTTCGAGAGTTTATATTGGTATAAATTTACGGAGTGCATTCTGACAGACTCTAAGTAGTTATTATTATCATTATATATATATATATATATATATATATATATAAGGCAAACACGTTAATTCATAGTAAATCGGAATTATAGGCCTATTTCACGTGAACCATCTTCAGCATCCGCTTTTATTGTACAGAAGATTTTACACGAATCTTCTGTACAATAAAGACGGAAGCTGATGATGGTTCGCCTGAAATAGTCCCAAAACTCCGATTTACCATGAAATAACCTGTCTGCTTTAATTTTTTCTTATATTTGCCCTATATGTGTTTATATACATATATATTTAGAGCTCTCATAGGGAGCTATCCTACCACTTTATGTACAGGATACTGTTTGGATTCTTCTCATATCTACACCGCATGCTTATATATATATATATATATATATATATATATATATATATATATATATCCAAGTATGGGTGGAATAATATTCATTGTCCAAAGGAACAATATTTTTAAAAACGTGCTCAATACAAAGTAGAGATAATAATATTTATTCAGAAATTATAACATGGATATCTCTGTTTGCTAGTGTTTGAGAATATACTCGTTTATTTTTCCATGTGTGGATGTTTGTAGGTTTCTTTATGAATGCGTTCTTTCTCTTCCTCGTTTAATATATGAATCACTTTCTAAATCTATTAAATTGTTAAACTAAAAAAATATTTTTTTTAAATTTCGCAACAAAAATAAGGTAGATATAATAGTTAATTAATAATGCTGATCTCAATTTAATCAAATTTTAATACAAATGCCCAAAGTCTGCCCACATATTCTACAAATTAAAAGTTGCTTTACTCTAATTGGTCCACATCGTACATACAATAATGCCTCCCTGATTAAAGGGATCTTGCTTGTTTTTAATCTTTTAAAACCATTCAGTTTAAAATAACCACATCACTTGACGAGACACAAGAAGTGTCCAAACAAAATAGCTACTTTTATAGTGATATTGTAACATATCCATGTTATAATTTCTGAATATATATATATATATATATATATATATATATAATTCTAAAATATTTTCAATGAGTAATTTGTATGTTTACTTTTTTTTACAGGTTATTAACTCTTTCTGGGTTATTTAAATTTAAACATATTCTGTGTTCAAAGAAAACTGTTTTCTTGCATCAATATTATTTTAAAATAAAAAATGATTAGGTTTACGTCTTACTTCTTAAGCCATAGTTAGTTTCATACCCTCCTTTAGAGTATTGGCGTAAGGGAATGCAACGACCCAACTGAAATTCGAACTCTGTTCATTTCAAGTCGCTATCTACACATCAAATATCAAATTACGTTTTAAGAATCGTCTCCTGCATACTCACCCTTCTAATATCGAGAAGTTAATTAAGAAAAAAAGCTTCTTGTAACAGCCATAAAACTCAAGGAAATTTATCACCGTATTTCTAAAACTCCTAGTGGAAGAAGTATAAGCAATCCCCTCCTTTTTTCGGAACCGTCAGTCTAGTATAAATCCGTTTTAACCTCCAGGGGTCACAAACATCGACATCACTGGATAGCGACATTTTCCCTCAAACGCTTCTATTACAACTAAATTCCAATCGGTCAATAGTGAATTTCCCCATCCGCTGTGGCCATCATCGTCCCTTATTCCCATCTAGCACACTTATCCGGTCTCGTCTATTTTCAAGTCACGTTATTCGCCACGTGTTTTCTTCCCGCCTTTTCTTCTCTCTTATACTCGCTTCTGTGATATTGTTGTTTTTCTTGTAGTAGATATGTCCGGCATTCATCTGACAGTCAATTTCTATTTTGGGCCAATCAATGAGATGGTTGGCGGACTGGAACGGACAACGGAACGGATATAGAAAGACAGCGTAGAAGGTTTGGAGGTGGAATGGTTCTTTTAATTCATTCAGTTTGGCGAGAAATAGATTGAAAATGCAATGAAGAAAATAAAGTGTAGGTGAAGAGGAAGTAAAAGGTTGGCTGACAGCAATGAAGACGAGATTAGAAAAAATAGTGAGGAAAAGTGACAAAATGGTAAAGAACGGGATAATGAAAAAGAAACAGTGGGAGGGAGAGAGAATAAAATATACGTTAGAGCGCGATAAGAAAGAGACAAAAAGAAAAGATTGGAAAATATGTAAAGGTCGGAGGAGGAGGAGGAGGAGGAGGAGGAGGAAAAATGGAGGAGAGGAAGAGGAGAATGTAATGCTTGAAAGAGTGGATAAGTCCGTATTTGGTAGAGGAAGGAAGGAAATGGCGGTATTTTTTTTTTAATCATATCACCCCGAACAAGGCGGTAATGCCACTGATGTGCAGGGGGATACGTAAGAGTGAAAAGATTGGAAAAGAGAAAGCAGGAAACCACATCCTAAACAGGGAACAAGGGATGAGCCTCTTCACCTGTTCAATAGACGTGGGTGGAGTGTGAACCGGGCGATAGTTTAGTCTATCTACTCCAATTGAAAAAAAAAAAAAAAAAGAAAAAGAAGTGAAAAGATTGGAAAAGAGAAAGCCGGAAACCACATTCTAAACAGGGAACACGGGATGAGCCTCTTCACCTGTTCAACAGACGTGGGTGGAGTATGAACCGGGCGATAGTTTAGTCTAACTACTCCAATAAGTCTTCAATAATTTAGAGGTAGCAAGGAATTAGAAAGAGAAGTAGATGAGACTGACTGAAAAGAAGGTGTGATAGGATATTAAAATTAGGAGATAGAGAAGAAGGAAACAGGAGAGGGGTGTGGACATTTAGGGGGCATAAGTTTTTAGGAGGAAAGAAAGAGATAGAGACTAAAAGCAATATAGCGAAATTAAATGTATCAAATAAGAAAAAGATGAATGATGTTACTAACAAGAACAACACCAACAACAATAATAATAAGGCGAAGAACAAGAATAATAATAAGGCGAATAATAATAAGGCGAAAAGAATAATAATAAGGCGAAGAACAAGAACAAGGGATAAGGAACGAAAGGAAAAATATAGTAGAGTGAGAGATGTTGTCCTGAGGGCAAAACGTTATATTCCATTGAGAAAACAGAAAATAAAGACGAAGTGAAGAAGGAAAAAACAGGTAAAGAAAAATAGAAGAAGGAGAAGAAAAAGAGAAAAAGAATCGATGAATGGAAAAGACACAGAGAGAAAGAAAAAAGAGAGGGGTGAATGTGGAACGTTTTTTAATTGCAGATCAGATTGCGATAACTGAACAGAAAATCTAAGAATAGGAATGAATGAATGAATGAATGAAAGAAGGAAGGAAGGAAGGAAGGAAGGAAGGAAGGAAGACACAAAGGAAAGAGGGATAAAAAAAGAAAAGAGAAAAAAGAAGAATCAATGAATAAGAAAAAGAAGAATTTTGTAAACGTAGAAAGGACAGAAGAACAAAACTTTTGAACAGAATAATAATAATAATAATAATAATAATAATAATAATAATAAGAAGAAGAAGAAGAAGAAGAAGAAGAAGAAGACGAAGAAGAAGAAGAAGAAGAAGAGAGCCTCTATCTCATAAGAAATTCTGATCTAAAGAAGTTGACACACTTTCAAAATATAAAGTACAAGAATGTGGCATTTAAACAGTCATTATTCCAGTAATAATGAGACTTGCGTTGATTACAAACAATATTGAGACATAAACAAGCCAATCTCAGAAAATAACTCTCTATCTAAAATAATAATAATAATAATAATAATAATAATAATAATAATAATAATGTCAAATCTTCATTAAATTTTCGAAAAACACGCCATTCTTGTAATTCATACCGTTGAAATTCCAATCATTTTTTAAAGCGTAAATATGAAATGTTGGTATTCTTACTATTATTTATTGCAGTTATAAGTTTTTCTCAATATTATTAATCCGTTTCTCTTTTAATGATCATTATTGATCAATCAACTAGTTCGCTTATCTGTTTAGTATTCATATATTTTGCAAAATATACGATATTAGTTGTAGATATTTCGAAAAGAATATTTTTCTTAGAAAAACTACGATATTTTTTCTTAGAAAATAAAAATGCGATATTAGGTATAGATAAGGCAAAGTATTTTCGACAATTTCAGTGAATGAATAACTAAATATACAGATGGACGAACAGATGAATGAACGAATGATTAACATTTGTATATATATATATATATATATATATATATATATATATATATATATGAATTTTTGAAAGCAAATAATTTATCAATAATCATGTTTTTCTTGAAAAAATATACTTCAATAAATAACATGACTGCTTTCTTTAAGTTATTCGATAAACAAAATATTATTTATTTTTCCAGTTTGCAGGGTTGTTTCACTTAACCTTATTATCTTAAAAAATAGTATTTAGAAAATTTATCAGCAGTGATATGTTATAAATTTTAAACTTAATTAAATGGCATAATAATAATCTAGGCCGGACATAACTGTTTAAAAACGAAAATGAATTTTAAAATATTGCCTACTGACTACTATGGCTTGCCCAGAAGACCGTAACATAGCAACCAAAGAATTTGAAAAACTATCAAAATATAGAAAAAATATGGAAATGGAAAACAAGAGCATTAAGTGTCATCGTAGGTGCGCTTGGAATGATAAAAAAAGGAACATAACAACATATTGAAAAAAATCCTTGGAAATCTCAGCTTAAGAGAAATACAAAAGAAAATTGTCTTGTTAGGTACAGTCAAGACGTCTGCCTATGTCAAGGTAATAATATTATGGGAGTTAGAAAAAATATCATGAAACGTTGCCATAACAACCCAATACTACCTGCCTTAGTTCTTCCTGCAGACTCATAGCAGAAATTAAATTATGATGATAATTTTAATAACAATAATAATTTGTATTTACCTTTAGTAAATATAAATTATTAAATCGCTTGTTAATTTTGATGACTCCAAAACAAAACTTTTATCAATCATCTGAGAAAACCTTTTCTGCCTACCATCAGCATGGCTAATGCTAACCCCGCTATAGTGAGTCATTGTGCCTTATTGGGCGAACATTTTCCGCTGATATGAAATGAATGTGTTATATTAAATCAATTTATAGGTCTATTGCTATAAAAAGTAATTCACTCTTTCATGATAGACAATTTTTCTAACCAGAATCTATCCTGCATTTTTATCAGACTATCATTCATCGATGCTTTGTTGCAACACATGTTTTGGTCCTCATTTGTGCGTTGTGATGCAGTGGATATCGACGTAAAACGAGAACTCGGGGAGCCGAGTTCGAATTCCAGTTGAATTCTTTGCATTCACTAACGTGCAACTTTTCTTGGAAAAGGTATTAATCCATCTCTTTTCTCTAGTTATGCGTTAAATAACAGAACAGATTGGGTTCTATAGCCTTGGCTCGCAATAAGTCTACCGCAGAAAATAATGGCAACCTACTGAGGAATAATCATCTGCCCAGTCAGTCATGTCTCTTTCGAGACATGATCACTCAAGAGTGTATCACGTATGGCACTTAACTGACTGACTGATAAAATCCAAAGAGGAAATCTGCAATGTTATTGGTCCTGACCTGATAGTCTCGTTTTCAGTCACTTTCCCACCGCCGTAATGTAAATTCTTTGTGTCTTTTCTAAAAATATTTCATGATAATTTTTCTGGTGAACATTACTCTATGGTACTCAATGGAGACTTTACAAATTTAAACGCCATCCTAGAAATACAACAAAGTCTCATCATTTTACATTTGAAATACTAAATAACCGTAAGTTCTATGCAAACAGTTTCTTCTTGCTTGTGGAACTCATTTCTTACTTTCTAGTTCACAGCAATATCAATCGTTATATACTGTCTTAATTTTTTCTTTCTCCTTTCTCTTTAATAGAAGTTTTCTCACATTCTCTAACACCTTTGCGTTTAGTTGATTTATTGCCTTGCTTGGGGTGAACTCATAAAAAGAACTAATATTTCAATAAGCAAGTATAAGAAACCAGATGTTATAAAAGTGATCGGATTTCTTCGGTGGTCCTCTTATATTTTATCGGTTACTCGTGTTTGAGTAGACGCTCAGTTTATTTATTAAACAGTATTTAATATTTGACTATCAGCCTTAACACATTATTTACATTATTCAGACTATTCTCCTCATCTTCGTTGCCATTTAACGACGTTTTAGCCGTTGTACACTCCGGCCTTCTTCAGGTGCTAGGTATTTCGTACTGAACCCTTTCTTATAATCACTAGCACCTGAAGAAGGCCGGAGCGTACAAAGACCGAAATGTCGTACAAATAGCAACAAAGATGAGGAAAATAGTCCGAATAATGTAAATACTACCTCATCTCAGAAATATAGACAAATATCAGCCTGAATATTCGAGAAATATTATTCGATAATAATATGCGCTCTCCGGCAATATTCGAACCAGATATAATGACAATTTCTTCTCAGCCTACCTGAGAAAAAACCGTCATTATATCCGACACACTTTGAACTTCTCGGTCACGGAGTGCGTCGATCTTCTGTTCATATTTATATTAACCATTTTTTTCTTTTTTCAGTCAGTTAAATGCCATAGGTGATATACGCGTTGGACGATCATGTCTGGAAAGAGACCCGACTGACTGGGTAAAATATTATCCCGCAGTAGTTTGCCATTACTTTCTGCTGTAGACCGGTTGCCAGCTAAGGCTATAGAACCCAATCTGTCCTATTGTTTAACCCATAACTGGAGGGAAAAGTCGGATTAATAGCGTCTTCCAAATTTATTTGTGCGTAAGTGAATGCAAGGAATTTATCCCTGATATGTCGTTCCGAGTCGACATCCCCTGCTCCACAACATACATCTTTTGTACTTTTCTGAAAAATATCCTCTTGATATATTCCACTGGTTGATACATTTTAACGAGTAATTTAAATATAAATTTAGATAAGTAATCTTTGAAGTAAATTGTCATGGCTTAAAGAAGCTCATATGCACTACTAAAATTAATTGATATTACTTACAGGCTGACAGTTATCCTCGTCATTGTTGTTATTATCACAACGTTTTCATCGTCAATTCCTCCGGTCTTCATCTGTATTTCGGACAGAGTGAGATGCAGAGGATTAAGTTACAGGATATTCCGATGAGATTTTTTCTTCAATGAAACTATAAGCAAAATAGTGAATACAATGCAACTATAAAGGAAATGGTTAGTCGGATAAATATTTCCAGTCGATATATATATATATATATATATATATATATATATATAAAGGATGCAACCACACAGTTTGAAGAATTTGAGTTACATTTGAGCGTTCGAGCGCTAAATTGCTACGTGATAACTGTCAACTTGCATAGCAGTGAATGGTGGACAATCTTCGGAAAGATGAAGAAGAGACTTGAAGCAAGAGAAATTTAGTTCTACCGAAGGATATTCAGGATATCGTGGACTGAAAATGTGAACTAAGACGAAGTTTTGAAGAATATGGAAACAAAATGTAAACTGATGCTTAACATCCTAAAGAGACAGTTGTGATTTCTACGGCATATAATATGGAAGGATGGTTTGGAAAATCTAATACACACGGGACATATAAAAAGGAAGAGAGACAGAGGTAAAAACAACATATAACATACTTAGTGAGCTTGAGTTTGATTTTTGTTTAACGGCATATCAACCTCTGTGGGTTATTTAATGTCAAAAAGGTGCGGTTTTAAGGTATTTTTTTAAATGTTCGGTTATAATGAGAAGGGTGATTTAATCTGATTTTAATGAACATTTTTTCTTTTTATTCTTTTATATTTTAGAAAACTGAAAATGTCTTTTATTTTTTTATTAAAAAATGTTTTGCTGAGAATATTGTTTTCCTTAAAAAAATGGTTATGGCAATATATTCTTCTTCAAAAGAGTATTCTTGGTAATATTTTACCTTAAAAATATATATTTTCTCTAAAAATCCATTTTTATCTATATATTTCTATAAAAGTGTATTTTTATATTTTCATAGTTTTTAGGCCCCATTTTTTGGGGGGTTAACTATTTGCGCATAGATGGGACCCTAACGGATGCTACCACTCCAGGTCTGGGTGGACCTGAGAACAACAGCAATTAAGAGGTGGTTGGATGCTCCTCGCAACCTCCCAATCAGAGGCTTTGCTGCCGGATGCAGTTTACCGTTATGACCAGGAACTAGTGAGCCTGAGTAAATGGATGGTAGAACAGATTTAGGAGAAATAACAAAATAGCAAAATTTATTAAGAGATACAAAGGACAGGAAATGATCGGCTAAATCCTGAGGAGGTATAGCACATAAAATAAAAAAAGAAGTGATATGATATCTCGTGGATCCTAATAAATAATAACCTCATGAATCGTAGATTTCCCACTTAGTCATTTTGACTTGAATAATTTAAATTGAAGATATCTGCTGATTTACAATGAAATATCAATTTACGATACTCACTGTTTAAATCTTAAGTAAAATCTTGCTTAATAAATTTGTTGGTTGGTTTGTTTTTATGGCATATCAACCTCGGCTGGTCATTTATTGCCAAGTAAATTTTTATTTATTTATTACTGGTAATACCTTTTTCTTTCAACAATTTATTGTTGTTTTTGTATAAATTTTGTGTCTAATAATACTTTTTTCTTTTCGAGTATCAAGATTCATTGGGATTTGTTTTTTTAAGGGCAGGGTCCCCAAGTCCTACCCTTGTTATTTAATCCATAACTGGGAGGAAGGGACGGATTAATACCTTTCCCAAGGGTACCAGTGCTTAATTGAATGCAGGGTATTCAAATGGAATTCGAACTCTGCTCACCGATTTCTCTTTCCGAGCCGATAACGCACCACAACGCAAATCCGTCACTAAACGCTTACAGCACCTGGTATTTCCAAGCGGTCACCCATCTAAGTACTGACCAGGCTCAACGTTGCTTAACTTCGGTGATCGAGCAAGAACCGATGTATTCAACGTGATAAGCCGTAAGCCTAATAAATGTGTCTAGGTGCATTAATCAAATCTTTTTATATATTTCTGTAGAATGAAGTGAAAAGAAGTATTAATAATGATCACTATAGAAGTGATATTCCATCTAAAAGATGATTTCATCCACTGTTAGAAGAGACAGTTTTTAGGGCAGATATTGAGGAAAGAGAGCTTGGAAAATGTGATACTCACAGGAAATATTGAAGGCAGGAAGAACAAAGGAAAAATTTACTTAGTGAATGGAATTGAGTAAACGGATGGTGGAACAGGGTTTAAGAAAAATCCCAAAAAGACAAAGGATATTAAGAGCAACAAGGTACAAGAATTTGTGGAGAGCCATGATCACTTGCGTCCTCAGGGGACATGGCACATAAACAAGAATCTATTGTTGCTCAGCGTATACTTATTGATTCTTTTACACGAGTTTATAAACCATTTCCATGTTATTCCATGTTCTGCTCCAATGAACTTAGTTCACTGGCGCCCCCTAGGTATGGATTTACACGAACTACTAGATTAGCAAATAAGTCCCACACTTTTACAGTGAAACCGATAAAATGTAACCGCAATTTCTACTCTAAAAGCTTCTTTTCGCGCACTTCCCGCCTGTGGAATTCCCTTCCATATACTTGCTTCCCCGACAGCTACAATCTCCAGGAATATAAATGCAAGGTCAATAGACATCTCCTATCTCACTAACTTGCATCTATTCATTCAAACTCTTTTTTCCATCTACTCCACCCCCATTCTCGGAATTGTCATTAGTCTATTACCCCCCTTCTGACATTTTTTATAACCAACCCTTCTTTCTCATCACTTTCCCTTACGTAACACCCTGCACAATAGTGGAAGTATAATGCCTTGCTTGGGGTGAAATGATTAAAAAAAAATTTAAATCAGAAAATTATTTTAGATTGTAAGAACTTCTTTTTAAATATTAAAGTTTTAGTAATGCAAGTTTTATTAATTAACCTATAGGCAGGGGAGAAGAGGTGGATTAAAACCATTCCCAAGAGTATCTTCGCGTAAGTGAATATAACGAACTCAGCTGTAAATGGAACTCGACTTTCCAATTAACTATTCCGAAACATAAACCATTACACCACCAGCACATCCAAGCTTGCCGCATCTTGTTTTTCGAAGCGGTCACCCATCTAGCCACTGACAAGGCTTGACGTTTTTTAGCTTCGATGATTGTATGAAAAACGGAGTTTCAATGTAATGCAGTTGTAATCTTGGTCTGTACACATAGCAGACTAAAGAAACTATTTCGAAGGAGACGAGAGAAACTAGTTCGATTATAAATGTTTCAAGGATTTAATAAAAATATGAAAAAACAGCCAAATTTATCATCAGCAAATACAATCCTCGACTGAAATACTTTATAAGTATAAAAAAAACTGATATTATTCATATGCCCCATAGGAAAACAAATTTATAAATAACAAGTTGCATAGTCCGGGGTTCTTTAGTGATTATATTGAAATTGTAAGTTCAAGTGCTTATTCAAATGCTCCAGTATGAGGTTACCATGACGCGTAAGTTAAAAAAATACAAAGTAAGTGCTGGTTGTTGTTGTATTTGTAAAACGGAATTGACGCTTCGTTAATTTTGCCAATAAATGGGATGATGTATGTATAATTCAAAGAATGGGGCAGGCATTACGGGAGCCTGTATTGTGTTGCGAAGCAGAAGAATTGAATGCATTGTACCTGGAACGTCGCAGGGGTTGGCACCTTGTAGAAAACGTGAAATCGTTATGGCTTTTATAAGGTAGAAGTTCGAAAAAAGACCCGATTTTTGTTGGAATACAACTAAGCGTCTCGGAAAAATAAACAATCGCAAAAAGCAACATTTTCCATTAAGTTTGTCGCACCTTGTGTTGCAATTGAAATTTTGTCCGCATATCAAAGCATCAGACCTTGATCTACCGGTGATTCGATTTTTGGTTAAGTTTGAGTAAAACATCTCGAAGAAAGGCATAAAAGTGTGAAAAAGACCAAACGAAATCATGTTTGACGATGATTTTTGACGAACACTGTACATTAATTCGAATTTTTTTTTGTGTGAATATCAAAGGTTCGGACCTTTATTTACAAGTTACCCGATTTTGGTTGAATTGACATAAGGCGTCTCGGAGGAGAAGAGTTCGTAAGTTCTAAGCAATTTGGTGATTTCTGCGTAACTCTGTAATTTGATCCGAACATTTTTTGCGTACATCAAAGGTTCATGTCATGATCGACAAGTAACCCAATTCTGTTATAATCAGACCAAGGGTTTCGAAGGGGTAAGGTTCGTTAGAATAGACACACACACACACACACACACACACACACACACACGGACATATCGATTTATATATAGAGAGAGATTATATCAGAGATACCACCACTCTTTTATCAAAATGTTTGGCTCTGTATCTTTCAGACCATAAATGCATAAGTGTAAATTTAAGCAAGAATAGAAACTTCGAAACTTGATATGGAACATACAAATGAAAAACACAAATGTTATACGCAGCTCTAACTGTAAAGCGCATTTAAAATTTAATTTCTTAGTAAAAAAAAATCGACCAAAAAACAGCTCTTAACAAGGTCAACTATGAACACGATCTTATACATCATTTACATTCTTTTTTTAGTACCGTGTCCCTTCAGGACGTAGGCGATTACGGACTTCTACTCGTCTCCGTCCCTTGTCGCTTTTAATATTTTTCCCATTGGTATCTCTCCCAAACACTGCCCCGCCATCCATTAGCGCAATCAAAAGCCTTGAAAACGGCTAATGGATGAAGGGAATGCGATTAGAACGAACAATTATTTTGAAAGCAAGTCGAAATAATCTTTTACTCGAGCACAAGACAAATACGTTAAAAGCATAATAGAAGTACACTGTCAATCATTTTTAATTACACGTACAAACACACACACGCACACACAACACACACACACACACATATATATATATTGGTGGGAAACGGTATATGGATTTTATAGTAAGGACAGTTTAATTTAATAATTTAAACGTGATGTCAGTCACTTAAGTGCCATACGTGAAACACGCTTGGGTGATCATGTCTCGAAAGAGACATGACTGACTGGGCAGAAGATTATCCCGCAGTAGGTTGCCATTGTTTTCTGCGGTAGACTGGTTGTCAGCCAAGGCTATAGAACCCAATCTGTCCTGTTATTTAACCCATAACTGGAGGGAAGAGACGGATTAATACCTTTCCCAATGGTATTTGCGCGTAAGTGAATGCAATGAATTCAACCGGAATTCGAAATCGGCTCTCCGATTTCTTGTTCCACCGGACCACCACGCACGTGATGTAAACAAACAAAAAGGAAAAGAAACTTAACGAAATTGGCAAAAATACATTTAAATATAATTTAAATTTACAATTTAAAATATACAAGCAAACATGCATTAAAAATAATTTAAAATTAAACTATACTGGCAAACATATATTTTTTAAAAAAATCAAAACTGAAAATTTCTGAGTCTTCTTTCCTTCATGCGCGTATGTAATAGCATCAAATGGAGATTTCTTCTACTCCTACAGCTTCTCTCGCACTTCCCGGCTGTGGAACTCGCTCCCATATTCTTGCTTTCCTGACGGCTACAACCTCCAGGAATTTAAATGCAATGTCAATACTCATCTATTAACCACTTGACCCTAGCTCTTTCCTCATCCCGTAAATCTTTTCCTTCCTCTCCATCTTGAAACTATCATCACACCTGCATTCTCATTTTTCTATTGCTCCTTTCTAACTGCTTCGTATTCCTCTTCATATAAGTTAATCTTTTTACACTTATGTAGCCTCCTGCACATGTGGCATTTCCACCTTGCTCGGGGTGAAATGATTAAAACAAAAAATTATCATTAGATATTATTACTATATACATACGTGTAACTGGAAGGGAGTTCCACAAGCGAGAAGAGCGAGAAAAAACTCTCAGCATAGAATTTACGCTTACATCTAATAAATTCATATGATATATATATATATATATATATATATATATATATATATATATATATATATATATATATTGCTTTTTCTTGTTCTCTTTTTTTATTTCTTTTGTTTTCATTATTTTGTAAAATTTTTCAAGGCAAGTAAGCAAAGATGAACTCGCCCGGATCACCCTAAACTTTCTTCATTCTTTCATTGATGAAACTACAATATAGGTAATTATTAAATATTTATAAATTCATTTGATGCACATATTATTGTGCAGTATTAACAAAAGAACCATTCTATTTTCATTTATAATTATTCACTTGGCAGTAAATGCTAAAAAATAGTCTGAAATGCATCATTTTTTAAAACAATGGGATTGATTAATAATTATGACCGGTAGTGTATATAAAAGCCAACTCAAATTTAAATGAACAGGAATATTATCTGGGAAATAATAAAACAGATGAACAACTATTTTTAAAGTAATTTTTCCAGTCATTATTAAAAATATCGAATTATATTTTGATACATTTCATGTTTTATTAAACTTCACACTTTTCCAAATAAAGTTTTTAGAGTACTGAGATTTTTCGGGTTTTCTGAATATAAAATCAAATCCATAAGAAAGTAAATCGATGATATCAGAAATCCTTAATGTCCAAATGGATCGCTGCGCTCTCCCAATTCATAGTTTTGGACATTTCCTGTTCCCAAACACTCTAACAATACGTAAGCAATGCGCAGGTGCACTTTGCTGGTGAAAGAACGACAAAGAGCTTCTTGAGAATTGTATAAGCAAAGCACTGATACAATTTCATCCAGTAGTCTTTGGTTCTTATTTTTTTATCATTGTGAGAGATTCTTAATTTGCTTAATATATATATATATATATAGTCATCCGCAGACAGATCTGTTTTGCAGTATCACAGCTCATCAGTACGGTTAGACGCCGATTGCTTTTAACCCAGGGTTGAAACCCGACCGAAATGGCGTCAGTCGGCGATTCTAACCTCTGGGCTATTGGCGTCCGGTAGAAGAAGGCAGACTTTTTAGCATTTATATTATCATTATACATGCCCAATCGCCATAGTGCTCTAATTCATTAGTGCATGAGAGATGCGTACATGCCAGGGTAGGTACTGTTTTTCAAAGTCTACCATTATTCCAGAGTGCTCAATCAGGGTGTGAGAGCGTAAATAGTCATCCGCAGACAGATCTGTTTCGCTGTATCACAGCTCATCAGTACGATTAGACTCCGGTTAGATATATATATAGTGTCATAATAGTTAAAATTATATATATATATATAGTGTCATATTTGTTAAAATTATAATAATTATATATATTTGATAAAATTTTAATAATTATATATATATAAAATTATATATATATATATATATGATTTTAACAATTACGTATATATATATATATATATATATATATATATATATATATATATACATAATTGTTAAAATATATATATTTTAACAATTATATAATTGATAAATAAAACTATTTAAAAAAACCCTACAGCAGTACTAAAAATAACGTACAAAAAACATTGACATATTTTACTGCAATTAAATACGCAATAATTTTAAACAGGGTGACTTTGCTATACGAAAAATTATTAAACGCAATATTTCTGCCGTAATTCAACAAAACATGTACAATTTATAATATATTATAGAAAATGAAAACTTAAAACCTTTTTGTTTATACTCGAAATAACTCTAATATTCTAAACTATTCATGTCTAATATAGTGTATGAATTTCCATGCCCTGTACAAGACTATGTTTCTTGCCATAAATCAATTACCTATATTGCCCATACGAACAATTCTTTAGATAGACACCTTACATGCCACCAGTTTAACAAAAATGCAATGAAAAAATATTTATTAACCTAATAAGAAACCTTAAGAAAAATTTTGGTTGAAAATAAACAAAAACACTATTTAAATTGCAATATCAAAAGCATCTCGCTATAACAGACTATATATCAAATGATTTTCTACTACCATCAATCTTACATTATTTAACAGCAGAAATGAAGTTTTGAAAGTTTTTCGTTAAATAGACGATTACGGGAGGTCCAGTTCCGAATGTCACGTGATTGATTTTAAAGAATGCTTGTTTTCAAAAACACAAAACTAATTACGTAACAGTCAAACAAGAGGATAAACTAACTATATCGGAAAAATAAGCGAGTGATGTAGATGAAAGAGCTTCAGATGTCAAGAGTTATGGCACATTTTTACATTCTTTATCTTCAGAAAAAGAAAACAATGGAATAATAGAAAAAATAATAAAATAAAATAGAGAATTTAGGTTAGTGCTTGTTGGGTTATCATAGACTATGAGGTCAATTGTTTTAAACTTTTTATAATATATAATGAGTTTAATTTGATTATTACTTTCCACTGGTTTAACATTTCTACGTATTATGTTTTTGAGAGTTTTTTCATCTTGTTTATAATTATTATGTATTTGGTTGCAATAGTATAAGTTAATAGTGTTATGTTTATTTTGATGTAAACCATTATTATTAATATTATCATTATTGTTAGAGCTATTGTTAATTTTGTTGAGGTACATTTTAATTTGTTGATCAATAACGGAGTTAGGAAATCCATTATTGACTAGTGTTTGCTTAATGTTGTGTAAAATATACATAACACTATTAACTTATACTAACGTGTATGTAAAAATGTTTAGCTATTGACATATTTACAAAGATTCAAAACACCTAAGTCCCTATTTAACCCTAGCCTGTGTGTATTTAATTTTAAAATCCAGTATTGTGCTTTCTTTCTGCGTGAGGGTGTAGAATTAAATCGGAGTCTATACGTTTCTAATTTCAATTTTAAAATCATTTGTTTCTGATGAAAGGCCGAGGACGGTCTGAAATATCAAATATAATAATAGAAATAAATAAATACTGTCAGAAAAATACATTTTTAAACTTACAACTGTTTATTAGTTTTTCCTATATATATTATTAAGACAGTATACTCGACCGATTTGGTGTCAGTCCCTAAGCATTAACCCATAGGTGCATGGAATCACAGAAGGGAAAATTTAATGTCTTGTATATAAGCAGTGTATACACACGCAAGTCACCGAAAGAACTCAATTCATTTCTGAAGAGTAAGGCTTATATCGCAGAATTGGTAATCGTTTTTAAATTTTTTCTTCTCCATAGAGTTCAATCGTAATGAGAGCATAATATATTGGTCATCCACATACAAACCTGTTTTGAGTATCACAGCTCATCAGTGTGGCTTGACACATCTACTTGATTCTGGCCGGGATTGAATCTCGACGGATTTGTTTGTTGTTAAGCTAGAAGCACATAGAATCAGAGAAAGGACATTTTAACATGTTGTATATAAGCAGTGTATACACACGATATATAATCACATTTACACACACACACACACACACACACACACACACACACACACACACACACACACACACACACACATATATATATAATATATAGATAATTGATATATATAATATATAGATGATTGATGCCATCACAGTAATGACCTCACATAACTTCGAAGTCGGTATAACTCCCCTTAGTTAAAGGACAAATTTCTCCAAATTAATTCTATCAACACTATCTCTCACTCGATATCGTGCAGTTTTGGTCAAAGATCCTGCTTGCCAAAAATGTCTGTCGACTCGGAAACCAGTAAAAAACAGCAATCTTGGCAATAAGCACCATCCCAACTTAACACTATATATATATATATATATATATATATATATATATATATATATATATAAAATTTGTTATTTCGTGTTATTTCTCGACCTAGGTTTGTATCATGTGGTGTCTTCAGGCAATTTGTTATTGCACATCACCTGAAGACACCACATGGTAAAAACTTAGGTCGCATAATAACTCGTTTACAAATGAAGAATATTCAAAAGTTTTACAATATAATTGTATTGAACACTTTTTAATACAAATGTGCACTGATCTAATTTTATTATGACCAAAAAATAATTAATTAAGCAATATATATATATATATATATATATATATATATATATATATATATATATATATTGGTTACAGAATCTTCCTTATTACAAGTTCAGCACAGAGTTCTTTATAATGATGCGAGTATTCGAATGTACTTGAATGCAACAGAACAAAACAAATCGGAACATGTACAATTTTGATTTCAATATCTGTCAGTTAGTTAAGTGCCATGCGTGATACACGTTTTGGAGATTATGTCTCGAAAGAAACATGACTGGCTGGACAAAAGTGTTTCCCGCCGTAAGTTGCCATTAGGCAGGTAGCCAGCCAGGGCTACACAACCTATTTTCTTCTGCTATTTAACCCCTAGCTGTAGGGAAAACAGATGGATTTATGCCTTTCCCAGGGTATTTGCACGTAACTGAATGCAAAGAATACAACTGGAATTCGAACTCAGCTCTCCGACTGAAATGTGGGTTGCGAAAAAATCTCATTTCCAAATTATATATATATATATATATATGTAGTGTGTCCATAAAGTCCCTGTGCATGTTAAAAACTTATAACTTTATTTGTATTTGTGAGAGAAATAATGTGTAAACATTAGCTTTAACAATTAGACTTGTAAGATAGAGTTCCTTGTCACTTTGCTCTGCGTATTAGATTCTAAATCAGGAATTTCTTAACAGATGGATCGGAAGCGGTGGACCATTCTATTGGCCTTCAAGTTCGCCAGATTTGATTCCATTAGATTTTTTTAATGTGAAAACAATTGTGTCAGCAACTAAACCTAGTTCATTAGAAAATTTGAAAGCTAAAATAACTAATGTGATTACAGGCATTACTGTAAATCAGTGGGCAAATGTTTTCTATGAACTGCAAAATCGTATTACCCATTGTATTGCTTATGATAGATAACATGTGGAAACTGAAATAGAATTTCAATAAAAACTTAAAAAAATGTAAATTTATTTTTTTATCCTTTTTACAAATTATCTCTTTCGCAAATACAAAGAAAGTTTTAATTTTTTAAAGTGCACACGAACTTTATGGACACACACACTATATATATATATATATATATATATATATATATATATAGTGTGTGTTCATAAAGTTCGTGTGCACTTTAAAAAAATAAATTAGCATGGTTAGACTCCGATTGCTTTTTAACACAGGTTTGAGAGCCGACCGAATTGCGTCAGTCGTCGATTCTACCTCTGAGCTATGGGTTCTCGGTTGAAGGAGGCAGACTTTTTAGCGTGTATATTATCATTATACACGCTCAAGAGCTGAGAGTGTTCTAATTCATTGCTGAATGAACGATGTGTAGATTCTAGAGTAGCTACTGTTTAGTGAGTCTACCATTCTTCCAAAGTGCTCAATCAGCGTGTGAGAGCGTAGTCACACACACACACACACACACACACACACACACACACACACACACACATACATATATATATATATTATAAAGAAGAGGAAGAATAGGTAGATCAAAACCCACTGTACATGCATTTATTTTATAAAGACTGCTCAATACAGAGGAGAACTTAATATTGTAATTTTGTTATTACAATGGTCCATAAAAGCATTATATCACTACACAAAAATTTTATACTGTTCTTCTTCGTGTGATATTTTAAAATAAATGGTGAAAATGATTTATTTAGAAAATATTAGATGAATTTATAGCTATTTAGAAAATTAGGGAATGGTAGTTGGAAAATATGCTTGTAGGTGTGTTAATATTGTTCAATCAGGAATAGGATTGAGGTTGAACTATGAAGTTCAAGATCTGGGTAGCGAAAGGTCAGATATTAGCCTGATGTCATGAGATGACGTTTTTTAATTTTGTATGAGCAAAATGCATAGCTGGACCGTATATTATTTACATGGGTAGACAATAAGTTTTAACAGCAGGTTGGATTTCAAGTTTTTTTTTTCAAATGTGATTTTGTACTCCCTCATGAGTTAAAGGAGCTGGAACGATTATGTTAGAATTATTATTAAATAATTATGGTATGCTAAGATACATTGTAGTTATTAAAACCAAATAATTATCTTGTGGGTCATTTATTGTACTAAAATAAATTTTAATTTTTAAGTTATATTAGAGCAAAAGTTATAAATAAACAATTTTAAATAACTAAATTTTAGTAACAAAAAATATTTTGTTGTTTATATAAAACCGTACGTGCTACGTTTTGAAGGATGTTCAATAAAATGCTTAAAAGTGTTCTTATTAAATCCGATGTAATCTTTTAAAACTATTTACACTGGATCTACTAAGAACTCTTTTAAGCAGCGTTGGGATTTATATTTGCCTTCCTTCAAAATTAACACGTACCCAAACCACACATCTCTTTCTGTGTATTTTTGGAAGTTAAAAGATGCAAACAAAACCCAAAAGCAAAACAGAAAAATATGGAAAAAACAAGAATCTGTAAGTTGTTCTATGACATTTGTCCTCTGTGTCTGAATGAAAAGTTGCAAATGTTAAGGTTTCCTAAATATAAAGGGTGACTAAATCACAGAGATGAACTGACAGTTTTATGTAAACATCAAAATTGTTTTACTAAAATAAATGACCCACACAATATTTATTTGGATTTCATAACTACAATATACCTTAGTATTGTTTTTAATGATTTCGCCCCAAGTAAGGCAGTACTGATATTGGCGCACAGAACGCTACATAGGAGGATAGTGAAATGTTACGAAGAAGGGTGTCAGATAACGGGCAAGAAAAGGATAGTATTGCGTGAGAGTAGAGTAAAAAAAGGGAGAAGAACAATATTTAGAGGGTTTGGGAGAAAGGATAAAAAAATTATAGGGGAAAAGGGGATAAGAGATGGCGATTGACGTTGCATTTAAACTCCTGGAGATTGTAGCTATCAGGGAAGCAAATATACGGAAGGCGGGAAGTGCAAGAAAAGAAGCTGAAAAAGTAGAAGTGGTGGCTGCAGTTGGTTGTTTTGACTGTAAAAGAGAGGAACCTTGTTGTAAATTCTTGTCGTGAGGGCACTAGTGAGCTAAGCTCATCGGAGCAGAAGCCATAAAAATATTTGTAGAAGATACAGAGGGAAGGCAAATCCTGTCGGTGAGAAAGTGGCTAAAGCCGAGTAGCAAGGTCGGGATCGATTATATTGCAGATTCACTTCTGGAGCCTGTTGAGAATCTTGATATGAATAGTAAAGGCGCCTGGCCAGATATGACAGCATTATTCAATGCATGGCAGAATATTTGATTGGTATATGTGCAAGATGGACATGGGCAAAAAAACCCTCCTCGCCTTATACAGTGAACCAACCTTCCTAGTTGTAGATTTAGTTTTTGATTCAATGTAGTCGTTCCACTTGAGGTCTGCTTAGATAGTGTGGCCGAAGAGGCGCAATGTATTGCTTTCAGGTAGACTAGCTAGATCCATGTTAATGGTGGTTAACGGATAGCAGCTTCGTTTTGGAAGCATTAAAGTTTACGAGCCATTTCTTACTTTAGTCCACCAGAGATTGATGGCCCTACTCAAGATCAGCAGAGAGGTTATTTTTGTCCATCCTGGCAGATTTCTGACTGAGGCGGGAGTAAATGATGTTATCAGCAAAAATGCCTACTTGGGTTTTGATCACATCAGGAAGATTCTTGATGAAAATCAGAAAGTGTCAGGCCTAGGATGGATCCCTGGGTGACACCCAAGTTCGTGTGATAGGATCTGGAGACGTGCCCGTTCAAGACGATCTTAATTATGCTGTTTGATAGGAACGATTGCATCAAACCAAGCAAGCATCTAGTCATGCCATAACACTGTAGCTTGCGCAGAAGGCCGGCGTGAAATGCTTTCGAGATATCCAGGGCAACAGCTAGTTCTTATCGAGGGCCTGGTATATGTACTCACTGATGGTCGTAAGCAAATCAGCAGTAGATCTGCCAAAGCCCTCTCCTTCTTCCGCCTTAGAATATTGTAAAAAAAAGTTTAAATACCTGGGAAGTGTTCTAACAGAAGACGAAAAGTGCGACACAGTGTTCCGAAGGCGAATCGGCATAGCGAAGGAAGCATTCCAGAAGTTGAGTAAAGTATTAAGAAACAGGACGATTTTGCTAGAAACAAAGAAGAGAGTACTGGATTGCTACGTGATGTCGGTTCTTCAATATGGCAATGAATGCTGGAATATATCTTCAAAAATGAAGGGGAAACTTGAATCAGCTAAAATATGGTTCTACAGAAGGATGCTGCGGATATCATGGATCGAGCATGTGAGCAATGATGAGGTTTTGGAAAGGATGAAAACAAAAGCAGAAATTAATACTGAGCATCAGGAAGAGAGGGCTATAGTTCCTGGGACATGCAATGAGGAAGGAGGGCTTGGAGAATCTGATACTAACAGGTCAGATAGAGGGGAAAAAGAAGGAAAAGTAGCGGATAATATATTTGAAGGACCTAATCAGGTGAATGACGGAACGAAGTTTGCGTACTGTAACAGGAGAAAGCGTGCTAAGAGCCACCAGGGATAGGGAGATGTGGAAAGCCATGATCGCCTACGTCCTGAAAGTTGTGAATTCAGTACCAGTCTACAACAAAAAACTTAGTGAGTTAAATTAAGGGGAGATAACTATATGACTACCAGAAGTGGCATTGCACATAGAATGGGAATGATATACCCTAGTGATCGTAATAACAGGTTAGGTTCGAAATTCTTAGCACCTGAAGAAAGCCGGAGTGTTCAACGGCCAAAACATCGTAAATATTGTAGTAAAGATGAAACAATAGTCCGAACAATGTAAATAGTGTAAATACTACCTCATATCATAAGTATAGACAAATTATTTTTTAATCGTTTTACCGCCACTGATGTGCAAGGCGCTACATCGAGTAAAAGTTTAATCAGCAGGAGAGAATGACGAACTAGTTACAGGACGTGTCCGAGAAAGGGCAATAGATGAATGGGAATACATGTGTGATGACAGTTGCGAAGGTAGAGTGAGAAAGGAAAACACCAAGATACACGGGGTGATGTAGAAAGGACGAGAGAAAGACTGGAGTCAAGTGGATAAGAGATAGGAATTGACATTACATTTAAATTCCTGGAGGTTGTAGCCGTCAGGAAAGAAAGTATACGAAAGAGAGTTCCACAGGCGGGAAATGCGAGAAAAGAAGCTGGTGGAGTAGAATTGTCGGCTGCGTTTAACTGTAAAAGGGTGGGACCTTGTTGCCAGTCTTATTGCTCAAATAAATTCTTGTGGACGGGGCAACAGTGACCTAAGTTCATCAGAGCAGAAGCCATGAAAATATTTGTAGAAGAGACAGAGGGAAGCCACACCCCGCCGGTGAAAAAAGTGGCTGAAGTCGCGCCGCCACGTCTGGACTGATCACATTCCAGATACTCCTTCGGAGCCTGTCGAGAACCCCGATATGAACAGCAGAAACGCTTGACCAGATATAACAGTATTCTTTGCACGGTTTGTTTTGTGTATATACTTCCTGGCCTGACACAGGATTTAGTTATTGATTCAATGTAATGGTTCCACTTGAGTTCGGAAGAGAGGGTGAGGCCGAGGAGGCGCAGTATATTGCTTTCAAGGAGACTCGCTTGGTCCATGCTTATGGGGTGCAGGCAAGACTGTCTGTGATGGTTGACAGATAGGATCTTTGTTTTAGAAGCACTGAAATTTACAAGCCATTTCTTACCACAGTCGACCACAACGTGGAGGTCCTTCTTAAGATAAGCAGCGAGGTTATGCTTGTCTTCTTCGCCAGATTTCTTACTGATGCAGGAGTAAATGGTAGTGTCATCTGCATATATGCCTACTGGAGATTTGATTACGTCAGGGAGATCATTTATGAAGATTCGAAAAGCGTCGGGCCTAGTATAGCGTCTTGGGGGATGCCAGTGTTCGTGTGGTAGGATGAGAAGGCTTGCCCGTTAGACAGAGGGATGTTGCATTCCGCCGGTGAGAAAATGGCTGGAGTCTATCTGCCAGGTGTAGACCGATCACATTACAGATTCTCCTATGGAGCCTGTTGAGAACCCGAAGATGAATAGCAGGGGGGAATACTGAAGAAATGAAACAGAAACTAGGAAAGATGTCTAACTGCAAAATAAGACATAATGGAGAATGAATAAGGAGTCTAAACTTATTTATAATTATAAATGGAACTTTGTCTCTGTTTATGTGTGTGACTGTGTGTGTGTCTCCGTTAACTATAGACTCCGAAACGGCTGAACCGATTTTCTTAAAAATTTACACAGTTTTACTATAAGCGTCTGCGAGTGTTCTTAGCTAGGTTTTGTGTCGAGGTACCCCCGATAAATATCGATAATCGAAAAAATCGGGTTATAGAAGGAGTGGTCCGATTTTAATCAAATTTGATACACTCATAGACAAAGACATAAGAAACGATATTCAGAAGTTTCAAGATTGCAGTTCTTACAATAGTGCAGAAAATTTGATATCGATACCAGGAACTCAAAATTTGACTTACATCCATTTATTTTTCTTTCAGTCAACGGTTTCGCTTTAATTGGAAACAGCTATTGCTTTTTAGTCTTTCGTGCCAACGTCCAAAGAATCTGAGCTCCAGGACGATGGATTAGTTTTAAAGTTTTCATTACACCCGAGCAACGCCGGGCTATACTGCTAGTTTTGAATAAATGAGAAAAATGGAAGTTGAAAATAAGTAAGAAAATAAATAAGGATGAAAAACACGAAAATGCTAACGCGGAAGACACAAAACCGGGTTTCCCTCTGTTTTTTCTACAAGTATTTCCATGGTAACTGTTCTGATGAGTTTTCTACCATGTACTTCGACCACATGTATTTACTCGTGCTGCTAAGTGTCAAGGTTCAATCCTTTTACCGTCAAACTAGTTAAATGTAAGCACCTCATCTACTCTACAGTTTCTTTTCTTGCACTTCCCGATTGTGGAAATCACTTCCATTTGCATGCTCTTCTGATAGCTTCTTCTTCTTTGTACCTTGTACTTTCAGGGCGCAGACGATTATAGCCTTCCACGTCTCCCTAGCCCTGGTGGCTCTTAGCACGCTTTCTCCTGTGTCTCAGCCCCCGTTCTGTCCTCCACCTGCTCAGGCCCTTCAAATATGTTATCCGCTGATTTCCTCTGTCTCTTTACCCCTCTATCTAGCCTGTTAGTATCAGGTTCTCTAAGCCCTCATTCCTCACTCCATGTCTCAGGAACTTCAGTTGTCTCTTCCTGATGCGCAATATTAATTTCCTTTTCGTTTCTATTCTTTCCAACACCTCGTCATTGCTCACGTGCTCGGTCCATGATATCCGCAGAATCCTTGTCTAAGCTACAATCTCCAAAAGTTTAAGTGCAACATCAGTTTCCATCTGTTATTACTTGATTCCTATCCATCTCTTTTCCTTTCTTCGACATAACCTGTACTTTTAATTATCTCACTGTAGTCTCCTGCGCACCAGTGGCATTTCTGCCTTGCTTGGGGTGAAATGATTAGATTATATTACAAACAAAAAGACCGAAGACAAAAAATAAAACGAAGACCTTGTGGATATTCAAGACGCCATAAAAGTCGCCAAAGGAAAATAAAAATAAAAAAGCGAAGAAAAAAAAATGAAGGAGAAAGATACAGAAATAAGGTTAACGAATACGGAATCAGAATGAAGAGAAAGAAATCAGGATTAAAAAAGCAGAAAAAAAAGAATTAAGGCGAAAAAATATGCATAAAAAATAAAATAAAACCCATAAAGTTTGTTCATTACTCCTTAGCACATATATATATATATATATATATATATATATATATATATATATAGTTTTTCGCCAAACTAACTTTACCTTCTAATAGAGGTTGCTGAGGGGCCAACTGTCATCCAAACGCTTCCTTCATTCGGGTGATTAAATTTACTTACCTTCACGGATGATTTCTTGGCTTCAGCCAACCTAAAGGCATCGCAAAGCTGGAGTCGGAACTGTGAAGGGGAAGAAGAGGAATATCCATAATTCATGCGCGACTTCCGTATATTCCACAAAGGCGAAAATCTAATTCAGTCATCAAAATTCAATTTTGAGAACCAATCAAAATTTTCTAACAGGTTCCCTTATTCTAATTCGGAGACTGGTAAGAAATTTAGCACGAGTATCATCAACAATTCTGGAAGTACACTGCGTATCTTTCATAGACAGCAAGATGTTTTCACAATATACATTGCTATGAAATATTCTGTTGATAATGATTTCAAAGTATATTATTTGCGCAATCAATATATGTTGCCAGATTCAGATTATAATACAATAATGTATGTATAATAGTCAGAAAAAGAGCACCTCGAGGTGGTGTAACTGTGAGCAAGCTTGTCTCGCTAGAATCAGTTACTAATAGAGTAGTGAGTTAAATCCTCACTGAGTGTCCCATACATTCGGCCGTGTGCCACATCTGAGCTTTGCTAAGAAAATCACCATAATAGTCAGAAAAAGAAAGAAAAAGTAGAGGAAAAAACGAAAAAGAATAATGATAAATAAAGAGAAAAAACAAAAGGAACGATAGAAACCTAAACAAAAAAGAAGAGAAAAGAAAAGGAAGATAGAAGGAGCGATAATGCTCTCGTGCGTTTAACGTCAAGTGGGTTCCAAGTATCCGTCCCTCTTCTAAACATTATTATATCTGTGATATGATTTAATACAGAGACAGGATAGTTGAAAGAAAGAAAGAGAGGCTCATTTCTTGTTTCCTGTTTAGGATGCGGTTTCCGGTTTTCTCTTTTCCAATCTGCTCACTTTTTTTCAATTGGAGTAGATAGACTAAACTATCGCCCGGTTCACACTCCACCCACATCTATTGAACAGTTGAAAAGGCTCATCCATTGTTTCCTGTTTAGGATGCGGTTTCCGGTTTTCTTTTTTCCAATCTTCTCACTTTGTATTTTTCAATTGGAGTAGATAGACTAAACTATCGCCCGGTTCAAACTCCACCCACGTTATCTGAACAGGTTAAGAGGCTCATCCGTTGTTTCCTGTTTAGGATGCGGTTTCGCTTTTCTCTTTTCTAGTCTTCTCACTTTTTTTTTTCATTTGGAGTAAATAGACTAAACTATCGCCCGGTTCACACTCTACCCACGTCTATTGAACAGTTGAAGAGGCTCATCCCTTGTTTCCTGTTTAGGATGCGGTTTCCGGTTTTCTCTTTTCCAGTCTTATCACTTTTTTCATTTGGAGTAGATAGAGTAAAATATCGCCCGGTTAACACTCCACCCACGTCTATTGGACACGTGAAGAGGCTCATCCCTTGTTTCCTGTTTGGGATTCGGTTTCCGGTTTTCTCTTTATCCAATCTTTTCACTCCTATGTAGCCCCCTGCACATCAGTGGCGTTACCGCCTTGCTCGGGGTGATATGATTGAAAAAAAATGTACCCTAGGCATTTCCAAAGCCGTCTTTCCACATCTTGTGACCTAGAATTTTCCCAAAGAATCTTTCCACATCATTTTCCTTAGATATTTCGCAATCCCTGTTTCTTCATCATGCACCGTAGAAATTTCCCAAGCCTTCTCTTCTTATTATGTGCCCTAGACATTTCCAAAGCCGTCTTTCCACATCATGTGACCTAGAATTTTCCGAAAGGATTTTCCTTATCATTTGCCTTAGACATTTAGCAATCCCTCTCTCCTCATCATGCTCCGAATAAATTTAACAAACCCTCTCTCTTATCATGTGCCCTAAACATTTCCAAAGGCGTCTTTCCACATCATATGACGTAGAATTTTCCCAAAGAATTTTTCCTCATCATTTGCCTTAGACATTTAGCAATCCATCTTTCTTCATCATGCACTGAAGAAATTTCCCAAACCCTTGTTAGTATTTTGTCTTAGGCAGAGAAATTGTAACATGAATAACGTAGGCAGAATGAAAAGGCAATAAGCAAAAAGGACTTGTGATATTTCCCGAAGGGAAAAAGGCCAGGCCGGTGGGATTTTGTATGATTTTCGAGTTATTATGTCGGTTCAATTCTCCGTACCACTGTGTCTCTGAGATTATGTTTAGAGTCTTAGCGGTCTATCATCAAAAATGGCATTTGAAGTCATGTCGGTTCATTTTTTTCTTTATGTGGCGTGTTCTTTCAAGATGTAGGTGATCATGGCTTTCCACATCTTCCTATCCTTTGTAGCTCTTAATATCTCTTGGTATTTCTTCTAAACCCTGTTCTGCCATTCATTTGCTTAAACCCATCAAGTATGTCACGCGTTGTTTTCGTCTCTCTCTTTTTCTCTGTCCATCACGTGAGTATCAAATTCTCCAAGCTCCTCTTTATCATTACCTCTCCCAGAAACTTCAGCTGTCTCTTCCCGTATTAAGTTTTCTTTTTTCTCCATCCCCTAGAAAACCTTGTTGTTACTCACATGTAGTTTCCATGATATCCCCAGCATCCTTCTGTAGAACCGCATTTCTTTTGTTTCAAGTCTCTCCTTCATCCTTGATGAGATTATCCAGAATTCGTTGCGATATAGTAGAACAGATATGACATAAGAGTCCAGTACTTTTTTCTTTGTTTCCAGTGAAATATTCTTGTGTCTAAATACTCTACACAGCTTCTAGAATGCGTCTTTAGACCTGCCAATACGCCTTTGGATCTGTGTCGCACTTTTCATTCTCTGTTAGAACACTTCCCAGATATTTTAATTTCTGCATCTGCTTAGATTTAGTATCCCGACCTGTAATCGGCATTTTCGGCTCCTCTTTTTGCTGATGAACATGCATTCAGTTTTTCTTGTAGTTTATGTTTAGTCCTTGCTTTACGCTTTCCCTTGCAGACTTCTGTAGGCAGTATTTTCTTTTCTGTGTCTGCTATCAACACCGTGTCATCTCCCTGCAGCGGAGGTTATGTCTTCAAAACAACTGACGACACTTTAGCAAAAAGACAATAATCATTTTAGCATGCCTACAAAGGTGAGCTTCAGTGAAATGGAAAAAAATTAAGAATTCATTTGTACCCTCTTGTTTAAATAATGACCTTGATTCATATCTATGACTGTTGTTTTAATACAGTGTTAAAGATATTTAGATATTTAGCGAAGCAATACGGGAATTTTTCATGGGTATGTTACATTTGTGAAACTCGCGAGGAGTATTTTAAATTATTAGAAACTAGCAGTATAGCACGGCGTTACTCGGGTGTAATGAAAGCTTTAAAACTAATCAATGGTCCTGGAGCTCAGACTCTTTGGACGTTAGCACGAAAAACTAAAATGCAATAGTTGTTTCCAGTTAAAGCGAAACCGTAGATTGAAAGAAAAACGAATGGATGTAAGTCAAATTTTCATTTCCTGGTATCGATATCAAATAAGTTTTTTTCATCATAAACTGAATTTTAAAGGCTAAATAAGTCCTCTGAGTAAATGGTATCATGGCTGAGACTAAGAACAATTATACTTACTTAGAGTCAAACACGAAGCAAAAACTAAAATAAAAGAGCTCAAAAAACAGACACACAAACATCTTGCCTTTTATATATATATATATATTTTATATATATATATATATATATATATATATATATATTCTGCACTATTGTAAGAACTGCAACCTTGAAAATTCTAAAAATCGTTTATTATTGCTTTGTCTTCGAGTGTATTTAAATTTGATTAAAATCGGACCACTCCTTCTATAACCCGATTTTTTCGATTATCGATTTTCTATATTTATCTGGTGTACCTCGACACAAAACCTAGTTAAGAACACTCGAAGACGCGTATAGTACAACTGTGTAAATTTTCAAGAAAATCAGTGTAACGGACACACATACACACACATACACACACAGACAAACACACTCACACAGACAAAGTTCCATTTATAAATAAGTTTAGATTAGATTAGATTATGATTCTTCCTGAATATGAAAATAACATTTGCACTCCAGTGAATATTTATGCATAAATCAACCATTATAATAGAGATTCTAGAAACATATAATTCATTAACACAATATTCCATATATAATTGTGGCTCCTCGACCTGGGTAATGCGTATCAATTGGAGCTTTACTACAACTGAGTAGTGTGCCCCAAACTTTCGGCCTTGTAACACACCTTAGCTGTGCTTAGAAAATCAATATGTGCACCTCAACGTGATGTAACAGCTACCAAACTTGTCTCGCTAGAATCATTATATTAGAGTATTGAGCTTGATCCTCACTGTGTATCCGACACTTTCGGCCTCGTGTCACATCTAAGCTGCACTTAAAAATGACCTTATTCATGAAGTTTCATACACAATTATATGTATACAATGGATAAATTCTCCTCATTCATATATTTTTAATTTCGTGCATGTCTTTGATTTTGTCGACTACACTGTTTAGTAGGGTCAGTTGGGCTCCGTCTATGCAAAAAAAAAAAAAAAGGAACTCATTGACGCAATTCATCCTATCAGAAATTTTCAAAGAACATGCTGTACTGCTTTGCAACCGTGTCGGATGCTCCAATACCAACATTTCCTAGTGTTTGGGTGACAATCTAAGGACAGTGCCGAAGATTCGGAAAGAGTTGGATGCCTTCATTCATATTCCTACAACAACTCAGGCTCAATACGGGGGTCTACATTCAGTGCCTTGAGGAGGTATTGATGCCCTGGTTCATGGGTATGGTTGTTAGAAGACACTATGTAATGGAAAATCCAGTCATGGCTATCGGAAAATTTCTGCGATCCCATATCCATCGTACATCTGGTCACTGAACTCACCAGACTGCAACCCTCTGAATTATTCTGTGAGGGAATGCAGTTAACGCGATACAAACAAACCATTTGTTACAACAATGATGAATTGAAAGCAAAGATTATGGCAGCATATTGCCGACTTAAACAAAAAGAACATCCATAAAAGATGATGGAGATTCTGAACTCGTCTGGAGGCCGTGATTGAAACCAATGGCAATTTTATTGAATAAATTTATTCATGAGATGTCAGCGTTATTTTCATTTTAGCGTAATTTAAACAATAATTAATTGATCACACACTATGTATACATTGCAAAATATTTAATGCCGCACCCCAATATATCAGTCATTTATTATTTATTAAAACAAACATTTCAGCTGATATGAATATAATTAACCATACTAGATATAATCATGTGGTTCCACAGAAGGATGCAGACAGAAGGATGCTGCGGATATTGTAGACCAAGCATGTGAGCTATGATGATGTTTTAGAAAGGATGGAAAAAGTTAATATTGAGCATCAGAAAGAGACAACTACAGTTCCTCAGATTATGCAATGAGAACGGAGGGCTTGGAGAACCTGATACTAACAGGCCAGAAAGAGGGGAAAAGAGACAGAGGAAAGCAGCGGTTAACATATTTGAAGGGCCTGAGCAGCTGGATGACTGAACGGGGTTGCGTGGTGTTACAGGAGAAAGTGTGCTAAGAGCCACAACGAATCGGGAGATGTGAAAGGCCATTATCGCGTACATCCTGAAAGAACAAGGCACATAGAAAAAGAAGAATAAGATATAATCACACACACAAACATATATATATATATAAACTTATTTATGAATGGAACTTTGTCTGTGTGTGTGTGTGTGTGTGTGTGTGTATGTGTGTGTCCGTTATACAATTGTACTATAAGCGTCTGCGAGTGTTCTTAGCTAGGTACACCCGACAAATATTGAAAATCGATAATCGAAAAAATCGGGTTATTGAAGGAGTGGTCCAATTTTAATCAAATTTGATACACTCATAGACAAAGACATAAGAAACGATATACAGAAGTTTCAAGGTTGCAGTTCTTACAATAGTGTAGAATATCGATATTATATATATATATATATATATATATATATATAAGGCAAGATGTTTGTGTGTGTGTCTGTTTATCTGCCTGTAAGTGTGTATTTTTTTCAGCCCTTTTATTTTAGTTTTTGCTTCGGGTTTGGCTCTAAGTAGGTATAAATTTAGGTCTTAGTCTCAGCCATGATATCATTTACTAAGAGGACTTATTTAGCCTTCAAAATTCAGTTTACGATGAAAAAGACTTATTTGATATCGATACCAGGAAATCAAAATTTGACTTACATCCATTCATTTTTCTTTCAGTCTACGGTTTCGCTTTAACTGGAAACAACTATTGCTGTTTAGTCTTTCGTGCCAACGTCCAAAGAGTCTGAGCTCCAGGGCCATGGATTAGTTTTAAAGCTTTCATTACACTCGAGCAACGCCGGGCTATTCTTCTAGTATACATATATAGTCAGCGTCACTTCCCTTTCCTCACATGATGCATTTGACGACTGACTGCCACTACTACTCTAGCTCTTTTCTCGCCAACATCCTTCACTATGACTATAAGCAATGAAAGATAGAAAATTAGATTACCCCCAACGAAAAACACATCTAAACCCCTCAACATTTCTTTCTTAACATCCATGCCATTTCTACCAACTGTACAGTGCTGAATTCTCAGACATCTTTGCGAAACTTAATTCTGCAATCCCTGCTTTTGATTTTCTCGATTCCTGGTTACTTTGGTCTATTTAAGAAGAACCTCTAATGTCCACATGCATCAAATGAGAGTTTGTGTCTGCTAACAGCTTTCTCTGGCTCGGAAGCTCTCTTTTGAATCTCCAAACCATTTTTAGATGCGTCACCGTCTCTCTCTACTAAACTCAGCCAGCTACTTCTTCTTTCGCTACCGCTCCCCTTCTCTCATGACTCTTACATGCTAGATAGTATTTCTGACAATACAGTCAAAGCCATTTCTATAATTCTGTTCGCAAACAAAATTATTCTCGATGACTTTAACACCATTTATGCCAAGTAGCTTAAACACTCTGTCACTGATCTTGTTGGCATCTAAACTTTGAACTTCTCAATCGCTTAATTTTACACGCAGTTAGTGGATTTCTCCACGCATTTCCCCAGAAACCATGAAGAATACGCTTCTTTTCCTGATCTTTTCCTTACGTCTATCTTTGACTCATGTCATGCTAAACAGATCAGCTCTCTTTGCAACTCTAATCATGCAGTTGTGTTTGTAAACATAAACATTTATTTCTATTCCCCGTCCAAGAATCCAGTAGCAAAAAAATACATTTCTGTTAACAACGTACGGATCGGAACTCATTCCGTGATTTTTTTCGTGAAATCTCTTGGAACAAAGTTTTCAGTTTCTGTGTTTCAGTTCTCTGACGTTTGTAAAATGTTTAATATTCATGAGACAGTAAATATTGGATTGTAAATTGTTCAAGACGGATTGTAAAACGTATAGTACGCATGAGGTGTTAAGAGGCACTGTAAAATGTTTAACGCGCATGAGCAGGTAAAAGGCATTGTAAAATGTTTAATACGCATGAGGCCGTAAGGAAGATTGCAAAATCATTTATGCGCATGATGCGGTAAGTCGGATTGAACAATCTTTAATACGCATGAGGCGGTAAGAGGTATTGTAAAATGATTAATACCCAGGAGGCGATAAGACGGATTGAAAAATGTTCTATACGCATGTGGTAGTAAGAGGTACTGTAAAAAGCTTGATACGCATGCGGTGGTAAAAATGATTTTAAAATGTTTAATACGCATGAAGCGCGAAGAGTAATTGTAAAATTGTTAATACGCATGGGGCGGTAAGGGGGATTGTAAAATTTTGAATAATTATGAGGCTGTAAGAGATGTTTAATACGCATGAAGCGATAAGAAGCTTTGTAAAATGTTTAATACGCATGAGGCGGTAAAAGGTATTGTAAAATGTTTAATACGAATGAGGCGGTATGGGTGATTGTAAAATGTTTAAGAGGCATGTGTTGGTAATTGGCATTGTAAAATGTTTAATGTGCATGAGACGGTAAAAGGTGTTGTAAAGTGTTTAATACAAATGAGGCAGTATGGGTGATTGTAAAATGTTATTACGCATGAGGCGGTAAGTGGCATTGTAAAATGTTTAACACGCATGAGGCGGTAAAAGGGATTGTAAAATATACAATACGAATTAGGCGGTATGGGTGATTGTAAAATGTTTAATACGCATGTGTCGGTAATTGGCATTGTAAAATGTTTAATGCACATGAAGCGGTAAGACGCATTGTTAAATGTTTAATACACATGAGGCGGTAAAAGGGATTGTAAAATGTTTAACATGAATGAGGCGGTATGGGTGATTGTAAAATGTTTAATATGCAAAGGCCATAAGGGTGATTGTAAAATGTTTAAAACGCATGAGGCTGTAAGAAACTTTGTAATATGTTTAATACGCATGTGAGTTTAAGATGGATTGTAATATATTTAATGCGCATTAGACATTTACAGGCATTGTAAAATGTTTAATACGCATGAGGCGGTAAGTAGGATTGGAAAATGTCTAGGGCGCTAAATGAGGAAAGAGGGATTTGAAATGGTCTAGGGTGCATGTTGAGAAAAGAGGGATTGGAAAATGTTTAGGGGCTTAAAGAGGAAAGAGGAATTGGGAATTGTCTAGGGCGCATGATGAGGAAAGGGATTGGAGAACTTCTAGGGCAGATGATGAGAACAGAGGGCTTGGAAAATGTCTGTTGAGTATGATGAGAAAAGAAGGATTGGAAAATATCTAGGGCGCATGATGAGGAAAGCAGAAATGCGAAATGTTTAGGGCGCATGATGAGGAAAGAGGGATTGGAAAATGTCTAAGGCGCATGATGACGAATGATGTCTTGCAAAATGTATAGGGAGCATGATGAGGAAAAAGGAAATGGAAAATTTCAAGGGCGCATGATGAGGAAATAAGGAGTGGAAAATGTCTAGGGCGCTTGATGAGGAAGAGGAATCGGAAAAGTTTTAGGCTCATGATGAAGAATGAAGTATTGGAATATGTCTAGGGCGCATGATGAGGAAAGGGACTGGAAAATGTCTAGGGCGCATGATGAGGAAAGAGAAATTGGAATATATTTTGTGCACTTGATGAAGAAAGAAGGCTTGAAGAATGTCTAGATCGCATGGTGGGGAAAATGTGATTGGAAAATATCTAAAGCGCCTGATGAGAAAAGTGGGATTGTGAAATATTTATAGCTCATTATTAGGAAAGATGGCTAGGTAAATGTCTAGGAAACATGATGTGGAATGTGGGTTTGGAAACTGTCTAATGCGCATATTGAAGGATGAGGGATCAGAAAATGTTTAGGGCGCATGATGTGGAAAGAGGGATTGGGAAATGTTAATGGCGCATGATGTGGAAAGAAGGATCGGGAAATGTCTAGAGAGCATGATAGGGAAAGTTTGATTGGGAAATTTCATATTCTCATGTCAAATTGAAGGCAAGGGAGAGAGAGGAAAGAAACGTATAGCCTACCTAGCCAACTAGATTTAATTGATGGCGGAAGGGGGTTTAAGCGACATGACAAATTGACAACTTTATTAAGCGCTATAATATGAAAAAATGGATCGTCTTTTAAATCATCCAGTCAATACGATCAATCATTTTCATTAACTTGGCAGTATGTGCTTTACCAGGGCTACATACAGGTTTGAATTCAGAGTTTTCCTTTTTTTAGAGCGGTTGCCATCAAAGAAGTTATAGAAGGGGGAGAAGTGATGGATGGATTCATGCCTTTTCCCAGTTTATTTGCACGGAATGAATTTAATAAACACAACTGAAATCCGAGTTGCAATCCATTATTCTACCGTGCCTCATAATGCAAAGATGAAGAAATTGTAGAGAAATACGATCGTCAACGTTCTGAAGGGACACAGCAATCAGAAGAAATTATTATTTGGGTGAAAACTAACTTTTTGTACACTTAGTCATGGTTCATTTTTCCCACAAGTATGTTGAATAATAATATCCACTTTTCATTGCCTATCACAATTTTTTTTTTATAATGGAACATTTCCTTATTCTTAAATAGCAAATATCATTGGGTAGGGTATTTTTGGATTACTTTTCGTGGACGCCATGCATTAAAAAGATTAATGCAAACAAATGATTTTCAGAGATTGAATATATTGTTTGTTTCTCTAATTAGGTAATATTAATTACGAGTGTACCCCGTATACTTCTCTACATGACGACATAATTTTGTAAAAAAAAATAAGGTACTGTTAAAGAGTAAACACGCGGCAAGAGATTTCTTAACTGGTAGTAAAGTTTAATAACTGGTAGTAAAGAGAAGGAACTGAGCCGACGCTTCCTCGCTATTTTCTCTCTGTACGTATACGTGAAAGGATATATATATATATATATATATATATATATATATATATATATATATATATAAAAATGAATAAGGATTGAAGAAAATAATTGCAACATTCAAAACATTAATTTAAAACAGTGCTCAATATAGAAATGGAGCAATAAATATTTATTATAATTATACTTTCGAACATGTACAAACTACAGTCTAGTACAAAATTGTACATTTTGCTTCAACATTGAAAGAACACTGATTCAGCAAGTAGTTAACAATGATGGTATTAAACTTTATGTTGGAAAAGAAAAAAATAACTCATTTCCTTTTATTTTTGGAAATCTTTTTGTATGAGGTAAGAGGATATTAAAACGAGGGGAAAAAGGAAAGAGGGTAGAAAAGATGAGAAAGAAAAAAGCGTAATCAAACATGGAGAAGAAAGAGGAAGAAAAAGACACAGAGGAAATAAAATGCAAACAGGAAACAAGAAAAAATGAACTGAGAGGAGGCTGAAAAAGCCAATGGAAATTTTTTGATTTTCTTTTAAAAAATAACGTTTATTACCATCATTATTAAGTACTTCATGAGACATTCTTCTTTCAATGTCGGAACAAAATGTACCGTTTTGTAATAGATTGGATTTTATACATGTTCTAAAGTATAATATATTTACGCTCTCACACCCTGATTGAGCACTCTGGAAGAATGGTAGACTTTGAAAAAAAAGTAGCTACTCTAGCATATACGCATCGTTCATTCAGCAATGAATTAGAACACTCTAACTACTGACGTATGTATACATGGTATATCACACGCTAAAAGTCTGCCTCATTCTACCGAGCGACCATACATCAGAAGTAGAATCGGCGACTCGGTCGGGTTTCAATCCTGGGTAAAAGAAATCGGATGCCTAATCATAGTGATGAGCTGTGATACAGCGAAACAGATCTGTCTGCGGATGACTATACACACACACACACACACACACACACACACACACACACACACATATATATATATATATATATATATATACAGCGGTTTTTTTTATAATAGAGGTATTCTAGTTACAATTATTTTCAGCTGTTAGACCCAACTTTGACTCAGTGTTCCTTAAGAAATACTGGAGAGAAAAAATCACAGACCATCATTGTCTCCTTTGATCATTTACAGTACCTTCTTCATGAATTGCTTAAACCTCTTTGTATCTGCGCTGTATATTAAACTTTCCTAAAATGAAATCCATAACATGATGAAAATGAAACCTATTTTTTCTATCTTTAATATTTGATCGCATTGAAAATTAAATAATTTGGAAATATTTACCTTAAAAATACAGGCCATTATTACAGCTTTCCATCAATTCAAAGTAGATTTTTTTAAAAGTTTTTTTTTAAACAATTTCATCCAAAGCAAGGCGGAAAAAACATTAGTCCCCGGATGGTGGGGGCGTTAAAGAGAACGAAAGTAAGAGAAAAGACTGAATATTGCGAGGAGCATCTTTTTTTTAAATTTTATCAGGAAATCAAGTAAACGGAGAGATTTATACAAGCGGAAAGTGCAAGAAAAGAAACTGTCAGAGTAGAATTTGCGGTTGCATTTAGCTATTTCAGCAGTAAACAGGTGAGACCTAAATGCCAATCCCTTAACACGCTTAAGATAATAAAGTTTGAGCAGATCTACAGCAGAAAGGACATTTCCACTAAACCAGTTCGTCCTTTTGGTTCCCATAACATAGTTTTTCTTGCAATTTTGCTTCGCTTGGCTAATCAATATAAGCTTGTGATTGCATAAATATTACCATTGTTACTACTATTGAATGTGTTATGGTGCAATGGATAACGACTCAAAATGAGAAATCAGAGAGCCGAATTCGAATTCCAGTTTTAATTCGTTGCATTCACTTTCACACAAATACTCTTGGGAAAGGTAAAATCCCATCTCCAGCTATGAGTTGAATAGTACGACAGTTTGAGTTCCATACCCTTTGTTGGCAGTCAACCACATAAAAAAACGACAATATCAGCCATGGAAAGAAAGAGATATGATCGACCAATCGTGTATAATGTATGACAATTGACTTACTGACTACTAATGAAACAGAGGTCTTCCGTCCAAATTATCTGTTGATGGTTCAACAAAGGTAAATGTATACTAAGGGCCTAGAAACAGCATCAACTGGAGTTGGAACCCAAAACGATATATCCATTTTCTGTGATGATGAAATTGTTATTCCCTTCCTACATTGTTTCTTGCAACTTTGTGTTAACTAAATCCATATATAAAGTAAGCAGTAAGCTTAGCATTTATAGTTTTTTTTCCCATAAAGTAAGCATGGAGCAAAAATCGATACATTCCCTTAGTAGTCACGTTAACAGGAAATCCTGTGAAATGCGTTAAAAAGGGCAGCCATATAAAATTTTGATAAGATGGCGTATATTTGGAACACTTATTTCAAGAAAATTCGTATTCTTTTTTGGGGGGCGGCGTAGAAACACGAAACTGTTTGCTTTCTCTTTACAGGAAACGGTATTTACTTTTGATCGATTTGGATTATTCCTTTCCGATATATATATATATATATATCACCCCCTTCCTCTCTCTCTCTCTCTTACTCTCTCTCTCTCTCTTACTCTCTCTCTCTCTCTCTCTCTCTCTCTATATATATATATATATATATATATATATAAAAAGACATTTGATGGAAATATTGTTTGGATTATTCAGCGATTTATACAATTCACGGATTATTGTAACACTTTCTTTTTGAAGTAGTCATTTTCAAGTAAGAAAGATAATTTTTTTTCTAAACAACAAAATGAAAAGACAATTTCAGGAGGAAAAATCTACTTTAAAGAAAAGTATGTCTAAAATATTGACGTCAGCATCTTTGATAATTCTAGTAAATCAATATTTTTATCAGAAAACATTATATGCGAAGAAAACTTACGATTAAGGATAATATTCTTTTTTCAAATTATTATTCTCATCCAACTATGGTGATAATTAAAAAATAAGAATTATTTAAACGTATTGGCATTTTTTAAAAATATGTAGATGATCAATGATTTTCTGCTGCATTACATGACTTTTATCATAAACAATATATTTTCCCCGATATATATATATATATATATATATATATATATATATATATTAGGAGTGGGTCCGTGCCGTTAAAAAACGACAACAAATATTTACAGCGATATGTTGTGTAAAATGAGGCCAAATTTTATCTTGATATATCTATCATTGAGTATCTTACATTAAAATACATTAAAAAAAATCAAACCTTCCTGATCGTGAAACGATATATATATATATATATATATATATATATATATATATATATATATATATATATAAGCCTTCCACATACAAGCCTGTTTCGTTGTATTACAGCTCATCAGTGTCACTAGACACATACTCTTGCCTTGGCTGGGAAACTCAACAGATTTTAGAGTCAGTCGGAGTCCCTATCCCCTATGCCATAGGCTCATGGAATAGAGAAAGGAAATTTTAACGTGTTGTATATAAGCAGTGTATAAACACGGCAGTCCTCGAAAGAACTCAGTACATTTCTGAAGAGTCAGGCATATATCGCAGAAGTGGAAGCTGCTTTTCAAATTTTCTTTTCTAGAGAGTTCAATCGTAATGAGAGCATAATATATATATATATATATATATATATATATATATATATATAATTCAATACTCAACAACATAATTATTGCAAAAAATGCAATAATAAGGCCCTGTTAACGAGCAAACATGCAGCATGAGCTTTCAGAACTGGTAGTGATGTTTTATAACTGGTAGTAAAGAGAATGAACTGAGTTGATGCTTCTTCGCCTATTGGCTTTCTCTCCGTGTGCGTGACTAGATGGAAATATATATATATATATATATATATATATATATATATATATATATGAATAAATACACAATGGTCTTATTAAAATAGAAATGTTTGCTACAAACGTTACCTTTGAGAGTTTAAAATTCAGTAATTTACAGACATACGAGTATCAGAGTTCATACTGCAATCTTTGAACTCATTTAGATTATCGATACAGTTCACAATGATTTCTTCTAGCTCTCCGTATTA
The DNA here is from genome assembly GCA_037127315.1 of Ascarosepion bandense. Classification (NCBI taxonomy): domain Eukaryota; kingdom Metazoa; phylum Mollusca; class Cephalopoda; order Sepiida; family Sepiidae; genus Ascarosepion; species Ascarosepion bandense. The sequence goes on from JBBBDQ010000215.1 coordinate 420,758, forward strand.
ATGGTTCCCATATTGTATTCATTTCTATCCTTGGCCGGCTTAGGAGACTTTTGTGGCCTAGCATCAAGAAAAGAACTGCAAATAAAGTGCGAGAAAACCGAATGCATGGTCATCAGTAAAAAAGAGCAGCCCAAAATGCCAAATACAGTTGGGAGATACTAACATCAAGAAGGTACAAAAATTTAAATACCTGGGAAGTGTTCTAAAAAAAGACGGAAAGTGCGACCCAGAGATCCTAAGGTAAATTGACATGGAAAGGACGCATTCCAGAAGCTGAGTAGAGTATTAAGAGACAGGAAATTTTAATAGAATCAATGAAGAGAGTACTGGATTGCTATGTTATGTCAGTTCTTAAATATTGCAGATAATGCTGTACAATATTATCGAAGATGAAGAAACAATTTGAGTCAAGTGAAATGTGGTTCTACAGAACGATGCTGTGGAACTACTGGATCGAGTATGATTAGGTTTTGGAAAGGATGGAAACGAAAAGTAAATTAATACTGAGCATCAGGAAGAGACAGCTGAAGTTTCTGGGACATGTAATGAGGAAGAAGGGCTTGGAGAACCTGATACTAACAGGCCAGATAGAGGGAGGGAGAGACAGGGGAAAACAGCGTGTAACGTGCTTGACTGGTATGTGCAGGTGGATGGCGGAACAAGGGTTGCGTAGTGTAACAGGGGAAAGCGTGCTGAGAGCCACCAGGGATAGGGAGACGTGGAAAGCTATGATCATCTACGTCATGAAGGGACAAGGCACATCGAAGAAGATATGCGCTGATTTTTAAATGTTTCGTAATTTACAATGATCTTCTCTATGTATTATTTTAACTCCCGTCTAAAGGGAACGGTGATCCTTTTTCTTCCTCTATATGTGGTTAGTTAGGTCTGATTTTTCTATTTCTCCTCGTTTTACAGCCTTCTAATGAGCTTGTGTGGGGATGTGCGTTGTGGTACAGTGGATATCGGCTCGGAAAGAGAAACCGGGGATCCGAGTTAGAATTCCAGTTGAATCCATTGTATTTACTTAGGCACAAATACCCTTGGGAAAGGTGTTAATCCGTCTCTTCCTTCCAGTTATGGGTTAAATAGCAGGACAGATTGGGTTCTATAGCCTTGGTCGGCAACCAGTCAACCGCAGAAAGCAATGGCAACCTAGTGCGGGATAATCTTCTGCCCAGTCAGTCATGTCTCTTTCGAGACATGATCGCCCAAGCGTGTATCAGGTATGGCACTTCATTGACTGACTAGACTGACAATGGCAAACTACTGCGGGATAATAAATAACAGGACAAATTGGGTTCTATAGCTTTGGCTGGCAACCAGTCTACCGCAGAAAGCAATGGCAACCTACTGCGGGATAATCTTCTGCTCAGTCAGTTATGTCTCTGTCGAGATATGATCACCCACGCGTTTATCACGTATGACACTCAACTGACTGAATGAGTTTGCAGCCTTACATTAAGGTGCAGCTTGGTTGTCTTTAATATTTATTTCCACAGCTACATGAAATTGCGTACACACCATTTTTAGTCTATTGACGGTCTTACTATGGAGAGGTATCTACGATGTGTAAAACCACATTTGAAGGTTGTTTAAATGTTATATGGACCCCAGATCCTTTGTATTTTACTCAATAATCCCTTCAAATACAGTAGGCAGACCGCAGCTTTTTTTTTATTATTGTTATCCCCATGCACCCCACCTTGGAAATTTGTTAGAGCTGTTTTCATGTATCTCGGATAGTTATTACTTTGTAAGGTAATGCCTATAACCACCATTTCTTGATCATTTGTTTCTGGATCGCCGCTTATGACTTTTACTCGATGTTGCAAGCAGCGGAAGATTTCTTCTTTACATTATATAGGTGGTGGCAGTTGAAGTTGAGATATTGTTCAGTGGAAGTTGGATAGCGACATCATCTGTTCGAGAATGCTACTTTGTTGTTTTATTTTTCCATTGTGAACTTTATCGATGATCTTATTGAGTTCACACGGTCCAGTAGTATCTGGACCTCTTCCTGATGTGGCTGAAGGTGTCAGCGTTTTTTGTTTTTTTTTAATCATTTCACCCCATGCAAGGCATTCCACTATTGCGCAGAAGGTTATATAGGGGAAAGAGATGAGAAAGAGGGGTTAGATAGAGGAAATGTCAGAAGGAGGGTGATAGACAGATGAGGATACCGAGGATGAGGGTTGGGTAGATGGGAAGAGTGTTTGAGAGAATGGATGGTCTTGCAAATCGCTCCCATTCATCAAAAATCATTTTAACGCCTACTTGCGAAATCTGGTTTTGACTTTTTCTTTAAGCAGATGGTCAATCTTTTTTCTATTTGGGAAAACCAGGATTTCACATGTCATTGTGAAATTTTGTAAAAGTGAAGAAGAAGGTTGATTTTAATTAATTCCTTAGCCGCTACAATGTCTCTGTAACGGTTTCGGGCGTAGTCCCGTAAAGATCGTCTTGCTACCAACTGTTTGAATCTGTTTATCATCAACGTGCTTTCTTTGAATGACTCTTCCCTTCACTAAAATAGCACTACCCTCTATCGAGCACTGAACTAACTCTATGAAAATCTTTGCTTGTCTGGTACCATATCACTATTTCAATTTGCTTCTACTTATTAGTTTGAGCCATTAATGATTGTTGTTGCCAACCAGTTGTAATGACGAGTGTACTAGAATTTTAAAAAAAAATAATTTCAGCCTGATCAGATAATAAAGCCAGTGAGAAGGCTGCGAGAAGAATCAAACATTATTAAGAAGAAAGAACAAAAAAAAAAAACAGCTTTTAAAAACTAGGTCCCACCATTTTCACTGTTGAACTAGCTAGATCTCACCGTAAGTGAGATTCTTTTGAGTTCTACTCTAATATGCTCCTGGGTATGACCGTAAACTGCATCCGGCAGCAAGGCCTCTGATTGTGAGGTTGTGAGGAGCATGGAACTACCTTTTAATTGATGTTGTTCTCAGGTCCACCCTAACCCAAGGTGGTAGCACCTGTTAGGGTCCAAGTTGTCGGCAAATACTTTATCCCCGAACTGGGGTCAAAACACTATGAAACTATAAAAATAGACTTTTATACAAAAATATACATTTTTGAATGAAAAATATTACCAACAATACAGTCTTGGAGAAAAAAAATGCAACATAACACATTTTTTATGGAAAAAAATTATAACCAATTATAATTGAATATAAACCTAGAAAACATTTTCAGTTCCTAAAAAAAAATTCCTCAAAATCTGAGTAAATCAAACTTCTTACTATAACCGAACATTAAAAAAAACCTTAAACACTACCTTTTTGGGATTAAATAACCCACTGAGGTGTTGATATGCCGTTAAACAAAACTCAAACTCAAACTCAAACTCAAATTTAAACTCAAACTCCACTCTACTCTACTCTACTCTACTCTAATAGTTTTTTTTCCTGTACTTCTCGTCTGTTGAACTCTCTTTCATTTTTTTTCTTTTCTGGCAACTCCAATATCCAATTTTTTGTCTTCCTATTTTATTGTCGTTTATTCTCACAAAATTCATCTCAGTTTCTTTCATTCCCAGCAAAACCTTGCGTTTTAGTAGCATTATTGAAATGTCAAGCGGGTAATGATTAAAACAAATTACTAGAAGTTAGCATGCCTAAAAACTAATCAGTGTTTAGGTAGTTTTTCCATGGAAAGCTCAGGGTACGCGCTCGATTAAATTTCAGAAACTTCCAGCTATAATCACAGCGTAAGAAATTTGAAATTGAATTCGTCTGTCCTACGATAGCTGCCATTTTCTCCAAGCCTTGCGCCAACTGATTATTATCGTTCTAGATTGCTACAATACGCTTTGATTAAGAAATATTTCCTCCCCTAAAAAAAAAACGGATGCAAATGTTCGTCAAAATCTGCAAATGTAATCCGAAAAATATGGAAAAGCTGCCTGATAATTAGTAAACTTTACAACCAGTTACGAAGGCTCTTACCGCGTTTTTGTTCCTTAACAGTGACTTATTACTTTATTTTATATATATATATATATATATATATATATATATTATATCGTCATGTAGTGAAGCACACACACACACACATATATATATATACTTCACTACATAACGATATAATATATATATATATATATATATATATATGTATCACTACATGGCCATATAATTGGTGCAAAAATAAAATAATGTAATAAGGCAGTGTTAAGGAGCAAACACGCGGTAAGAGCCTTCGTAACTGGTTGTAAAGTTTACTAATTATCACTTCCTAGCCTTCCTAGCAGTATAGCCCGGCGTTGCTCGGGTGCAATAAAAGCTTTAAAACTAATCCATGGTCCTGGTGTTCAGACTCTTAGGACATTGGCACGAAAGACTAAAAAGTTTCCAGTTAAAGCGAAACTGTAGACTGAAAGAAAAATGAATGGATGTAAGTCAACTTTTGATTTCCTGGTATCGATTTATATATATATATATATATATATATATATATATATATATATATATATATTATCGATTTTCTGCACTATTGTAAGAACTGCAACCTTGAAACTTATGTATATCGTTTCTTATGTCTTTGTCTATCAGTGTATCAAATTTGGTTAAGATCGGACCACTCCTCGTATAACCAGATTTTTTCGATTTTCGATTTTCGATATTTATCGGCGGTACCTAGACACAAAACCTAGCCCAGAACACTCGCAGACTCTCATAGTACAACTGTGTAAATTTTCAAGAAAATCCGTTCAGCCGTTTTGGAGTCTATAGGTAACGGATACACACACACACACACACACACACACACACACACACACACAGACAAAGTTCTATATATAAATAAGTTTAGACAGGCAGCTTTTTCCATATTTTTCAGATTACATTTGCAGATTTTGGCGAACATTTGCATCAGGTTTTTAGGGGAGGAAATGTTTCTTAATCAAAGCGTATTGTAGCAATCTAGAACGATAATCATCAGTTGGTGCAAGGCTGGGAGAAAATGGCAGCTATCGTAGGACAGACGAATTCAATTTCAAATTTCTTACGCTGTGATTATAGCTGGAAGTTAATATATAAAATTGAATTTGCTTTTTGATGAACAATACATTGCGACACGGAAATACATATGTTTTGAGATTTTTACCTAGTCATCAGGCAATGTTAGATCATTGTTGTGAAAATGAATTTCATTCAAATAAAAGAAACAATACGTTTGTTCTTTATAGATATGGGAAGACACAAAAATTTATGTGTGTGTTCCATTTAACTAATCAGATTTCATTTTAAATTTTAAAAAAAGTTTACATTTTTGAGGAATACTTGATTTCTTCTTTCAGTCTTAACAGTCAAAGTGACAAAGTGTCGATTATATTATCCTCTACAATGTTTCTTGTATTGAGCCCCTTTTTAAAAAAAAAATAGCTGCTGGAGAACGCGGAATTGTAAAACTGTTGGTTCTCATTATCTGAATATATATATATATATATATATATATATATATATATATATATGTAAGATTAAAATATAATTATAATTTATTCTTCGAAAAATAAAACCAATGATCGAACTGAAAATTATTTTTGATTCAACCTATTAATGTTCCGCCATCTTTCAATTATGTCACAAAGATGCCAAATGTTATGCTCACCGCATTATTTTCATAAAGTGTACTAATTGCTGAGTTGTAATTTGCGTGAATAAGCAAATTTCTATTCATTCTGTGTACAGGTAATAGAGTCGTAATCTGTTGCTTTCTCTAGACTCTGGAACTAATTTTTCTTTTTGGACTTGTTATAGACAAGTTTACTCTGTTATTTAACCTATAGCTGGGGTGGGAACAGATAGAGTTCGGCCTTTTCCAAGGGCATTTGTGCAAAACAGGCGAGCGCGAAATTTAAATATTTTATTGTAAAATTATAATTCTTAAACTTTGGAAGCCTTTCACCTTGCTTACTATTTGATAGCAGTAGGAATTACTCAAGTAAATCATTCTTGGTTGATGTGGTTCCAACGACTAATTCTAAGAATATACTTCTGATAGTGATAGCTAAATCACTATCGAAAGTATATCCTCAGAATTCATCGTTAGAATTTCAAGAATATAATTCGGATAATTTAGAATTCTAAGAATATGCTTCCGATAGTGATTTAGCAATCACTATCGGAAGTATATTCTTAGAATTCATCGTTAGATCCACATTCAACCACGGATGATATACTTGAAAACAGAGCAATAAGCAAACAGATACTAACAATCAAAATGAGAAAGATGAGGAAAGAGGGTATGGAAAATTTAATACTCACATGTTGAAGATAAACAGATCAGAGAGAAATGGAGTTTTAACTATTTAACAACGTTTTGTACAAGGATGACAAAACAAGGAAAGCAAAAGACATTTTGGAGAGCCATGATATATCAGATGAAAGAAGAATATTAAATCCAGAATGCAACGGAGATAATGGAACCAAAATAAAAGCCAAAACAAAAGTAACTGACAAAGACTATTCCGTTGGCTAAATTATATTTAATTATTTCTTCTGTCTTTATTGTCTGTCTGTGACTGTGTATCTGTGAGTGCATCACCATGATTGTTTTTGTCTAATTTTACACACGCGAATATTACATACATAGCAAGCATACATGCAGGAAATTAACTTTTGATTAAAAGTCACGCTTTTTTTTTCTTTTCATATTCCAGATACGGAAAATATGGCACAAAAATCCGAAGAATTACTGGAATAGCTAAAATTTCCGTCCAAAATCTAAACAAGTATCAAGAAACAAAAAAAAAATATCATAAACCATTCCTCTGAACCATTCCTCTTGTGTACGTGGTATATGGTGGATTGTAACTAGAAGACAATGAATGTGGCTCGTGTGAACATTACGCAGATGTTGGGAAGAGGGCCCGACTGTGAACCTTTCACTACCCCTCCCGTATAGCCAAATTTCACATCCTTGTTCTAGATGTAAACTCTATGAATAAAAGTTCTATTTTGTGCGTAAAGTATCTTTATAAAATTATAATGTTAATAACTCTTTCCTGTTAGATTATAGTCCATCAGGAAAAAACAAAAAAAAACAAAAAAAAAAGATGTGTAATGGGTGTAGCTATTCCAGGAAACAAGGGAGCAAAACTAAAATAAAATGGGTAATAATAATAATAATAATAATAATAATAATAATAATAATGATAATAATAATAATAATAATAATTTGTATTGATCGACCAAATAATTACAGTTCCTGTAATGATTGGAGGACTGGGATATTGTACAGAAAGAACATAGCAAACAAATTGAGACATTAAATAGTGATTTAGAAAGACGACCTTACGAGAAGCCTGATTACTTGGAAAATATTAGATAACCTGTGTCGATGAAAAGAATGAAGGATCGGTTTAAATTATTAAGTAACAAGAGGTAAACCGAAAAATAAAATTCATAAAGGCAACCAACATTATACGCTGTGAGTAATATTTATAATAATAATAATAACAGCATCAGCAACAACAATACCTATAACAATAATATTAACAACAACAGTAATGATTATAATAACAACAATAATATTATTAGTAAAAATAACAATAACAGCAATAATAATCATTTCTATTATAAGACCATTATATATATACAGGAAAGAATATTAATAAAAAGTTTTGAATTTAAAAATGTACTTTTTTTGGACAGTATTTGTTTATTTTTATTATTGTATTTTATATTTCAGACCGCCCTCGGTCCTTCATCAGAAACGAGTGATTTTTAAATTTGAATTAGAAACGTATTTCACGATAGCAACTCTATTTAACCCATAGCTGGAGGAAAAAGACGGAATTATACCTTTCTCAGGGGTATTTGCGTGTAAGTGAATGCAACGAATTCAATCGGAATTCACACTCCGCTCTCCGATTTCTGGTTCCGAGCCGATATCCAATGCAACACAAACGAACATTCTTCATTAGGTTTCCTAAAATTTTAAACTGTTTCATCCTCATGTTCAATACAAGTTTCATTTAGGTTTCATTTTCACCAAAAACCTTGTCGTTGCTTACATTTTTGGCCCATGGTATCCTCAGCATCTTCATATAGAATAACATTTCTGTTGTTACAATCTTCATCATCATTAAGGAGACTTCCAGCATTTGCAACTACACAAAAGGATTGATATTAACTAACAGAAAAAAGAAAAAAAAAACTCTTTCTTTTGATCCGGAATAACTTTGCTTAGATTTTAACCCAGTTATTTCTACTTCACCGTGCATTGTATAGTTTGGATCAATTTTAATCCATTGTTGATTACTGACGAGTTTACAGACATTCTGTATAGCCAAAAATTAATTTAGTCTTATAAAAAGCAATATGCCTTCTGTTGTGGATGCCGGGAAGGAACCACACAAAATAATGAACTACAAAAAAGATATTTCAGATAGAAAAATAGGTTATACTGAACGTAAATATACAAACTTGAACGTAGGTTAGTAATCAAGGAATACGATTAATAAGGAATAGATATATACAAGTCTTTGAAGTGAAGCTGTGCTGGAAATAGTATATCCATGTAATATTATTCTGGCTGAGTGTGTCTCAGAGTTATTATGGCTACGGACGCGGGATCCTCTGTGTAACTTCGGTAACTCTCGGTAACTTATGGATCAGTCGCGGTACTCTCAATGTCTCTCATTATGGCAGGAGTATATGTATACTCAAGTCGAGTTCATTATCATAGAAAATGGGAGAACTCACAAAACCTTCCAACGCAACAATGCGAGAGAAGCACTAAATTAATTAGGGTAAAAGTATCGTGAGATTGGTTGTTAAACTGAAAAGCAAGACAGAAGCATTACTCAACCTACACTACCTGCCATAATTATTAGGCAACCCCAGTGTTTTTCAAAAATGATGCTATTTTTTAGTATTAATTGCCAAGTGAATGGTTCTTTTGTTCATACTGCCAAATAACATGTGCATCAAATGAATTTATAAATATTTAATAATTACCTATATTGCAGTTTCATCAATAAAATAATGAAGAAAATTTATGGGGATTTGGACGAGTTCATCTTTGTTTCCTTGCCTTCTGAAATTTTGCAAAGTAATAATAACAAAAGAAACATTCTATTTTCATTTGGCAATAAACACTAAGAATAGTATAAAATACATCATTTCTTTTAAAAAGAAAACTGGGGTCGCCTAATAATTATGGCCAGTAGTGTACATTAGAGAAAATAAGAATAAGTTCTTGTACTCCAGTACTCCATAGCTTCAGAACTTTGTATTATTTGACTCTGCAAATATTCTGAGAAAGGCACTATTGTTTGATGCCGTTTGGCTGGATGGAGAACAACCATAAAGCAAGGTAGGCTAAAAAGAGAAAACTGTGCAAAATATAATAATAATAATAATAATAATAATAATAATAATATTCGATTTATTGGATACTTTTGTTGTCTAAAGTATCATCGTGGAGATGTCAGTTCTAGTCATCATTACTGGATCGACTGGCACAACCGCCTGAAGCTTTCTAAAATAATCAGAATATTTGTCATTAAAGAAAGAATTGAATTTATCTAGAACATTAATTTACTGCCTTTTCTTTAACTGTCTCGGGTAATGAACCAATAAGGGGAAATAAAACGATAGAAGATAATAATAATAATAATTATTATTATTATTATTATTAATATTATTATTATTATTGTTGTGTCATTTTTCATCATATTTCGATTTCTGCTTTGGTCTCACTACCAACCAAGTCTGCGGGGAGACCTAAGGCAGGTCGTGGCGTGTTGTTATGACTCCATTTCATGTTTTTCTATCTTCCCTATCATCCCAAGCATTACATAGATAAAGTTTTCCTTAGTGTGTGGGCTGTACTTAATAAGACAATTTTTTGTATATCTCTTAAGCTGGGGTTTCCAGGGATTCTTTCAATGTGTTGTTTTGTTCCATTTTTTATCATTCCAAGTGCACCTACTATCACTGGCACAACTCTTGTTTTCAATTTCCACATTTTTTCTATTTCAATTTCCAGGTCTTTATATTTTGACAGTTTTTCAAATTCCTTGATTGCTATGTTACAATCCGCTGGACAAGCCATATCAATTAATAGACAAGTTTTCTCCTTCTGGTTTTTAACAGTAATGTCTGGCCTGTTTGCTTCAATTTTTCTGTCCGTGTAGATGGTGTAATCCCATAGAATGGTTACATCTTCTATTTCTGTAACCGGTGCTGGGTGATGTACATACCAGTGTTTGTTTACAGATTTTCCATAATGTTTGCACATTGCCCAATGTAAATATTGCCCAACTCTGTCGTGGCGATTTTTATTATTATTATTATTATGTCATTTTTCATCATATTTCGATTTCTGCTTTGGTCTCACTACCAACCAAGTCTGCGGGGAGACCTAAGGCAGGTAGTGGCGTGTTGTTATGACTCCATTTCATGTTTTTCTATCTTCCCTATCATCCCCAGCATTACATAGATAAAGTTTTCCTTAGTGTGTGGGCTGTACTTAATAAGACAATTTTTTGTATATCTCTTAAGCTGGGGTTTCCAGGGATTCTTTCAATGTGTTGTTTTGTTCCATTTTTTATCATTCCAAGTGCACCTACTATCACTGGCACAACTCTTGTTTTCAATTTCCACATTTTTTCTATTTCAATTTCCAGGTCTTTATATTTTGACAGTTTTTCAAATTCCTTGATTGCTATGTTACAATCCGCTGGACAAGCCATATCAATTAATAGACAAGTTTTCTCCTTCTGGTTTTTAACAATAATGTCTGGCCTGTTTGCTTCAATTTTTCTGTCTGTGTAGATGGTGTAATCCCATAGAATGGTTACATCTTCTATTTCTGTAACCGGTGCTGGATGAAGTTCATACCAGTGTTTGTTTACAGTTTTTCCATAATGTTTGCACATTGCCCAATGTAAATATTGCCCAACTCTATCGTTGCGATTTTTATATTCGTTTGGGGCAAGCACAGAACAGCCTGAGATTAGGTGGTCTATTGTTTCTTGGTGTTTATCACAAAACCTGCTTTTTGGATCCATATTATTATGCATAATATTTGCCTGAAAGTTTCTCGTGAAAAGACTTTGGTCTTGTGCTGCAAGTATAAATCCTTCAGTTTCAGACTTTAATCCAGATGCATGTAACCATCGATGAGTATTAACTTTGTCAACATTGGATTTATTGGCACGTACTGGATATTGGCCATGCAGAGGTTTGTCTTGCCAGCGCTGTTTCATCTTTTCAAGAGCTTTATCTTTGGCTTTCATTTTCATATTTTTTGCCGCAATAGTTGGTTCTTGGCTACTGTTTTGCTTTTCTACAGAATCTACTAACTGTAAATCTTGTTTGTATTTACTGCCTTCTTTTATTATTGAATATTTTTTCTTTCTTTCTTCATGTTGCCTTACTAATTGTATCATCCAATCCTTTGTTGTTTCTATGTATGTTAGTAAGCCAATAGTTGTTGTCTTGTATGACAATTCCAGCTGAATAAGACCCCTTCCACCTTCTTTACGGGGTATGTATAGACGGTCTACATCAGCCTTTGGATGATGCATCTTATGCTTAGAAAGAAGCTTTCTTGTTTTAGCATCCATTCGCCTGATGTCGTTTAGAGTCCAGTTTAAGATGTTGAAGCTATATTGGACAACTGGGATTGCAAGGCTATTAATGGCCATAACTCTATTCTGTGAATTTAACTCAGTTTTTAATATCTTATTATTATTATAATATCTTATTATTATTATGTCATTTTTCATCATATTTCGATTTCTGCTTTGGTCTCACTACCAACCAAGTCTGCGGGGAGACCTAAGGCAGGTAGTGGCATGTTGTTATGGCTCCATTTCATGTTTTTCTATCTTCCCTATCATCTCCAGCATTACATAGATAAAGTTTTCCTTAGTGTGTGGGCTGTACTTAATAAGACAATTTTTTGTATATCTCTTAAGCTGGGGTTTCCAGGGATTCTTTCAATGTGTTGTTTTGTTCCATTTTTTATCATTCCAAGTGCACCTACTATCACTGGCACAACTCTTGTTTTCAATTTCCACATTTTTTCTATTTCAATTTCCAGGTCTTTATATTTTGACAGTTTTTCAAATTCCTTGATTGCTATGTTACAATCCGCTGGACAAGCCATATCAATTAATAGACAAGTTTTCTCTTTCTGGTTTTTAACAATAATGTCTGGCCTGTTTGCTTCAATTTTTTTGTCTGTGTAGATGGTGTAATCCCATAGAATGTTTACATCTTCTATTTCTGTAACCGGTGCTGGATGAAGTTCATACCAGTGTTTGTTTACAGTTTTTCCATAATGTTTGCACATTGCCCAGTGTAAATATTGCCCAACTCTATCGTGGCGATTATTATTATTATTATTATTATTATTATTATTATTATTATTATTATTATTCCAATCGCAATCGTTGCCTTCGGATTTACTCTTAAAAGATTGTGATAGAATCATCGAAGGAATTTGGAATACAGTGTCCTAAAGAATCACCAAAAAGTACTTACCAGTACAATTCACACATTATGAAGAGCTTTATCTACGTAAAATCTGTGATTTTATTGGTATCATTTTACAAAAATAATCAGTGGATGTGGAACTGTGGTACAGTCGATATCGACTCGGAACGACAAATCGAACCGAGTTCGAATTCCAGTTGAATTCCTCGCATTCACTTACCCACAAATACCCTTAGGAATAGTATTAATCCGTCTCTTCTCTCTATTTAGGGGTTAAATATAGGACAATATAGGACAGATTGGGTTCGATAGCCTTGGTCAGCAACCAGTCTACCGCAGAAAGCAATGGTAACCTACTGCGGGATAATCTTCTGCCCAGTCAGTCATGTCTCTTTCGAGACATGATCGCCCAAACGTGTATCATGTATGACACTTAACTGACTGACTATGAGTCAAATAATAAAACAAATTGGGTTCTATAGCCTTGGCTGGCAACCATTCTTCCGCAGAAAGCAATGACAATCTACTGCGGGTTAATCTTCTGCCAAGTCAGTCATGTCTCTCTCAAGACATGATCGCTCAAAGCGTGTATCACGTATGGCACTTGATTGACTGAATCAGTGAATGATGTCATAAACTCGTATCTGATCTTAAGTTAATGGTTTGCACCTGCAAAAAATGTATTTATAAAATATGTATATATGTATATATATGTATATTTATATATACATATATATATATATATATATATATGTATATATATATTATATATATATGGATATATATATATATATATATGTATATATGTATAAATATGTGTATATAAAATATACAACAGAAATCTAATAATAATAATAATAATAATAATAATGAGGTATGCTGTCAGTAAATGCACAAATTTATCACACAATAAATACAACACAAGGCATGTTGAAATAATCATATATTAGAAATTCTGCGCTAATATTGGATAGTTTAGAAATGTATGGATAAACTCCTGAAGGTTTCACTGAAAAGGACAAGTACAAACTTTTGTTAGATACCATGTAATTCCTGAAGTATTGCGCAGAAAATCAAACATTGTGATGGTAGATAAAGAGGAAAGAACATGTATATTCATAGATATTGAATATCCTGGAAACGATAATGCAATAGGCAAAGAAGTAAAGCGGGAAAACAACGCTATGACCACCGTTGTGACCAATGAGGGGAGCGAAAATCCTTTTCCATTGTGGTTGAGACTCTAGGCACCATACTTGCTGAAATTTCGACGTTACCGGAAAAAATCTTGAACAGGGTGAAGAATGAATTCCTGCACAAGGCTGTAACGCTATGTTTTGTTTCATAATCAGACAATTATCAGATTTTATTGAAGTATTCAGAAATTATTCAGTAATAAAATTCTTTTTCTTGTGCAATTTTTAACTATGTGGTGACTTCAATATTCGCCACAAGGTCCATTCTAACAAAACTGACGAGAAAGGCAATTATTGCAATTTCTCTATAGCATATGAACCAATCCATATCATTAAAGAACCCACCGGATGCGACGGGACCGCAAGTGAACTTCATTGATCTTTTCGTAATATCTGCCCTGTCAAAAGCACAGCAAAAGTTTTACTCCCGCCGATTAGCACGTCTGATCATTCCCTCATTAGGCTTCAGAATAGTTTCAAGCCAATGACTTCTTCTGATAAAACATTCCATACAACTGTTTCTTTTCATTCTAAGTCTATGAGAAGGTAGATTGGGAGAGGTTTCGGTTCTAAGTGACGAAAGCTCTTCTCAAAACCTATTTAGATATGTTGCCCCTTTACAAAAAAAAAAAAAAAATGCAAGAGATTTCAGAAAAACGCAAATTGTAGCTACACGCAAGCTGTCCGGGACAAGGTTGAAAAAAATCTGGAAGATCAACTAAATTATGAAGAGAGGCACAGCGGCTGTCTCCAATGTTATCTAAACTTATTTATAAATGGAACTTTGTCTGTGTGTGCATGTGTGTGTGTGTGTGTGTGTGTGCCTGTGTGTGTGTCCGTTACCTATCGACTCCGAAATGGCTGAACCGATTTTCTTGAAAATTTACGCAGTTGTAGTATAAGCGTCTGCGAGTGTTCTTAGCTAGGTTTTGTATCGAGGTACCCCCAATAAATATCGAAAATCGATAATCGGAAATATCGGTTTATAGAAGGAGTGGTCCGATTTTCAAGGTTGCAGTTCTTACAATAGTGCAGAAAATCGATAATATATATATATATATATATATATATATGAGGCAAGCTGTTTGTGTGTCTGTTTATCTGTCTGTATGACCTTTATACAAATCCACAATTTTTATCTGATTCTCACCAAACTTCACACAAATATTCTTTACGCTGAGTTTGAGCCCCAGGACAATGGATTAGTTTTAAAGCTTTCATTACACCCGAGCAATGCCGGGCTATACTGCTAGTCATAGATATAGCAGATATGCATAAGATGAAAAGAACAGGAAAAATGACATACTCAATTGGATGCATAAAATCCAAGGACTGGGTTCTAATATTAGAGAAAGAAGACATACTTCAGTAATGAAACGAATACAACCGAGAACGCTTCCACAACAAAAGATGGCAAACACACAGAAAATACACAGAAATATCAAAGGATCAGAAATATTAAACTCTTAAGAGAAATCAACCATATTGAGCATAAAAAATCAGGGTTACCAGAAGAAATTATGATATAGGTGTTGGCAGGCTTAGATGATTTCTGTATTGAAAATACAGGAAGATGGACAGAGGAAAACAGCACATAACTTACTTAATGTGCTTATATTAATGGCTGGCAGAAGTGGGTTTAGAGGAGATAAGAGAAAGAGGTACAAAGGACAGGAAATTGAGGAGACCCATGATCGCCAATGTATTGAAGTAAGATGGCGCATAGACGAAGAAGAAGAAAAAGGCGGAGAAGGAGAAGAAAAAGGAGAGGAAGAAGAAGAAAAAGGAGAGGAATAAGAAAACAAATAAGATGACGAAAAACAAGCCTTACGGTAAAAAGTGAAAAAAATGTATGTCTTGTTGAATAAGATTGGCATCCTTACTATGAAAATCACCATTTGAGTCTATTATATGGATTTGCGTTGTGGTGCAGTTGATAACGACTCGGAATGCGGAATCGGGGAGACGAGTTCGAATTCCAGTGGATTTATTTGCATTCACATACGAGCAAATACCCTTGGGAAAGGTATTAATCCGTCACTTCCATCCAGTTTTGGGTTAAATAACAGGACAGATTGTTTTCCTTAGCCTTGGATGACAACCAATCTATAGCAGTAAAGCAATGGCAACCTACTGCGGGATAATCTTATGCCCTGTCAGTCATGTCTCTTTCGAGACATGATCGCCCAAGCGTATATCACGTATGGCACTTAACTGATGGATATGTATTTGGATACCAGTTACTTGTACTGCCGAGACATGCCCCACTACATCTGGGAATAAAACGACCGACATTTTATCTTTCCTTATTAAGAAGTGTCTGATTACACTTTAATAAAAGTCAAAACTAATTATTTTTCACGAAATGAAAGATTTATTTTTATCGAAGAACATTAACATTTCATACAAAAAGGCGCATACATAATTTGATTGATGACGAAATTTACTCGACAATTTATTAGTCATTTAATAGAGACGTGCAGTCTGTAACGTCAAATTTAATAAAGACTATGACTTGTTTTTAGTTTCCAATATATACAGAAAAACAATGTCTTGTAGATGCTTACTTACGTTTACCAGTGATTTTGCTATATATTTATATATTCTCGATAGAATTCAGAGAAGAATCTGCTATTTTATGGACCGAGGATGTTGCTATATTGTCACTTCCCAACCGCCGTAATATAGCTTCACTGAACCTTTTTTTTAATATTTTAACGGGAATTGTGTATGCCGTTCCTTTCTCTTTTTTGAAAATGTTATATATATATATATATATATTAAAATTATACTTTCTGCTCGGACGAGCTTAAGTCACTGATGCCTCCTCAACAGGTGTTTACTCGTGCAACCAGACTGGCAACTGGGTCCCACCCATTCACAGTCAGGTTAGCCAAATGCAGACGACAATTCTACTCCTGCAGCTTCTTCTCTCGCACTTCCCGCCTGTGGAACTCGCTCCCGTATTCTTGCTTTCCTGACGGCTACAACCTCCAGAAATTTAAATGCAAAGTCAATACTCATCTACTAACCACTGGACTCTAGCTCTCTCCCCTCCCCTGTATAACCTTTCCTTTCTCTCCACCTATGTATCTGTCATCGCACCTGCTTTCTATTGTTCCTTTCTAACTAGTTTGTACTCCTCACTCTTTTCTAATTAATCTTTTTACATTTATGTAACCCTCTGCACACCAGTGGCGTTTCCGCCTTGCTTGGGGTGAAATGATTAAAAAAAATGTTCATGTTACTGTCTACTACAAATGTATATTTTGTTTCGACATTGAAAGGACAATATCTCATCAGTTTGTAAACGCTATCTTTGAAGAGAGATGGAAAATTCGCTTTCTTATATTGATAAACTTTTGTTTGCGAGGTAAAGGGACACTTCTTCTTTGTGCCATGTTTTTTCAGAACGTAGCCGATCACGTCTCCTTATCACGTGGCCTACCACATCTCCCTATCCCTGGTGGCTCTTAGCACGCTTTCTTCTATAACCCAAACCAAACCTCGCTCTACCATCAACCTGCTCAGGCCCTTCAAATATGTTTCCCATAACTCTTTTTCCCTCTATCTAACCTGTGACTATTAGGTTCTCCAAGCCTTCCTTCCTCACATTTCCCAAGAACTTCAGCTGTATCTTCCTTATGCTCAGTATAATTCTCTTTTGAGTTTCCATCCTTTCTAAACCCTCATCATTGCTCACATGCTCGATCCATCCAACATTTCTGAAGGGTCGGCTGGAATCCTTATAGCAAAATATATACATCAGTTTACCTTCAGCTAGTTGGTATTTGTGCAAAGTGGAAGTAAACGTCTCGTTTCGAACTCAGATCTCTGGTTTCTCATTTCACGATGACATTCATTAAACTTCCTGCACAAAACTTTTCCCTCGATCTCGGTATATATATATATATATATATATATATATATATATATATATATATATATATACACGTATGGTATTAAAAAATTTTACTTGATTCTAAAGTAGCCTTCGGCAACTTGAACATCTACTTATTCAAAAAGTGTTTATCTTTTGAAATGACATACTAATTAAAGATTTTGCCAATTTGAAAATATAGCCATGTAATAAATATGTGTTGAATTACTTTTCTTACTGTTCCCAAAATAAGTCTTTTTGTACAGTGTGTTTACGTAAACCGCAGATATGTAATCACTTGTTTGCAAATGAGATGACATCAATCCATTCTCCTCGCCTCAGTATGACGTATTAGTTAACTACTACCTTCCAACGCTCACTATTACAATAGTAATGTCTTCGGTTCTCGCTAAGTGGTCTTGTGCAAAAATAATTGCAGAATAATTAATAAGATTTTTCTTATGAGCAAATATCCACCACGTTTCGGCTTTAGAAAACTTCATCTTAAAAATATTTCCTCCTGGAAGCTATGGAGTAGCAATTAGAATATAGTGTCATGACTATCCTCTGTGGTTTTTAGTAATATTTGTATTTTCTTCTGTAGTAGAGTATTTTTCTTTTTTTTTTTTTTTAATTATATCGCTCCAAGCAAGGCATTTTACTGCCACTGTTTTGCAGGGGGTTACATAGGAGGCAAGTTATGAGAAAGAGTGAAATGTTATAGGAGGAGTCAGGAAGTGGGTAAGAGAAGGATGACAATACAAATGAGAGTGGAGTGGATGGAGAAAGGAGAATGAGAGAGAGGATGCAGGTTAGTAAGATAGAAGATGACTACTGACTTGACATTTGAATTCTTGGAGATTGTAGCTGTCGGGGAAGCAAGTAAATGGAAGGGAATTCCACATGCAGGAAGTGCAAGAAAGGAAGTTGGTGGAATAGAATTTACATTTGATTGATCTCACAGTAAAAGGGTGGGGCCTAGTTGCTAATATTGTGGCTCGAGTATTCATTTAAAATGTCTGCTGTCTATTTCGGATTAGGTTTACATCAAGTTGAAACACCGGTTTCAGTACGATCACCGAAGTTAAGAAATGTCGATCTTGGTCAGTACTTGGATGAGTGACCTAAGCTGTATGCTTGGGGGTGCAAGTGGCATAAAGGGCTTACGGTCACATCACGTTAAAACATCTGCTCCCGTACGATCACCAAAGCCTGGTCAGTACCTTGATGGATGACTCATTGAGAATCCCAGGTGCTCTAAGCCTAGATGTGCGTGTGATGTAATGGATAATGGCACAGAATTAGTAATCGGAGAAGCGAGTTCAAATTACAGTTGGGTTAGTTATATCCACTAATGCGCAAATAACCTTTGGAAAGATATTAATCCACCTCTTTTTCTCCCAGTTATGGGTTTATTAGTAAGACATTTATCACTAAATCATTAATATATAAAACAATTCTTTCAATCTAAAAATATTTTACTAGTTTCTATAACCCAGTAAAAGATTGATAAGCCATAGTAAACGAAACAATCGAATCAAGTCTTTCTAATTCCCTTGAGTCTGAATGACTTTATCACCTTGATTGTAATAAAATGATTAAAAATAAGTGCACTTTGTATTTACATTTTCGTAAAAACTTCTTATTGATTTCCATGTAATTCTCAGCAATTCAGTTAACCCTCTAGGACCATTAGTATCATATTTGATACAGTATTTCCCTATAAGGAAACATTTGGTATTTCCCTATAAGGAAACATTTGGTATTCATTGACTGAGCAGTCAGTAATGCTTTCATTTGAAATTTATAAAATATTTCTCTTAAAAAATTTTTCAGGAAAATATTTCTTTCAAGGCTTGTTTTCATACTGTATCAAATATGATACGAATGGCCCTAGAGGGTTAAACCCAAAAACAAAAATAAAAATTAGTGAAGATTTTTCTATATTATATAAGTGATTAAAAAAACATTTTTTCCGATGCAGACTTTCTTTCTTTGAATATAACCAATATTTTCGTGTGCTGTGTTTAGGCTGCAAAACAGTTGATTGACTGTATAGGACGTGTTTGTAGCAATAGGGCAGGTTGATTTGATCCTTTTCTTAAAAAGAAATCAATGCAAAATCAGAATGGTTTGGTTTGTTTTACGGTATATCAACCTCAATGGGTTATTTAATGCCGACAAGATTTTTTACAATAGATTTGTATGAATAAAATATATATTCTTTGTAAAAATATAAATTTGTACATCAGCTTTCTTTGACGTATTTTTGTAAAGTGTTTTTTGTTGACAGTCATATGTATTGCTGGTATGGATTTTTTTCCCAAAAATGTATTGCTGGTAATATTTTTTTTTCTTCGAAAATGTATTTCTGGTATTTTTACTATAAAAGTCTTGATTTTATATTTTCATAGTGTTTTGACCCCAGTTAGGGTATAAACTAGTTGCTCATAGGTCGGACCCCCACCCCCACCCAACAGGTGCTACCACTTTGGGTCAAGGTGGATTTGGGAACAAAAGAAATAAAGAGGTGGTTCCATGCTCTTCAGAACCTCCAAATCAGAGGCCTTGCTGTCAGGTGTAGTTTATTGTCATAACCAGGATCACAAAACCTGTAGGTTAAGGTGATAATTATTGACAATTAAAATAAGATTCATAACTTTTACCAATTATTACGAATTTATTTTTAAAAATCGCGTTAAAAATGTACAGAAATACCTAATTTCTGCAAGATCCCATCTTGGCAGCTCAGATACAGCCACTTTCTCACAAGCTCAATGTAGCTTACCTGTGTCTCTTCTACAAATATTTTCACGGATTCTGCTCGGATGAACTTAACTCACAGGTGCCCGCTATATATAAATTTACTCGATCAACAAGATTAGCACCTAGGTACCACCCTTTTACTGCGAATTTCAATTAAATGCAAACGTAAATTCTACTCCAGTAGCTTCTTTTCTCGCATTTCCCGCCTGTAGAATTCCCTTTTGTTTACTTGTTTTACCCGACAGCTACAATCTCCAGGAATTTAAATGTAAAGTCAATAGTCATCTCCTATCTCACTAACATGCATCCTCTCTCTCATACTCCTTTCTCCGTCCACTCCACTCCACTCTCATCAGTATTGTCATCCTTCTCTTACCCACTTCCTGACACCCTCTTTAACCTGTCACTCTTTCTCATAAATTTCCTCTTATGTAACCCCTGCACAAGAGTGACAATAAAATGCCTTGCTTGGGGCGATATGACTATAAAAAGATAAGAAATCCAAATAAGGTTGATATGATTTGTATTAGTTACTCTAAGGTCTTTTCCGAATATGTCAAGGTTGCAGAGCATCTCTATCAGTTCGTTGTGATGTAATTTGTCGAATGCTTTTCCGTAGCTAATGAAACACAGTTACACGTTCTTCTGCATTTATTTTGCCATTTCTTCGGACGCAGGCAGTTGGCCGCCTATACAGTTTCTTGAGAGAAGACACATTTTTGTCTGATTCCTTTCTATCTATGGGTATGCGGTGAACTCGTTTCCTCTTCGTATGCAGGCAGTTTACCGCCAGTACAGTTTCTTGATTACTCTAAGGTCTTTTCCGAATATGTCAAGGTTGCCGAGCATCTCTATCAGTTCTTTGTGATGTACTATGTCGAATGCTTTTGTGTAGCTAATGAAACACAGTTACACGTTCTTCTGCATTTATTTTGCTCTTTCTGATAACATTCTTTTCCTCGTTCCAGTGTCCTTGACAAAACCGCAATTTTTTATCCTATTTCTAGTCTGATTTAGCTGCGCGGTCATTCATCAGAATTCGGATGATCAGTTTTCTTACATTAACAATTAAGCTGATTGTCCGGTAGAGTATACATTCGTTTGCACCTGGCTTCTTAGGCAGTCGTATGAAAATCGGTCTGCTTAGATTTTCCGGGATTTTGCCTCTGTTGTTGGTTTAATTTAAAATTATTGTTATTTTCTTTACGCCGAAAACGTGTAAGGCTGCCATCGTCTCTATTACAATGCCGTCTGATCTAGTTACTTTGTTTCTTACCATTTTGACCAGTGCAGCTTCCACTTAGGATTTTTTAAATCTTTGGTCCTACGGTATTTCTATGTATTTCGGATGCTCTCTTTTGCTGTGGAATATATAATCTTTCTGCCTCTGAAGTATTTCACTTTCTCTGAAAGTTCTATCTTTAGATTTTGATACATTCCGTTGAGGTTCATGTTTTTGCCATGTTAATTCTCTTGTTTCCTTAAGTCCCCAAATTTTCATAGGCTGCTGTTCTCACGGACACATTGTTCAGTGGATATAGACGCTGGTAAATTCCGGTGACTTGACCCAAACAGTTCTGAGTTCAGTGGATATAGACGCTGGTAAATTCCGGTGACTTGACACAAACAGTTCTGAGTTCAGAGGATATAGACGCTGGTAAATTCCGGTGACTTGATCCAAACAGTTCTGAGTTCAGTGGATATAGACGCTGGTAAATTCCGGTGACTTGACCCAAACAGTTCTGAATTCAGTGGATATAGACGCTGGTAAATTCCGGTGACTTGACACAAACAGTTCTGAGTTCAGTGGATATAGACGCTGGTAAATTCCGGTGACTTGACACAAACAGTTCTAAGTTCAGAGGATATAGACGCTGGTAAATTCCGGTGACTTGACCCAAACAGTTCTGAATTCAGTGGATATAGACGCTGGTAAATTCCGGTGACTTGACCCAAACAGTTCTGAGTTCAGTGGATATAGACGCTGGTAAATTCCGGTGACTTGACCCAAACAGTTCTGAGTTCAGTGGATATAGACGCTGGTAAATTCCGGTGACTTGACACAAACAGTTCTGAGTTCAATATATGGCTGCAACAGTAGTGAATAAACTTGAGTTAAAGGAAGATAACTACATATAGGCATGGAATGAGAATACCCCAGAGATCGAACTAAAGTTCGGTTCAAAATTTCTAGCATCTGAAGAAAGCCGGAGAATACAACGGCAGAAACGTCGTAAACATGGCAATAAAAATGTGGAGAACAGTGCAAACAGTGTAAATAATGTAAATATTACCTCATCTCAGAAGTAGAAACAAATGATGCATTTGTTTTTACGCATGTTGCAATTCTCTAGAGGAAAAAAACGCCTGTTGTGATGATTGGATGATTGGATCGCAAGTGATGTTTCAATTTGCTTGAAAGCATTCATTCAAACTCGTGCTACAATCCTTCATACACAATACACCCTGTAGTTTTTCTTCTGTGTTGATATATATCGAAAGCCAAAGTTCAAATAACTGTCATCGTATTTCCAATATTTCTGCCTCTTCCTATCTTCGCTTTCGATTTTTATTGCATCTATTCTATTTCGCAAAGTTTATTAACGCTTAATAAAACTATACAATTTGTACGAATGACCCCAAAGTAACAAAATTACTTGTTATCCATTACATTAATACATCTTTCTATAACAAGCAAAGCGCTTAATGCGATGGAAGACAATTTTAATATCTTCATCAGACACAAAATATGGAAATTTATGAATAGAGTTTTGTTTTCGCTGTTGGCATTGGTTACTTATTTAATGATAAGATAACCGTAGTGTTTTGTGTGTGTGTGTGTGTGTGTGTGTGTGTGTGTGTGTGTGTGTGTGTGTGTGTGTGTGTTGCAAATATATTTTTCCCTATAAAAACGAGATAAAAAAATTGAAAGTTTGGTACTCCTGATTAAGAGACTGCTTCGGATGAAAGGTATGAATCCGTCTCTTCTCTCAGCTATGAGTCAAATAACAAGACAGATAGAGTTCTTCAGTATTTACATTATTCGGATTATTGTCCTCATCTTTGTTGCCATTTGTACGACGTTTCGGTTGTTGTACACTCCGGCCTTTTTCAAGTGCTAGGAATTTCGAACCGAACATTTTATTACAATCAGTCAGGCATATGAACTCCATTCCTTGCTTAGCGCTTCTTTTGGAAGTAATGAGGTATCTCCCTCTAAGCCAGTAAATTACTTGATCACCACTGTTGTAGCTTGGTATTGAACTCACAATTCTTTGGGTCAAGTCACAGGAACTAATCAATGTCTATATCCACTAGGCTATGTGACCTTAAGGACCCTTGACCCAAATTGTTGTGACTTCAATCCCAGGCTACAGCAGTGGTGAAAAAGTAACTTACAGTGTTAGAAGGAGATAAGTCATGACTACCAAAAGAGGCACTACTACGCAAGGAATGTAATTCATATACCCCAGTGACTGTAATAAATGGTTCGGTTCCAACTTCCTAGCACCTGAAGAAGGCCGGAGCGTACAACGGCCGAAACATCGTACAAATGGCAACAAAGATGAGGACAATAGTCCGAACAATGCAAATACGACCTCATCTCAAGAATATAGACAAATAGTACATTGGGTTCTATAGCCTTGGTTAACCATCAATCTACCGCACGAAGTAATGGCAACCTACTGCGGAAAAATCTTTTGCTTAGTAAGTTTTTGTTTATTTCCTTTTAGTAGTACGGATGATAGTAGAGCTTTTATTTATCTGAAAAGTGGAAATCGTAAAACTGGAGCGAGTCACCAGAAGCCAATGAGAATTTGTCAGTGAAAGATGATCTTCTTTTATGTGATTGTCCATTCAGGACGTAGGTGATCATGACTCTCTACAACTTTCTATCTTTTATTACTCTAAGTAAACCCATTGAAACCCGTTACCATTCCTATTTTTCCTTGATCTACATTCAGGATGTGCGCTGAGATGCAGTGGATATCAGCTCATAACGAGAACTCGGAAAGGCGAGTTCAAATTCCGGTTGAATTTTTAGCTTCAATACCCATTAGAAAGGTATTTATCCATCTCTTCTCTCTCCAGCTCTGACTTAAATTCTATAGCCTTGTTTGGCAACCAGTTTACCGCAGAAAGTAATGGCAATATACTGCGGGAAAACCTTTTGCCTAGTCAATCATGTTTCATTCGAGAGATGGTCACCAAAGTATGTATAACGTACGGCACTTAACTGATTTACGTATTATTGTACCATGGTACATTTCCATGGCATCTTTAGCAAACCTTAACCCTTTAGTCGTTTCTCTATAAATAAATATTTGATATTCATTGACTTAGCAGGCAGTTTAACTTCCAGTTAAAAATTAATAAAAACTTTATCTTAAAAAAACATGTGAACAGGTTTCTTAAGTTCAGTAGCTGTTATTGCTCTTTCCAGTATTGACTGAGGTTGCCATCTTAGCCTTTTATTTGAAGTAGTGTGGAATGTTAGCATGTTGATTATGTCATTTTTCGATTTCAGATACATTTGCTATATATTTCTGTTTTTGCTACTGTTGGAACTTTTTGTGTAGTTTCTGTTATCTGGTACAGTTCATTGTTTGTGATTCTGTAGCCTCAGTACACAATGTCAAAAGAAGGATGAACTTTGTTAAGACCCACAGGTTTCATTCGTTCAAAGAATTGTTTCGCCATTGATCTTAGGAAGTGGTTATATACAGCTAGCAGTTTAAGCATTTCTGAAAAGGTTTGGTCTATGCATGACATCTATGTGAATGCTTTTATCTGGCCAGATGTTTTAGACCTGGTGTTTTTCTTTCGTAGGAATTTGCCGTGTTAAGTGAAATTCCTTCTACCGCAGTCTGTTCTATGTTCAATTTCCTTATCTTCTATACTTAATATGCTTTAACAGTTACATAGGCCGAGTTATCTGAATTATTTAGTACTCGGTAATTTATCATCCTGAGTTTAAATGTCAGCGTCCGAGTCAGTTGTCATCCTTCTAGTTACGTAGCACACGAGTATACTTCTCCCTGAGCCGCTTTGGTACTGGATACCCAGCAGGCTGTTTTTCAACACAGGTGCAGTCTGGTCACTAGCCCATTTCCAAGATGAAACCCAGAACTTTCTGTTCTGAAAATATTCTGCGAGTTGATGGTGATGGTTGCACACAAGTGTCGATCAAGATGAGGAAAGTTCACAATCTCATCACTGGTCACATATACTCCTCCCAACTTTTTGATTATATAAAATCCGAGGAGCAGATCAAAACCAAGCAATTCTCCGGCTACAGTCAGAACTTCAACATCGATAGGAGGCTTGTTGTTTATATCAAGTTGACTAAGTCGTAGTCTAGAGAACGTAAGTTTCTTCTTTTCACCAACAGTGAGCATGTTCACTTCTTTCCTCTTCCATGAGTGATAAATCGGTCTGCTTACGTTGAGCCCAGAACCCAAACGGGTGAGAATATCTTTGCTCATTTATCTTCACTGTTTAAAAGAGCAGTATTATTTGTTAGCATAGATATGCAAACCGCAACGGCTCACATTCAGACCGGAGACATCTGATCGTTTCTGTCGCCACTACCTCAGTTTTACACCCTTCTCCATGCGGGGTAAGTCATCTCTTCTACGGATCCAGGCTAGGTGCCATCACTGTTTTCATTCTAATTTCAAATCTTTGACAAAGAATAATAAAATATGAATAGGAATGGAAAATGAATAGAAATATTAATTGAGGAATAGGAATGGAATATGAATAGAAATATTTATTGAGGAATGGGAATGGAATATGAATAGGAATATTTGTTGAGGAATAGGAATGGAATATTAATAGGAATATTAATTGGGAAATAGGATTAGAATATGAACAAGAATATTTATTGAAGAATAGGAATGGAATATATATAGGAATATTCATTGAAGAATAGAAATAGAATATGAATAGAAATATTTATTGAGAAATAGGAACGGAATATGTAGATCATCATTCATTGAGGAATAGGGATGGAATGTGAATAGGAATTTTCATTGAGGAATAAAAATTTAATATGAATAAGAATATTTGTTGAGGAATAGGAATAGAATATGAATATGAATATTTATTGAGGAATAGGAACGAAATATGTATATAATTATTCATTGAGGAATAGGAATTGAATATGAATAGGAATATTCATTGTGAAATAGGAATGGAATATGTATAGAAATATTCATTGAGCAATTGGAATAAATAATGAATAAGAATATTCATTGAGGAATAGGAATTGAATATGAATAGGAATATTTATTGAGGAATGGGAATGAAATATGAATAGGAATATTTGTTGAGGAATAGGAATAGAAAATGTATAGGAACATTCATTAAGGAATAGGAATTGAATATGAATACAAATACAAATATTGAGGAATAGGATAGAATGTATAGAATTATTCATTGAGGAATAGGAATTGAATATGAATAGGAATATTCATTGTGAAATAGGAATAGGAATTTTCATTGAGGAATAGGAAAGAAATATGAATAGGAATATTTATTGAGCAATTGGAATAGATAATGAATAAGAATAGTTTTTGAGGAATAGGAATGGAATATGAATAGGAATATTTATTGAGCAATAGCAATGGAATATGTACAGGAATATTCATTAAGGAATAGCAACGCTCATACTGTGACTAACACATTAATAGCTACCAACTTTATACCTAGCATCAAAGCACTCACTTTTCAGAAACAATAAAGGAGTTCTGCCCAAACATGACGTTTTATTGCCACACATAATAAAGATTAATGCATTTGTTCCTTTATATTGTGAAATGTGCCTTTTGAAAGCCAATCATCATGATCATCTATTTTTTTCTTTCTTTAAAC
This sequence comes from Ascarosepion bandense, assembly GCA_037127315.1. Classification (NCBI taxonomy): domain Eukaryota; kingdom Metazoa; phylum Mollusca; class Cephalopoda; order Sepiida; family Sepiidae; genus Ascarosepion; species Ascarosepion bandense. Next base: position 447,952 of record JBBBDQ010000215.1, read on the forward strand.
TAAGGTTAGAAGAAACAAAAAACTCTCTCCAGGGGTATCTGTTGGCAGTAGTTACGGAGTTCAGACAATGTCAAATCCGTCCACTTTTTATTGTCTGACCAACTATAGCGTCCGTCGTCAACAGTGCTTTCTATAATTGTCTTGCAGTGACTATTATGCCATATGACGAGGCTAAACCATACCATCTTCCGATACATAATAGTGGCGAGAAAAGTTTCCTGTCGAGGCACGTGGCATTTCACTTTGCTTTGTATGTAGCAAAGTGCTACCAGTAGAAGTTGCGTAGTAGATTTATTAAGCATTTGTCTCGAAAGGCCGGATGCTTTTCTTGTTTCAATCAGAGGTGTCCTAGTTTCACACCTTTAGAGGAAACTGAATACTAGAGATTAATAGATTTTGAACTTAGCTGATGTTGCACTTTCATATCCTTCCTAGTTTGGCCAGCACTGCTGTAGAGATTCATGAGCAGATTTCTGCGTTGCAGGCAGCATCTTTTGACAGGGTTACTAGTAAGTATTTGAAGCTGGATTCTTCCTCCAGTAGTTCGCCATCGGTGGTGACAATAGCACTAGTGTTACTTAATCTATTCACCATTACTTTGGATTCCTCTGTGCTGGGTTAGGTTCCATATGTGTCGACTCTTTTAACGAGTTCTTTTGTCAGGTTAGGATAATGCTCTGTAGTATCCCAAGTCGTCAGAAATACAAAGCTAAAATCTTCTGTCAGAAAAGGAGGCGGATTTAAATGCTATCATCGAAAAGGTGTGGAATTCTACGTTGCCGGTGTAATGATTTGAAAGGGTTGTTCCCATGTAATTGAAGCTGAATACGTCCTCACGTAGTTCGCCATCAATGGTGACGCTGTCACTGATATTGTTTGTAGTATTCACTATTACCTTGGATTACTCTGTGTTAGATATACACTGGGTCGTTTAATGAATTTGCTGGCTATGTCAGAATAAGGCTACCTATTATTTCAAACCGTATGAAATCCAAAGCTTAACAACTTCTGTCAAAAGAGTTGCCGGGTTTCAGAGCCCTTATCGAGAAACATCTGCAAAACCTCAGAACAAGTCTCACAATCTAATTAATTTCATAAGCGCATCAGCTCTGAATTATACAGTTAACCCTTCCATTCTATGACCATGATGCCAGTAAAGTTTACTTTTTCCAAATTAAAGGCCGGTCGCCAACGTAAACGGCCATGAATGCAATTAGAAAATATAAAAATTTGCTATTGGAAAAGGAGAAACCAGTAATAACAACAAATGCATGACGGCTTCATAGATTTCGTTGAAATGTATCTGGTAGATGAACCGTGTTTTTCATTAAGAATTACTAGAACATGGCTGGACCCTCACTGAAGTCTTTTATTGTGGGCAGCTTGATTGCCTAAACAACATATTTTATCGAAAGTATCTTTCTTTGGTAAACAGAAAAGGGTATTATTTTCCATCTTAAGGTGGCCACAAATTTCATTTGTTTGCTTAAGGGCATATCAATCCCTATGGGTCATTTAATGCCAAAATTTAAATTTCTTCGAATCATTAGTAACTTTTTCATAAATACGTATTGCTGGTAATTTTTTTCAAAAATGTATCGCTGGTAATATTTTTCTCAAAAGGTATTGCCGATAATATTTTTTTTTCAAAAATGTATCCGTGGTAATATTTCTTTCCCTAAATGTATTTTTGGTAATATATTCTCTTCAAAATCGCTGGCAATATTTTTTTCTAAAACTTATTACCAGTAATATATTGTTTTCAAAAATATATCCCTAAAATGTATTGCCGGTAATATATTCTTTTAAAAAATCTATCGTTGGTAGTATTTTTCCCAAAATATATTGACGGTAATATATTCTTTTAAAAAATCTATTGCTGGTAATATTTTTTCCAAAATGTATTACCGGTAATATATTCTTAATATTTTAGTAATATAATTTTCACGAAAATGTATTGATGGTAATATGTTCTTTTCAAAAATTTATCGTTGGTAATATTTTTCCCAAAATGTATTGACGGTAATATATTCTTTTCAAAAATGTATCGCTGGTAATATTTTTTTCAAAAAATGTTTTCTTCGTAATATATATATATATATATATATATATATATATATATTCAAAATAATAACTAAACAGACTCTGTAAGTATCTAAATCCTAAATTTATACAAAGATAAACTTTAAGAAAAACGAATAACAGACAGAATCTAATTCCGTTACCATCCGTCGCACTAAGGCGTTGGATAAGAGGGGAAAAAAAAAGAAATCCGCGGAATAAAGACAAGACATACGATACTCCGCAGTAAAGAAAAAAACCCCAAACGGAACCAACCACAAAAAAAGAAGAAAAAGTGCTCGATACAAATACAAACAAATGCAAAAGTACAATTGAAAAGCAAAAGTAGAGCAAAGACACATAAAGAATCACAAGATAGCCAAAACCTACCGCGGTTTCACACACGAGCCGTTGTGTGAAACCGCGGTAGGTTTTGGCTATCTTGTGATTCTTTATATATATATATATATATATATATATATATATATATATATATATGTATATATATAACATATTGCTGGTAATTTGGGTTTTTACTAGAATAATGTATTGATGGCTCATTCGCTCTAAAAATATATTTCTACCCTTTCGTACTGAAAAATGGTTAACAAAAGTAGAAAAAATTGATAAGCAGGAAGTGAAGTTGTTCCATGCAAACCAAAATCGCCATTTTACGCTTGGTACCCATCAAAGTTTTGTCTACATTTTTGAGCATGAGCGATTTCATTACCGGGATTCATAAAATGCTGCCGATGAAGAACGTTTACAAAAATATAACATTTATAAAATGACAGTTTATTTTACGCCATTTAAGTGAAGCAGAACTTTGACATTATTTTACGGCGTTTATGTGAAGAATTATATGCTTTCTGGAAAAACGTAATTTCGTTCCTGTATATCATTACATTTGTGCCTGTTCCGCCGTTCGTTTGCTATCAAGCCGTTACGCTCTGACAACAACCCATGAATAATGAACTCTTCCAGATTTTGATTGCACAGAAAAAGTATAGAATACGTTATTTGCTTTCAGTGAGAAAATGAAAGAGAGAATAAAGTAAGAAGGGAAGATAGAAGTGGAAACGGAAGGAGAGAGAGAATCAGATTAAGCTGATACGAACAGATGCCACACTTTCATCTCAGCCAAAACTCCGATAGTGACCACGTATTTAGATGCACAGAATGACAAAAACATCGAAAAAATTCAAAATAGTAAAATAAAATTGTCAGCTGAATTATTATAAAATTAATATTTAGAGAAATGTTCGTAAGACAAGAATTTATCTAGAAAAAAATGAAAGATTAAAGTGTTTAACGTTTCCTGCAAATACTTAATAAATTATTGACTGTTCCGTTTTTATCGCTTAGAAAGTAGAAAAAGACTTGAGTTCTTTGAGAAAATGAAAGAAAGAAAGAAAGAAAGAGAAAAAAAGGACAAAGTGTTTAGTGACTGTTTCTGTGAAATAGAAAAAATAATTCAATTTGAAATATCTTCATTTCTACCCAATTCCTCTAATATTTACTGTTGTAGAACTCGCCATGAGCTTATTCAATCATTAATATAAGAGTTAAAAGTAACTTTTCTGTTAATTCAGCCAAAATAATGTAAAGTTGATTATAGCAAATATTAACTACCCCACCAAGAAATTATAAATTTTAAATCAAAGTTTCTTTTTTATTAAATTTTTGGCACTATTTGAAATTATATATTATATATTTGAAATTATAAATTTTAAATCAAAATTTGTTTAGCTTGCCATGAAGTTGCTGGAGTACAGAACAAGCTCAAAATTATTGGATACATTCCAATGCTGTATTTCACCTGGGACTACGATTATGTCGAACTGTTGGAAAGGATTTACATCTTTGAAGAATGATCCAAATTATATTCACCTGACTATGACTTTCGATGATCCAGAAACAACATCTCACAGTAAACATTCGGAATTACCTGATAAAACGCAAAAATGAAAAATTAGTCCATGTTCGGAAATCATCGCAGCACGATTGACTCTTATTTGTGTGAGTTTCTTTGGAGAGGAAAGGCAAAAAAATGAAAATGAATGCAGTGTTTAATAAATTTTAAAGGATATTTCTGAATTTTACATTAGATTTTAGTAAATATAAATTCTTCTTGCTTTGGGTAAATTATGAAAAAAGATCCAGGATTGAGATTTAATATTCATGTGATAATTTAAATAGGAAAGGCGTGAAAATTTTACGCGTTTCTCTAGGTTATGTATATTTTAAATAGATTTTGGGTAAAACTTTATTATTTTCAAAACAAACTAATACATGTACCTGGGCGGTAAATTGGCACGAAAAGCCAGTATTAAGTCTATAGCATACTTACAGTATAGCCCGGCGTTGCTTGGGTGTAATGAAAGCTTTAAAACTAATCCATAGTCCTGGAGTTCAGACTCTTTAGACATTGGCACGAAAGACTAAAAAGCAATAGTTGTTTCCAGTTAAAGCGAATCTGTAGAATGAAAGAAAAATGAATGAATGTAAGTCAAATTTTGATTTCCTGGTATCGGTATCAAATACGTTTTTTCGTCGTAAACTGAATTTTGAAGGATAAATAAGTCCTCTGAGTAAATAGTATCATGGCTGAGACTAAGAACTACAATTATACCTACTTAGAGCCAAACCCGAAGCAAAAAATAAAATAAAAGGGCTGAAAAAAATACAGACATACAGACAGATAAACAGACACACAAAAAAACTTCTTGCTTTATATATATATATATATATATATATATATATATATATATATATATATATAATCGATTTTCTGCACTATTGTAAGAACTGCAACCTTGAAACTTCTGAATATCGTTTCTTATGTCTTTGTCTATCAGTGTATCAAATTTGATTAAAATTGGACCACTCATTCTATCACCCGATTTTTGCGATTTTCGATTTTCGATATTTATCGGGGGTACCTCGACACAACACCTAGCTAAGAACACTCGCAGACGATTGTAGTACAACTGTGTAAATGTTCAAGAAAATCAGTTCAGCCGTTTCGGTGTCTATAGGTAACGGACACACACACACAAACACAGACACACACACATGCATACACAGACAAAGTTCAATTTATAAATAAGTTTAGATTAGGGTTAAACATATTATCTTTTTGTGACTGAATGAACGCGTATGTGTCTAAGATATTCACATACACAATAATATATCAGAATGCAATATTAAGTACAGGTAATGATTCGGCAACAACCTATTCGTTTTCAAATAAAAGCCAAGATCACATAGATTTTAAAAGTTCTTTCGTGGACCATTGAAAAAAATTACCTTCACACAAGCTAATCGTTAAAGATTTTCGGTAACAGTACGTATTGGTTATTTTTTGCATGACGAAGGTGGCTTTCTTCAACATTGATTGTACTTAAATTAAGCTGTTCACAAGGTGACAGCCATAAAAGAATTATAAACAGATTTTACATTAATTTATTTATTTGATTGATTTCTTTCATTTACATCAGACATTTTCTCATTTCGCTACAGGAATGAAGCAGGTCTTCCTGTTGTCTTTCAGACAGAAGGAGGAATCTTAATTTACCACGATTGACATTGTTATCATGTAAATATAAACGTTATAATTTCTTGTAATTTCAAAGATTGCGCGTTCAAAAATTACGTGAGCGTTCTTACAAAAAGAAAAAAAATAAAATAAAATAAACGGTAAACGGTAAAATCAGTTATTGAAAATCGTCTGAAGGCACCACTCATGGTAGAAACCTAGGTCGCGTAAAAAGTCGTTTACAAATAGAAGATATTTAAAAGTTCTACAATATAATTGTATTGAACACTTTTTAATACAAATGTGCAGTAGTCTAATCTTATTATGACCAAAAACTAAGTACGTAATCAATGAATGAATGAATGAATCTCTCTCTCTCTCTCTCTCTCTCTCTCTATATATATATATATATGTGTGTGTGTGTGTGTGTGTGTGTGTTTTTGTGTGTGTGTGTCTGTGTCTGTGTCTGTGTGTATATATATATTCGTGTAAAATCTTCTGTACAATAAAGACGGAAGCTGATGATGGTTTGACTGAAATAGGCCTTACTACCGATTTACCATGAAATAACGTGATTGCCTAATAATTTTCTTATATTTGTTTTATATGTATTTATATACATGTATATTTAGAGCTCTCTTAGAGAGTTATCCTACCACTGTATGTACAGGATACTTCTTTGGATTCTTCTATGTCTACACCGCATGCTTATATATATATATATATATATATATATATATATATGAATTAATTATATATATATATATATATACATATAAATCACTCCTGTCATGCTCTTGAAGTAAAGATCCAGGCTTAAGAATTAATATGCATCAGATAATATAAATGGGAAAACCGTGAGATTTTTAAGCGTATCTCTAGCTTATGTAATTTTTTGTTATATATTTTTCATATAAAATCAGAGACAATAGCGAAGTCATTAAAATTTACATCCAGTTATGAATGCTTTTGCTTCGTGTTTGGTCATTAACAGTGCCCTATTTTAAATTTATGCAATATTTGTATCGTCGAGTAGTGAATAATTTATATTAGTATATCTTCTCTGTTATAATAATGAACGTTGTATATATATATGTCTACGGATGATTATATATATATATATATATATATATATATATATATGTCTACGGATGACTATATATATATTTTTTTTTTCAGCTTAGTTTGGTCAAAGAATTTAAGCTTCATTTTTAATTTTTTAAATTGTCTGTTTTATTTATTCATATTCTATATTGTTTAGCCATTGATATCCCCGACAAAAAAAAAGACATTTAATTTTTTTCTCGTGGAAGAAGTTATTTCTCTTCTGCTATATCATTCAACCCTTTCCTCATCCCCTCCTCGCCATCATGGACATGTAAAGCTGGTAGAAGTTAATTTTAGAATATCAACGCTAAAAAGGGTTCGTGATTTTAAATGAAGATGCCTACCACATTGCCCGAACGAAAAAAAAAGTAAGTTTTTCTTTACTATTTAAAAAATTGTACCCACTTTCATTTGGACGAGATAAGCTTTTGAACTTGCTTGTTTGGTAAAATTTGATATGGCATTGTATTTATTTATCCCCTTCTTGTCTTACAGTCTAAGCCCTCTACTGAACCAGTAAAAGACCTCCTGACTTTAAGTTTGTAAACACTTAGCAATTTTAAACTGCAAATGTTATATTCTTTTTTATTGGAGTAGATAGAGCCTACTATTGCCCGTTTCAAATTCTTCCCACTTCTATTGAACTGGTGTAGAGACTCATCCCTTGTTACCTGTTTAAGGAGTGATTCCCGTTTCTTTTCTCTCCTCGGGCCTCAATATTGATGCTACCGCAGTTTTTCTAAGATGTGTGTGGTCGGTGGCAACGTCTCTTTCTAGTAACGGTAACGGATTGGCAGTTTTCTGGTTGCTACTTCCGACTGGTAGTTAGAAGTCCTAACTTTTGCGTAGCGTTGAGAGAGGCTTCTCTGATCAATTGTTGCATAATATTGGGGTTCCTGCAGTACCATGATACGCATGAATGGGTATCCCTGCAAGAGCTTCTAATGGGCAACCCTAGGCCACACTTGGCTGCTGTCAACGCCAGCTTCCTTCATATGTTGCAGAGAATGATCCTCTTCTACCTCTACTTGAGATGTTTTTGCACCAAACATCACAAAAATGAACAATCACATTTCAAGAAACAAAGCTAAAATGGATATCACCTTAAGCACTCAACATCTCCTTCACGAACATCGGTGGAATGCGTACCAACTTCTGCAGTGAGGAATCTTTTCTCCACAAAAAGTCCTCTGACATCCTCACCTTTTGCGAAAACAATCTTAACCATCAATTACCTCTCAATTCCTGGCTACTTTCCACTCTTAAGGAAGGACTCTACTATCTGGAGTATCCAGACGTCTTGTTCTTGATATGTCCCGGAAAGGGATATATATATATATATATATATATATATATATATATATATATATATATATATATAAATGTAAACTTGCCGTTATATTCGTTTCGAAAAATCCTCCGAGTATTTACGCGGAAGGAAAAAATGGTAATAAAAAAAGAAAGAGCTAAGAACCAGAACATCAGTCAAAGTACGTAGCCCAAAGAAAAAAGCTAAAAACAAAACAAAAAGCGCTCAATACGCAAATAGAGCAAACTAAGTAAATAAATTAGTCAATAAATATAGTAAATAGTTATTTACTATATATATATATATATATATATATATATATATATAATTCGAAGTAGCTAAGCAGTTTAGGCAACTGTAACCGGGTAGAACAATCTAGGATTTAGACGTAATGGACGGTACACGTCGTATGCAGTATCCTAAGACGTAGACGTAGTCAATACACGTAAACTAATAGTTGTAAACTAATAGTTGTAGGCCTGTAGACATCTAGTGGTTGACCTATGGACGTACACTTCTATGCGTACTCGCCTTCGTCTCTATTCATAGCTGACACCAGCCAACCACATTACTGTAAGTGGGAACCAAGGTGCATGCATGTTCATTACATATTCATTACATCAGTTTTAATATGCCCTGTGTCAAATTCTCGAAGCCCCTCTTTCCACGTTCAGTCATTTCAGCGCTATAAGTGATACATGCTTGCGCAGTCATACTGACTGCCCAGAAGATTTTCCCACAGTAGGTTGCCACTACTTTCTACGGTAGACTAGTTGCCAACTAAGGCTATAGAACCCAATCTGCCCGGATATTTAACAGATATATGGAGGGAGAAGCAACAGTTTCATACTTTTCACAAAGGTATTTGTGCATATATGAATGCAGTGAATTCAGCTGGAATTCAAAACCGTTTCTCCGATTTCTCGTTCCGAGCCGATATCCACTGCACCACAGCGCACATCTTTCATCTTAAATCATCTTCGTTGTTCACTTGTTCAAGTCATGGTATTCTCAGCATCTTTCTGTAGAGCCGTATCTCTGTTCTGTCAAGTCTCTTCTTCAGGTATGTGGAAATTGTCCAAAAGTCTACCATATACAGGGATTGATACAACGCAACACTTAAATTTTTTCTTGTTTCTTAATGATTTGTATAGTTTTTCGAATGGATTCCAATAAGACTTCGGGGAGTATCGCGGCCATATTTTCTGTCATCTTCCGATATTGGCGCATTTCTGTACATGTTTGATTTTGAAATCTCCAATTCGTGACTCACTTCTTTTTCTTTCCAGATTCTCTTGGTTACAACCATCTTTTCTCTCTTCTTCCATGGTTAGAGATTTCTTCTTGTTTTTGTTTACCACCTTGTCTCAGAGTTCACGCATTATTTCTGTGACTGCATCAACACGTCTCTTATACTGTTAAGCTCGTGCTCACCAATAATAATAAACCCTGACATTTCTTAGTTTTAGGATTGCCTCACTGTATAGATGAAATAAATCCGGAGAGAAGACACTTGGTCGAACAAATGAAAACTAAAGAAAGAATAAAGAAGTAAAATTTACGATGCCAATTCTGGAGGGCAAAAGAATATACACTTTCGGAAAGCTGAAGAGTATATAAGAAAAGACAATGAGTAACCAAAAAAAAACCTAAGGATTATATAGACCAAGAAAATACATTCATATGTTCCAAAAACCAAAGTAATTTACCAAACTTTCAGGAAGAAATAACTGCATATACACAGTCATTTTTATAGACTGCAGTACGTTCCTAAAGCAATATATCCAATGATAATTGTATGTTTAATAAGTGTATCTTAATTAAATTTTGTAAGAATATATTCTACAGAAATAAGTTGTATCTACTAGTGTTATTGGAAAAAGATCTTTAGATAACGGAATCGAATTGCTTTTCTAGTTAATGCCCTGGAACACGAGATATTTGAATTTCTCTCGGTCTTTCCAGCGTGAATAATAAAAATTAATGGTGGCTATATCGTTAGTCACCTTTCCCGCGAGACTAATTGGCGAGAAATATTGCCAGATCTTAATAGTTATTTTTGATTTCTCACCGGCTCCCGATCAACTTCAGACCTTTTCCGTCCTATTTTTCCATTTATTCTCAGTTTTTTTTTTGTTCACTTCCTATTGAAATGTTGTTCTAAGATTTTATTTTACTCACTAAGTTTATATAATTAATATAAGATCAAGTGACAACAAGCTTACAAATTGAAGCGCTCAACTTTATGACAACAAGGCCAGAGTCTGGATTAATTCAGTTCTTTTTCTGTTGCCAGTTGTTCTTCTATGTGCTCTGTCCTTTCAGGACGTAGGCGATCATGGCTTTTCACGTCTCTCTATCCCTGGTGGCTCTTAGCACGCCTGCTTATCCGTATATTTAAATGTTCTCCTGTCTCTACCATGTGGCCGATACTGATGGCTAAAATCGTCACCTTCATTTCTCACAATATCTTAATCCACCTGGACTAATCTTTTAATCTCTTTTTAATCAGTGATTAATAAGGATCTTTTAAATATTTTCTCTACCTTTATTTTTTCATTGTACCGAGGCGTCCAATCGATAAATTAATACCGTAGTATCTACGTGTGTCACGCTCTAGAAAGAGATATGAATGCACGAACAGACACAACAGATGAGACATAGGAACGTCGGACTACGTACAATTAGCAAGTTGTAATCTTTATAATACATTAATATTAATACCTACCTAGGTACCTACGTGCGTCACGCGTTTGCTGCAATTAATGAAATGTAATGCATTTTTTGTAAATGCATTATATTTCTAGAAAAATTGATTGTAATAGAATAAAGAATACAAACAAAGAGAGGCAGCAAGAAAACAGTAGGGAAGAAGTCGAGAACAATTACGAGCAGAAGAGAGACAAGCAATCCGTACATATTTTTTTAATCGTTTCACCCCAAGCAAGGCGGTAAAGCCACTGATACGCAGGGGGCTACATAAGAGTAAAAGATTAGATAAGAGGAGAGTAAAGAGAAAGAGGAAACCAGTTACAGTGTGTCAGAGATAAAAGCAAGGGATGGATGGGAATACAGGTGTGACGACAGTTGCGAAGGTAGAGAAAAAGAAAAGATATGTTTTTTTAATCATTTCACCCCAAGCAAGGCATTCCACTGCCACTATTGCGCTTGGGACTACAATGGGGTAGATAAATAGGGAGAGTGCTTAGATATAGGAAATGTCAGAAGGGGGGTGATAGATAGTTGGGTGGGTGGGAAGAGTGTTTGAAAGAATGGAAGTTAGTTTGTTAGGAGGTCTCTATTGACCTTACATTTAAACTCCTGGAGATTGTAGCCGTCGGGGAAGCAGTCATGTGGAAGAGAATTCCACAGTCGGGAAGTGCGAGAAAAGAAACTATCGGAGTAGAAGTTGCGGTTGCATTTTATCGGTTTCACTGTAAAAGGGTGGGATCTAGTTGCTAATCTAGTAGCTCGTACAAATTCGAACCTAGGGGGCACCAGTGATCTAAGTTCATCGGAGCAGAAGCCGTGAAAGTATTTATAGAAGAGACACAGGGAAGCCACGTCGCGCCGGTGAGAGAGAGTCTGCAGGCGGTCTGCTAAGTCGGTATCGATCACATTACAGACCCTCTGCTGTACCTTGTCTAGAAGCCCAAGGAGAATAGCAGAGGCACCCGACTAGATATGGCAACAGTATTCAATGCACGGGCGGATAGTAGATTTATAAATGTGAGGGATAGATTCAGACGGAAAAAACCTCCGGGCCCTGCACAGAGAGACGACTTTCATAGCATCGGATTTAGCAATGGATTACAGGGTGATGTGAGAAAAACTGGAGTCAAGTGGGTAAGAGATAGGTATTGACATTTCATTTAAATTCCTGGTGGTTGTAACTGTCAGGGAACCAAGAATAGGAAACGAATTTATGCAAGGAGGAATGATATGAACGAAGAAAATAGAGAATATTATATTTATGATTGTTATTGCAATATTTGTTAATGTTGTTAAGTTCAAATATTTAATGAAGCAACAAGGGGATTTCTACGGATATTTATTGTCATAAAATTTCCCATGCGCTTCATTAAGTTATTAAGATTAATCAGAATATAAAAATAAAGAAACCGTGGAATTTTCACAGGTTAAAATCAGTTATTATAGATATAATAGCAGTTTAAACATTGTTTCAGCGGTAATTTCAATATACTTTTGTTTACATATTTATATTTGCCTCAGTTTCCTTTTAGTTCCAATGTTTCTAAATTTTCTATCTAGACTAGTCTATCGCCCGGTTCACATTTCACCCACGTCTATTGAACAGGTGAAGAGGCTCATCCCTTGTTCCCTGTTTAGGATGTGGTTTCCGGCTTTCTCTTTTCCAATCTTTTCACTCTTACGTAGCCCCCTGCGCTTCAGTGGCGTTACCGCCTTGCTCGGGGTGATATGATTAAAAAAAAAAAAAAAAAAACTTTACCGTTCTTGCTGAATCTGAGTGCTTTTCCCATGACTGTTCCAGTTTTGAATTCATTCAAGCGGATAATAGTAAGTAATATCAGTCAGGTGAGTGCCATACGGAATCCACGCTTTGGGCGATCATGTCTGGAAAGAGACATGATTGACTGGACAGAAGATTATCCCGCAGTAGTTTGCAATTCCTCTCTACGGTAGACTGGTTCCCAGCCATAGCTATAGAACCCAATCTGTCCTATTATTTCACCCATAACTGGAGGGAAGAGAAGGTTATTTGTGCGGAATGTGAGGAATTCAAATGGAATTCGAACTCGGTTCCCCGATTTCTCGTTCCGAGCCGATATCCACTGCACCACAACACACATCCAAAAGTATTATAAATAATATAAAAAGTAATATAAACCTACCAAATAAGAAGAAAAAAGAGAAAATCCCTCATCTTTGCGCAAGAGGAATACTGAATTTACGAAGAAAGACCCGAAACCTCATACCCTTGATTCGGTCGCGTTAATTATATGGAGCGCTGAAGTGAATAAATAATTTTTTTTAATTCTCATATTTAAGTTAGTAGCTGATAGTGACACAGCATTGGTAATCCTTTTTTGTTCGCATTGACAAACTTTTCTTGAGAATAGCAAAAATACACCTCTTTCTCCATCAGGTAAGATTTAAACAACAAAAGAGCTTGGGTTCTGTAGCCTTGGTTTGGAACTAATCAAAGCCTATGACTAGTTTTTTTCTCATTTCACCCGAAGCAAGGCGTTAACGTCACTGATTTGTAGAGGGTTACATAAGAGAGTTGAAGTATTAAGCAGGAGGAGAGTGAAGACAAAGACGAACCAGCTACAGGGGGTGAAAGAGAAAGAGCAAGAGAGGGATGTGAACACAAGATTGAAGATAGAAGGTAGAGAGAAAGGAAAAGAACAAGATACTCGGGGTGACGTAGAAAAGGCTGGAGTTAAGTGGATAAGAGATGGGAATTGTCTTTACATTTAAATTCCTGGAGGTTATAGCCGTCAAGAAAGCAAGTATATGGAAGGGAGTTCAACTGGCGGTAAGCACGAGAAAAAAGCTAATGGAATAGAATTGCCGCCTGCATTTGGTTGACCAAATTGTAAAAGAGTGAGACATTGTTGTCAGTCTGGTTTCTCGAGCATTTATTATTTTTTTTTTGTGTGTAGGGGGCACCAATGACCTAAGTTCGTCAAAGCAGAAACTATGAAAATATTTATAGAAGTGACAGAGGGAAACCACATCCCGACGATGAGAATGTGGCTGGAGTCATGCTGTTATTTTAAAAACAAAGTGAAAGATAAACAAACGTTTACAAAGAATGATTTGGATTGTTACAATCAGGATCGAAAGGGGTTAAATCGCCTCCTTAAAATTTTAGAGCCTTCCCAATAACGCCTCTTGAACACAGACTGTCCACTTTTAAATTCCGAAGCGCTAACGAGGAGGCGTTACCGCACACCTTGAGTATTAATTCTTTTGATGATTGTTCATAAAAAAATTTAACCTGTTTGTGATCATACTCGAGTAAAAGACTATTCACTAAAAATATTCTGTCGGAAGTATGAAATGTGTATGAATAATAATAATAATAATAATAATAATAATAATAATAATAATAATAATAATGGCAACACAGATTGAACAATATGAACAAATTAACCAGACATTATTATCAAAGACAAAATTTTTTAAAAATTCACTTGTCATGAACGTACCGAGTGACAATAACAACCATGCGAATGCTTTTGAAAAACAAAACAAATAAAAAATCGGAGATGCAAACAGAAAAAAAAATATGACAGTTAGAAAATAAAACTGTACATGTTATGGCTGGAGCTCTGGGTCTGATGCAGAAAGAAACTCAAGAATAACTCAATCCTTAGTGCAATATCTCTCCAGGAAATCAAAAAAAAAATAGTTCTAATAAGCACAGTCTATATAGTGTTCGAATTCCAGTTGTATTCCTTACACTTACACGCAAATATCCTTGGGAAAGGTATTAATCCGTCTATTCCCTTCAGTTATGGGTTAAATAATAGGACAGATTGGGTTCTATAGCCTTGGTCGGCAACCAGTCTGCCGCAGAAATCAATTGCAACTTACTGCGGGATAATCGTCTACCCAGTCAGTCATATCTCATTCGAGACATGATCACCCAAGCGTATATCAGGTATGGCACTTAACTGACTGACTATATAGTGTAAAAAAACTTAGGGGATTGTTTTCGTCAATAGCTGTCTTTTGTTAAGTAGAAACATCATATCTTTTGTTTGCCCTAAGTCATTAGTTATGACCTAGTATGGGATTATAAACTTTTATAAACATATCACTTTTGACACCAACGAAATATAAAATATCGGGAATATGAGATTGGGCAGTATATTAAAACAAGAAAACACTCCACTATTTTCCCCAAAACTCAAATTACTTCACAGAAATTCAAATAATACTAATGATGATATTCGGGATTTATTGAACGGGCAGTCGATACTATTTCCGGTTGATAAAATAGTTCTACAAAGCCCAGTGGTTGTCTTCATTCTTTCCAGTGTTGATGGGAGTTTTCTTCCTAACCTTTTAATGGAATTATTGTGGAACGTCAACATCTTCAATAGGTTGTTATCATGTGCTACTCACTTTAGCTGCTGATGCTGTTTTTAAAAGATCTCAATTGATGTGATTCTGTTATTTAGTACAGTTATTTGTTCTGTGATTCCGGAGAAGCAGACCACAAAATTCGAAGAAGTGTAGTACTGGCCAAGATCTCCAGATTTCATTCGCTGAAAACCACATTTTGGCATTGTTCTAAGAAAGCTGTTGTATACAGCAGTTAGCTTACAAATGTCTAAACGGTCTTGCCACCATTTATGAGGCCCAGATGATTATTTCGACTTGAGGAGGTCATCTGTGTACAAGATACAACCTATTCCATCTTCAATTTGCTTATTTCTTAGAATATTAGTGTCTACGACTTTAAGAAGTATGCTTAAAAATAGCAATAAAGAATAGAAATATTTTATTTACTTGAATCATTCAATAACTGGCTTCCTATTTTCAAGGATGTGCGTGAGGTGCAGTGGATATCGGCTCGGAACGAGAAATCGGAGAGCCGAGTTCGAATTCCAGTTGAATTTATTGCATTCACTTACACGCAACTACCTTTAGGAAAGATATTAATCCGTCTCTTCTTTCCGGTTATGGGTTAAATAATAGGACAGATTGGGTTCTATAGCCTTGGTCAGCAACCAGTCTACCGCAGAAATTAATGGCAACCTACTGCGGGATAATGTTCTGCCCAATCAGTCATGTCTCTTTCGAGACATGATCGCTCAAACATGTATCACATATGGCACTTAACTGGCTGATTTACAGTTTATTAAGGTTGGTTTAGTCTAACAAAAATAAAGGAGGTTTACAGCGGTTCTCGTATGATCTCCGAAGTTAAGTGTGAC
This sequence comes from Ascarosepion bandense, assembly GCA_037127315.1. Taxonomy (NCBI): domain Eukaryota; kingdom Metazoa; phylum Mollusca; class Cephalopoda; order Sepiida; family Sepiidae; genus Ascarosepion; species Ascarosepion bandense. The sequence goes on from JBBBDQ010000215.1 coordinate 463,901, forward strand.
CACTTGAGAATAACAGGTGCTATATGCTTGAATATACAGCGTTCTAATTATAGTTAAGTGCATTATATTTAGGTCAGTCAGTTAAGTGCCATACGTGATACATACTTGGACGATCATGTCTCTTTCGAGATAGAACTGACTAGACAGAATACTTTCTTGCCCTAGGTTGCCATTTTGTTCTGCAGAAGACTGGTTACATATTTCTCGTGCTATTCATCCTATTGCTCAAGGGAGAAGAGATAGATTAATATCTTTTCCAAAGAGTATTTGCGCGTAAGTGAATGCAAGGAATTCAAGTGGAATTCGAACTCGGTTCTCCGATTTCTCATTCCGAAACGTTATCCAAAGCACCACAACACACATCTTATCCCATGAGACAAATGAGGTTCCTGGGACACGGAACGAGGAAGGACGGGCTAGAAAATCTAATGCTCACAGGTCGGATAAAGGGAAGGAAAGAAGGGTAAAGCAGCGCGAGACGTACTTGTTAGCTCCGAGCAAATGGATGGCAGAGCGGAGTTTAGAAGATGTACCAAGAGAAAGTATGTTGAGAGTGACAAGAGATAGAGTCAAATGGAAGCTCAAGCTCGCCTATGTCCTGAAGGGACACGGCATATGAAAAAAGATATGTATTTACTCGTAAATACTCTTAAAGAAAGGCATCAATCTACCACTTTTTCTTCTAGCTATGGGTTAATTAGTAAGACATGTATCATAGGTTAATTAGTAAGACATGTATCATAGGTTAATTAGTAAGACATGTATCATAGGTTAATTAGTAAGACATGTATCATTAAATCATTAGCTCAAAGTATTCTTAAAAAAAGATTTTCTGGTGATAAATAACCTGAAAATGATTCATAAGTTGTAAATAACCAAAGCAATCAATCAACGATAAGGAAAAAGTGTAGGATTCGAACCTGCTTCCAACTTTTTGCTAGACTAGCTTGTAGGTAAGGTTCCCCTTCTTCGTTATTGTGACCACTGTGCGCGTATATATCTGTAGATGAATGTGGGCCTCTGTGTTCACGTGTCTGTTTTCTACTTGTGCGCGTGGGTTGGGTGTTAATATGTATGTAGTTATTACGTGATTATGGGCCGTAAACAATGAAAGAGATATCCTGGAAATATCTCAGTGTATTTCCTATCGAAATAAATCACTCTGTTCATCGGTTAAACGTCTTTACAGCTTGCCGCTTCAACGTAAATACCCTTCTACCAGTTCCTCGTTCTAGCGAACGGTTACATCTCTGCTATCATTGTCACTCTAGCATGCCAGCAGACGATCAAACAAAAAGGGAGGAAATGGAGTGAGGCTAACAGAACGGGGCCCCAGCCGGGCTCGTTAAAATGAACAGAAATATGAAAAACCACTAAAGTCATTCTCTTCAAGGCAACACGACCATTTGAGAATCGATTTGACAAAATCGATGTATCATCATTTTTAGACGAATATTAAAAAATAGGGCATATTGCAATCAATGGAGTTATATAACAAAATATTTAATAATAGTTACATAATATTAGAAACAATAAACCTACCATCCGCCCGTGTATTGAATACTGCTGCCACATCTGGTCCAGAGCCCCTGCTATTCACCTCGGGGGTTGTTGACAAAATCCAACTGAGAATCTGTAATGTCATCGATACCGAATTGTCAACTCGGCTGCAGTCGCTCTCTCACCGACGTGACGTGGCTTCCCTGTGCCTTTTCTACAAATAATTTCACGGCTTCTGCTCTAATGAATTTAGCTTATTGGTGCCCCCTAGGTACGAATTTACACGAGCTACTAGATTAGCAACTAGGTCCCACCCTTTTACAGTGAAACCGAAAAAATGTAACCGCAATTTCTAACAGCTTCTTTTATCGCACTTCCATCCTGTGGAATTCCCTCCCATATACTTACATACCCAACAGCTACAATTTCCAGGAATTTAAATGTAAAGTCAATAGATATCATCTATCTCACTAACTCGCATCCATTCTCTCAAAGTCTTTTCTTCATCCATTCACTCCAGGTATTCTCATCGGTCTACTATTACCCTCCTCCTGAATTTTCCAATAACTAACCCCTCTTTCTCATCACTTTCCCCTATGTAACCCACTGCGCAACAGTGGCAGTAAAATGCCTTGCTTGGAGGGAAATGATTTTTTTAATCATATCACCCCAAGCAAGGCGGTAACGCCAATGATGCGCAGGGGGCTACGTAAGAATGAAAAGATTGGAAAAGAGAAAGTCGGAAACCACATCCTAAACAGAGAACAAGGGATGAGCCTTTTCAACAGTTCAGTAGACGTGGGTGGAGTGTGAACTGGGCGACAGTTTTGTCTATCTACTCCAATTGAGAAAAAAAAGTAAAAAGATTGGAAAAGAGAATGCCGGAAACCACATCCTAAACAGGGAACAAGGGATGAGCCTCTTCAACTGTTCAATAGACGTAGGTGGAGTGTGAGCTGGGCGATAGTTTAGTCTATCTACTCCAATTGAGAAAAAAATGGAAAAAGATTGGAAAAGAGAATGCCGGAAAACACATCCTAAACAGGGAACAAGGGATGAGCCTCTTCACCTGTGCAATAGACGAGGGTGGAGTGTGAACCGGGCGATAGTTAAAAAAAAAGAAGCTAAATAATAATGCATGTATCGTTTATGTGGTCACAGACAAAAATGAGGTAGGGCCGCTCACCATTTAAAATGGACAAACACTAAGAACATATTAATTTGAATAAGTACAACATCATATCGTGTACGCAGACTTGTTGGAGTTGGCATATATTTAATTCTGCAACATCTTCCCCACCGATGAAAACTCGCAAGCCTATCGCTACTCTATCGTTACATCCATAGGAAATATTCAGATGAGATGCATTCTTCAGATCAATTATGTTACGACCGCGAAGTTTACTCAGCAAATGTAAGCAGTTTTCTTTTTCACAGGCCGCTACTTTGTAGAGCAGACGGCCATATGGATGATTCCAAATTCTTAAAAGCTGACCTCTTCATTTTCATTCCTTATACTCATAATCTATACCTTGTACTAACTATTCGTTGATTAGTATCCCACGCTTAATTCATCGTTACTATCTTAGATGCGATCCTCTGGGTTGAGTGACACTTGAGAATTGTACTGGATAAAAATGTATGTAAACTTCCTTATTATAATAAAGACCGCTGTGAATATATATATATATATTCCATTTGTAAACGAGTTATTACGAACCAGGTTTCTATCATGGAATGGTGTCTTCAGGCGATTTTCAATAACTGATTTTACCGTTTTCTTTTTGTTTTGTTTTTAAGAACGCTCACTTAACGGTGTTTTTTTTTTAACGTTCACGTGGCAGGGAAATTTTGAACGCTCAATTTTTAAAACTACAAGAAATTATAACGTTTTCATCCATGGTTGTATGAACCTAATAGGTATTTTTTAGTATGGTTATATTTAGTCATAATTTCCGTTCTTTCATTCAATAGCTCATTTTTGTTTGGGAATAGCATAGTCTCTAAATTTTCTTCCTGGCACAGTCTACATATTTTGCCACCATTGTAAGGCTTAGATGTTTTCACTATACTCTACCTTATATGTTGATATTTTTCCATATTTTGATTTCAATTTCCACACATGGCTAATCAACTTTGTGCAGTTTTTAAAAAATGGCGGTAAAATCCAAAATTTTAAAAATGTCTTTAATTTTTATGTTCCAATCAATATAATTTCTGTTTGAAATAAAACAGAGTATTTTGCTTACTAAAAATAGTAAACTTAATCATTTAGCTTTCAATTAAAACAAAAATAAAAGCTTCAAGAAAAACTTTCATTTTTTAAAATTCAGTTTAAAGGTAACCCTGCAAATTTTTCGTGATTTAGTGAAGGTGCCAATTTTAAAATAACCAACTATCTCCCATTCGATATGTGATGAGAGTCTTCATGAGAGTCTTTAATTCCTTGAAATATTTAGATAGAGCTGTCTTGGATTTAAAGTAGTGGGGACGTGCAGAAGAAATATTTATGATTATAAAATCAGAGTTTCCAAGGTCCGGAAGAAATTCCAACTTATACGTTTCTCTAGCGTATCTCTTACAGAAATTTGCAGCTTAGTATATAACTTTTTTATATGCATATACCTCCAACTGTACAGTTATCCTTAAATCTACAATTGTATATATATAATGTTAAATAATATGGACAGGTTCTGTCGATCAATCTTTTTTTATAAGACATGTACAAAACAACACCCAAACAGGATTAATCATACGAACATTATATTCTTTTATAATCTTGAGGCATTTTACTGCTACTGCTTTGCTGGGGGTTACATAGGAGGAATGTTCTGAGAAAAACTGACAGGTTATAGGAGGTGTCAGGAAGTGGGTAAGAGAAGGATGATAAAACAGATGTATTGAGAGTGGAGTGGACGGAAAAAAGTGCATAAGAGAGAAGATAGAGTAGGGAGATAGAAGATGATTATTTACTCTACATTTAAATTCTTGGAGATTGTAACTGTCAGGGAAGCAAGTAAATGTAAAAAAAATTATACAGGAATTTCACAATTGTTACACAAAATACAAAAACAGATTCAAACAAATGAAAATGATTTCAAATTTCTGAATAAGTTTTTTTTTTTTTTTTTTTTTTATAAGCGTTTCACCCCGAGCAAGGCATGTAACTGCCACTACTGTGCAGGGGGCTACGTAGAGTGGAGAAAGGCTGATTAAATATAGGAAATGACAGAGGGTGGGTGATAGACGGGTAAGGATACCGAGAATGAGGGTTGGGTAGATGAGAGTGTTGTGAGAATAGTTGGGAGTTAGTGTGATAGGAGGTGTCTATTGACCCTACATTTAAACACCTGGAGATTGTAACTGTCGGGAAAGCAGACTTGTGGAAGGGAGTTCCACAGGCGGGAAGCGCGAGAAAAGAAGCTGTTGGAGTAGAATTTACGGTTACATCTTATTTGTTTAACTGTAAAAGGGTGGGACCTAGTTGCTAATCTAGTATCTCGTGTAAATTCGTCCTTAGGCGGCACCAGTGATCTAAGCTCATCGGAGCTTATTTTGTTTTATCTGTAAATTTGTTAAAATTTATATTTAGTTTTATTTTTATAACTTTTTACGAGTACTCTCGAATCGTGCAACATTTGTTTTTAAGAATTATTCTGACTCTAGTTATGGAAGTGGTTTTTCATTCGGGAGTTCTAATTGAACCAATTTCAAGTAAGACAAGATGACCATATAAACGATGAAATTGATTTTTATGTTTCTGCGTATGTATTTTATATCAGATACACTTTAAAATATGTTTAAAATATGTTTAAATACTGAACTTGCGCATATTATTCAAAGAAAATGTTTGGAAAATTCTTGCTGCCAAAATACATCACATACAACCACACACACACACACACACACACACACACACATATATATATATATATATATATATATATATATATATATTATGTAGGTGTTATGCTCATGTTTAGTCGATATGCATATATGAAATAGGAGCGTTTTTGATCCCCATAGCGTTATGGATACTAACATATAAAGGGTTTTTAGGATGAAGGAAAATTATGTATAAGGGTTTTTTAGAGTGAAGGAAAATATATACATTATGTAAAGTATTATGCTTAAGGTGTTTGTTTAGTCGATATGCATATCCAAATCTAAACTTATTTATAAATAGAAATTTGTCTGTGTGTGTGTGTCCGTTACCTATAGACTCCGAGATGGCTGAACCGATTTTCTTGAAGATTTACACAGTTGTACTATAAGCGTCTGCGAGTGTTCTTAGCTAACTTTTGTGTTGAGGTACCCCCGATAAATATCAAAAATCGATAATCGAAAAAATCGGGTTATAGAAGGAATGTTCCGATTTTGATCAAATTTTATACACCCACAGTCAAAGTGTTAGTTCTTAGTCGATACTCCCTAAGACGTCGACGCATGGAACCAGAGAAGGGAAAATTTAACGTGTTTTATATAAGCAGTGTATACACAGGCCAGTCACCGAAAGAATTCAATTCATTTCAGAAGAGTCACGCATATAGCAGAAGTGGAAACTGTTTTTAAAATTTTCTTCTCCAGAGAGCTCAATCGTAATGAGAGCATAATATATTAGTCATCCACATACAAATACATACAACATAAATCAAAAAAATAAAATTGAAAATTTTAAAATTTTAGCGCCTCTTCACTTTCTTTCAATAAACCGCTTATATTTTAAACTTTTAAATCTAATTTTTCATAAATATTTTCGCGTTTATAGTTTAATTAAGTTCATGAAATTTATTTTACTATTCATCACAAGAAAAATAAACCAAAGGAAATTATATATTTAGCGTATACATATGTTTGAGTAGATGTAACTGTTGTTGTTTTGTTTTGTTTTTTTCTTTCTTTTTGCGTTAATTTAAATTAAACGACCAAGTCATTCGAGTGTCTTAAAATAGAAGTCGTGACTACCTGCAGGGATCAGAGCTTCGTCTCTCTTTTTATTGGGGAAACCAACCTTAAGTAAAATGTGCTGCACACAGCCATGCCACAGAAAACTTTATGGCAAATGAAGGCTCAATTCCCGCTTTAAGAAATAGATACATGTCGTTAGAATTTATCAAGGTTCATATTTGCTAACTTCATTTTCCTTTTCGCAACGTAAACAAGTTATTTTGAAGGATTATTTCTTATTCAAATAAACCTTATAGTTAGTAGATTAATATGTCTGCGTATATGTTATTTTTGTCTACATTAGGTGTACAGAGAACATCCATCAAAGTAGAGTGAGACAACAGGAAGAACGCATGGCTATGGGTTCACGCTTTTCACCAGTGATGGCAAAATATATTTTCATGGAATACTTCTCGGAAATGGCTTTAGAAACGGCACCCCTGACATACGCAAATGACACCTTCGTACTTTGCTCCCACCAGGAAACTGTACAAATACTGCTAGGATGGGTTATGTGAACTCAATAAAAGCTTCGATCTAGTTCAAAATGGAAAAAGAAAATTGATATACCAGTAAAAAGATTGAGCTCCCAATGCCTGTATATTACAACCAAACATTAACCAAGAACACAACTTCGATTCTAACCGTCCATAATTTGTGCAGAATGGATCCTACAAAAGAAGCCGTGGCCCAAAAACAAGAAATTATCGGCATCAAACGTACCTTTCAGAATAACAACTACTGATGGGAAAAGATAGATAGATAGATAGATAGATAGATAGATAGATAGATAGATAGATAGATAGATAGATAGATAGATATGAGCATAAATGCATGGATAGGAATCTGTTAGGATAAACAAAGAATGGAATAGTTATGAGCTGATTTCAATACATAAAAACGAATTAGAAATATATTACGAAGATATATATATATATATATATATGTGGGTTGTGTGTTGTGGTGGTGGTTAGTTTAAGGATCAACTGTTGTACCATTTGTCTCTGACGAGCCGCAGTATCCGTTGAAATATGTATTACCCATTGTAATAAGCCTAAAATCTTTTCTAAATTATATTACTCCGTTAAATGAATTTAGCATTGGGTTCTTTTGAGTTTGTCTCTACCGGAATTTACCTGGACAGTATAGCAAGTGTGCTACGTTGTATATATATATATATATATATATATATATATATATAATTTATTTGTTTGAACATTATTTTTAATCGATACTCGTATTTGAGTAGATATTCTGTTTTTAATCAAACAGTATATTTATATATTTATTTCTACCGTCCTGATTATTTACGAAATAAATATATTGTTTGATTAAAGAGAGAATATCTACTCAAATACGAGTATATATTAAAAATAATTTTCAAACAAATAAATTACATATATCGGTTGTTGAAATAATTTCGTTAATCTTCGGGATTTTCCGTAATATTATATATATATATATATATATATATATAAATATATATATATAGGGAGAGAGAGATTATGATCGAAAAATATTAGGATAGATAGGAATATATTAGGCTTGATAAATAGGAATATAGTGCGATAGATAGATAGATAGATAGATAGATAGATAGATAGATAGATAGATAGATAGATAAGAATATATTAGAATAGATGCATACATAGGAATGTATTATGATAGATAATGTCTGGAACTGGTATGAACAGATTTCAATAGATAAATATAAAACAAAAATTTCATAGATCGATGCGAAGCTCATTTAACAGAAAGCTCCCGTGAACAAAACTGCGCATCAATTTTATTTCGAAAGTTGACACCCAACAATTTCCCTTGTTTTAGTCATGATAGCTCCTCTTTCATTCACACTGTCGAATATACCGCACGAAACTCTCTGTCTCGTGTTAGTCACAAACCTTTAGGTTTATGCACACTAAGGATTCGAAAACAGTTATCAATTGCAATAAATCGCAGTATCGATTTGGTAAATTGACCCATAAAAGTACAGCCCCGCGAAGACGTTTGCATTGTTACTGTTCATTGAGAGTTACTGTCTTGACAATGTGTGCCGATTGGATGTACACCAGTCATGTGGTATATCAGTTAGTCAGCGGAAAGAGGACATCCTAGGAATTGTTGGCATTTAAGTAGACGCCAAAAACAAAGTTAGTGTCAGTCTGTCGGCCTTCAGCTTTTTTTAAATGAATGATCCCGGTAGTTTGGAAATAAATAAAGACGTACTTTACAGCCAAGTGAAATAAGATAAGGTAAATCCCTAAAACTCCTTGGAAGTAGCAAATTGCCTTTTAAGAGATTAGGATAGATTTTAAATAAAATTTTGCTAGATTTCAGTGAGTGAAGAACCCTGTCTGTTTGTTTATTTCTGATTTGATTTTGTTAAAATGGTAGCAACGCTTTGCAGTATACGACCTATCGTTATACTGTGACCGTTTCCACGCCAAAACCTTCTGATCAGCTCCATTATTTAGTTTTATCAGTTCAGTCTTTTACAGTTAAGAGCCCAACATTCTATGTCCACTGGGCCGAATCATTCACATACGAGTAGATATGTTCTCTTATCGCCCAGTTCACATTTCTTCTTGGTCTCATGAACAGGAGTCGCGGTTTATTAATTGGTTCTTATTTAAGATTGCTTTTCCAGTTCATTCCTTTTCCGTCTGATTCACTTTTGGTGGACCCCTGCGTTTTGGTGGCATTATCACCTTTCCTTGTGCTGATGCCTCTTATTCAGCAATCATTTCTCTCGAGTGACTACTGATCCTTGTACAGGGTGAACATCATTGTAAATTTTCTTCGTATTCAGTTGGGAGGAACCAAAGTTGATATTTACCATGTATTTCTATAATTTTGAACAGGTTTCAGTGCTGGTCTTTCCCAAGAATTTCTACTATTTCGAACAGGCTCTATAGTGGCTATTTCCGTGAACACTACCCTTTAAGAGAAGCATCAATCGTTGTATATATTCCTTTTCCTGATAAACTCCACTTTCATTTATATCTCCCTCATCGTTCTTAGTAACATCCGACCTTGAGTGGTTCACGAGCCTTGTATTAGTGAAATTGTATAACAGTAAATATATGGTTGCTAGTTTTACTGGTAGAATGTTGAGTATAATTTTAAAAATGATAAGTTTATTATGGATAGCTATATAGAGAAAGGTGCGTTGTTGTGCAGTGGATATCGGCTTGGAATGAAAAATTGAATTTGTTGCATTCATTTTCGCGCAAATATTATTGGAAAAGGTATTAATCCATCTTTTATACATCCAGCTATTGGTTAAATATGAAAACAGATTGGGATCTGTAGCCTTGGTTGGTGATCAGTACTTCTGTAGAAAGAAATGGAAGCGAGAAAAATTACGTGTACAGAGAACATTCATCAAACTAGAGTGTAACAACAGGAGGAAGGCATGGCTATGGGTTCACCCTTGTCACCAGTGATAGCAAAACATGTTCATGAAATACTTCTCGGAAATGGCTTTAAAAACGGAACCCCTAACACCAGCAGTAAAATTGAGATACGTAGATGACACCTTCATAATTCCGCACCAGGAAGCTGTACAAATACTGCTAGACGGTCATGGATCGAAAGCGACATGGTATAACGTATGGCCAATATCTGACTGATTGATATACAGAAATGTATGTTAGGAATTTCATTTATTGCTATAAGATAGCATTATTTGGTTAATGACACTTACTAAGTGCTCTCTGACTGAGCTAATATAAAAAACATTATTACAGAGAGAAAATAATAACAATATAAATTAGAAAGACAGCAGTTAACGATTAACATTATATTTAAAACTACCTGCAATTCCCTTCCACAAGTCTGCTTTGCCGACAGCTACAATCTCTAGGTGTCTAAATGTAGGGTCTATAGACACCTCCTATCACACTAACCTTCCAATTATTCTCAGAAAACACTCTCATCTACCCAACCCTCATTCTCGGTATCCTTACCCGCCTATCACCCACCCTCTGAGATATCCTATATTTACTCATTCTCGGTATCCTTACCCGCCTATCACCCACCCTCTGACATTTCCTATATTTAACCATCCTTCCTCCACTCTATGTAGCCCCCTGCTCAGTAGTGGCAGTGAAATGCCTTGCTCGGGGTGAAACGCTTATTAAAAAAGAACAAAAAAAAAAAAACAGATATTTACAAGGTGCCATGAGTAAATTGACGCAACTTTTATGTTTTTAATTTCACCAATGCACGTTGATTTTTTATGGTTTTGTCGACTGTTTAGTATAGTAGGGTCAGTTGCGCACCCTCGGAGAGAAAAAGGAGGACCATGACGCAATTCACACCGCTAGAAATTTGGAAACGGCATAGGGTACTGGTTGCCATTTGAGTCAGAAACTCAATATGATTTTTCTTTTTCCCAGACTAGCCAGCAAACAAGTCTGCAGAACCCAGTTGAGGAGGGGAGAAGACTATAATTCATACATTTTCGAAGGGTATTACCACGTAAGTGAAAGTAAGAACTCGACTGGAATTTGAACTCTTCGATTTCTCAAGCTACCGACCGCGCCTCCACGATCATGCATTTTTGAAAAAAAATTATTCTTAAGGAGAATGAGATAGAGTAACATTATTTTCATGGAGAGAAACGTGCTCTAATTTTCGGATGGAAAAGGATTCCGACGTTGTCCGAAAATTAGTCAGACAAGTAAAACCCTGATTGAGACCCGTATATTCTGAAATAAGAACATATAAGTTTGTAATGAGTACGGTTCTTTTGAGAGAGAGAGAGAGAGAGAGAGAGAGAGAGAGAGAGAGAGAGAGAGAGAAGTGATGGCTCTATAAATTAGCAAAGTTTGAATGCTGAATACGAATGAGTACGTTACTTGATGGACGTGCGATATGGTGCAGTGACTATCGGCTCGGAACGAGAATATCGGTGATCCGAGTTCGAATTCTAGTTGAATTCCTTGCGTTCACTTACTCGCAATTAACTTTTGGAAAGGTATTAATTCACTTCTTCTCCATCAAACTATGGGTTAAATGACAAGATAGACTGGGTTCTATAACCTTGGCTGGTTTCTACCTCAGACAGTAATGGCAATCTACTGCGGTAAAATTTGCCCATTCAGCCATGTCTCTTTAAGACATGCTCGCCTAAGCGTGTATCACGTATTGCACTTAACTGTCTGCCTAACGTTACTTGCCAAGCTATCGAAAACATCATAAAATTCTTGTTGATTTATGTAATTTTTGTAAAACCAATGTTTTTCTCAAGGAAAATCCTCAGAAAATTATGTGGATTCAACTTTTTTTATTGCTAATGGATTGGCTTTTATAAGTGTTGAAACCGTCACCAAAAAAACGCTAAGTAGCAATTTATCCCATTTTAGCGGCTTAAAACCATGAAACTCTATATACAGGAAATAAATTTAAGATAGAAGTATTTCTTCGTTATTTAGTAGGCTGCAGAACCACCAAATACAAACTCGGTTTCATAGAATGCAAAGTTCGGAAAATGGTGCCCAAGGGAGAATTGGCAAGTGTTTTCTTGCCACATTTCTAGGATTATGCTGAAACATAAAACTGTTTTGCTGAGAAATAAAAACAGCAACTTTGAATTAATATAAACCTCCCAAAAAAAACGTTAAGTTGGAAAAAGAAGATTTAGATTGGTCAGTGCTTAGATAGACAACAGCTTGGGATTACTAGATGCGGTAAGCTTGAATGTGCGGGTGGTGTAATGGATAATGCCTAGGAATTGTTAATTGAAGAGCCGAGTTCTGTTTCAATTTGGGTCCGTTATATGCACTCAAGCGCGAATAGCCTTGCAAAAGGCATGAATCCACATATTCCCTCGCCATCTGTAGAATAATTAGTAAGTATTGTATCACTGAAACCATTATTATCCCCAGCAATAAAATAAATTTGCGATCAAAATGTTTAGATTAAATAAACCATAGAGATCGATCAATTTGGGTCCGTTATATGCACTCAAACGCGAATAACCTTGCAAAAGGCATGAATCTATATATTCCCTCGCCATCTGTAGAAAAATTAGCAAGTATTGTATCACTAAAACCATTATTATCCCCAGCAATAAAATAAATTTGCGATCAAAATGTTTAGATTAAATAAACCATAGAGATCGATGTGCCGCTAAATAAAATTAAAAAAACCCGGCTAATAGAAAAAAAAATGCTAATATTATCGTAAATTAACCCATACAGAAATAGAGTAACTGTTTAGTTTAACATTGCAAACTTTTACAGTCGTCACAGTTCGCTGAAAATGCTCCTTATTCGTTACTATTAGATATAATAAAATGACGCACATAAAATGACGCACTTTATAAAATGACGCACTTTATAAAATGACGCACGTTATCAAAAATGAATAAAGCGTTTTGAATAACCAGTTTATGTAGGTAAAATCGGCACCATGTTGATGACTGACTGTTCTTCAACGAACCTCTAAATTCTTGAACCGATCTTTTGAAAAGAAGCTCCTCCTTTGATATGAGAGACAATTCAAATGCTTCGATTACCTCTTCCATATTGAAGAATGTTTTATTTTGCAGGAAAAGCTCAAAATAATTAAACAAGTGATAATGCTAGTCATCAAAAAAAAAATTAAAAAAAAATTAAATGGTTTCGAGACACTAAACATCTTTTTTTTTAGCTTATTTCAGGGAGCTGAATCGGTAAAAGGCCCTACTTTTTCTTACTTCAGTCAATCAGTTAAGTGATACACGCTTGTGTGATCATGTCTCGAAAGAGACATGACTAACTGGGCAGAAGATTTTCCCGCAGTAGGTTGACTTTACTAGACTGTTAGCCAACTAAGGCCATAGAACACAGTCTGTTTTGCTATTTAGCATATAACTGGAGGGGGAAGCAGTGTACAATTGACTTTTCCAAAGATATTTGCACGTAAGTGAATGCAACAAATTCGACTGGAATGCGAACATGGCTGTACAATTTTTCGTTCCGAGCCGATATCCACTGCACATCAACGCTTTCGTTGTACAGAAATGCCTCATTTTTGGAAAAAATCATTAATTTAATTTGTTTTCTCGTGACCCGAGGGCAATATTTCTGAAAGAAACATCGTATAAACCTTTCAATTCCTATCTAATAAATAACTAACATCGGCCTGCTTATTGAGAAATTCTATTTTTCGATAACAATCAGACCCGATCAGATTGAATATACTGAGACCAACAAGTATTTTCATCAAAACATTTAATAAACCAACAGCAGAAATAATACCCTTGTTAATATAAGAACTATGGTAAAAAAAACTCTCTTTCTTGATTGTCAGTATAGTCATGTGCAATATTATTTAAGTCCCTTTTGATACCCCAACAGTAGTCAGCCATCATTCGTTTGTTCCACTGTCCTTTCTAGCACTCTTCCATTGTTTTGATATCCTAAAGGAATCCTTCTCTTTGCTCATCACTTACATTGCCGCAGTTATCCGGAAATTTATCTAGGTGTTTATATAAAAATGAAATACTCATGTTAGCGTATCATTAATAAAGTTTATTAGTTAATTCTAATTTTGGTGATGAACTTGAATGATTCGGTACTTTTAATTTAAAGTTTTTTTTACCCCAAAACACTTTTTTTCTTATAAAATAGTTTATTTCAGGTGGGTGACATAAATTGCTCGGCCTATCTAAAAATTGGTGGATTTCTATGCCTTTTATAAACTAAATGTTGTGATCAGCCAATGGCTTAAGTTATTTTTTTCAAAATTGAGAAATTTCAGTACAGTTAAAATGGTAGCTGATAATGAACATCTAAGGGGACTTTAGAAATCAGCACCATCAAATTAGCTAAAAAAAACTGTTTTATTTCATGGCACCAGAGATCGTGTTGACCAGTGTAATCGGTAAGAGAGATATCAGGTGAATATGGAAGCTGAGTAAAAAATTCATACTTTAGGCTATTCAGTTTTTGGACAGTTGATTGAGAAGCGGTCGGCCTGCGTTGTCGTGCAGCAAAATTGGGTCATCTCATTTCACAACTCTAGGATATTTCTTTTTCAATTTTACGTGCATATATTCAATTTCTCCGCATAACAAGGTTGCTTTTATTGTTTTCCCTTGTGGCAAGAATGAATAATGAACAACCCATATTAAAGACCACCATACAGTAACTATTCAATTTTTAGGATGCAGTGGAGTTTTTTGTAGTATGTTGGTGATTCCCTTGCATATAACCTCTGGCATACTCTCTTACTGTTGTCAAAGAGTATCTGTTTTCATTGATTGTAATGATTCAATGCAAAATGGTCCTTTTTCCCCAATTTGTACTCATACAATTAGGTTACCCGACATTATTTAATTGTAATCATTTCCATTTTGTTTATGAGGAACAATATATTCAAAGAAAAATTAACTGGAAAGAAACAGTAGTCAGGAATAAATCAAGATAGTTTTGTGCACTGTTACTTCGTTCGACGACAAGATCAACAACCAACCAAAAAATGCGTCATTTCCTGTGTGACAACGTAATATAAACGAAGATTTTTGTATCAGATCTTTGTCACAATTTGATCACCTACAAAGCTATGAGATTCAAGATGGCGTACTGCTCGTCATAGTTTTAAAAATCCTGTGTATTTGTTCACTATTTATTCTAGACAATTTTTTAACGGAATTTTCTGTACTAAGTGTGTTTAATATTATAATGAAGGCCTACCAAAATCTGACCATGAGAAAGGATTAATTTCCTAAATGGCATCCAAGGGGTATTTTCATCATTTTTATGAGAAAAATTTAATGCTTTCAAAAAGGCAAGTGATCGTGAAAAATAACAATAAAAAGAACATTAAAATATTCAGGTTTCTGCTTTGGGCTTTTTCAGAATAGCTTCAAAGACAGCTGCCAAAATATTAAAGATTCACCGTTCATCGATTACCATTTATTCTAGACGTAGTTTCGCAACGTTATTTAGTCGTATCAAGCGTGTTTTGATAACATCTAAAAAAATGGTAGAAAACCGTTTGCAGAAATGTGTGATTTTAAAGATAGGCATCATGATGGCTGCTAGCCAAAACTTTAAAAATATTAATTATTCGTTCAATATTCTTCCGAGACAAGATTTTGAAATGGTCATTTGCAGAATCAATTGTGCTTAAAAACATAATCAAGAAAATCAAAGCATTATAACTGGAAAATCTTAATTTCCAATATGGCGTCCAAGATGGCTTCCAGTCAAATCCTTTAAAGAACAATTACTAGTTCATTATAAAACGTTTTTCAGTATTTCCCTGTTCTTTCAGATGTGTTTACAAGTACTGAAAGTATACCGCAGTATAATCATTCGAAAAATTTTATTTTCATGATAGGATGTTCGACAACTGACTCCTTGACGGATTTATTTTTAATTCTAATTAACCTCATCAATATTTTTAACTTGTATCACATGTACTTTGCCATATTTGTCACATATGAAAAGGTTGCTAAAATCTAATTTTTGGAAAATTACAAATGTAACGATGACTTTTGAAATGCCTGGGAAATTTTTAAATTAAACAATATTCATTTATTACTTTGAACGCATTAAATCTAACCTGATGCTGATTAAGTTGCAAATCCTGCAGCTGTCTGTCATGTTTTAACTGCTGATGCCGATGTTTTGATTGCTGCTGCTGCTTCTTCATATGTTGTTTGTCTTTCTTTAAATTAAATAAAATAGTTAAGAATTCCCTGTAGGTCTCACAAAGTAGTATACATCTGAGAAAGACAGGGCCGAAACTTTATGATAACAATTACAAAGATGAAGATATTAGTTCAAATAGGAATAGTGTTAATATTGATTAGACTTATTCCTGGAATTCAGACAGAAAATTTGGTATGTTAATTATTTGAAAGGTATACGCAAATGTCTGAAAAAATATTTTGAGAGCTTAATAATAATATCAAAAACTATAATCACATGTTAAAACATTATATTACCCCTTCAACCTTTATTGAATCCGTTCTTAAAGAATCGAGCATATGTTTATCTGAAACTAACGATAAATAGGTAAAACAATTCCTAAATCAACATTCGAAAAACAACAATTATAATGTCTGCTAGACATGCACACATGGATACTTACAAATTTAATTTAATTATCTCATTCCTACATCGACAAACTAGGTTGCATGCATATAGTAATATTTACGGTTTTTTTTCAGGTAGGCATGAAATTCGTTAATTTCTTGAAAATTCGAATGGTCGCGTCGTCTCTACCTAAATTCAGAACACGACAATTTATACTAAAATTAATTTTAAAAGGTCAAATTTACATTACACATGAATGAACACAAAAGTAAAAATACCAGAATATAGTTCTTTTTTCCTTTCATATCCCAATCTTTGGATAAGTTTTAATAAAAGTGAGACATGTTAGGTTTTTAAAAGTATGCTACGTACTATCTGTTTTATCACACACACACACACACACACACACACACACACACACACACACACACACACACATATATATATATATATATATATATATATATATATACAAAGACTTCGTACCACAGAACATAAATACCGATTTAAATAGGCAAGAAAGCATTTTTTCTTGACACTTAGAATCACTTTCAGGCCAAAACAACTTGAGAAGGAAACGTTGGCAAAAGTTTGTTGTAGCAAAAAGATGACTTATCTAAGAAAATTAATGAATGAAACATTTTGAACACGATTAAAACAATTTTGGAACATAATTAAAACAATTTTGGAAAACGAATAAAACAATTTATTTGTAAAAAAATACTAATAGATGAATACTAACAGAATGTGCGTTTTGGTGCAGTGGATATTGGCTCGGAACGAGAAACTGAAGAACCGATTTCGAATTCTATTTGAATTAATTGCATTCACTTACGCACAAATACCCCTGCAAAAGATAATAATTCCGTACTTCTCTCTCTCTCTCTCTCTCTCTCTCTCTCTCTATCTCTCTCTCTCTCTCTCTGTAGCCATTGATTAAATAGTAGAAAGTACTCGATTCTATAGCCTTGGTTTGTCAATCAGGTTACCGTAGAAATTAATGGCAAGAGTATGCGTGTATCACTGAACTGGTTTAAAAGGTTTTGTTTTTGACTCGTTTTATCCATTAGAAGACACTTGGAGATTTACCATTCTTGGCAGATATTCTGTTATCACAATTTAATAACAAAGATAATGGAATCAAAAGACAAAGAATCTAAATAAAATTGATTACAACGTATGCGAAAAAAAAGTTCTAAATTTTAAAACTCCCAGCGCTTCTCGTTCCTGTGCATGTGTAGAAACAAAAACACAAATAAACCCATTCCGATAAAGATTTGACGGATGAAACGTGTCAGAAATAATTTACCAATTCACCATAAATATTTTCTTTCATTCATATACACAACCTAAACGTAAAGTACGGAGAATAATTTCACATAAAATTACATCAAATCAGGTTTATTTGGTCAAAAAGCAGATAAGTATACTCGGAAACTATAATAGAGCCAATATTAATCTCTCTCTCTCTCTCTCTCTCTATATATATATATATATATATATATATATATATATATATATATATATAAGGCAATCTGTGAGTCTGTGTGTGACTGTTCCCTATGCATGCCTACATTTTTTTTAAAATACGCCATTCAAAATTTCTAGGGAAACATATCTACAGGGAAGCCAGGTCGACACATATATTTTGAGTTTAAGTCCATCAATTTTCCCTTTCGAACTTTTTGGCCAATGAAGGCGATTGTTTACATTTGTTTCGTAAAACATCTAAGATCTAAGATGGTTGCTGAATTACGTCACAGAAATCAAATAACACGTGTCAAACGCGACTAAAATATTTTTATATTAAAAAAAAAGAGCCTTTATATTTAGTTTTTATTCCGACGTTTTAAAAATTCATTTGGTCAATCAAAAATGTGAATATTTTTCCTGTAATTTTTAAACAAAAGAAATATTTTTTAAAATGTTTTTTTTTAAAAAATAAAACAAAATATATATAAAAAAAGTGCCAATGGTTAATTTAATTATTTAAGTTTTTTTTTCAGATTTGATATTTCATACTTTAGAAAAAAAAAATAAAGCTTTTTTTTTCGTTAAATATTTCATGCAGGAACTCAACTGTCTGTAAATGTTTTCCATCTACTCCTCTCATTGGCATCTTCTACTACTAAAATATTTTTAGTTACACGGGCTATGATGCTAGTTAAAACTAACCTAGAGTATGGCACCTAGAACAGACTGAAGTCAACATTGGGTCTACAGGACTAAATCGGAAGTATCGATAATGGGTGTTTATAGATTTCTTCTTAGCGAAAGCACTTTTGCCAGTATAGTATATTCCGGTCTGATCCATTTCAGCGTGCGCTCATTCGAGCATCCCGCGGTCAAATGGACAACGCAGCGAGATTAACAGAGTGGTTACTTCATGTCCAGTCAATCAAACAGGAACATTAAATTCTGGATCTTCCCATAGGCTTCAGAGCCTCGTCCATTCATTTCTCAGCGTTCGTTCCACTGATGTATGTGGGACGGGAGAAAATAGAATTGGCGTATCTTGAGAGAAAGCTTTGATCATCAGAGAGTTCTTTCTATCCGTTGGTTCCATTGCAATGATAACTTGTCAGGTCATTGAACAGGTATTTCTCAGTCGAACGCCAGCAAGAAGGACCATTCAAAGAAGACATTCGATTATTAGCACTGACAATATTATGAGTAATATCCACTGGAGCTCACATTATCTTGCTAGCAGGCTATCAGGCTATTCTTTGAACAGCAATCCATATACAAACGCACATATATAAAACCCAGCTTCGTCTTACACGAAAGCAAATTCTAGGAAATGGTTTAGGAATATCTTTTTCTAAATCCGCCAAATAAATTCTTACCGGCGTTAGATCAAATGACTGTTTCCCCTAGAGAACATAGGTTCAAGTCTTGCCATGGACGCATATTTTTCTATTGAGGTCAGTTGATGGAAATAAATAAATATTCTGTTTAATAATAATAATAATAATAAAACTGAGTGTCTCCTCAAATATGATTATCCATTAAAAACAATATTTAAGCATATATATATAATGGTTGCTGAATTGTTATTCATTTAGAGAAACTAGTTGGCTCAACAAAAATTCAACATCTCTTCTTGATTTATAACGCTGTTTTTCGTAAAGTTATTCTGAAAGGGGGGTGCGTTGTGGTGCAGTGGATCTCGACTCAGAACGACAAATTGGGGTACCGAGTTCGAATTTCAGTTGAATTTCTGGTTGTCTTTCAATTATGGGTTAAATAATAGGACAGATTGGGTTCTATAGCCTTGGGTGGCAACCAGTATACCGTAGAAAGCAATGGCAACCTATTGCGGTATAATCTTCTACCCAGTCAGTCATTTCTCATTCGAGACATGATCACTCAAGCGTGTATTTCGTATGGCACTGAAGGGAGATTATGGTAACTCGCTATTACTGAGTGCTAATATTTCGGTATCTCCGCTTAAAGTCAACAAATTCTTCGAACAATACACAATAATGCTCTCAGAATAATTATCTCGAATAATTAACTCAGAAACAATCTCTTCAATGACGCACAACACCGGAATGATGCACAACCCAGAATGGCCGATGGGCAGAGTTTCGTTTGAATTCCTCTCCGCCTGAAGACAAAGAGAGACTGATGAGATTAAAGTTCGAGTTGATACACAGAACAGATTTTTTTCTGCCTCACCATCGAGGCGGAATATGTCACAAGGCCTTTTTATAATGCGGAATGTGTGCTGTAAAGCCCTAGCAAAATTTTCCCATAGTTCCTGCACATGGCAGGGTGAGGTACCGAGTTTAATTTTTCCCAGACGAGACTTAGCCCTTGCCTGGGTTCCTCTCTGCCCAGAGGCAGAGAGTCAGGTCTCTTGAGGTGATCAAATCAGTCAATGACCTCATTCAGTCTGACAGAAGGGTGACAGTGAACTGCTGAGACAGGTCAAGAAAGACATAAAGGACAAACACAGGGGTCATCAGTCACATGGAGTCGTCTTGCATCATGACAACGCAAGGTCTCACACAGCAGCCCAAACGAGCAGCCATCAACGAGGTGGGCTTGGAACGGCTCCCCGTACAGCCCAGACCTTGCCCCTTTAGACTTTCACCTGTTTGACTCCCCGAGAGCGTTCACGAGAGGCACGAAGTTTGAAAGTGACGATGAAGTCAAAAGTGCTGTGAGCGATTCAGTCCAAAGATTTCTCTGCTGAGGGAATACTGAAGCTTGTGCACAGATGGGAAAAGTGTGTGACACTGCCGGGAGACTACGTTGAAAAAGAAAAGTAAGCTTCTATCTGTATTAGAAGTCCTTATACCGAAAAATTCACCTTATTTATTGAATGACCCTCGTAGAAGTCCTTATACCGAAAAATTCACCTTATTTATTGGATGACACTCGTAGAAGTCCTTATACCAAAAAATTCATCTTATGTATTGAATGACCCTTCTAGAAGTCCTTATACTGAAACATTTACCTTATTTATTGAATGACTCTCGTAGAAATCCTTATACCGAAAAATTCATCTCATTTATTGAATGATCCTCGTAGAAGTCCTTATACCGAAAAATTTACCTGATTTATTGAAAGACCCTCGTATATATCATAAAAGATTGAAGTAAAATAGGAAAATTTTATTGATTTAACATTAGTAGCTTTTATTCAAGTTTCATCTGAAACTGAATAGGGATGTGAAGAAAAGTTATTTTTGCATCGCTTGACCTATATAAACCTGTAGTCACACATCGTCAGATGGTCACTCCGAGATGCGAAACAGAGAGTCACTGTTGTTCCTATGTCGCTATTGACTATATCCATACACACACTATCTCTAAGGCACAGCACTCTTTCTCTATAAATAATCAAATTTTATATAGTATATGTGTGTGCACATATATGTGTGTGCCCATATATGCGCCTATGTGTGCATATGTAGCTACGCATACGAAAGATGTCAAGAAAGTATCAAACTATTTAATATCAACGAAAACATCATTACATTTCAGTTGGAAGGAAATTGTAAAGGAATTTGTCTAAATTAAGTTCCGAAAAGTTTCGACCATCGTGACAGACGTTGTTGACTCAGCTTGCGACGTGTAAACATTTCTATAAACTGTACTGTTCCATTTGCCAGGTTGACGCTAAATGCTATTCCATATCTATATAATATGGAACCACGTTCATTTGAAACTTCACACTGACAGCAATATAAATGCTATATTGGCTATTTGCGGAATTTCAGTCTTCCTTGTTTGAAAATACCGAGGATGGTTGAAAGTGGTTCTATTTTGCGAAATGTTACTTTCGGGAAATTCTTTTGCAATTTTCTATCTGAAATGAAGTGGCTAAAGCGATAGCTGGAACCCCTTTAAAAGAAATAAAAAGAAATATGCCCTATCCGTTCTAATTTTAAAAAAGACCCTTCAAAAGAAATATGCCCTATCCGTTCTAATTTTAAAAAAGACCCTTCAAAAGAAATATGCACTTTATTCTCTATTTTTAAAAATATTTTAAATAAAAGACTTCTGCTTAAGTAAACTCTATTTAGTATATGCATTTATCTCTCTTCATCTCTCTTTCTCTCGCCTTCTCTCTCTCCCTCTGTCGCTTTCATTTTAATTCTCACTCTCCTTCTCATTTTCACTTTCTCTCTCTCTATCTATTTTTCTATATATATGGAGAAAATGCAAATTATGGCATGGTTTATTTTTGAGTAAAATTGGTCAATATCTGGAATAAATCATACGTAAATGTAAAAATCTGTTTCATGCTTTTTTAGCCCAATAGATTGCGTCTCAAATTGGTGCTGTCCTCAGTCAACTTTATATATATATATATATATATATGAATAGGCTTACTCTTTAACATATTTTCCCCTGATTTAAAAGTACATGGTACATCATTTCTCACGTCTTGTAGCCTTAAGCAGGAGTTTTGATTACTCGTCAGTAAAAAATTGACATTTAAATAGTTACGCTTTCACTCTCTGATTGAGCACTCTGATAGAATGGTAGACTTTGGAAAAACGATAGCTACTCTAGCATCTACGCATTGCTCATTCAGTAATGAATTAGAGCACTCTGGCGTATGATATGTCATACACTAAATGTCTGCCTCCTTCTA
Source organism: Ascarosepion bandense (assembly GCA_037127315.1). Classification (NCBI taxonomy): domain Eukaryota; kingdom Metazoa; phylum Mollusca; class Cephalopoda; order Sepiida; family Sepiidae; genus Ascarosepion; species Ascarosepion bandense. The sequence continues at coordinate 486,493 of JBBBDQ010000215.1, forward strand.
CCGAGCGCCCATAACTTAGAAGTAGAATCGCTGATTGACGCCAATTCGGTCAGGTTTCAATCCTGGGCTAAAAGCAATCGGATGTCTAACCGTACTGATGAGCTGTTCTATCTGTGGATGACTATATATATATATATATATATATATATATATATATAATGCTAGAGTATTATGATGGAAAAGTTTCTCCTTATTAGAATAACTATCTTTGTGTAATATTATATATATATATATATGTGTGTGTGTGTGTGTGTGTGTGGGTGTGTGTGTGTGTGTGTAATGTTAATCGGTTTTTGTTCATAATTAAATTAGACCATTTTACAGCGGTATTAAAAATGTTAGATACAATTATAATGAAGAGGTTTTGAATATTTTTCATTTGGAACCCAGTTATTTTTTACGCAACCTTGGTTTCTGCTTTTTGGTATCTTCGGGCGATTTATAATAAGGGATTTTACAATCCTTTTAAATATACAACAAGTATTTCTACGAACGCGATACCTGAAGTTTAAAATAATTGAAATTTCAAAATTAAAAAAAGGAGTTACTTGAGAATCTTAAACACTTTCAACTAGGTTTGTTTTGTCCTAAAATGTTTTTATGGGATTATATCAAGTCATTTTTTCTGATTTTTCATTTAGCAAGCTTTTTTTTTATTATATTGCATATTATACCGGTGTCTTTGTCAATTTAAAAAAAAATTCTACTTGTGGTTAGCTAATTTAGTACAATTTTTGAGGTTTTACAGCTTAAATATAGACTTGTTATTATTCCATCGGTTTTTTTAAATACATTTCGTGGATCTTAAATATATTTTTCTTTGACCATCTGAATCATATACTTCCCTTATTTATATTTCCATTCTGTTATGCTCATGGAGAGAAAGAGGGTAGAGAGACCGATAGAGAGACAGAGACAGAGACAGAGAGAGAGACAGAGAGAGAGAGAATAGCCAGGCAGCGTCGGTTCATTTCATTTTCCTTACTATCACTTATTGAACGTTACTACCAGTTATGAAAAACTAGCAGATATCTAATATTCTTCTTTTATGTGACGTGTACCTTCAGGACGTAGGTGGCGATGGGCTTCTGCATTTTCCTGTCCATTGTAGATCTTGTTATATTTTGTCTTGTTATTTCTCCCAGACCCTGAACTGCTACCCATTTGCTTAAGCCCATCAAATATGTCTTTTTCGTGTCTTTCTTTCCTTCTATTTGCTCGGTGGGTATCAGATTTTTTAAGCCCTTTTCCTCATCACATATCCAAGAAACTTTGTCTCTTACTGTTATAAAATATAAGTTTGTTTTTTTCTATTTCTATTCTCTCCAAAAGTTGATGTTGCTCACATGTTCGGTTCATGAAACACTCAGCGTCCGTTCGTAAAACCAAATTTTTGTTGCTTTCAGTCTCTCCTTGATCTTTGAGGAGATTGACTAGCATTTGCTGCCATATACGAAGACAGATATTATGTAACAATTCAGTGCTTTTTTTTTCTTCTAGTATCAAAGAAATTTTCCCGTCTCTCAATACTCTGATGAGCTTTTAAAATGCTTCCTCGGCTTTCCGAATACGCCTTCGGTCGCGCTTTCCGTCCTCTGTTAGAACATTTCCTAGGTATTGAAATTCCCATACTTGGTTGATTATATTTGTTGTGAATTCTGGGTAAGGAACCATACAAAATAATGAACAACAAAACAGATATTTTAGATAAAAAATAGATTATATTAAACGTTTTAAATAACCGTAAAATGAAGGTCGTTTTAAATGGGCATGCCTCTTCATCCTACATTACGAATGCTTGTGTCCCACAGGGCTCTATCCTGAGCCCGACGCTCTTCATTATTTTCATCAACGACCTCCCAGATGAGATCAAGTCCCAAGTAGGCATCTACGCAGATGACACCACAATATACTCCCGCACCAATAAGAAAGCTGTCGTGGCGGACAGACATAATCTCGCTGCTGACCTTGAACGGGATCTACACTCTGTGGTGAATGGGGGCAAGAAGTGGCTTGTCAACTTCAATGCGTCTAAGACCAAGCTGTTGTCTGTCAACCATCACAGGCAACCTCTCCTGCCTCCCATAAGTATGGACCAAGCGATTCTCCCTGAGGGCAATACACTACGCCTCCTCGATCTTACCCTTTCCTCAGACCTCAAATGGAACCACTATATCAAATCCATAGCTAAATCTACTGCTAAGAAATTTGGGTCACTATGTCGATCTAGGATGTTTTTTTCCGCCTGAATCCATCCTGCATATATACAAGTCAACCATCCGTCCGTGCATGGAGTACTACTGCCATTTATGGTCAGGCGCCCCTGCCGTTCTCCTCAGTGTTCTCGACAGGCTCCAAAGGAGAGTCTGTAATGTGATAGGTACTAATCTGGAGGCTCGACTGCAGCCACTTCCCCACCGTCGAAAGGTGGCTTCCCTTTGTCTGTTCTATAAATACTTTCATGGCTTCTGCTCGGACGAACATAAGTCACTGGTGCCTCCTCAACAGGTGTTTACTCGTGCAAGCAGACTGGCAACTGGGTTCCACCCATTCACAGTTAGGTTAGCCAAATGCAGACGACAATTCTACTCCTGCAGCTTCTTCTCTCGCACTTCCCGCCTGTGGAACTCGTTCCCGTATTCTTGCTTTCCTGACGGCTACAACCTCCAGAAATTTAAATGCAAAGTCAATACCCATCTACTAACCACTGGACTCTAGCTCTCTCTCCACCCCCGTATAACCTTCCCTTTCTCTCCACCTATGTATCTGTTATCGCATCTGCTTTCTCGGCTTTCTGGAACGCAGTTTAGTAATCCAGGAATACGATTAGCAAGGAATATATATATATATATATATATATATATAAGTCTTTGAAGTGAATCCGCGCTGGAATTAGTATATCCGTGTGATACTATTCTGATTGAGTTAAAGTCAGAGCTACTATGATTGCTGATCTGGTATTCTCTGTATAACTTCGGTATCTCTCGATAACTTACGGATCAGTTCGGCAACTCTTCTGTTCTGACGTATCTCACTATGACAGGAGTATATGTATACTCAAGTCGAGTCTATTACCATAAAAAGGGGGAGATCCCACAACAATATTATGCCCAACCTGTATTTAGCATTTTTGCCTCGTCGTTTTGCTGATGACCATGAATTCAGGCGTCATACTGTTTCACCATCACAGAGCAAAGTTTGTTTTCATACAGTTTATGTTTAGATCTTTTTCTCAGTTTCCTTCGTCACATTTTGTCAGAGTTTTTTTTCTTTTCAGTGTCCGCTATCAGCACTGTGTTATCTGAATATCTTATAGCATTTTGAGAGAAGATAGAAAAAGCTGCACAGAAACTCAAACATGCATTACACTAGCACAAAATAACAATAAAAAACCTGAGCTAGATGCTGACAAGCAGTACAAAATCGTTAGAAAAAAAGATTGCTGTATTGCTATGTGGTATCGATTCTCTTATGAAAACTTGATGACAGGGAGCATCATTTGCAGTACAAGAATTCGTGATGACGGAGAAATCTTAGAGTATACTCTGTAATAATGAAAACTTACTAGTGTGGTTTTGGGGAAAATTGAATTCTACAATGATTTAAAAGTTCTGTCCGCGTGTATAGTAAAGTCCTATAATATATGCTACAGGTCCTATCTCTGTAACCGACTATTATGACTTTTTCGATGTTCTTCTCTTATATATATATATATATATATATATATATATATATATACATAATGTTGGAGTATTTTTGTCTTTATTTTCAACTGAAATTAAAGCCAAAATACGACGTCTAGAACGGCTCATGATTAAACATAATAGACATTCATTGTCTCTTATATTTAACAGTATATGTTTAGAAAATTATTTGCTACCTCGATACACTATATATATATATATATATATATATATATATATATATATACACTGCATTATTTAACAACGCTACCGTTCAACATACACCTAAACAAACAAGTGTTTCTATACAAACATAAACATAGAATTATATATTTTACCATCAAAAATATTCTACGCACATATTTTTTAATCATTTCACCCCAAGCAAGGCATTCCACTGCTACTATTGCGCTTGGGGCTACATAGGTGGGTAAATAGGAAGAGTGGTTAGATATGGGAAATGTCAGAAGGGGGTGATAGATAGTTGGGTGGGTGGGAAGAGTGTTTGAAAGAATGGAAGTTAATTTGTTAGGTGTCTATTGACCTTACATTTAAACTCCTGGCGATTGTAGCCGTCGGGGAAGCAGTCATGTGGAAGAGAATTCCACAGTCGGGAAGTGCGAGAAAAGAAACTGTTGGAGTAGAAGTTGCGGTTGCATTTTATCGGTTTCACTGTAAAATGGTGGGATCTAGTTGCTAATCTAGTATCTCGAGCAAATTCGAACCTAGGGGGCACCAGTGATCTAAGTTCATCGGAGCAGAAGGCGTGAAAGTATTTATAGAAGAGACACTGGGAAGCCACGTCGCGCCGGTGAGAGAGAGACATCAGGCGGTCTGCTAAGTCGGTATCGATCACATTACAGACCCTCAGCTGTAACTTGTCGAGAAGCCCAAGGAAAATAGCAGGGGCACCCGACCAGATATGGCAACAATATTCAATACACGGGTGGATGGTAGATTTATATATGTGCAGGATAGATTCAGACGGAGAAAACCTCCGCGCCCTGCACAGAGAACCGACTTTCATAGCAGCGGATTTAGCAATGGATTCGATATAGTCATTCCATTTGAGGTCCGCTGAAAATGTGAGACCAAGGAGGCGTAGTGTTTTACTCTCTGGGAGGCAAGCGTGGTCCATGCTAATAGGAGGTAGGTGTGATTGTCTATGATGATTAATTGTTAGTGGCTTCGTTTTAGAAGCATTAAAATTTACGAGCCATTTCTTACCCCAGTCCACTACGGATTGGAGGTCCTTTCCAAGCTCGGCTGCACGGTTAGCTTTGTCGCCCGCACCAGATTTTTGGTCGAGGCGAGAATAAACTGTGGTGTCATCGGCGTACATACCTATTTGGGATCTTATGGTATCAGGGAGATCATTAATGTAGATCAGAAAGAGCGTAGGACCTAGGATAGAGCCTTGAGGGACACCCGCGTTCGTATGGTTGTTCTGGGAGGCAGGTCAGTTTAATACCAACTTTCAATGTGCGGTTAGATAGGAATGACTGGATTAGTTCAAACAATTGTCCAGCTATACCATAGCTCCGCAGTTTGCATAGAAGGCCAGCATGCCAAACTCTGTCGAACGCTTTAGAGATATCCAAGGCAACGGTTCGGGCTTCACCATTCCTGTCGAGTGCCTGATATATATACTCGGTGTTGGTCGTTAGCATATCAGCAGTAGACCCGGTGAAGCGGAAGTCATACGGTTTGTCTGAGAGGAGCCCGTGGGCCGTGAGATGCTGAACAACCTCGGCGTTGATAATCGCTTCGAACATTTTGCCAAAGATCGGAAGAAGGCTGATAGGTCGGTAATTTGCGGGGTCCGAGGGTTCTCCAGTGTTTTTAAATATAGGAACTACAGAGGAAGATTTCCAACAGGCAGGAAAGCAGAAAGCAGAAAGAAGATAGGCAGGAGTTATAGAGCTTAGAAAGTAGAGAGGAAAGTTCGGGGGCACATTTCTTTAATACTATGATTGGGATTCCATCCCCTCCGCTCGCTTTGTGAGGGTCAAGTTTTGAGATTATCTTAGAGACATGCGAGGGTGTAATATGGACGTCATTCAGTTGAGCATCAGTTCTAGGTGGAAAGTCGGGTGTAGAAACTCCAGACGAGTCGAATCTCGAGGTATTCGAGAATCTGCGGGCAAAGCATTCAGCCTTGTCCGCTGAGGTGGTGAGGACCTCAAATTTGTTTATTAGTGGGGGTATTGTGGAACTTGCTCTTGTTAAGTACTCTTTTACAGAGTCGCCAGTAGTCCTTGGTGCCGAACTTAGAGGATGCTATGCGTTGCTTCATTCTGGCAGCAAATAACATCTTAGCTTCCTTAAGTATCTTTTTACACTTATTACGAGCTGAAGCGAAAAGGCGTCTGTTTTGGTCCGACGCGTAGCTACGATAGAATCGGAAGAAATGATTCCTGTGGGCAATGGCGACCGAGCAAGCGGGCGAGAACCATGGAGACGAATGAGATTTAAGCTGAAATTTCCTGACAGGGATGAATGCATCGATGCCATCCTTAACCCAGGAGGAGACCTCGGATGCCCTACAAGAACCCCGGTATTATTCAACTGTTGCTCAGAGCAGCCTCTCAAGACGCTACGCATGAGTTCGGGCTCCTACCTACCTGTCGGAAGCAGCAACCAGGAAACTGCCAACCCGGTACCCTCAGAATGTAAAGACGTTGCCACCATACTCCGTAACTGCAAGCAGCTTCCAGCTGAACTAACACTAAGACCGAAGAAGGGGGATGAACCGGAAACCCCTTCCTGAACAAGAAACAAGGCGATCACCTCTACTCTTGATCAAAAGAAGGGGGTGGAGTGTGAGACCGGGCGATAGTAGGAACTATCTACTCCAATTAAAAAAAAAAGAAAAAGAAAAGGGTAACTGAAATTTACTAAGTTTTAACTTAGTATATGTCAAAACTAACCTTCAATTGCAAAATAATTTACACGAACTACTTAGGTTAGTGACAAAACAAATCAAATAAAAATTCAACAAAAAAACCAAAAATTTAAAAGATAAATAATTAAAAATTAAATTAAATTAAATTAAAAATTACAGAAAAGACAGACTGATTCCGGGTGAACTTACCGCGAGGAGGTAACACAGAAAGTTGATTTAATTAAATTTCTGAAGTCAAAAATAAAATTTAAACATTTTTTCAGAATATAGGCGAGTTAGCTAACACGTGTATACTAGTTGCCTGGCGGCGAGTGAATAACTCAAGGAACAAATCTTTACTCATTTACAAGACAGAACTAATGGAATAAAATATGTGACACATATCTGACCAATAAAAATTACCCCAAATCACAACATATAAGTCTCTTTGTTTTTGCTTAGTCTTGGTTTCTTAAGAAGTTTTAATAAAATGGAACGTGCTTGATTGTGATACATTTCTTTTTTGTTCTTTTTTCTTTATTCTAGCATGCATATATATATATATATATATATATATATATATATATATATATAGTGTATGTGTGTGTGTGTGTTCAAGAAAATGTGAAGGGAAATTTGAATTATTTCACTTGATCTCACCTGATCATTTACTGCGGATAAAATTATTAGCATATTTTCCTCTCATTTTTCAGCCTGAAAACATTTTAAATAACTATGGCGACGATATGACAGAGAAATCATAGGAACAATTTGTCACTAAAAATCATTTATTAGTTAAATTTAAAAAAAAGAAAAAAAAATCCAATGATTTCACGAGATTCGAATTTTTAAATCTGTCGGGTCTCATGACGTAATAAATTATTTTCCGTTTTTTCTTTTTTATTTCACAAAATATTTTGTTGAAAGTATGGAGGTGTAAATAGCGCAACAGTTATCGACTCGGAAAGTGGCTTTGAAATGCTGAGGTCAGTTTTCGCCCGTTTCCGTTTCGTTCATTTTGCACTTGGAAAAGGCATGAATCCATCTTCTTTATCTCTGGATTAAAATAAAGTGCAGACTGTGATCAGCTGCCTTGAGGTGGCAACAAGTCTAGGAGAGATAAGCCTGAATCGAATAGGCTCCGTCAAGTTATCTTGTCTTAGGCAAAATACTACTGCTACGGCTGCTACAGTCTTACTGGGTTTCAGGATTCGTGGTGATAATGTCGGTCAGTTCAGAAGATTTTATATTCTCATTTAATTTTTGCCATTCATATTCAATGCTTAAAACTGGGCGTTGTGGTGCAGTCATTATCGGCTCGGAATGAGAAATCGGGAAGCCGAACTCAAATTCAAGTTGAATTCCTTGAATTCACTTACGCACAAATACCTTTGAGAAAAGTATTCATCCATCTCTTCCCTTCAGTTATGGGTTAAATAACAGGACGGATTGGGTTCTATAGACTTGGATGGCAACCAGTCTACCGCAGAAAGTAATGGCAGCATACTGCGGGATAATCTTCTGCCCAGTCAGTTATGTCTCTTTCGAAACATGATCGTCCAAGCGTATATCACGTATGGCACTTAACTGACTGACTGATTCAATACTTGCTATTCTTTTATCATTTCACCCAAAGCAAGCCAATAAAGTCACAAGAACGCAAGGGAGATACTGAGCGTGAGAATATTGAGAAAAAAAAACACTATAAAGGAGAGTGGTCAATAAAAGAACAAGCATTAAGTTAGGCAGAGGATAACGAATGACATTGCATTCAAATTATGGAAGATAAAATTTGACTGGGAAGCAATAAGTTACCTGTACCTGCTTCGGCATTCAAACGGATCAGGTTGAGCAGGCTTGCTTCTAATGGAGAATGATTCGTTGGGATTTGTTTAAAAGCAGGGTCCCAAGTCCTACCCTTTATAGACCACAGCCATTTTAATTATCTCGTAACAGGTTGCCAATACCTGCTGTAGTAGACTGGTTGCCAGCCAAGGCTATAGTGCCCAATTTGCCCTGTTATTTAAGCCATAGCTGGAGGGAAAGGACGGATTAATAGCTTTAAGGATACTAGCGCATAAGTGAATGCAGGTCATTCAACTGGAATTCGAATTTCCTGTACCACAACGCACATTCGTCAAGAAATTCTTACCGCACATGGTATTCCCAAGCGGTCACCCATCTAAGTACTGACCAGGCTCAACGTTGCTTAACTTCGGTGATCGAGCGAGAACCGGTGTAACCAATAAACCAGAAGAGAGTTTCAGATTTCAGAAAACTAGAAGTACGGTAAAAGAAATTGTTAGCATATAATTTACGATTAAGCTAGCCATTTAAAGTGGAAAATGATGATACACTTCCACCAATCACGTACTGCGCTTGAATTCATGACATCTAGGTGCCGTAACAGGAATTTCATCAGAACAATTATCATAAAAAATATTCATAAAAATGTCATTTGGAACTATTTACATTATTTGCATTCCGACTGCTGTCCTCATCTTTATTGCCATATAAACGTCGTTTCGGCCGTCATCAGCTACGGACATCTTCAGGTTGGAATTTCGAACCGAACACTTTATTTAGTCAACTGGAGTAGAGTGTTCTCGTTTCACGCAATATTACTTTTATGGATATTTCAGTTTTAGTTATTTCCCTTTAGTAATTCATTTCTTTGAGTTTTTGTTCCGTTTTTTACATCAAGCCTTTACTTACTAAACCTTTTTTTTTCCAGAAAAGTTGAAAAAGCAGACATGGCTGACAATATATGGAGGAAACAGACATATCACCGCTCTCTGTGAAATGAGGTTGAGATCATAGCCAGAGAAAATAACTGGTAAATAAGGGAATCAGCATATGTGCTAATAAACAAGACTATCGTAAGCCAACTAAGCACAGACATGAATACCATAAAGAAACTCGTCATTTAGACTGATAGAAGAAAAGAACAAAAATAATTAAAAAATGCAATACGAGATCTGGTAAAACAAAAATGATTACTGAGACATTTGGCTTCGAAGTTCCAAACATTAATTCACTGATGTCCGCAAAGACACAGCACCTAGAATTGGGATTTTATTTTCCAAACTGTGACACTCGGCTCTTCCATGGGTCGCGAGATAAATCAAATGGGTCGCAACAAGAATGAAAAAAAATATCTGCAAGTGAGGACAAAATACATAATATAAACATCTGTAAATGTTGCACAGCACTTATAAATTATCGTCAGTTGAGGTTAGGTTGTATTATTATTATTTTTTTTTTATTAGAAAGTGTTTGTAGGGAAATGAGGCTTTAACATGTAGAGATTTAGATATTTAAGTTGGGGAAATTAGGCAATTTGTATTGCAAATACAAATCGCCGGACGAAACCGAAAAACCTAAACCATGCCAACGTAATCAACTGATCTTCCAACTTATATACATAACACACACACACTCTAACGCACACACACACACACACTTTAACACACACACACACCCATTCTAACACACACACGCTCACACACTCTAACACACGCACACGTTATAAAACACACTCTAACACACACAAACTTTAACACACACACACACCGTAACACACACACACGCACGCACACTCTAACACACACACACTATAACATACACTCTAACACACACACACTCACTATAACACACACAGACTAACACACACACATTCTAACAAACACACACTCTAACAAACACAAACACACACTCTAACAAACACAAACACACTAACAAACACAGACACACTAACACACACTAACACACACACTAACACACACACACTAACACACACACACTAACACACACACTAATACACACACACACACACACACAAACATATATATATATATATATATATATATATATATATATATCTCAGCATGCAGTGTAGATATAGAAGAATCCAAAGGAGTATCCTGTACAAAAAGTGGTAGGATAACTCTTTAAGAGAACTCTAAATAAATACATATAGAGCAAATATAAGAAGAATTAAGACGGACACGTTATTTCATGGTAAATCGGATGTATGGCCTATTTCAGGCGAACCATCATCAGCTCCCGTCTTTATTGTACAAATTTACACGAATCTCTGTAAAATCCTTTGTACAAAAAAGACGGAAGCTGATGATGGTTCGCATGAAATAGGCCATACTTCCGATTTACCATGAAATAACGTGTCCGCCTTAATTTTTCTTATATATATATTAGCTTTACTACACTCACGCTCTTCCGTAGATTTACCTGACACATTTCTGATCAGAGTTCAATTAAACAACATTTCTTAGGAAAACATTGCAATGTAGGTAATATTAGACAAATTTTAGTCGATAACACAATGATAATCACTCATGAGCAAAGTAAAAATTAAATTAAAACAAGCCACACTAAATAAAATCGCATTTCAATCTGGTCACAACACATTACATTGCATTTAGACATATGGTTTTGTTAAAATTTCGGTCTCTCACGTGGTGTGACGTCATAGAACCACATTACAAATTTACGAACTGCATCTGCTATTCGGTGACCGTTATCTTTGCCTAGAGATGTTTTATGTCAACACAAGATAAAATCATGTTTGATAGCGGATGTTTTTAAAGCCAAAATACGATGTTTAGAACGGCTCATGATTAAACATAATAGCCATTCATTGTCTGTTATATTTAACAGTATATGTTTACAAAATTAACTATTGCCTCGATACATTATATATATATATATATATGTGTGTGTGTGTGTGTGTGTGTGAGTGTTTGTATAGTCAACTCTCACTAAATTTATGTATCTTATTTTGGGTTAAGATCAAAGGGGAATTTTCACTACTGAGAAATTTTTTTTTATTACTGGTACCTTTTGCAACTAATTACTTAAGTGAACTGAGAATTTCTACATTAACTCAATTTAAGAAGGACAGAAACAGTCACAAAACGGAACCTGAAAAGCATGCAGCATTGTCTTCCTTGTCTTCAATCAGTTGCTCATGAACAAAAAGGGCATTCCTCTTATTAAAGGACATTTCTTTCAAATATTATTTACTTTATTTTCGCGTCGGAATTTCCTTTATATTTGCTTTTCTGAAAATAATAATTTTATATTCAAACAAATAGAGAATAAAAATAGATACATGCATGCAACCGCAACTTCTACTCCAACAGTTTCTTTTCTCGCACTTCCCGACTGTGGAATTCTCTTCCACATGACTGCTTCCCCTACGGCTACAATCTCCAGGAGTTTAAATGTAAGGTCAATAGACACCTCCTAACAAACTAACTTCCATTCTTTCAAACACTTTTCCCACCCAACCCACAATCTATCACCCCCCTTCTGACATTTCCTATATCTTCTTTTTTTTTTAATCATATCACCCCAAGCAAGGCGATAACGCCATTGATGCGCAGGGGGCTACGTAAGGGTAAAACGAATGAAAAAAAGAAAGCCGGAAACAACATCCTAAACAGGGAACAAGGGATGAGCCTCTTCACCTGTTCAATAGACGTGGGTGGAGTGTGAACCGGGCGATAGTTCAGTCTATCTACTCCAATTGAAAAAAAGAAAAAAAAAGAAAAGAGTGAAAAGATTGGAAAAGAGAAAGCTGGAAACTACATCCTAAACAGGAAACAAGGGATGAGCCTCTTCACCTATTCAATAGAGGTGGGCGGAGTGTGAACCGGGCGATATATTAGTCTATCTACTCCAATTGAAAAAAAAAGAAAAGTGGAAAGATTGTAAAAGAGAAAGCCGTAAACCACATCCTAAACAGGGAACAAGGGATGAGCCTCTACACCTATTCAATAGAGGTGGGTGGAGTGTGAACCGGGCAATAGATTAGTCTATTCTTCCTATTTATCTCCACCTATGTAGCCCCAAGCGCAATAGTGGCAGTGGAATCCCTTGCTTGGGGTGAAATGATTAAAAAAAAAATTCCAATATGCACTGATCATAAGAAATAGACAAACAAACTGCCGAGGCTGTATAAATGAACGCTTTGATTTATTGCCAGTAGGAATAATGGGTTGCAAGTCAAAATGTGGTCCTTGCTATTGTCTGCAGTAAAAAAAAGTTTGAAAACTCTGCTCAAGTGGTAAAAAATCGTGGCTAAAGTAATCCACAAGTGGTTGACGTAATATCACGACTGTGTTGCATAAAGAAATACGGGCTGAAGTCATTGTCGAATTGGTTGATAAAACCATTTCACTAAAATATTGATTTTGCTTTTTTACATTATTTGATGTCCTCCACGCTATTAACTTATTCTGAACAACTTAACCGTTAATAACTACAAATTCTCGAAGCAAAACCGTATGACTGAAATAACAGGTCATAAAATAAACTCATTTTCAATGTGTGCAGTCTTGTACACACAAAGTTTACTCAACGGTAAATTATAAGATCTTGTATGACCGATACTTCCCTATACAAACTTTGAGACTTATTCCGATCGTATTAGAAGAACCACCTACAAAATGTGCGTTATCCAAACTGACCAAAGTGTTCTTTGAGTAGGCACCAGTGGCCAACTTCTCGGGTTTATTGGTAAAAGCAAGCAAAAGAAAATTAATATATTTTTATTTATATTTTCTCACTAAAATATAGAGTTGTCCAGCCAAGCCTTTAGTTCGTCTACCTGTTTGATAATATTGAGTCAATATTCGTAGGAAATAATCGTCATCATTTCTAGTGGGAAAATCCTTTGATTGTAATGGCGGGAAATTTATGGTGTAGAAATGAAGGATATTAGTTTCCAGCAAGACATATATTTATCAAAAGTATATATATATATATATATATATATATATATATATATATATATATATATATATATATATATATATATATATATAATCAAATAAGTAAAGAAGAAAGTAGGAAAAGCGCCTAAATCTAACATGTTACACTTTATTAAGATTTTTCAAAGATATGTTTACAAGACAAGAACTTAAGAATTAAAAAAAATTAAGAAACATTTTTTCGGATTTCAAAATGTATATATATAGTCATCCGCAGACAGATCTGTTTCGCTGTATCACAACTCATCAGGGCGGTTAGACTCCGATTGCTTTTAACCCAGGTTTGAAACCCGACCGAATTGGCGTCAGTCGGTGATTCTACCTCTGAGCTACGGGCGCTCGGTAGAGGAAGGCAGACTTTTTAGTGTGTATATTATCATTATACACGCCCAATAGCCAGAGTGCTCTAATTCATTACTGAATGAGAGATGCGTACATGCCAGAGTAGCTACTGTTTTTCAAAGTCTACCATTCTCCCAGAGTGCTCAGTCAGGGTGTGAGAGCGTAAATAGGGATATATATATATATATATATATATATATATATATATATATATATATATATAATGTACAATTCTTGGTATTTGGTAAGGCAAATTCTACAGGATATAAAATCCAAAGAAAACTCAATGTTAAAATTTATTGTTAAATTTAACAAAGTATTATAATCAAGAATAAAAGTTGGATATTTTTATAAATTCATAGCTAATATCATATTTCGTGTCTTTCTTATGACCGCACATCAGACCAAATTCATACAAAGGTTGTATGAATTTGGTCTGACGTGCGGTGATAAGAAAACTGCCAAATATGATATTAGCTATAAATTCATAATATATACCCATACAAGCTCGATTAAGTACAACTGTTAACGTCTGTTTGTTATAGTATTCTTTTTTATTTACGATCAGAAATTCATTCATTCATTCATTAGTTTTTTTACGGCTTAGCAATCCATTACACGTATTTTAAAGCCGAAAAATATGTTTTTCATGTTGTAAGAGTATTGTGTTGCAAACAATAATGGTTTAGTGATACAAGTGTTACTACTTAACCCACAGCTGGGCTAGATGTGTTGTATTCACGCCTTTTTCAAAGGTATTTCAAGTAAGTGAACATAGCGAGCAAAAATTGAATTAGAATTAAATCTCCGAGTCTTTATCTCTTAGACTCATTGCACATCTAAGTTTACAGAACTTTGCCTTTCCAAACTATCACACATTCATTACGGAAAACTGTGATCGTACGGAAAACGGTGATCGTACTGAAGCCGGTGATCATCCGGAAACTGCTATTTCAACCTGATGTGATCATAATTTTCGAAATTCATGTTGAGTAAGTTGCGTTGTTTTAATCAAGCATTTTGTCATGTTGCCGCCTACTAAAAAGTTTTTTGTGACCTTATGGGGATACACATTTTCTTATTAAAATAAGCAACAGAAAAACAATAGAACATTCTAGAAAAATTGGATCAAAACAGCAGTAGAATTTAGATTACATTTTTATATTTCTCAACCAATCAGCTAAAAACTTAGAATAAGAACATTCTAGAAAAATAGGCTTGGAAGTAAATTAACACAAAAATATTTAGGCCCCAAAACAAAAATGTAAAAATAATAAATCTGATTGGTCAGTAAATGTTTTCACACCCTAATGTTAGGAAGATTAGTTGATCCCCTATTAATGTATATAATACACACAGTTAGAAAAAAAGGTCAGTCACCAAGCAGGCCATTAAGTCCGCATGCCACCGTATACTTTGCCGGCCATGTCATTTCTTCCATGCCAAAAGTTCGTGACCTCGCTCCAAGGACCTTAAAAAGAATAAGCCGACAAACTTTCTTTGAGCAACGCGACACGTTGTCGCCAACTGTAACGCACCAAAATGTAAGTAGGAAAGGCTTATTTACAGACTCTGCCAATGTATACTTATACACGTTTTTGGACAAAAAATTAACTTCTTGCCAAGTTTATATTTCTCAAAAAGGCAATTTTCGAATCATGTATTTTGTTGGTTTCTACATACCATTTTATTTGTCACAGAATAAATTGTTTATTGTTGAATGTCCGTTGTAATTTATTCCTTCACTTTGCGCGATTGCAAAATAGAGTGTTGTATTTGTGGGGGAAATAATCAACATACAACCCAGCAAATACCAAATCCCCCACAAAATTGGTGACCTTCCGACTGGTGAAAGCACGTAACACAAAAAAAGCTCTCATATTAGAAAACAACACAAAAATTACCACAACGCGTAAAAGATGGAAAACAACGACATTGAACCCACAACAACAACAACAACAAATGACGCAACACAAAGGAATACACCAACACCAAGAAACACAACATCACAAACAACCACTCCAGACAGGTATACTGAACTGCTGCAGGACATGGCAAATCTAACTCTGCAGGTTCAAAGTTTGATGACGTTGCAAGCATCCGAACGTTCCCGTCCTTACAGAACCTCCTCACGACGCAGAAGTCGAAGTAGATCGAGCTCATTTTCTAGAGAGCGACGCAACTATGATACCTGTTGGTATCATTTCAAATTTGGATGTGAAGCAAGGAAGTGCATAAAACCATGCAACTTCAATTCGACCTCACACACTTCAACACAAAACCAGGGAAACGGTTACACCGGCAGCAAGTAAAGACGACATTAGCTGCTGGTATAAAACAAGGAAGTCGTCTATTTTACATCCGAGACAAAAATACCGGATATTTATTTTTAGTCGACACCGGCGCACAAATCAGCGTTATTCCACCGGATCCAAGAAAAAAACACCAACTATCTTCATTCACACTGCAAGCAGCAAATGGATCAAGAATTGACACCTACGGAGAGATAGCACTGACGCTCAATTTGGGTTTACGCCGACCTTTTCCGTGGATCTTCACAATAGCCCAAGTAAAAACACCGATTCTTGGAGCTGATTTTTTGTCCCATTTCAACGTTTCAGTGAACATGGCTAGGCAATATCTCGTCGATGGCAACACAGACCTAACAGCAAAGGGAATCACCTCAATCTACAAGTCAACAGGAATCTGTGCGGCACTACCAGATGCGAATGGACTACAAGAGTTGATTACAAAATTTCCAACTCTTACTACGCCCTTTAAACATTCTGATGAAGTTCGTCACACAGCCAAACATTATATCACAACCTCTGGACCACCCACACATGCATCACCACGCAGATTGCATCCAGAGAAATATAAAGTAGCAAAAGACGAATTTCAGCACATGTTACAATTAGGCATTATACGTCCTTCTAGTAGTCCATACTCCTCACCGCTACATATGGTCCAGAAGCCAGAAACAGGTGCATGGCGACCTTGTGGGGATTTCAGGAACCTCAACGCAAAAACAGTTCCTGATAGGTATCCAATCCCACATCTACACGATTTCGCCATGGGCTTGCAAGGAACCAGAATATTCACAAAACTAGATTTGGTTAAAGCTTACTACCAAATTCCAGTAGCCGAAGAAGACATAGAAAAAAACAGCAATTACAACTCCTTTTGGACTTTTCGAATTCACCAGAATGCCATTTGGACTACGTAATGCTGCCCAAACTTTCCAGAGACTCATTGATGAGGTATTGAGAGGGTTACCATTTGCTTTTGCTTATATCGACGATGTCCTCATTGCTAGCAATGACATCAATGAACATAAAGACCATGTATTACAAGTTTTCGAGAGACTAGCACATTTCGGTTTGAAAATCAACATAAGCAAATGTGATTTTGCTGTCTCGAAATTAAACTTTTTAGGCCACATGATAGACGAACAGGGAATCACACCTATCCCAGAAAAAGTCACAGCCATACAAAATTTCCCACAACCAACATCACTGCGACAACTTCGACGATTTCTCGGTTTGATAAATTACTACCGTAGATTTATTCCACGTTGTTCCAGAATATTAATCCCGCTAATAAACATGTTGCAGCAACAAAAAAATAAAAATGCAAAAATTCAAATTGAAGGAGAAGCTTTAACTGCTTTTCACAATGCTAAAAAAGCATTAGCAGATTTTACCAAGCTCTCCTACATCTCTAATGACAACACTACAACACTTTCACTAACAACAGACGCGTCAGGAGACTCAATTGGAGCAGTCCTACAACAAAAACAAAATGGCTTGGAAAAACCAATATCCTTTTTCTCAGTGAAATTGAACACTGCACAACAAAAATACAGCACCTTCTCAAGGGAGTTACTGGCAATTTACTTGTCCATAAGGCACTTTCGTCACTTACTCGAAGGACGAGATTTCACAGTTTTCACTGACCACAAACCACTTACTTACGCCTTACATGTAAATACCGAGAAATATACGCCCAGAGATACTCGACAACTGGACTATATATCACAATTTACCTCGGATATCCGATACATAAAAGGTTCAGACAATATTGTGGCAGATACACTTTCACGCTCTACAATACAATCTATTGAGTCGGTAGATCTCACCTTCGAGCTCATTGCAGATGAACAAAAAAAAGATGCCACATTAGACAAACTAAACGACACTTCCTTACAGCTGAAGGAACAGCCTGTTCCATTTGGAACAAAAACAATACTTTGCGATGTCAAAACTGGTCACTCTAGACCGTATATACCACCATCACTAAGAAAAAGGTTATTTACACATTTCCACAACCTTTCACACCCTGGACGCCGAGCAACCGCAAAATTAATCAGCAACCGTTTTGTTTGGCCTAATATGCACACTGACATAAAAAAAACTGGACTCAAACATGCTTGAATTGTCAGAAGAGCAAAACAAACAGACACACAAAGTCTCCTCCAGGACAATTCAAAAAACCAGACGGTAGGTTCACAAACCTACACATCGATATTGTCGGACCATTGCCAATAGCAAATGATTGCCAATATATACTTACTATCATTGACAGATTTACAAGATGGCCTGTGGCCGTCCCACTTAGAGATATATCAGCAGAGACTATCTCTAAAACCATACTACGAGAGTGGATCGCAGTCTTTGGTTGACCTTCAGTAATAACAACAGACAGAGGCTCCCAATTTCAATCAACGCTTTTCGATGAATTTACAAAGTTATTGGGAGTCAAACATATAAAAACAACAGCATATCACCCCTGCGCAAATGGATTAATCGAAAGATTCCATAGACAACTTAAAACAGCTTTAACAGCTAACAACAACTCCAGAACATGGTTTGAAATTTTGCCTCTTGTTTTATTGTCAATAAGGAATGTTATCAAAGAAGACTTGGGATGTACAGCTTCCGAAATGGTTTTTGGAACATCTTTAACACTTCCAGGTCAATTTTGTGAAAAAAACACTTCCTTACAACCAACTACAACTTTTGTAAAAGATTTTAAACACAAAATGAACGATTTAGTTTACACACACACAAGAACACAAACTAAAGAACTTTACACACCAAAAGACCTTCACGACTGCAAATACGTTTTTATTCGAAATGATGCAGTCAAAAAACCTTTGTGTCCTACCTACTCCGGACCTTTCCAGGTAGTTGAAAGACACCACAAATATTTTAAACACGTCATAAAAGGCAAATTTGATACTGTCTCCATAGACAGACTAAAACCAGCGTACTTAGACTTACCAGTAAAGGAAAGTACGACTGAACACTCTACAAATACACAAAATACCACATTGCCCAAACCAACCTCCACGCCAACAAATACACCGACTAACACCACTACAAAAGCTGGAAGAAAGGTACATTGGCCGAAACATTTTAAAACTTATATTACATATTAATAAATACTTCCATATTTATCAATCTGCGGGGGGGTATATGGGGATACTCATTTTTTTAATTAAAATAAGCAACAGAAAAACAATAGAACATTCTAGAAAAATTGGATCAAAACAGCAGTAGAATTTAGATTACATTTTTATATTTCTCAACCAATCAGCTAAAAACTTAGAATAAGAACATTCTAGAAAAATAGGCTTGGAAGTAAATTAACACAAAAATATTTAGGCCCCAAAACAAAAATGTAAAAATAATAAATCTGATTGGTCAGTAAATGTTTTCACACCCTAATGTTAGGAAGATTAGTTGATCCCCTATTAATGTATATAATACACACAGTTAGAAAAAAAGGTCAGTCACCCAGCAGGCCATTAAGTCCGCATGCCACCGTATACTTTGCCGGCCATGTCATTTCTTCCATGCCAAAAGTTCGTGACCTCGCTCCAAGGACCTTAAAAAGAATAAGCCGACAAACTTTCTTTGAGCCAACGCGACACGTTGTCGCCAACTGTAACGCACCAAAATGTAAGTAGGAAAGGCTTATTTACAGACTCTGCCAATGTATGCTTATACACGTTTTTGGACAAAAATTAACTTCTTGCCAAGTTTATATTTCTCAAAAAGGCAATTTTCGAATCATGTATTTTGTTGGTTTCTACATACCATTTTATTTGTCACAGAATAAATTGTTTATTGTTGAATGTCCGTTGTAATTTATTCCTTCACTTTGCGCGATTGCAAAATAGAGTGTTGTATTTGTGGGGGAAATAATCAACATACAACCCAGCAAATACCAAATCCCCTACAAACTTGCCGCCTATTACAAGGATTTTTTTAAGTTGCCACCTTCTACTAAGTTTTTGCCAAGTTGCTGTCTACCAAAAGAATTTTTGTGAAGTTGCCACCTACTATAAGGCTTTTTTTGTGAACTTGCCGCTACTAGAAATCGTTCTCGGACGTTACCGACTATTACAAGGGTTTTTGAGAAGTTGCCACTCACTACAAGAGTGTTTTGTTATGTTGTTGCCTACTACAAAGCCTTTTTCTATTTAAGTTGACGCTACTACAAGGCTTTCTTTATAGTTACCGCCTACTACAAGGTTTTCTGTAAAGTTACCGCCTACTACAAGGCTTTCTGTAAAGTTGCCACCTACTACAAAGAAATTTTTGTAAACTTGCTGCTACTATAAAGATTTCTCTGACGTTGCAGCCTAGTAGAAGACTTTTTTGAAGTTGCTGCCTACTACAAGAGTTTTTGTGCAGTTGCCACTACTGCAAAGCTTTCTCTGAAGTTGCCTCATACTTTATGTGATTTTGTGAAGTAGCCGCCTACTTCAAGTTTTTCTTTTATAAAGTTACCACTTACGAAAAGCTTTTTTGTGAACTTTCTGCTACTAGAAAGTTTTCCCTGATGTTGTTGCCTACTACAAGGATTTTTGTGAAGTTGCCGCCAACTACATGGATGTTTTAAGAACTTGCCGCCAACTACATGGGTTTTTTGTGAACTTGCCGCTACTACAAGGTTTTCTGTGACCGACTACTACATGAATTCCTGTAATATGGCTCCTGATGTGCGTTGTGGTGCAGTGGATATCGGCTCGGAAAGAGAAATCGGGGAGCCGAGTTCGAATTCATTGCATTCACTTACACGCAAATACCCTTGGGAAAGGTATTAATCCGTCTCGTCCTTCCAGTTATGGGCTAAATAACAGGACAGATTAGGTTGGGAACCAGTCTACCGCATAAAGTAATGGCAACCTACTGCGGAATAATCTTCTGCCCAGTCAGTCATGTCTCTTTCGAAACATGATCGCCCAAGTATGATTCACGTATGGCATGTAACTAACTGACCAGGCCTTCTGTAAATACGGGAGAGTGAGTTACAGATGAAGGAAAGACTTTTTGCTTAAGCGAGCTACAAATGAGGGAACCATCTGAGCAATGAAGAAGTTTTAAGGAGGAAGAAATTACAAGGACACTAATTAATATATTTTGTTTAGGTCCTCCGGTATATCGCCACTGTTAAAGATTTCATTTATCATTTCTGAGATTCTGTCTACACCGAGATTGTCTAAGGCTCTCAGCATTTTTATTACAATGACATCTTGTCATGCTGCTTTGATTCAATTCAGCTTGACCAGTGCAGTTTCCTCTTCGGTTTTTAGTATTTCTACTCTGTCTGTATTTCTAAACAATGCCGGTTGCTCTCTCTTGTCGAGGAAGCGATCTCTGATATATTCGTCCCATTGCTGAAGTTATTTTCTTTCTCTAATATCAACATTCCGTCTTTGGATTTTATGCATCCTGTTGCTGAGCATGTCTTTTGTCCTTTACTTGTTTATGCATATCGCTTGGATATTCAGTCAGTTAAGTGTCACACGTGAAACACTCTTGGGCGATCATGTCTCGAAAGAGTCACGACTGACTAGGCAGAAGATTATCCCGCAATAGGTTTCCATTGTTATTCTGTGGTAGATTGGTTGTCAGCCAAGGCTATAGAAACCCAATCTGTCCTGTTATTTAACCCATAACTGGAAGGAAGAGACGGATTAATACCTTTCCCAAGGGTATTTGCACGTAAGTGAATTCATTCCCAAAATGTGACCCCATATCTCTCCAAAGGTGTCGTCAAAAGAGAGATTAATTAGAGATTCAAAAACAGCTAGAATTCATTGAAAGCCACCATCGGGGAAAATGACGAAGAATAAACACCGTATCCGGTCATTCTGTCACCTACTAGTTTGCATGAAGGCAATCGCTATGGCTGAGAACGGAATTTTTTAAATAAACCATTTTCTAGTTTTTCTAACTTAAATATATGTTCATTTTCTGTTTAAAATTAAGTGATTTTTTTATTGATTATTTTTTTGTTTATAATTTAGTTTCAATTACTTGGCACAGTCTATGTATAAACAAAACCGGGGAAAGCAAATGAGAAAATGGAGAATGAAGAGAGTTTTAACTAAAAAGAAAAAATTCAAAGAAAACAGACAGAAGAATATGGCAGAAAAAAGGAAAGGAAAGAATTTATATTAATTTTGTAGCCTCAGAGCTAAGACGAGAGAAAGTGTGTTGGACTCTCTTTGTTTAGCCCCGCAGCAAAAGAAAAGAAATAGAGAAAATATAACTGACACTTGACCTCCGGAAAGATAAAGGTTTAAGGATCTTTAGACAAGTTTTCATATGTATTCAGATCAAGTGCTTGTAATAGAAAGACGTATGAAAAAAAAGTTATTGTTTTCTCTTCTTTATTTTTCGAGACTTTAAACACGTTTTCAAGGCATGAAAAACGAAAGGTTTTTAAATCTAAAAATAAAAATGACTTTATAATTATGGCGTCTGCATATTTTACTTTCCCCTCAAAGTTATTATTACTTTAAAAGAAGTTTAAATCTTTGGAGTTACTTGGCAAGAAACGCGATTTTCGAAAATAGAAGATGAAGAGGTATTGGCACTTTTATGTGCCGTGTCACTTAGGAACGTAGGCGATCATGGATATTCACGGCTTTCTATACTTAGTCGCTTCTCGTTTTTTGTTCTCATCTATTTATACAAGATTGTTAGATAGGCTAACATAGCTTTATTATGCCATATATGTGTCTAAGTCGCTAAGCCTTATGATGTTTTCCCCAAAACCTGGTGCTTTTGCATCTATTTTCATAAAAAAACTTCTTTGTTGTTCACATGCTCTATCGCCAAATTAAATGATTTTAGCTCATTGGTATTATATTATTTCTTGTGCCATTTTATATATTTTTAAAGTTAATTTCTCCTTCAGGTTCGTACTCGTTATTTTGTTCCATATTATTTTAGTTTTTATTCTTTTATCCATACTTTTGACAAGTTTTTATTCATTTTAGATACAATTTACATAATCAATCTTAATTATTAGTTGCTCATTGCAATTAAGCTGACCACAATTTTGATTAAAATAATGCAACTGTAATTAAAAGAGATCAATGTTTTAAGACAAAAATACTTAGAAAGCATTTCAGATCTTCAAAAGTAAATTTGCGTCCAGTTTCTTACGGCGTTTCACCTTTCTTGGCAGAACTTCTATTAGATCAACGAGATATGTTTAATAACAGCATTGATGGAAATATAGACTAGAATAAAAAGGCTCTATATGAAATTGGTAAGATTATATACGCAAAAGTTAAAGAAAAATGTGTAGTTGCATCAGCGTAAACATAAGATTAGTCTAATGAAGTCTTAAAAATTAAGCATCTCACAAGAAAACCATTTCCACCTTGTCATTGATCTTTCTTTTAAATATAAATAAATCGTTCTCCTCTTATAACTACGCTGAATAGGGTATCGTTTTTGAAGGGGACTACTTTGAAGCAAAAGTTAAAGAAAAATGTGTAGTTGCATCAGCGTAAACATAAGATTAGTCTAATGAAGTCTTAAAAATTAAGCATCTCACAAGAAAACCATTTCCACCTTGTCATTGATCTTTCTTTTAAATATAAATAAATCGTTCTCCTCTTATAACTACGCTGAATAGGGTATCGTTTTTGAAGGGAACTACTTTGAAGCAGATTATAAGCTGAATTAATGTTTACTCTTTTTTTAGCGATAAGTGTTGAATATTTTTATTTATAATTTAATAACAATAATGATTATATATATATTGTATACCTACCTGTATACAGGAATGGGATGTTCCTGTTCTCTTATATACGTGAACACTATCTGAGTAGCCTAATTATACTGACTAGCAGTTACTAGTACTGGATCTACTTAACGCTACGTGTGAGCCGTGTGTTTGTGATATACGATTATCCCCAATCTCCGTTTTGGTGGTTGCTCACGCAATAAACTTTTTAGGGTTATAACAATATATATATATATATATATATATATATATATATATATATATATATGAGTTTAATATAGGGATCGGAATCTGACAAGATGATAGAATAAAGAAAAAGAACAAATAGAGAATGTACTACCACATAACATATATCCCTTTTATTAAATCTTCTTCAGGGATTAAGAGAAGAAAAAGCAAAAATGGAAACATATATACACATAATACACACACCATGAACATATATCAACTAACGTTACCTCCAATATACACCTAAACAGACAAGCGTTTCGTTACAAACATATGCATTACCGGCCATAATTATTAGGCCACCCCAGTTTTTTTAAAAGAAATGATGTATTTCATAATATTTTTAAGATTTATTTCTAAATGAAAATAGAATTGGTTCTTTTGTTATTATTACTTCGCAAAATTTTACAAGGCAAGGAAGTAAAGTAGAACTCATTCGAATAACCCTAAGTTTTCTTCATATCCAATTCGTTGATGAAACTGCAATATAGGTAATTAGTAAATATTTATAAATGCATTTGATGCACATGTTAATGTGCAATATTAACAAAAGAACTATTCTATTTTCATTTACAATTATTCACCTGGCAATAAAATCTAAAAAATAGTACGAAATACACCATTTTTTTAGAACACTGAGGTGGCCTATTAATTATGGCCGGTACTGTACATTCTCTATTAGAGACACTACAATGCAAGATATTTCAAGCACATACATTTAAAATAATAAAAAAAAATACTTGTCTATTATTTTAAGACACGCGGCACATATCTGGCCAATATGAACCAGTATACTTTATCTATCTATCTATCTATCTATCTATCTATCTATCTATCTATCTATCTATCTATCTATCTATCTATCTATATAAGCAAGTTATGGAAAACGTTAAATTAAAAATATGGATCGATACCACTAATATAACAAATTTGTTTTGTAATATAAAACATAAACAACTGTTCTTTAATCCAATTCGATGCTGAGAAATATTACCCATCAATATCAAGGAAAATATTTTTTACTTTTCTAGAATTTAGTACTGTTTATTGAAATATATCGGAGGAAGATAGTTACATCAAAATGAATGCAAAAGATCTGTTCTCAAGCATAATAAAGAACCGTGGACAAAAAAATAAAAAATAAAAATAAAAAATAAAAATAAAATTAAAAACATAAAAGATAATCTTTGATATAACCATTGGATATGCCGATTCTTTAAATCTGATTGGCTAATTTGTTCTATATAATCTTACAGCCCATAATGATATCAATACAGAAGATATTAGATTATACTAGAATGATGGCGTTATGGTAGACAGTATATATATATATATATATATATATATATATATAACCAAGTGAATAAGGAACGAAGAAAAAAAATTTACAACGTCCAAAACATGAATTTAAAACAGTGCTGAATAGATAATATATAGAGCTGTGAATATTTACTATAAATTATATGTTAGAACATTTACAAGTTTTTTTTTATATATCCACTACAAATCGTACATTTGTTTCGACATTGAAACTACAATGTCTCATCAGGTGGTATGGACAAGATTGGAAAGCCTCTTTTCTTACTTTTGGAAAAATCGGCTTTCCATTCTTGTTCACACCACCTGATGAGACATTGTAGTTTCAATGTCGAATCAAATGTACGATTTGTAGTGGATATATAATAATTTTGTACACGTTCTAATATATATATATATATATATATATATATATATATATATATATATTCCTATATCTAAAACAAATTTTTTTCGTACGAGGTAAAGAGGGTAGAAATGAGGAGAAAGCAAAAAGATAAATCAATATATTTATATAAATATGCGCCTGTGTGTTTGTGTGAGCATGTGTATGTATGTTATAGAATACGAAGTTTTGTTCCTTGAAGAAACGCTATCTGGAATGTTAACGATATCGAGCAAAGGAATTATCGAAAGCAGGCAATGTTTCAGTCAGTCAGTCAGTCAATTAAGTGCCATACGTGATACACGTTTGGGCTATCATGTCTCGAAAGATATATATATATAAACTTTCTGCGGTAATCTATTCATGAATTACCAAATATAAAAGTGTCTTAGGTCACCAGAACAGCTTTTTTAGCTAAATCTTTTATTTTAATGCCGTATTTCTTCAAGACCTAAGTGATCATGGCCCTCTACATCTTGTTTTTAAATTTTTGTATGTGAATTAACATAACTCCCTGGGAAACATCGTTTTCCTTTGTCTTCTTCTACCGACTTGTTCTTCTGTACGGTGTATATATATATATATATATATATATATATATATATATATATAGTCATCCGCAGACAGATCTGTTTCGCGTATTACAGCTCATCAGTACGGCTTAGACTCCTGTCGCTTCCTAACCCAGGATTGAAACCCGAATTGGTGTCAGTCGGCGATTCTACCCCTAGGCCACGAGCGGCCAGTAGAAGAAGGCAGGCTTTTTAGCGGGTATAAACACGCCCAATAGCTGGAGTGTTCCAATTATATATATATATATATATATATATATATATATATATATACAGAGAGAGAGAGAGAGAGAGAGAGAGTGTCCGACTGACGCCATTTCGGTCGGGTTTCAATCCTGGGTAAAAAAGCAATCGGAGTCTAACCGTACTGATGAGCTGTGATACGGCGAAACAGATCTGTCTGCGTATGACTATATATATATATATATATATATATATATATATATATATATACTGTATGATTAAAT
Organism: Ascarosepion bandense; assembly: GCA_037127315.1. Taxonomy (NCBI): domain Eukaryota; kingdom Metazoa; phylum Mollusca; class Cephalopoda; order Sepiida; family Sepiidae; genus Ascarosepion; species Ascarosepion bandense. Next base: position 513,221 of record JBBBDQ010000215.1, read on the forward strand.
ATAAATAATAGGTAAGCATGGGTCTTCGTTTTAATGTATTATTGCATATAACATGGTGCTAACCGTGGTTCATCGATTAGCTGGATTATTTTATATAACTGGATAATAACTATGAATCAACGTTTTACTATATACCTGTATATAACGTGGTGGTAACACTTATATGATTATATATAAGAGGATGGTAACCCTGGATACAACCTTTTTCCGTATAGTTGTATACAACAAGGTTGTAACAATGGATCAATGATTAACTGTATGATTTTATATAACTGCATGCTAACCACGGGTCAACGTTTCGCTGTATGATTTTATATAGCAGCGTACTAACACGGATGCATCCTTTTACTATATGGTTGAACTAGCAGTATGGCCCGGCGTTGCTCGGGTGTAATGAAAGCTTTAAAACTAATCCATTGTCCTGGAGCTCAGACTCTTAGGACGTTGGCACGAAAGACTAAAAAGCAATAGTTGTTTCCAGTTAAAGCGAAACCGTAGACTGAAAGAAAAATGAATGGATGTAAATCAAATTTTGATTTCCTGGTATCGATATCAAATAAGTTTTCTTCGTCGTAAACTGAATCTTGAGGGCTAAATAAGTCCTCTGAGTAAATGGTATCATGGCTGAGACTAAGAACTCCAATGATACCTACTTAGAGCCAAACCCGAAGCAAAAACTAAAATAAAAGTGCTAAAAAAATACAAACATACAGGCAGATAAACAGACACACACACAAACACCTTGCCTTTTATATATACATATATATTATCGATTTTCTGCACTATTGTAAGAACTGCAACCTTGAAACTTCTGAATATCGTTTCTTATGTCTTTGTCTATGAGTGTATCAAATTTTATTAAAATCGGTCCACTCCTTTTATAACCCGTTTTTTTCGATTATCGATTTTCGATATTTATCGGAGGTACCTCGAGACAAAACCTAGCTAAGAACACTCACAGAGGCTTATAGTACAACTGTGTAAATCTTCAAGAAGATAGGTTCAGCCGTTTCGGAGTCTATCGTTAACGGACACAAACAAACAGACACACACACACAGACAAAGTTCCATTTACAAAGAAGTTTAGATATAACAGGGTAATTACCAATGTGTCAACGTTTTATTGTGTGATTGTGTATAATATAATGCTAACACTGGTGTATTGCTTTACTCTTTGAGTCTCTATTGCCAAACATGTTTAGACTTTATACTGTATGAAAATTCCTAATGCCGTGTTCATATAGGGAAGATTTAATATAAAACGGCAAAAAACTTACGGAAACAATATTCATCTATATTTCCTGAGATGAGGTAGTTTTTACACTATTTACATTATTCGGACTCCGGCCTTCTTCAGTTGCTAGGAATTTCGAACCAAACTCTTTATTACACTCACAGGGGTATATCATTATTGAAGATTAGGTTTATACGTCCCAGAAATTCAGTTGTTCTTGTACTTAACAACACGTGGCTCAGTGGATATAAACACTGGTTATTTCAAGTGACTTGATTCAAAGTGTTGTGAGTTCAATTCCAGTCTACAGAGTCCTCTTGACTACTAAAAGAGGTTCGCGCAAGGAATGAGAATGATATACGGTTCAAAATCCTTAGCACCTGAAGAAGCTCGTAGCGTACAACGGCCGAAACGCCGTACAAATGGCAACAAAGATGATGATAGTAGTTCGAATACTGTAAATAGTGTTACGGAAACAATTTAAGCATCGAGGAAAATAAAGAAAGAAATGATTCACAATAACTTTTTGAACTTGAAATGCACCAGGTAATAAACACAAGTGACGTCAAATGATTCAGCAGGTTGATCTCAAGAATGTCGTCTTAGGTGCAGATCTGCGCCTCATGTTACGCCAATAGCTGTCATCGCCATGCAAATAGGTAGCCGAGTATGCTGCGCTTGTGGCTTGTATACTTTGACACTTAGATGACACGTATAATCTATAAGCAAATATTTTCATAAATCCTCGCAAGAATGATATACTGATATTAACTAAAGTACGGATTTGAATGTAGAATAATGTCACGTCTGAGAGATTTCGTTTCAACAAAGATATATTTACAAAAATTAAGGGTAAATGTACGTATTTAAGTGATACTTTTAAATTCGAAATTGTCTTTGGAGGTAAAGTATTCATTTAAGAATCAAAATTTTGCTGTCAAAACCTGGAAAAGCGCGCTAAATAATTGTGTAGTAAGATAAGAAAGGAAGTAATTAGATTCAACTTTTCAAAAAGAATCCTTAATATGTGTGAAATTGGACTGAGCGGCTTAAAGAATTTGACTGAAGGCTGATAATTAAGCCAGCCAAGACGAAGTATTTCTCTTTTGATATTTTCATTAATAATTTATTCTACATTTTACTGTTTCAGATAAAATTTGCTGAGAAGAAGAAGAAGAAGAAGAAGAAGAAGAAGAAGAATACTTGATCAAGTAAAAAAAAAGACACGGACTGAAAAACAGAAACAAAGAAAAAAAAAGAAGAAAATAGAAAAAGAAGAAAAGAAGACTTGATCAAATAAAAGGAAGACAATGAATGAAATATAAAAACAAAGAAAAATAAAGAAGAAGAAATAGAAAAATTGGAAGAAGAAAATAAGAAGAAAAAGAAGACTTGATCAAATAAAAGGAAGACCCTGAATGAAAAACAAAAACAAAGAAAAAATAAAGAAGAAGAAAAGGGAGGAGAAGAGAAGGAGGAGGAGAAAAAGAAGAAGATATGATATGAAAAAGAAGAGAGATAATATGTAGAATAAAACGCAGAGAAGTCAGAAAGAAGAAAGAAGTTAAAAAGAAGAATACGCAAGAAAAAGAACTAAAGAGTGCATAACGAAAAAAAAAACAACAAGAAGGTTAGGGTAAATGTATGAGAAAGAGAGTCACGCATGAAGAAAGAAATGAAAATAAAATGAAAAAAGATTAGGAAAAGAGAATAAGAAATAAAATAAGCATAAAAAGAAAAAAGAAAATGAACATAAGGTTTAAAGGTAAACAATAAATATGCGGACTAGAAAAAGAAAAAATGAGCAGCTAAAAAAGTAAAAAAAAACAAATACTTCATTATAAATGGAAAAATGAAAACAATATTGACGACTGAATTATAATAATAATAAAATGAAAATAAGAGGAAAAAGGAAAACGGAAGAAGTTAAATGAAAAAGGAAGAAATGGAATGAAAAAGAAAAAAGACATTAAGAAAAGAAAGATGGTGAGAAATCTAGATAAATAGGAGAAAGTAGAATAAAAATTAAAACGAGCAAAAAGATTAGAGGAAAAAAGAGCGAAAGAAGAAGAAATTGAGAAAAAATGGAGAAAATAAGCAAGGATCAAAAGTCGGAAAATATCTAAACTTACTTATAAATGGAACTTTATCTGTGTGTGTGTGTGTGTGTGTGTGTGTGTGTGTGTGCGTGTGTGTGTGTGTGTTGCCTATAGACTCCGAAACGGCTAAAACGATTTTCTTGAAAATTTACTCAGTTGTACTATAAGCGTCTGCAAGTGTTCCTGGTTAGGTTTTGTGTTGAGGTACCCCCGATAAATATCGAAAATCAATAATCGAAAAAATCGGCTTATAGAAGGAGTGGTCCGATTTTAATCAAATTTGATACACTCATAGACAAAGACATAAGAAACGATATTCAGAAGTTTCAAGGTTGCAGTTCTTAAAATAGTGCAGAAATTTGATATTGATATCAGGAAATCAAAATTTGACTCACATCCATTCTTTTTTCTTTCACTCTACGGTTTCCCTTTAACTGGAAACAACTATTGCTTTTCAGTCTTTCGTGCCAACGTCCAAAGAGTCTGAGCTCCAGGACCATGGGTTAGTTTTAATGCTTTCATTACACCCGAGCAACGCCGAGCTATACGGCTAGTCTAATGAATAAGACGAAGAAGAACAATATTAAAAGTTAATAAAGAAGGATGTAAAATCACACTGAAAATAGAATGAAGAAATAAATTAACGAAGAAGGAAGAAACAGGGGAAAATGGAAAACATAAAGAAGAAGAAGTAGGAGGAGAAAGAGGAAAAGAAGAAGGAAGAGGAGAAGAGTAATGGATAAAGATGAACAGAAAATGAATAAAGACGTCTAGAATTGAATTGAAACTACAACGAATTGAAGAGAGGAGGTGAAAGAGAAAAAGAAGAAGAAAAGAAAGAAATTAAAAAAAGAAAAGAAGTGGATATAAAAAAGGAAGAAGAAAAGGTTGAAAAGAATCATTGGGGAATTGTTTAAACCCCTCGCCCCTAACAGACAAGAATTGTACTAATGGAAATTAGGACTTTATGAAGACGCTGAGGTATTATGTTGGATGAAATAAGAAAGATAAGTGTGTATTGTGTTGGTGTAAGAAACACTGCAGAATGCCTGGGTCAGTGATTCTGTCTAGCTAAGTTTAACTGTGAGACAGAGAAAGACTAGCCTTCCATTTCGACATTTTTGGTCTGATGCCACATACGTACACTTCTGTACATTAAATAATGTTGAAGAGAAGAGAAAGAATAAAAAGGTGAGGAACTACAACAACTATAAGACAAAGAATAAAAATGGAAAAAGAAGACCGTAAAATCAAACTGAAAATAGAAAGAAGTAATAAATTTACAAAGAGAGAGATAGAAACAGCATCAAAATAGAAAACAAAGAGAAAAAACGGAAAAGAAGAGGCTAGCTGATAAGGAAGAACACAAGTGAATGAAAAGTCTGTAGAAGAATGAAAATACATAAAAACGGAGGTGGAGAAAAAGAAGAAATTGACAAAGAATTTTTTTTAGTTACAGAGCGAAAGTAAAAGACTAAGAAGACAAAGAGAGCTAGATGATAAGGAAATCTGAATGCAACCCACAACGAAAGATAATATATATTTTAAAACCAAAAGACTTGTTCAGAAATCGTAGACTCAACCTTTGTTTGAAAAAACTTCAGACGCCAAAATCTGACGAATTCCTCTCAATATATGTCTAATCTAATTTTTCCAAAACGCTAAATCTTAATTACATTTTTAATGATTTTTAAAGATTTTACGCCACTTTCTTTTTTTAAATGTTGGTTCGTTTCGAAAGATATCACAACTCCATCTTTCATTTTGTTGTTCCTTATGAATCTCTGCATTGCCTATAAGCGAATTGTATAAAAGAAAGGAAAAAAAAACAGATTAAGTCGAAGACAGCAATTTTAAAAATAATTAAGACAACAGTCCCCATAGGTTTGTTTTTCTTTATCCATTAAAATAATGAGGTGTCTGCAAAAGGCTGGCGTCAACTCTGAGAATAAAGCTTTTTATTGTGAAGACACCATCAAGAGTCTCCTGATGCAAAAGTCGCAGATATAAGATATGACTTACATTTTTACCAATGTTACCTGAGATACTTTCCTAAGCTGAAAAATAATATTTAAAATACTCACTAAGAATAACTTTTACAATAATAAGAAATAAACTCTGATTTTCAAAAAATCCAATAAAAAATACCTGTGTTTAATTTATGACTACATAATTGATGGACTCTTCTTCTACAATCTATCTACACTTTGCAGGTTATTTAAAGCCTGAAAATATATTTTCAGATTGTAAAAATGTAATTTGTTTTGTGAGAAATAAGATTTTTGTTATACAATTTTTACTAATTACTTCATAACTGGAGGAGAAGAGGTAGATTCCAAAGTGTATTTCCGCATAAGTGGATATAACGAACAAAAAGTGGATTAGAACGAGGTTCTACAATTAACAATCTCAAGTACATATAAATTATACAACCCAAGCTTGTACAAATCTACCATTCTTCCGAGCATGGAATATTGTTGCCATATCTGATCGGGTGCTGCTGCTATTCATTTCTAGAGTACTCGGAAACAAAAAAATCAAAGAAGGATCTGCAATGTAATCGACTCGATTTGGCAGCTCGACTTCAGTTATTTTCTCACCGACAGGATATGGCTTCCCTCTGTCTTTTCTACAAAATGTTTACCGGATTCTGCTTTGAAGAGCTTATCTCTCTGGCCTCCCGACGACACGAATTTACTCGTGCTACTAGATTGGTAAATTACTCTCACCCTTTTACCGTCAAAACAGTCAAATATAACTATCTCTTCTACTTTAACAGCTTCTTTCCTCACACTTCCCGCCAGTAGAAGTTCCTTCCGTATACTTGCTTCCCTGATAGCTACAATCACCAAAGGTTTAAGTTTAACGTTAGTTATCATCCGTTATCTCTTTACCTCCTATATTTCTCTTATCCCTTTTTGTGTATTTTCCGTGTGAAAAAAGCTAAGGGCAACCTGCAGATACAGAAGAGGTTTCCCTGAAGAAAGAAGGTGACAGTTTCATGCCTCTCGAAAGGTACAATGACTTCTATATCCTGGGCGGTTGATATTAATTTCACTGTTAAAGAAAATGAATATGAAAAATACAGGCACGCTCTGACGAACTTAGGTAACTGGTCCCCACTTCACAAGAATTTACTCGGGCAACCAAACTCGCAACAAGGTCTCACCCTTTTGCACTTAGATCATCCAAATGCGGCAGCTCTTCTACTCCACCAGCTTCTTTTCTCGCGTTTCATGCCTGTTGAACTCCCTTGCTTTCATGGCAAATACAACCTCCAGGGATTTAAATGCAAAGTCAATTCCCATCTCTTATCTACTTAACTCCAGCTCTTTCCGCATCACCTCGTGTATCTTGTTCTTTTTCTTTCTCGCTACCTTCGAAACTGAATTCACTCCCGTGTTCACATCCTTCTCTTGCCCTTTCTTTTTCACCCCCCTGTAGCTGCTTCGTCTTTGTCTTCACTCTCCTACTGTCTAAAACATTAACTCTCTTATGTAGCCCCCAGAACATCAGTGGCAGTGCCGCCTTGCTTGGGTTGAAATGATTAAAAAAATGTCAACTTAAATAAGTTCATCCAGTAAAACAGCATTTTCAATTTTTCTCTTATCCTTTCTCCGATATCCTCTCTACCTTGTTGTTGTTGTTCTTTTTTTTCTTTTTTTTTTTCTCTCCTGTTAATGTAACCCTCTGTGCATCAGTGGCAGCACTGACTTGCTTGGGGTGAAAAGATTATTTTTTTAAAAATCTCGTATTCCCAATTAATCACCCATCTAGAAATTGACCATCCACGACATTGTTTAACTTTGGAGATAGTACAGGAAATTTTAGTCTATGCAAATTCAGTTAGTTAAGTGCCATACGTAATACACGCTTTGGACAATCATGTCTCGAAAGAGACATGAGTGACTGGGCAGAAGATTATCCCGCAGTAGGTTGTTATTGCTTTCTGCTGTAGACTGGTTGCCAGCCAAAGCTATAGAACCCAATCTGTCCTATTACTTAACCCATAACTGGAGGGAAGAGACAGATTAATACCTTTCCCAAGGGTATTTGCGCGTAAATGAATGCAAAGAATTCAACAAGAATTCGAACTCGGCTCCCCGATTTGTCGTTACGCGTCGATATCCACCACAAGCAGATGTAAAAACCCGAAGAAATTACATTGGCAGTAGTCTAATTGGATGTTGCTTTATCTTGTGTATCTTCCGTGAGAAAATTGGTAACGGCACCCTGTTGGTTTCCTGAAGAAAAACGGTGACAGTTTCATCCCTCTCGAAGAGTACATTTTTCTTTATTATGACTTCTAAATCCAGGGCGATTGATATTAATTTCACTGTTAAAGAAAATAAATATTAAAAATACAGTCATGTCAACTTAAATAGGTTTATCCATTAAAATAGCATTTGCAGTAATAAAAATAATTTGGAATATAAAGAAAAATTAATTTAAAAATATACTTACTTTCCGTTACTTTCCGTCTGAATTTCTGTCAGAAGTTATTATAATTTGCATTTTACACCTAGACATAGTGGAAACATTGCATGCAATGACAGAGATGGTACTAAAAAGAACAAGACGAGATAACCTTTAACCTAGACACCGAAATAACAATCTACCGCGATAGAATAAGTAATAAAAACACACACACACAATGAAGAAGAAAGATTAGAAGAAAAAAAAACGTGAAGAAAGCGAAGGAGATAAACGAGAGAGAAAAGAACGAGTAGGAAAACAGAAATAAGAAAAATAAATAAATATAGAAAGAAAAGGAAGTCAATAAAAACAAGGATTAAAGAAAAAAGAAGGATACACTAAATAGAAAGGTGAAATTGAAGCGCAAGGAAGCTGGTGAGTGTTTCTTGCTTCGGCCTTGTGTCAGACTTAACCAAACTCCCTACAACTTACAAATTCTATGCAGAATTATCATCAGAAGGTTTTTCATTGTCAGAAGGTTGGTTTTCAGTTGGAACGCGTGAATTAGTGTAAAAGAGTGGATTAATAAAATATACATTTTTCATTTTAAAATAGAAATTTATTAAAAGAAGGAATAACATGAGTAAATGTAAATGTACAATTAGAAACATTATTAACAAGTTAAGGATAGAGTTCGAAAAAATGTTCGTAGCAGTAATTGTTGAAAGAGATAAGGAGAAAGAGAACAAGGTGCGAGCTGACCTTATCTCTGGGTCAATTTGAAGTTGGTTACATTTTAGATGTGTGTCTCTCTTTCGCTGCTCTCATCTGAGTCTCTGACGCTGCGAAGTCATTTATATGTTTTTTTGAATTTCGTACTGGATCGCTAAGTCCTTTCAAGTCTTACAAGTCGCTCCCATTGGTCAAAAATCATTTTAACACCTACTTGCGAAATCTGGTTTCGACTTTTTCGTTAAGCACATAGTCAATCGTTTTTCTATTTGGGCAAACCAGGATTTCACACATCGTTGTGAATTTTTGTAAAAGTAAAGAAGATTGTTGATTTTAATTGATTTCTTATCTGCTACTAAATAATAAACAACTAAAAAAGGGAAACGGAAAAGACTTCAACATAAATAGAAAGAAAGAAACTAAAAAAAGTTAGAGACTGAATTATAATAGTAGAGAAATCAAAATGAGATGAAGGAAGAAAGGAAAAAGTTAAATGAAAAAGAAAGAAATGGAATGAAAAAAGAAAAAAAACAATAAGAAAAGGAAGATGGCGAGGAATTTAGATAAATAGGAGAAGGAAGTAGAATAGTAAAAAGGGTAAGAAGGGTAGAGGAAAAAAATGTAGAAAATAAAAGATAAAAGAAGATAAAGTCGAAAATTAATAAATACACATAACTAAGAAAAATAACATTAAAAATTAATGAAGAAACTGTAAAATCGGACGGAAAATAGGAAGAAGAAATAGATTGATGAAGAAAGAGGGGTAAATAGAAAACACAAAGAATAAGAAAAAGTGGAGGAGGAGAAGAAGAAAAGGACAAGTGAAATGGATAAAGATGAAAAAAACTAAATAAAGAAAACTAAAATGGGATTGAAAATACACTAGAGATAAGGAGGGTGAACTGAAAAAAAGAAGACGAAGAAAAGTATATACACTACCAGCCAAAATTGTTAGGCCACCCCATTTTTTAAAAAGAAATTACATATTTCATACTATTTTTAGGATTTATTGCCAAGTGGATAATTCTAAATGAAAATAGAATGGTTCTTTTGTTATTATTGCTTTGCAAATTTGACAAGGCAAGGAAGCAAACATGAATTCATCCGAATCACCTTAAATTTTCTTCATTCTTTCATTGATGAAATTGTAGTATAGGTAATTATTAAATATTTATATATTCATATGATGCGCATGTTATTGTGCAGTATTAACAAAAGAACCATTCTATTTTTATTTACATAAAAATTGTATAAAATACTATTGTATTTTCATTTACTAAGTATAGCTATAATGCATTTCATCACCAGTAATTATTCTTTCTATTATGTGAAATCTCACCGTTTTAACGAGGTATATTTTTTTAGATCCTTTTATATTATCCGTTAACCGAAACTCCTTGAGTAGTTTACTCGCTTTTTCTATCTGCTTACGTTTCTTTAAGTATACACCACCTCCTCAGTATGTGTAAAAATCTCCAAGCCACATTATGCTTTCCAAACGTGTAAACTCTCTCTCTCTCACTCTCTCTCTCTCTCTCGCTCCCTCTCTCTCTCTCTCTCACTCTCTCTCTCTCTCTCCTGGATATAAACTATAAATAATAAACTTCATACAACATGACCTCTTATCAGGAGGTTTTGAGATGTATGGAGCCATCTCATAATTGCTGTAGTTCCCTAGAAGAAAGTAAAGATGAACTCGTCCGAATCACCTTAAATTTTCTTCATTCTTTCATTAACGAAACTGCAATGTAGGTAATTATTAAATATTTATAAATTCATTTGATGTGCAGGCTATTGTGCAGTATTAACAAAAAAAAACATTGTTTTCATTTACAATTATTCACTTTGCAAAAAATAATAATACATAGTATGAAAAACGTCATATTTTTAAACACTGGGGTGGCCTAATAATTATGGCCGGTAGTGTACTTCTTCGACGAAAATACTGCTGAATCAGAATGTCAGGAAATAAATTACTGCTTCTTCGTCGAAATCAAATGATGACTGTTTTTCTTTTATAAATGACGATACATAAATTTAATATATATAAAATATACAAATATATTTTAAACGCCTTTCGGTTACTTGGCGTGACTTTGGTTTTGTCTGGTCTGAACACACATGCATACGAGCAGTCTGGCTCGCTGAATTCAACTCCTGTCTGTAACCACTAATTCAACTCTCTAAAATGGCTCTCTGTGACATCTGGCACGTCGCACTTCCGGTGCAGTCCATACCATCTCCGGCACTGACTCTTTTGATCCTTCCATAGTCAAAACAAAATCAGGCCCGACACCTGCGTTTTATGCCCTCAGTGACATATCTCTGTGTCGCCTAGTGCTAAATACACTTCTTGGCAAAATTCCACACAGACCAAGGTATTACTTAACAATCTAGCAAAATCCTGTCATTTTCACTGGCAATCATGAATGAGCTTTAGTATCATTTTACACAGACCCAACGAATATATAACATAATCATTCATAACTAAGTGTCTGTACTTGCTTGATTCTGATATCTCCAAATCAGAGTTCAGACATTCGGTTGCATTTCTTGCGTTTGAATTCTGTCTTCTTATGCTCTCTATCATAATAAGGACTGTTGTGTATTTATTTGTATATATAAAATTTCTAGGAAGTGTTCTAACAGGAGATGGAAAGTGCGACACAGAGACCCGAAGGCGAATTGGCATTGCAAAGGAAGCGTTCCCGTTCCAGAAGCTGAGTAAAGTACGAACACATAGGTAAATTTCATTAGAAACAAAGAAAATAGTACTGGATTGTTATGTGATGTCAGTTCTTCGATACGGAATGCTGGACAATATCATCGAAAATAAGGACAAAACTTGAAGCAGCGGAAATGTGGTTCTACAGAAGGATGCTATGGATATTGTGGACCGAGCATACGAACAACGATGAGGTGTTGAAAAGAATGGCAACGAAAAGGAAATTAATAGTATGCATCAGGAAGAGACAACTGAAGCTCCTGGGACATGCAATGAGGAAGAAGGGCTTGGAGAACTTGATACTGACAGGCCAGATAAAAGGAAAAAGAGACAGAGGAAGGAAGCGGGTAACATATTTGCAGGGCCTGATCAGGTGGAGGACGGAACGGGGGCTACGAGGTGTAACAGGAGAAAACATACTAAGAGCCACCAGGGATATGGTAATGTGGAGAACCATAATCGCCTACGTCCTGAAAGGACAGAGCACATAGAAGAAGAAGATATATATTCCTTCTGTCACGCTCATAGAGTGAGAATTGGCTCAGTGCATTGTCTTTACCACCACTTATTGAATTGTACTAGTTGTTATGAAAGCTCTTGCTGGTTTTTGCTCTTTGTCAATGCTTTATTATTTTATTTTTTGCAATAATTATGTAATTATGTTGTCAAATTATGAATATATATATATATATATATATATATATATATATATATGTTTCTTTCCTATCATGCTCATGGAGAGAGAGTGGCAATAACTAGACAGCGTCGGCTGTTCATTCTATTTATTATCACTTATTTAACTTTGCTACCAGTTATGAAAGCTCTTGGCGCATGTTTGCTCTTTAACATTGCATTATTTTATTTTTTGCAATGATTACGTCGACGAGAATTCAAGAATACACACACACACACACACACACACACACACATACACACACACACACACACACATATATATATATATATATATATATATACAATTATAAATTAATTGTACATTGTGACACGGAAATTTCTATGTTTCGAGATAGATTCTCTTCATCAGGCACTGTTTAATGTTGACTAAGCAAATGATTGCCATTTAAATACAAAAACCTTCGGTTTGCTGTTTATGTATGTGGGATGAATATATATATATAATAAAATAGATTTCGAAGTTCAAAACCATTGTATGATCATTTCCACATGAAATCCCTAAGAGATTTCACAAATCATCAGCAACTTATACTCAAAATAAAATAAGAATTACCGGCGGAAGTTTAAAAATTTCAAAAATTTACGTCACAGGAAAAAAACAAAAACAAAAAATAACTAGATAGGTGGGATTAATAAGTAGGTAGGATTCAATGTCTATTTTTAGATTCTGGACAACATTACTTTTAGATTGAGTTGTAAGTGAAATATTTAAAACTTTGGCTTTGTCTAGCTCTAAAAACGGGGAAAGGGAAATAAAGGAAGTGGCGTTTGACAGTGAAGTAGGCTAAAACAAAATGGAAAGAAAAGGAAAAGGAAAGAAAAGAGAAAAAAAGAAAAAGAAGAAAAATAAAGAAAAGAAAAATTTCATACACGTAGAGACGCTAGGGACGTGTTAACAAAACTACCGTTTTTAAATAGATATGAAATTATTAGAAAAAGATTTTTAGAAAAGATTTATTTGGGAGAAAAAAAGCTGACATATAATTTATTCATATTTAATTAAATTAATATAAATAATTATAAACCTACATTTAAATTAAAATAAAATTTATAAAAATATAAAATCTATTAAAAAAGTTAAAAAATATATTTTACGTGCGGGGAAAAATATATATGCATGCAGGAAAAATTGGGGATTAAGTTAGTCTAAGTATCCTTATTTCCTAAAAGGTAGATATTAATATGAGAAAGGAAGTGGAGGGTAGAGGGTTTTTTTTCCTGTAACGTAATTTTTTGAAATATTTTTGAACTTCCGCCGGTAATTCTTATTTTATTTTGAGTATAATTTGCCGATGGTTTGTGAAATCTCTCTTAGGGATTTCATGTTGAAATGATCATACAACGGTTTTGAACTTCGAAATTTATTTTATTTTATAATTTGCTCTGTAATTTAAATATTAATTACATTGGGCCCTCCACCTGTATTATTTTTTAATATTAAAATATTAATATTGATTAGGATCGGGTCTTTGGGATTTACTTTCCTGCTTTTTCTTTTAGATTAAAGTATATATATATATATATATATATATATATATATATATATATATATATATATATACTTATTATAAATTATATTTTAGAACACGAACAATGTTTTTTTTATATATATCCACTACAAATTGTACATTTTGTTTCGACATTGGATTTCCAGTGTCTCATCAGGTGGTGTGGAAAGTAATGGAATACCACTTTTTTATATTTGGGCGATGTGTGTGAGATGTTGGCGGATGTTAGTGATAAGGAATAAGTCTTGTAAATTGTCCGTTAGAATTTTGAAGAAAGTGGGGTAGGTAGGATATAGTTGCTTCATGAAAGTGTGTTTTCTGACCCTGGCTAGCCTTTATACTTTGGTTTTATTAGAGGGGGTGGGGAGAATAAGGAGGTGTAAAGGGTGGGAAAGGATGGGATTGAACCTATCTTTAATGTTTATTTGTACAACTATAGAATATTTTTGTATTTAAATGTACAAATTGGAGTGAATATATATAAAAAAATTCTACAAGTTCTAAAATATAATTTACTATAAGTATTCACAGCTCTATATTATATTTCGAACACTGATGTTTTGGACGTTGTAAATTTTTCTTCGTTCCTTATTCACTCGGATATATATATATCTATATTATTTTATTTATTATAAATGATGTTTTAGAACATGTACATAATTTTTTCTATATATGTCCTATATATATATGCACAGCTCTATACATCATATATCGAGCACTGTTTAAAATTAATGTTTTGGACGGTGAAAAAAAATGTCTTTCTTCGTTCTGTACTCACTCGAATATATATATATATATATATATATATATATATATATATATATATCCGCATATATATATAGATCTGTTTCGCTGTATCGCAGCTCATCAGTATGGTTAGCAGCCGATTGCTTTTTACCCAGGATTGAAACCCGACCGAACTGGCGTCAATCAACGATTCTATCCCTGAGCTACGATAGAAGGAGGCAGACTTTTTAGCGTGTATATTATCATTTTACAGGCCCCATAGATGAGACTATTCTAATTCATTGCTGAATGAACGATGCGTAGATGCCAGAGTAGCTACTGTTTTTCAAAGTCTACCATTTTTCCAGAGTGCTCAATCAGCGTGTGAGAGCGTAAATATATATATATATTTATTATAAAAGAGAAGCTATATATATATATATATATATATATATATATATCTTCTTTTATAATAAAGACTGTGTTGTATTTATTAGGGTATATTCATATATATATATATATAAAATATATATATATATATATATATATATATATATATATATATGTGTGTGTGTGTGTGTGTGTGTGTGTGTGTTTTGCTCACGGAATACTTTTTTGTTTTTTCTTATGTCTTAATGTAAGATACTCAATATAATTTACATCATTAAACATTTTGCCGTTATTTTTTAAAGTTTTATTGATATAAATATTTTGCCGTCATTTTTGACGGCACGGGGACCATTAGTAATCTATAACTCATAGGTATAGATACATTTGTACGGATTTTAACGTTACTGCTTTTCTATTTATCATTTTTGTTGAGATGCCCTCGTTGCTTACGTGTTATTCCCATGGTATACTTGTCCTTAGTATGACGGTAAACTACATCCGGCAGCAAGGCCTCTGATTGGAAGGTTGTGAGGAAGCACGGAACCACCTCTTAATTGCTGTTGTTGCCAGATTCACTCTGACCCGAATTGGTAGCACCTGTTAGGGTCCCAGTTAGGGGCTAATAGTTAACCCCCAAAGTGGTGTCAAAACACTATGAAAATATAAAGGTAGACTTTTATAGAAATGAAAAAACAAAAATATTTCAAATAATAAATTTTTGAAGAAAAAAAATTATTGCCATAACACATTTTTGGAGGAAAAATTATTCTCAGCAAAACATTTTTGAATACAAATCTGGAAGACATTTTTAGTTTTCTAAAATAAAAAAGAATAAAAACAAAAAAAAATCACTAAAATCTGACTAAATCAAACCTTTCCTTTATAACCGAACATTATATAACAGAAATTCCACCTTTTTGGCATTAAATAACCCACAGAGTTTGATGTGCCGTTAAACAAAACTGAAACTCGAACTCCATGGTATTCTGAAAAATTACTCATAATTAAATGTCTGTAATTGCTTGATACTGATACCACTAAATCAGAGCTCAGACGTTCGGTTGCCTTTGCTGCTGTTGCATTCTGCCTTCGAATAGTTAATAGTTAATTCTTTTTTTTTTCGGACTTCCCTCTGCTATTTTCTTTCGTAAGAAGATTTTCTTCTCTGCTCGCTATCAGTAATGTGTCATTTGATTTGCTTCGGCGTTTTTAATCTTTTCACTCCAAACAAGCTAAAAACAATGACTTACTGGGTGGTGAAATGTATGAAAAAGTTAAGGAGAGAGAACAATAAAAGAACAAGAATTAAAAAGATAGAAAATAACAATTGACATCACATTTGAAATTTTGAAGATCAAATTTGACCGGGAAGCAAAAAACCGGAAGAGAGTTTCACAAGTGAGAAGTACAATAGAAGAAACTGTTAGCATAGAACTTACGGTTAAATCAAGCCATTTCAATTATGAAATGATGAGACATTACTACCAATCTAGTACTGTGTTCAAACATATAAAGTTTAGATCTCATAGAAGTTTTTTTTTTAATCGTTTCACCCCAAGCAAGGCGTTAAGGCCACTCGTGCGCAGGAGGCTACATAAGAGAAAAAGATTAGATAGGAGGAGAGTAAAGAGAAAGACAAACCAGTTTACAGGGGTTGTCAGGAGTGAGAATACAAAGTGTGATGACAGTTGCAAAGGTAGAGAGAAAGGAAAAGATATACAGGATGATGTAGAAAGAACTGGAGTCGGGTGGTTAAGAGATGGGTATTTTCATTGCATTTAAATTCCTGGAGGTTGTAACCGTCAGGAAAGCAAGAATATGGAAGGGAGTTCCACAGGCTGGAAGTAAAATACCATGTATGTATTTATAGAAAAGGCATATGGAAGCAAAATCTCGAAGGTGGGAATGTGGTTAAAGCCGAAATAACAGGTCAGGACTAATAAACTTGCCGATTCTTATTTAATTTTATCAAGGATCTTTAATTGTATAGCAGGAGCACAAGATTATATGTGAGAATAGTATTCAATTATAACGACTAGCAGTATAGCCCGGCGTTGCTCGGATGTAAAGAAAGCTTTAACTAATCCATGGTCCTGGATCTCAGAATCTTTGGACGTTGGCACGAAAGACTAAAGAGCAATAGTTATTTCCAGTTAAAGCGAAACCGTAAACTGAAAGAAAAATGAATGGATGTAAGTCAAATTTTGATTTGTTGGTATCGATATCAAAATTTCTGCACTATTGTAATAACTGAAACCTTGAAACTTCTGAATATCGGTTGTTATGTTTTTGTCTATGAGTGAATCAAATTTGATTAAAATCAGACCACTCCTTCTATTACCCGATTTTTTTCGATTATCGATTTTCGATATTTATCGGGGGGACCTCGACACAAAACCTAGCTAAGAACACTCGCAGATGCTGATAGTACAACTGTGTAAATTTTCAAGAAAATCAGTTCAGCCGTTTCCGAGTCTATAGGTAACGGACACACACACACACACACACACACACACACACACACACACACATACACACACACAAACTTATAAGTTTAGGTTGGTAATTTTTAAATGCGTAGATTGTTTATTATATTTTATCAAGAATCTCTTCATAGCAGTAAGCATACAATCAACCTGACAGTAATATTCAATACGCTGACGAATGGTAGACTTATAAATGTGTAAGATTATGACAAGAAAAACTGTCTAGCAGGAGGTAGTGATCCAACTTTCCAAGCAACAGATTAAGCAATCGTTTCAATTATAATCGTTCTACTTCATGTCTGCAGAAAATGTTAGCTCAAAAAAGGCACAGCATATCATTCTCCTGGGTATCAGCATCAGCCACGCCGAGGGAAGATAGAAAGCAGTCTTTCAGATGACTGATAAATATCGACTTCGTTTTGGAGGCACCAAAATTAATAATTCAACATTAGATTGTAAGTCATTTTTTTTAGATCAAGCAGCTAGTTTGAGTCAAACATTATTACTCACTTATAATTGTCTGCAATCTTTAGAATGACAATGAATGGATGGGTGGAACTTCCAGGACTATTAATTTGTAGGATACGTCGAGTTAATATATACGAACGTAAATTACATTTTATGAAGCGGCAACTGGTTTATCAATTTCATTGGATTTTCTGGGTTTCCCTTGATTAATTACTGGTTGAGTTTTTTTTTTATCGTTGTGCTCATTTCGCATCCTCGATTGAGATCTGATGAGAGTATTCCGATGAAGTCGTTTAGCCGCTTTATTTATTAACTGCGATAAAGTGGAATGACGGTACTGAATCCATTTCGAGATCAAATGCTAAGAAACTTGGATCACTATGTCGTACGAGCCAATTTGTCTCTCCAGAATCTATCTTGCATATATATAAGTCTCCCATTCGTCCATTCTGAGAATATTGTTGTCACATATGGTCCGGCGCCTCTACTATTTACCTTGTGCTCCTTGATAAAAGCTAAAGAATAATCAACAATATTATTGGTCCTGATCTGAAAGCAAGGCGCCATAAGGTTGCATCTTTGTGTCTTTTGTACAAATACTTTCATGGTAACTTTTGATGAGCTCTTTGCTATGGTACCTAGACTTTTTTAATTTAAGCGAAGTACTAGACTAGGGTCGATATATTATCGATTTACAGTTGACGTACCTTGATGTAGCCGTAAATACTATGCTAATAATCTTTTTTATCGAATTTCTCGATTGTAGAACTCTCTTCCGACTCCATGTTTTCCATTTAACTTTATTCTGCAAAGATTTACATGCAATCACAATCGCTATCTACTGTCCTCGTGATCACAATTTTCTCTTTCCGCTCACTGTTAATTTCTATGTTCCTACTTTTTCTACACACTGTAACCTTTTGTGTCTTAGTGGCTTTTCGAACCGATTTCAAAATCAATATTATGATTTTAAGATAAGAACATTTTTGTTACCTCTATTTTTTTGACATTTTTATTGTTTAAAAATATTTATGTTTTAGTTGTTTTGAAAAATGTTTTCGTTCTGAAAAAATATTTCTATGGAAGATTTTATAAGTTTCAACTACGCTTAGCACTGGCTTATCGGTTCATTTATGCCGAATGTTTTCTTTGAATGGTGTGTATGGGACGTATCGTCAGTCATACCATCTTTGAGGATGAGCGAATGAACTTGCTTTACACATGTGTATTTGGATGTGGAACTGTACTGTTTCATGGCCTATATCTAACACATGCACAGATGGCTCCAAGTACTTGCATGGGCACTACGACAGCCGCACTCCGGATAAAGACATCGACATGCCAGCTGTGTGATGGTAGTAGAAATGGTTTCCTAGAATGACTGTTAAAGAGGAACGCATCGTTCCAACCAGTCTGTACCAAGCGGCCATCAGTTAGTCACCAGCCTGAGGGTAGAAACATCGCCTCTCAGTTCAACTGCTTTACCAGTGGAAGATGGTACTTCTGAGCAGAGAGACGGGATAACCCCAACATCTCAGGTGCAAAAGCAACAGGTAAGCCATTCCAACACAATAACGATTGGTCAACTTGAGCTCAGCTTATAGTAAACCAATATCCTTGGACTAATATAAAACGTAGTCAATATGCATTAAAAACATTTGTTGATATTTCTCAAATAAGATATTGTAATTATTTACACTATTTAAATTGTGAGGATTGTTGTCCTCCTCTTTATTGCCATATACACGACGTTTTCGGCCGTTTTTCAGGTAAAATTTCCAGTTTCAAACTGATCTCTTTATAGGAACAGGATAAAAACTTGAAAAACTGAGTTATCAAGGGGAATTAACTAAAAACTGACGAATCCCAAAAAGTCATGACACGTGGAATTAGAAAAAATAGATTATAGAATAAATAAACGGTTCGAAATTCTAAATATCAGCCGAAGAAGGCCGGTGTATAAAACAGCAGAAATGACGTGAAGTTGGTAATAAAGATGAGAACAATAGTCTGAACAATGTAAATAATATGGTCAGGTGCTTTTGCTTTTCATATTGGTGTTCAAGACAAAATCCAAAAGAAAATTGCTGTGGATCTGGGGTTAGATCCAAATAATAACACAACGCAAGGTAATCCGGTATAAACGCAGTATATTGTAGAAGAGAAATATCTACATAGAAGGTTAGTATAACGTTGTAACAATACGGTTAGTTGAATTCGAGAGAATGCGAGAAAATAATGAGACGTGAGACTTAGCAATGCGATAACCTCAGGACTAGATCTCCTATAATACACTGCAGTTCTCCTCTGTTGTAGTATAACTACTACTATAAATAGTCTGTGGAAGACTTCACCTTTAGAGTAATAGGAAAGGTGGCCTAATAAGAATCTTCAATGTAATCGATCCCCATCTAGCTACTTGTTTTCAGTCATTTTCATTACCGTCAGTTCCCTTTGTCTTTTTTACTAATATTTCCACTGTTTCTACTCTGACGAGTTTCTTTCCCTGGTACCCCGACCAAATCCATTTACTTGTGCTATTACATTGGCAACTAGGTTTCACCCTTTTAACGTCAAAATAATCAAATGTAACAGCACTTCTACCCTAATAGTTTCATTTCTCGCACTTCTTACCTGCGTAACTACCTTGCTTCCCTGATAGCTACAATCCCTAAAAAATTAAATGTAACGTCAATTGCCCTTTTCTATATCCTTGATTCCTATCTTTCTGTTGTTCTGCTTCCCATGTATCTTTTTTATTTCACCCTTCTCCTACTGTAACCCCCAATAGGCACCAGTGGCGGTTCTGCCTTGCTTTGGTTGAAACGATTAAAAAATAGCAAATATTTGTTAAAGACTGGATCTTGCTGGCTGATACCTGAGTTCGATGCAAGAATGCAAGACGTTTTCTCAAATTTGTTTATCATTCTAATAACAATGTTGTAAAATCCGGTGAAACAATTTAACAAAAGAGTTTAGCTTAGAGTGACTCAGTCGGCAGCTTACTTTGTAACATTTAACTGCATTATTATTTTTCTCAACCGATTAAATTAAAAAAAGTACATTTAATTCATTATTTATATTTGATTAAATATTCATAAGTGATTCATTATCTATACAAGATTAATTACATGCAGGAATTTTATATATTAAACAGGTCTCGTTATACAAATGCTTTTTTAATTTAAATACTAATGTAATACATACATACATACATACATACATACATACATACATACATACATCCCTGAATATATACATAAACTGACTCGATGACTGACATTACATCTCTCTTAACGGCGCTTAAATCGATCTCATTTAAACACACACGCTGACCTACCAAACCCTATCCGGAAGATACTCGTTGAAAAATCAAATATCTTAGCATCGTTCAAATGACAAAAAAGACTAACAATAATGGAGCCCTTATTAATAAAAAAAAAACCTAACACTCATTACTAACAACATGCTTGCCGTGTTCGGTACATAACACATACGACTACTCTACATCACAAATAACACCACATACATTCTAGCAAAAGTGAAATAATATTCATCCTCGAAAATGGCTGCAAGTATAGCCGAAAGCGCTCTGATAAATAAAACATTTAGACAATGTTTAAATAATTTATATCCTCAAAAGAAAGAAATCACGAAAAATTACATAAAAAACTAAACCATCACACCGTGTCTGCCATTTTGTCTAAAACCTGAATAAAAGAAAGATTGCTGTCCATATATACAATCATTAATTTTAATATAAATGTGAGTGGGGCCAGTGGAAGGGTAACGTAAAGCTCCGGGATTTATGATATGGTGCCCACTTACTACTACATATCAATTTTCATAAGGCATATGAAATGCAAATTTTATTGCAACCTATTTATGTAAAATAAAATCATGAATTATATGCAGCATAGGTGTAAAATTCAACTAGAAAAATTGAAAATATAAACAATGTATCTAAATACACATCAGGGACTTGTCATAATATATCATTACATCTTAAAAAAATCAAGTTAGAGTTTTGTTTAACGACATATCAATCTCTGTGGCTTATTTAATGACAAAAAGGTAGAGTTTTAAAGTATTTTTTAATGTTCACTTATAGTGAGAAGGTTTAGTCAGATTTTCACGATTTTATTTTATTTTAGAACACTGGAGATATCTTCTAGTTTTGTATTAAAAAATGTATTACTGGTAATAATTGATTTTCCTTCAAAAATGTAATATAGCAATCATTTTTTTTTCGTTCAAAAATATATTATGGTAATGATTTTCTCTTCAAAAATGTATTGTTCGTAATATTTTTCCTTCAAAAAGGTATATTTTTCTGTCAGTCATTTCAACATTAACAGGATGTTCCCTTGTTACTGGTTCATGGACATGGGTTCCAGGGTGTCCTTCATGAACCTGGGCAGGCATTTTAGTGATAGCCCTAGAGAGAAATGCAAACGTTCCACCTGGAGTAGCCAGGAGGCCACAGGGTGCAACCTTCCCGGGGCTGGTAGGCTCCGAGGGAGGCTGGGACAAAGAGGCTACATTAGGAATCTGAACTGTCAGTTGCTCAGGGATGGGTGTTTGTACCGGTGCTGGTTGAGGAATGCCAAAGTCTGGATTCACTAAACCTCTCCATCAATATAAGCCATTTCACCTCTAACAACAAGGAGTCTAACCGTACTGATGAGCTGTGAAACAGCGAAACAGATCTGTCTGCGGATGACTATATATATATATATATATTTCTATAAATGTGTTTTCTTATACTTTCATAGTGTTTGACCCCAGTTTGTTAACTATTTGCTCATAGTTGGGGTCCTAACAGGTGCTACCACTCTGGGTCAGGGTGGACCTGAGAACAACAGCATTGAAGAGGTGGTTCCATGCTCCTTCACAACCTCCTAATAATAGGCCTTTTATGTGATTCCGGAAATTTTTAACATAAATTTGAGATATTTCTTGTGTAAACGTTGCATCATTTAAACACTTTTAACATTATGAATAAAAAATGTAGTGAATTCTATAATTTCTTCTTTTTAGTTTTCGAAACATAGCATGAGAAAAACTGATTAACGGATTTGGACGAAAAAATAAGACCCTAGAATGAAATCCTTTAATAACCAGTTGTAACGTATATAATATAGATATAAAAAAGCAAATGATGATAAGATGGTAAGGATCAGAAAGCATTGTCCAGGGATATCACTCAGGCTAAGCCTCCCGCGGTCGATGAGTTTTGGGGTAGTATGAACCGGTATATCATTCGCGTATTGAGTAGCGTGGTGGTTATAGTTGCAGAATCTCAAATTTTTGTGTTGAGTTCAAATACTAGCCTAAACTGTTCCTTTCGCTTTTTGTGCAAAAATTGATTGGCACCCAGTCTAGGAGAAGGAAAACGCTTAAACTATAAACACATATATATCGATGACTTAAAACATTGATAGATTTAGGTATTCTCCCTTTTTAAAACGCCTACATGACAAATACTCTCTTTTTAATTAAGGTAACTACAGCCATAGATTTTATCTTTAGGTATCATATTAGATAATAGATACCCAATATACCTGTTTAACAGTTTTTTTCTTCATTGGTGTGTATTTGACATTACTGCTTTACAAAAATAAAGACGTAGCACAAGACTAAATTTATGGAGCACCCAATGAGGACCGAACGCACTATTCAGTGGTAATTGATCTAGCGGAACAAGATTGCTAACAATTCCACCCCGTCGATGTATCCAATGATTTTCTAATCATAGCTTAGATGTGGCACAAAACCAAAAGGTTGGAGGACCCAATGAGGATTCGGCTCACGAAGTTAATTGCCATACGTGATGCACGCTAAGGAACTCGTCTCTCGAAAGACATGACTGACAACTCAGGATTTTCATGCAGTAGGTTGCCATTACTTTCTGCAGTAGAATATTTGCCAACCAGGGCTATAAAACCCAATATATGCTGCTATTTATCCCATAGCTTGGGGGGAGTGATGAATTAATAGATTTCCCAATGGTATTTGCTAGTAAGCGAATGAAACGAATTCGACTGGTTCTTTGATTTCTTATTCCGAGCCGATATCTATTACTATTCAGTTGTAATTGATCGAGAAAGCTCTCTAGACATTAGATCACATCGACGTACCACGACAAAGTCGATATATGGTGAAAACAATAAATCAACGCTAAGTGAAGCAAACTTCAAAGTACAGTGCAAGAAGTTTAGACAGAGAGAAACTCACGGAATGAAGATAAATTATATATTTTAGACGAAGATGAAAAAACAAAGAAAATTGTTATCTATAAAATTGACCATCCAGTAAAATTGTTATCTATAAAATTGACCATCCAGCAAAATTGTTATCTATAAAATTGACCATCCAGTGAAATTGTTATCTATAAAATTGACCATCCAGCGAAATTGTTATCTATAAAATTGAACATCCAGCGAAATTGTTATCTATAAAATTGACCATTCAGCGAAATTGTTATCTATAAAATTGACCATCCAGCAAAATTGTTATCTATAAAATTGACCATCCAGTGAAAATGTTATATATAAAATTGACCATCCAGCGAAATTGTTATCTATAAAATTGACCATCCAGCAAAATTGTTATCTATAAAATTGACATCCAGCGAAATTGTTATCTATAAAATTGACCATCCAGAAACTGGTGGTATCGGAGAACCTCAGACAGGGAAGATACCCGTTAGACTGTTCACCTGCATTTTATCTCAACATTGATTACTTATAACGATACAAGAATAAAATCTGGCTAACTGCAAGATTTTGTATCGTTTTTCACTCATGGATGATGATCTGGCCGAAAGGATATTTTTAAGCCACAAAAGTTTGACTGGATAAGGCAAGGTCGTAAGTGTCAAACGTCTACTTATTAGCAAGGTAGCCTAGTTACTACTGAGTAGGGAGTACACTATTTTTTAAGCTCTCCGTAATTGTAGTATTGTGTCAAACCTTAGCTAAGCTTATCGAAAAACATCATGAGATAGAGTAGTTCTTTTGAGAGATCTGTTCAGTGTCAATCTTCCATGACAACTTGGGCAAGAAAGATTTGTTAATTTTGACGATTCCAAAACGGTATATTTTTTAATCATTTCACCTCAAGCAAGGGGGAACCGCCACTAGTACGCAGAGCGTTACAATGAGCAATAAAAATTGTGTACAGGGTTTATTGAGGTACGGATTGAAGATGAATGAGATTCAAAAAGATAGCAGATAGTGACTGATGTTGCATTTAAATTTTGAAGATTTTAACAATAAGGAAAGCAAAGAAACGAGAGGAAGTTCTACTGGCGATAAAAACCAGAAAATAAAATGTTGTAGTATAAATGGCAGTTACATTTAATTATTTCAAAGGTTAAAGGGTGGGGTGGTGATGCTAATCTCCAGGTGAGTGATTTTACGTTTTGTGTAGAATGTAAAGGAAATGTTATAATTGAATCAATTGTTAAGTCTGATATGAGTAATGTTGGTTCACTGTGCAGTGTAGGTCTACCTACCATTCCTACCCGCATTGAATGTAGCTCTCACGTCTGGTCTGATGCGTCTGCTGTATATAAGATTCTTGATAAAGCATAATTTAGAATCTGCGTGTTATTGTTGCTCCCGAAGCATCCTGGCTTCAGTCGATTTCCCATCCCTGTAACGTAGCTTTCCCTTCTTATTCTCTAAATATTCTTTATGAATTTTTAAAAGTTGTTTTTTTGTTCTTTTCACCCAAATCAATTGTGCATATGAGGACAAGTTAAGACTTCATAGAGACACAGAGGCATTGTGGTGGCTGCAGTAAGAATTGTAAGTTTTGTTTTGATGTAAAGAATACAATGCTATGTTTGGGTCAGTGAGTATGGCTAGCAGCAGGCTCTACAACCTCTCTTGACTTCATTCTCGAATAAAGAATACCACCAACCGAATGCAAAAATTTCAGTATGCTGACAATAATGCAACTGTAGACCAAAGTGCCATTACCCTCCAGTGATCGACAAAGCTGTTAAACAAAGCCGATAAGTATCAAAAAGAGAAGCAACACCGGACACCAGCATAAATATCGACGGACAGCTGTAGAAGTCGCCGATTAATGTTCCTACATTGGCAGCATCACCTCGAATAATGTCACCTACGGAAGAGACCTTGACAACATAATCAAAGTGATTCATACAGTGTATGGAACGTTCTTGCGTTGGATCTTTATCAATCATAATATCACCATAAGAACCTAAATCATGGTCTTTCATGTCGTTAAGTTTAATCTAATAAGAACTGATGAAGAATAGTCTCAAAACCTTTGGCCTTGTGCCATATTTTTTCAATGTACAGAATAAATAATACTTTTCTCTATGGTACCTAGATCTTATGAATTTAACTAGACTGACGGCATGATTCTTCATTTTACAGTTTAATGTCCAGATGTAACCGTAAGTTCTATGCTAATAGTTTCTTCTGTCGTGGTACAATCTTCCGGTCTTTTGTTTTTCAATCAATCGTTATCTTCTGTTTTCTTAATTGACGTTCTTTTATTTGACACTCTAATGTTTTCTTTCTCTCATTGTCTTTCACACTCAGTAACTGCTTGTGTCTTAGCGATTATATTGCTTTGCTTGGGGTGAAATGATTTTAAAAATAATTTATACAGTCGAAGCATAAACTCAAATTTAACTGCTGGTCCGACATGAATACTGATTACTGATAATATCCTCACACCTCAGACGGAAATTAAATAAGCGCATTCGTGGTGATATTGGATTCCTTCTCGGGTGAAGCAACTATAAAAGATAATTCAATCGTTTATTGAATCATCTTTTATCGCTATTTGATATAGGAAGAAGCTGAGCTGAAGCATTTGTATCGATTCCGTCTCTGACACACGGTTTGACGGAAGCGACATTGCCAGGCTTGATAAATGCGTCTCAAAACGTCCTTCACGAATTATGGTTCAAACATTCATCGTCGGTTTCGAATCGAACATCAAACAAAGGCAAAGACGAACAATAAATTTATAGATTTGAATTATTGATTTTTCGATTTTTCGAAAGAAAGAGACGAGTGCCTATACAATTTATGGAGTCATTCAAACAATGCGGTGACAGCATTGTCTCTCGTGCCTCGCCAAGTATCGAATGATATGCGGCATACGTGTTCTGAAAACCAAGTATAAAATTTTATGTCCTAACTTTTGAGATAGACACCGAAATTCAAATAGCTTCTTTGAAATTTTGGAGATTGGGCTTTTTCTCTTTCTCTTTTATATATATATATATATATATATATATATATATATATATATATAATGATTGCATAACGCATGAAACTCCGAGTTGTGCCATAGACGAAGGATAATATGTAGATTTATTAATATATATATGTACATATATATTACTAAATCTACAATGTACTTGCGTGTATATCCATATATATATATATATACTTATATATTGTGACGTAAATTAATAAATATACATATGAGGAGGGGGTACGTATGTATAGTATTATTCTTCAAGTGTTAATAAAATCCGAGTCGTACTATTGACGTAGGATAATATGTATATTTATTAAAATATACCTTATATTTTTTTTTTTATAAGCGTTTCACCCCGAGCAAGGCATGTCACTGCTACTACTGTGCAGGGGGCTACGTAGAGTGGAGAAAGGCTGATTAAATATAGGAAATGACAGAGGGTGGGTGATAGGCGGGTAAGGATACCGAGAATGAGGGTTGGGTAGATGAGAGTGTTGTGAGAATAGTTGGGAGTTAGTGTGATAGGAGGTGTCTATTGACCCTACATTTAAACACCTGAGAAAATTGTAACTGTCGGGAAAGCAGACTTGTGGAAGGGAGTTCCACAGGCGGGAAGCGCGAGAAAAGAAGCTGTTGGAGTAGAATATACGGTTACATCTTATTTGTTTAACTGTAAAAGGGTGGGACCTAGTTGCTAATCTAGTATCTCGTGTAAATTCGTGCTTAGGCGGCACCAGTGATCTAAGCTCATCGGAGCAGAAGCCATGAAAGTACTTGTAGAAGAGGCACAGGGAAGCCACATCACGCCGGTGTGAGAGCGGCTGCAGCCGGTCTGCCAAGTCAGTATCAACCACGTTACAGATCCTCCTTTGTATTTTGTCAAGAAGCCCAAGGAGAGCAGCAGGGGCACCCGACCAGATATGGCAGCAATATTCAATACACGGGCGGATGGTAGATTTGTATATGTGCAGAATAGATTCAGGTGGGAAAAATTTCCGGGCCCTGCACAGGGAGCCCACTTTCATAGCAGCAGATTTGGCAATGGATTCAATATAGTCATTCCATTTGAGGTCCGCCGAGAGTGTAAGGCCAAGGAGGCGTAGTATTTTACTCTCTGGGAGACTAGCCTGTCCCATGCTAATGGGAGGTAGATGCGATTGTCTATGGTGATTAGTTGATAACAGCTTTGTTTTGGAGGCATTGAAATTTACCAACCATTTCCTACCCCAGGTTACTACGGATTGGAGGTCCCTTTCAAGTACGGCAGCGAGGTTCACTTTGTCGTCCAGACCTGGTTTCTGATCGATGCGGGAGTAGATTGTTGTGTCGTCGGCATACATGCCAACTTGGGATCTAATGGTGTCGGGGAGATCATTAATGTAGATCAGAAAGAGCGTGGGGCCTAGGATAGAACCTTGAGGGACGCCCGCGTTCGTCTGGTAGTTTTGGGAGGCATGCCCATTTAATACCACCCTCAATGTGCGGTTAGAGAGGAAAGACTGGATGAGGTCAAACAGATGTCCAGTTATCCCATAGCTCCGCAGTTTGCACAAGAGGCCAGCATGCCAGACCCTGTCGAATGCTTTGGAGATATCCAAGGCAACGGTTCGGGCTTCACCATTCTTGTCAAGTGCCTGGTATATGTATTCGGTAATGGTCGTTAGCATATCAGCAGTAAAGCGAAACCCATACTGGTGAAGCGAAATCCCTTACTGTTTGTCAGAGAGAAGCCCGTTGGCCATAAGATGCTGAGTCACCTCGGCGTTGATAATGCCTTCGAAAACTTTGCCAAAGATTGGAAGGAGACTAATAGGGCGGTAATTGGCGGGGTCTGAGGGTTCGCCAGAATTCTTAAATATAGGTACTACGCAGGAGGACTTCCAACAGGCAGGAAAGCAGGAAGCAGATAGGCAGAGGTTATAGAGTTTAGAGAGGACAGAGGAGAGTTCTGGGGCACATTTCTTCAGTACTATGACTGGGATTCCGTCACCGCCGCTCGCTTTGTGTGGGTCAAGTTGCGCAATTATCTTGGCGACCAGCGAGGGTGTAATGTGGACGTTATTTAGTTGAGCCTTAGTTCTGGGTGGGAAGTCTGGTGTAGGTATTCCTAACGAGTCCAGTGTCGAATTGGTTGAGAATCTACGGGCAAAGCATTCAGCCTTGTCGGCTGGGGAGGTGAGAACTTCAAATTCATTGATTAGTGGGGGTATTGAAGTCTTGTTCCTGCTGAGCACGCTTTTGCAGAGACGCCAGTAATCTTTGGAACCAAACTTAGAGGATGCTATGCGTTGCCTAATTCTGGTAGCAAACGCCCTCTTGGCTTCGTTCAGTACTTTTTTACACTTGTTCCGTGCTGAGGTGAAAAGGCGCCTGTTTTGGTTTGACGAGCAGCTTCGATAGAGCCGGAAGAAATGGTTCGGGTGGGCAATAGCAGCCGAGCAAGCGGGTGAGAACCAGGAGAACGAATTTGGTTTTAGTTGAAATTTTCTGGCAGGGATATAAGCATCGATGCCAGCCTTAACCCAAGAGGAGACTTCGGAGGCACAGTTTTCGACAGGAAGATCAAAGACGTTGTTCCAGGGGACGTCGCAGAGGAAGTCCCTGAACGAGTCCCAGTCGGCTCTTTGGTAGCAGTATGATATTCTGCTGGTCTGGTTTTCTTGGGTAGAGTTAGTGTGGATTGATATGTTTACGGAGACTACGGCGTGGTCAGAGTTTCCGAGGGGGCAGAGTTGCCTGGTAGTGCAGGAGTCTGGGATGGAGGTAAAACAAAGGTCGAGTAAAGAGTCCCTTCCGTTAGGGTTTTTAGAGAAACGCGTGGGGAAGTCCACCACTTGCGTTAGAGCTTGGGCTATTGAAAAGTGCATGGTGCGGATCCCAGCAAGGTCAGTGGCTGAGTTTTCAAGCCACTTGGTGTGGTGGGCGTTAAAATCACCAAACACAAATATATGGGCAGATGGGTGAGAAGAAATGGCCCTGTCGATGTTAGTAGAGATGCAATCAAGTAACGTACAGTCAGAGGAGGAGGGGGAGCGGTAGAGGAAGAAGAGATAGCTAACCGAGCTTAGAAGTGAGAGACGAAAGCACATGAAGGAATGATCAAGGGATTCAAGAGATGTGACCCTGGCTAGGGGGAGTTGTTCGCTGACATATACACCAAGCCCATGCATATGGACATTGGAGTCCTTCCTGAAGAGAGGAAGGTAACCAGGAACGAACAGCTCTGAAGAGGGGATAGAAGGGTCAAGGTTAGTCTCACATATAGCTAAAATATCTGGTGAGTTAGTTAGAAGGAAAGACTCCACACTATTAAAGTTACTGCGAATACCTCGTATATTTGTGAAGGTAACGCAGATAGATTTGGGCGATTTACGACTAGCTGGTTTAGGCTTGCTATTTTGTTTGTTTAATTTCATGCTGGTTATAGTTGTGGATGGAGAGAGGTCTAGAGTAGGGTCAGATGGTCGTTAATTGCAGCAGGTGAAGGATGGTGAATGGCGCCGCCTGCAGCATAATGTGGCCTCGGGGTTGCCCATCGGAAATTCATGCAGGGACGCCCGTCCATGCGCGAAATGGCACTACAGGAACCCCGATATTATTCAACTGTTGATCAGAGCAGCCTCTCGAGACGCTACGCAAGAGTTCGGGCTCCTAACTACCAGTCGGAAGCAGCAACCAGGAAACTGCCAACCCGGTACCCTCAGAATGAAGAGACATTGCCACCATACTCACCAACTACAAAAAGCTTCCAGCCGAACCGACAAAGACCGAAAAAGAGAGATGAACCGGGAACCCCTTCCTAAACAAGAAACAAGGCGATCACCTCTACTCCTGTCCAAAAGAAGCGGGTGGAGTGTGAGACCGGGCGATAGAAGGTACTATCTACTCCAATTAAAAAAAAAGAATAAATGTTTGATTGAAGATAATTAAGTTTTAACTTAGTATAAGTCAAACCTAAATTTGATAATTAACAACAATTTACACAAAAATTAGGCAGAAAAGATAAGAACCGAAATAAAATAAAAAATACAAATCAAAATAAATAAATAATTCAAAAAATAAGATCACATTGGCTAAACTCACCAAGTTGCAGGCTGGCTGACAGAAAAAAGTTAAGAAAATTTCAAAAATTATCTTCATTTTGTTTCTTCTATACAGTTCTGGAGAGTTCTGGAGAGATTAAGTTACCTTAAGTAAGCAGTAACAGACAGTAGTGTGATGGAGGGGGGTGGGTAATCACCTCCAAGCCATGTGTCCAGTTAGCAAGGGAATGACAGAGAACAATAAAATAAAATAAAAATAAACATGGCCGGTCTTAGAATTCCTATATTATATTGAGCACTGTTTTATTAGCATCAGAAAAGATATTTGTTTATATATTTGCATGTACTTGCATGTATATCCATATATATATATATATTTTTTTAAAAATATAATAGACAATGAATGTCTGTTTAACCATGAGCCGTTCTAAACATCGTATTTTTCCTTTAATTTCAGGGGAAAATAAAGACAAAATTTATCCAACATTTGTATAATCTTTTATTAAGTTGGTTCTAAGCTTTCGGCTCACATGCGCACTCTTCAGAGAGGTTACAAGGACGTTAACATAAAAACATCCACCATCAGCGACGATTTTATGTTGTGATGACAAAAAACTTTGCTAAGCTACAAGAACAGTTACCAAAAATAGCAAACGCAGTTTGTAAATTTGGAATGCGGCTCTATGACGTCAAATGAAATCCAAAATACGATGATTAGAACGGCCCAAGATTAAGCATAATATGCATTCATTGTCTATTATATTTAATAATATATGTTTAGAAAATTATCTGCTGCCTCGATATATATATATATATATATATATATATATATATACATATCAGATTCTTTGCATTATAAAAGATAATGAGCCTCAAAAGAATGCGATTAAAAATATTTGCAATAATATTATGTATTATAGGCTAAAACTCAAACGATATATTGAACACAAGAATTTAAGTATATGCCGAAAATCTATTGCATCTGTTTGCAAATACGAAATTTATTGTGAAAACATTAACTTAAAAAGAAGCTGACATATTAAAATAGTGAACTATATATATATATATATATATATATGTACGTGTGTGTGTTTGTACAGAATGCGGCAAAAGTAGCACTCTTTTTTGAGAGCTGACGTGGGTAGTATGACATAAACAGCTGAGTATCTGACACGATCACAACTCCTAAAAACACCAGACTTTTTCTTGTGTGCTTTAATCAATTTACAGGGTACGGCAGAAATCACCGATACGCTTAGAATTTATGAACTCTTTTCGAATCAATGTACATGGTTCGTCAAAAATCAATGACAAACAATTTCAGGTGGTCTTTTATGCATTTCTACAAGTTGCTTGACTCAAACTCAATCAAAAGTCGAATCAGCGTGCGGCAAAAATTAATGGAAAATGTTCTTTTATCGATCGTTTATTTCTTCGTTGTATTCCAACAAAAATCGAATCATTTATGTAGCTTCTATACCATAACAATTTCACGTTTTCTACAAGATGCTAACCCCTGCGAAGCTGCAGGGAAAATGCATTCACTTCTGCGTCACGACGTCATCCCATCACTTATAAGCTCCTGCAACGCCCGCCCCCGTTCTTCCAATGATACATACATTATTCCTGTTTATTGGCAAAATCAAATATGAATTTGGTTTTACAAATACAACAAACCAATACGTAATTTGCATTTTTTTAACTTACACTTCTCAGAAACCTCATACTGAAGCTTTTTGAATAAGCACTTGACCTTACCTTTTCAACATATCCTCTAAAAAAACCAGAGCAACGCCAAGTTATACAGTTAGTATATATATATGTCCAGTCTGTAAACAGCGAGGATAATCCAACAAGATCAACTTAATATAAAATATTAAGTGTTATGTCTATATAGATATTCCGGCAAAATTTTTTGTACCAAATGGAAGGAATATTGTCTGGTCGGATGAAATAAGCTAATTTAGTTCATTGAAATGAATTATAATTTATAACCGATTTAAATGATGTGTTGAGTTTTCCTATATATATATATATTGTTTAATACTTAGTTTTGGGTCATAATAGGGTTAGACTAGTACACATTTGCATTAAAAAGTGTTCGATACAATTATATTGTAGAACTTTTGAATATTTTCCATTTTCAAACGAGTCTTTTGCGACCCAGGTTTCTACTATGAGTGGTGTCTTCAGGCGATTTTTAATAATTAAAAATCGTCTGAAGACACCACATATGGTAGAAACCTGGGTAGCTAAATAACTCGTTTAAAATATATATATTTAAAAAATATACTGGTTTAATATATATATATATTTATATATATACATTCTAAAGCAGTTTAGACACATATACATATATAATAGAGACAATACAAACCTATAATCCCTGTGTATTCTATTATTCCCACATGCGTACATTGAGTTACTCAGCGCTTTTAAGACATATGCATAAATTTAGACGAAGACGCATTAACTATTAAAAAGGAACTTTATTCTGCCAGGAATAAATCTTCTTGGCTCATCTACTTAAGATATTCGCCGTTAGTATTGATGACTGATTCAATATTAGATCCTAAACACTGAAATACCAAAATGGGCTGATCTCTATCTTATACATTGTCTTAGTCATGACAAACTTCAGAGAATTTATAATTTTATGGGGCCACTGACTGACTTCCCTCTCGACTACATCCCATACTTAGTAATATGATTCAGCTCTGGAGTGATAAAATGTTTAGGCTTACGTGGACATTGTAACTTCTACTTTCTTTGGTTGTCTTGGCCTTATAAGACATCTCAGGTTTTTGCCATGGTCCCAATCCACGTCCTCACAACGCTCTCTAACACGTCAAAACTATCAGCAGCATTGATCTTTATGTCCTGAAGAAAGAAGTGAGGATGCACGTCAACTCTCTTGCTACTCACGGCTTCTAAAACCATCGCATTTCTGTTCATGAACTTTCGAATGTGGTTAGATTCTGTGCATAACAATATTTGATTGTTTCGTTTGACGTTTTGATCTCGATCAAAGATCTCTCGTCAGAGAAAAACCAAAGCATTTCAGTCTCTTCCTGTTTTTAGATGTTCAACAAGAGCTTTGTGTGACTGAGACTGTTATCTTTTAACTTTTCTTCATCTCATATAACTTCTATCGAAGGTCCTCACGATAAATGGAAATAATTGACTTTCTAGGATTCTTATAAATAATATTCTCTGCAGCTATATTACGAATGTAAGTTCTCTGATCGTATTAGGGCCCTTATCAGGCATTATCAGTTTGGCTACTTCTTTACAATCACTCTCAATAAAGTATTACTTTTTTCATTCATATATATATATATATATATATGTATATATATATATATATATATATATATATATATATATTTTTGTTTTTCTTTAATCCGAAGTGGAAGAGCAGGAAGATAAATTCCAAGAACCTGATCCTTAAAAAGTTTTAACATTAAAAAGTAATGCAGGCAGAGTGCTCAATATATTAAGAATACAGAGCCAATATAAATTAGAGAAAATTTTCAAAATTCAGAGGTGTCGGATGTACATTTCGACATAGGATCTCTAATAGAGATTTTTTTTTTAATCATATCACCCAAGGCAAGGCGAAAACGCCACTGATGCACAGGGGGCTACGTGAGAGTGAAAAGATTGGAAAAGAGAAAAACCGGAAACCACATCCTAACCAAGAAAGAAGGGATGAGCCTCTTCACCTGTTCACTAGACGTGGGTGGAGTGTGAACCGGGAGATAGTTTAGTCTATCTACTCCAATTGAAAAAAATAAAATAAAAAAAAGAGTGAAAACATTGGAAAAGAGAATAACCGGAAACCACATTCTAACCAGGAAACAAGGGATGAGCCTCTTCACCTGTTCAATAGGCGTGGGTGGAGTGTGAAATGGGCGATAGTTTAGTCTATCTACTCCAATTGAAAAATAAATAAATAAATAAAAGCGTGAAAAGATTGGAAAAGAGAAAAACCGGAAACCACATCCTAACCAGAAAACAAGGGATGAGCCTCTTCACTTGTTCAATAGACGTGGGTGGAATGTGAAATGGGCGATAGTTTAATCTATCTACTCCAATTGAAAAAAATAAAATAAATAAAAGCGTGAAAAGATTGGAAAAGAGAAAAACCGGAAACCACATCCTAACCAGAAAACAAGGGATGTGCCTCTTCACTTTTTCAATAGACGTGGATGGAGTGTGAACCGGGCGATAGTTTAGTTTCTCTACTCAATTGAAAAAAATTAAATAAAAAAAGCGTGTGAAGATGAAGCGAGGAAAATGGAGGAAACGAAAATACATCTAATAAAACAGGGATGCCTTTTCTTCTTGTTAATGACAGCAGGTGAGCGTGGACGGTGTTATTCATTCTATCACCAATTAAAAGTAAATAACAGTAAAGGATGACGAAGAAGGCGAACATAGCTGAAAATAAGGGGAGCATTTCTTCCTTGTTTTCATTGAACATTGGGTGGGGTGTGATTGAAAGCGATAGTTAATCTGTCTGTAATTCAGCGCCATCAAGTAGGGTGGAGAAGAAAAACCGGAAACCACACATCCTAACCAGGAAATAAGGATAGACCTCTACACCTGTTCAACAGATGTAAGATTATAGATCGAACCAGGCGATAGATTAGTCTATCTACTTCAATTGAAAAAATTAAATAAATAAATAAAAGCGTGAAAAGATTGGAAAAGAGAAAAACAAATCTCGTTAGGATGTGGTTTCCGGTTTTTCTCTTTTCCAATCTTTTCACGCTTTTATTTATTTTATTCTATTCTATTTTATTTTATTTATTCTATTGAACAGGTGAAGAGGCTCATCCCCTGTTTCCTGGTTATGATGTGGTTTCCGGTTTTTCTCTTTTCCAAACTTTTCACTCTTTTTCTTTTTTCTTTTTTTAAATTAAATTGGAGTAGATAGAATAAACTATCGCCCGGTTCACACTCCATCCACGTCTATTGAACAAGTGAAGAGACTCATCCCTTGTTTTTTGGTTAGGATGTGGTTTCCGGTTTTTCTCTTTTCCAATCTTTTCACTCTTTTTTTATTTTTTATTTTTTTAAATTGGAGTAGATAGAATAAACTATCGCCCGGTTCACACTCCACCCACGTCTATTGAACAAGTGAAGAGGCTCATCCCTTGTTTTCTGGTTAGGATGTGGTTTCCGGTTTTTTTCTTTTCGAATCTTTTCACTCTCACGTAGCCCCCTGCGCATCAGTGGCGTTTTCGCCTTGCCTTGGGTGATATGATTAAAAAAAACAAATCAGCCAGTTAATTAAGGGCCATACGTGATAGTCGGCAGAAAAATGACTGACTAGGCAGAAGACTTTTTCCCAGTTGGTTGCCATTATTTCCTACGGTAAATTGGTTGCCAACCAAGGCTATAGAACCCAATCTGTCCTATTATTTAGCCCACACCTGAAAAGAAAAGACAGAGTAATATCTTTTCCCAAGGATATTTGCGCGTAAGTGAATGCAACGAATTTAACTGGAATTAGAATGAAGAAATGGAAAACATCGAATAATATAAATATTAATTTCAGATTCATCGACAAGCACTTCAAGAAATGAAGCAATCTGCTTCAAATATATAAATTGAACACAATAAATTGTAACATTTTTAGCGACATATCAACTCCTTATGGGTCATTTAATGCCAAAATTTAATTAAATGCACTGAAAATTATTATCTCTTGGTGAAACATATAAGAAGCATTTCCTTGTATATTAGTTCAGAATCAATCTGTTATAATTAAACTTAGAGAAATAAAAATTAAGCTGAACTGATATTAGTTAATTAAGTTAATTTCTATAAAAGACAATTAAAGCGAGCACATTTCTACACCAACAGTGTTTCAGAAAACTTTATTGATATAATGATACACTTTAGAAAATCTAACGATAATGTAAAAACACTCTTATAGCTATAACGAACTTTTTTCTCCGAGTACACCAACTACATGAATTTCAAAGTTCTACTAGGTATAATTGGCATGTGGGTGAAACCCTTTTAATTTTGAAATAGTTAAATGAAACCGTCAATTCAAAACAATTTTTCGCATTTCTCGCCTGTGGAACTCACTTCCGTTTACTTGATTCCCTGATAGCTAGAATCTTCAAAAAGTTAAATGCAGCGTCAGTTGTCATCTTCCTTCTTCTTGAATCCCGTTCATATTTTGTCTTTTCCTCAGTCCACCCCATCCTATACTCAGTCTTTTCTCTCAATTTCACTCCGTGTAGCCCCTCCCTATGTACTAGTGGTATTTCCGCATTGTTTGAAGTGAAGTGAATCAAATAAAAGAATATAAAATATCTATACAATGAAGATAGTTAATATCTAAAACAATAAACTTAAACATATCTTGGTATATAAAGATACTTTAAATAATGTCTAATACATATAACGATGAATTTAAAAAATCTTACTTCTTTAACGAATATAGTTAAACATGTCTAATTTCTACAACGAATATAATTAAAACGTGTTTGCTTTAACATATATAACTGAAACATTTGATTTCTTTAACGAGCATAGCTAAAATCATTTGATTTCTACAACGATTATAGTTGTGAAAATATACTTTCTATAACGATAAAGATAAAACAAATCTAATTTTTATAATAAATAATTTCTGTAATAAATAATTGCTATAATAAAAAAATTGTATAAAAATAATTTCTGTAATAAAAATTGTCTATAATAAACAAGTTCTATAATAAATAATTTCTGTCATGAATAATTTTTATAATAAATATTTTTTATAATAAATAATTTTTATAATAAATAATTTTTTAAACTAAATCATTTCTGTAATAAATAATATCTGTAATAAAATAATTTCTATAATAAATAATTTTGAAATAAATAATTTCTGTAATAAATAATTTCTGTAATAAATACTTTCTAAAATAAATGTCGAATACGATAAAGCTAAAGCAAAAAACAAGAAATTTCAGTTGCTTATTGTGAAATACCTTTCGCTAATATTGATTGTTCTCGTGAAATAAAATAATTTCTGTAATAAATAATCCCTATAATAAATAATTTTGAAATAAGTAATTTCTGTAATGAATAATTTCTCTAATAAATACTTTCTAAAATAAATGTTGAATACGATAAAGCTAAAGCAAAAACAGGAAATTTCAGTTGCTTATTGTGAAATACCTTTCGCTAATATTGACTTGTTCTCGTGAAATAAAATAATTTCTGTAATAAATAATCCCTGTAATAAATAATTTTGAAATAAGTAATTTCTGTAATAAATAATTTCTGTAATAAATACTTACTAAAATAAATGTCGAATACGATAAAGCTAAAGCAAAAAACAAGAAATTTCAGTTGCTTATTGAGAAATACTTTTAGCTAATACTGACTTGTTCTTGTGAAATAAAATACTTTATCTGGTGAAAAGGTTCAAATGTGAAGCATGACGAAATAGAAGCTTTCTCAATTCACTCAATATATTTATCATTCGTTCGGATTCTCATTCAGCTTTGCTTATAATTACATCCCAGAGGATTCATTGAAGGCAATGTGTTTACGCAGTTATTATTATTTAATCTTCACTAGTACGTCACGTCAATTAAAATTCGTATTCAATTATCTTTTAAACTGCACTCCTAAACTTTCGTTGATTACTGCAATCTCTTTTTTTTCAAAAACATTCTCCTTTTTGCAGTCATTCGTCAAAATTTTAGAACAAGTTATGTTTGAATGTCAATCAATTATTTTCGTGAAACCATCGGTCATTAGTAAGAGTAACAGCCCACGATTCGAGCAACAAACTGGAAAATTCAGAATCAGCAATTAAACTGGTAATTGCTTTTATAGATGACTGAAAATGTGACACTGAAATCCGAAGGAGGATTCGGATTGAAAGAGTTAGTCAGCTAAGTGCCATACGTGATACACGCTTGGGCGATCATGTCTCGAAAGAGACATGACTAACTGGGCAGAAGATTATCCCGCAGTAGGTTGCCATTGCTTTCTGCGGTAGACTGGTTGCTGAGCAAGGTTATAGAACCCAATCTATCCTATTATTTAACCCATAACTGAAGGAAAGAGACAGATTAATACCTTTCCCAAGGGTATTTGCGCGTAAGTGAATGCAAGGAATTCAAGGAATTCAATTGAAATAGATGCTTTCTAAAAGCTGAACAAATTATATTAAAAACGAGCAAAGTTTTGTTAGAACAAAGAGTGCTGAAATATTTCTTCTTCTTCTTCTTCTTCTTTTTTTTTTTCTTGTACGTGCCCTGTCCTTTCAAGAGGTAGGCGATTATGGCTTTCCACATCTCCCTTTCCCTGGTGTCTCTTAGCATGCTTTCTCCTGTTACACTACGCAACCCCCGTTCTGTCATCGACCTGCTCAAGCCCTTCAAATATGTTATAAACTGCTTTCCTCTTTTTCCCTCTATCTGGTCTGTCAGTATCAGGTTCTCCAAGCCCTCCTTCCTTGTTGCATGTCCCAGGAACATGTTATCACTTCTTGATGCTCAATAATAATTTCCTTTCCACTGTCATGCTTTCTAACAACTCATCATTGCTCACATGCTCGGTCCATGATATACGCAGCATCCTTCTGTAGAACCACACTTCAGCTGTGTCAAATCTTTTCCTTAATCTTCGATAATATTGTCCAACATTCACTGCCATATTGAAGAACTGACATCATAGCAATCTAGTAATCTCTTCTTTGTAATGAAAGTTTTCTGTGTCTTAATACTTTCTCCAGTTCCTGGAACGCGTCCTTCGTCATGCCAATTTTCTCTTCGGATCTCTGTGTCGCACTTCCCTCTCCTGTTAGAACGCTTCCCATGTATTGAAATTTTTGTACTTGCTTGATTCTAGTATCGCCCACCTTTATTTGGCATTTTGGGTTGCTGTTTTTGTTGATGACCGTGCATTCACTTTTCTTGCAGTTTATTTGTAGTCCTTTTTTGTCACTCTTCAGCTACCGTCTGTAGGAGGTTTTGTAGTTTTCTTTCCGTGTCAGCAACAGACACTGTATCATCTGCGTATCTTATGTTGTTCAAATTGCGACCTCCGATTACAAATCCTCGCATAGCATCAAGGGTCCTTAAAATATTCTCGCTGTACAAGTTGAACAGATCCATTGAAAAAATACACCCTTGTCTTACGCCCCTTTCTATATTTGTAAATCTGCTGAATTCTTTACGTGTCCGTATGCAGGCTTTTTTGTTGCCAGTAGAGATTCTTAATTATCTAATGGCTTTCCCAAAAATGTCGAAGCTGCTGAGCATCTCCATCAATTCTTTGTGGCGTATTTTGTTGAATGCCTTAGCATAATCGATAAAACGTAAGTACAATATCTTCTTCATTTGCATTGCTCTTTCCGAGAGCATCCTATGTAATATAAATGTAGGAATTTTTTCTAAAAGAAAAAGAAGAGACAAAGCAACAGCGTTGTGATTCTATCAACTGAAATTTCAAGATAAAAGGAAATAGATAAGATGTATGTACACAGAATCAGAAAGAGATATTTGAAAATTCTGAGAAGCATAATGAGGAAAAAGGCTCGGAGAATATAATACACAGAGTGTATACTGAAGCCAAAAGGAGCAGTAGAAAACATCGAGTAACCTACCTAAAGTTTGAGTAACCTAATTATAGAACAGGTAATATTGCCAAAACTTTGAGTAGATTATGTAGATAAAGGGTGGGTGTCCTGACTATAGTTCGAGTATCCCACCTAAAGAGTGAGTAACCTACCAAAATGCGAGTAACCAACCTAAACTTTGCCCAGTCTATGTTAAGAGCAATAACTCCTACCTAAAGTTTTCTTAACCTGTCTAAAGAGCGTGTAACCTACGTAAAGAGCGAATAATCTACCTTAAGAGCGAACAACCTCTATAAAGAGCGAGTAAACTACTAAAAGATTGAGCAACCTACCTAAAAAGCAAGGGACCTACTTAAAGACCTACTTAAAGAGCAAATAACCTGCCTAATGTGCAAAAAACTTAATTATAATTCCGGTAACCTACTTAAAGTGAGTAACCTACCTAAAGAGCGAGTGATCTTAAAGTGCCAGTAATCTACGTAGACAGAAAAACCTACATAAAAAGCGAGTACCCGACCTAAAGCGCGAGTAACCTACCTGAAAAGCGAGGGATTTGTATATATAGAGAGAAAACTACCTAGAGTTTGAGCAACCTACCTAAAGAGCGAGGAATCTATATTAAGAGCAAGTAGCCTGCTTAAATTGCGAGCAACCTACCTAATGTGCGTGTAACCTACTTAAAAAGCAACTAACCTACTTATAGAGCGAGTAACCTACTTACAGATCGAATGACCTATTTAAAGTGCCAATAACCTTTTTAAAGAGCGAGTAACCTACGTAATGATTTCGCAAAAAACGAGACTGAGAGACATATTACGGCAAATGTTATTTTGGGCCCCAAAGCATATAAAGGTGACTAGAGTCATAATCTCTAAAACTTTTGGAGTTAAATAAGCCCATAAGTGAATTTAAATAATTTTAACGCTTAATTTTAATACTTGGGAAGTGTTCTAATAGGAGATGGAAAGTACAACACAGAGATCCGAAGGCGAATTGTTATGGCGAAGGACGCATTCCAGAAGCCGAGTAGAGTATTAAGAGACATGAAAATTTCGCTAGAAACCAAGAAGAGAGTACTGGATTGCTATGTGATGTAAGTTCTTCAATATGGCAATGAATGCTGGATAATATCACCAAAGATGAAGAAAAAACTTGAAGCAACTGAAATGTGGGTCTACAGAAGGATACTGCAGATATCATGAAGCAATGATGAAGATTTGGAAAGGATGGAAACGAAAGGGAATTAATACAGGAAGAGACAGCTGAAGTTCCTGGGACATGCAATGAGAAAAGTTTAATCAATCAGTTTAATGAGCCACATTACAAAACTGATCGTCCGAGTGGTGATGAATAGAACGAAAAGCAGAATCAAGCCAGAGATAGGACAAGAGCAGTGCGGGCTTGTCAAAGACACCGGAACAAGGAACGCCATATTTATGATTCGGATGCTATCCGAAAGGGCAATGCAAATGAGAAAGGACGTGTACCTATGTTTTATCGATTATGTGAAGGCGTCCGACAAAATACGCTACATAGAAATGCCCAGCAACCTCGACATATTTGGGAACGACATAAGAGTAATCAAGAATCTCTACTGGCAGCAAACCGCCTGCATAGGGACAGGTATCTAAAACAGTAGATATACAAAGATAGAAAGGGACGTAAGACTAGGATATGTCTTTTCCCCGGATCTTCTATTCAACTTGTACAGCGAGACATTTCTGAGGAACTTAGTTATTCCAGGATTCATCAGAGGCCGCAATTTGAACAACATAAGGTACGCAGATGATACAGTGCTGATAGCAGACACGGAAAGGAAACTACAAAAACTCCAACAGAAGGTAGCTGAAGAGAATGACAAAAAAGGACTACAAATAAACTGCAAGAAAACCGAATGCATGGTCATCAGCAAAAAGAGCAGCCCAAAATGTCAAATACAGGTAGGAGATATTAAAATCTAGCAGATACAAACATTTCACTACCTGGGAAGTGTTCTAACAGAAAACGGAAGCTGCAAGACAGAGATGCGAAGACGAATCGTCATGGAAAAGACGCATTCGAAAAGCTGAGTAATGTATTAATAGACAAGGAGGTTTCGCTAGAAACAAACAAGAGAGTTATGGATTGCTATGTGATGTCCGTTCTTCAATATGGCAGTGAATCCTGGACAATCTCATCGAAGATGAAGGAAAAACTTGAAGCAACTGAAATGTGGTTCTACAGAAGGATGCTGCGAATATCATGGATCGAGCATGTGAGCAATGATGAGGTTTTGGAAAAGATGGAAATGGAAAGGAAATTAATACTGAGCATCAGGAAGGGACAGCTAAAGTTCCTGGGACATGCAATGAGGAAGGAGGGCTTGAAGAATCTGATACTAACAGGTTAGTTAGAGGGAACAAGAGACAGGGAAAAACAGCGTATAACTTACTTGAAGGACCTGAGTAGGTGGATGGCAGAACGGGGGTTGCGTGGTGTAACAGGAGAAAGCGTGATAAAAGCCACCAGGAATAGGGAAACGTGGAAGACCATGTTCGCTTACGTCCTGAAAGGACAAGACACATAGAAGAAGAAGAAGAAGAAGAAGAAGAAGATATTGCACGAAGATTCTAATAATTAAATTCACTTAGGAAATAATCCTAAATATCTTTAAAAGAAAGTTTAGGGCACATGAATATTGATAACGGAATAGTCCATGTTTGACCAGTTTTGTAAATGTTTTACTGAAACATGCGTTTCTCGATACGAAATTGGTGATTTTTCTATCTTGCCGTATGACCTCTACCAAATTTAAAGATTACGAAAGCATACATTTATGGCAATTTGCGTTAACGCTGCTTAGTTCTTTCTTTAGTGCGGACGTCATGTTAACAAAATTATTACATATATTGATTTTGCTGAACTTATCTCGAGCATAATATCTTTCTGTACAGAGATTAAAATAACATTCTTTTCATCATTTTCTTGAATATCTTTAGGACCTGTTGGAAGATTCACTCTTAATTTTGATTTCACCAAATTGCTACAACATGCATACATACATACATTTATATATATATTGTAATTTTGTTATTACAATGATTTATAAAAATATTATATCATTACACAAAATGTTTCATGTTTCACCTGAAGAAGAACAGTTTTGTTCTGAAACGTGAATTATTTTGCTGAGTTATATAACGCATTTATAAACCAGTTTAATAACAAAATTACCATATTAAGCTCAAATTTGTAGTGAGAAATCTTTACAAAAGTGAATGCATGAACAATGGGTTTTAATTTATATGTTCTTTCACTTCCTTTTAATATATATATAAATATATATATATATATATATATATATATATATATATTTAACAGATATTAGTCAGAATTAAATTAAACCAGTGTACATTTGTATTTAAATGTGCTCAATGCATATATAATGCAAAGCTTTTAACATTTTTGTCATTCGGAAGTCAGTCGATTATTCAAACTTGGCTAATAAATAGTGGATATACCGAAATTTGAAAGCAAGATTAAATATATAGATTGAAATCTAACAAATCTAAACTTATTTATAAATGGAACTTTGTCACTGTGTGTGTATGTGTGTGTGTGTGTGTGTGTGTGTGCGTCTGTGTGTGTGTCCGTTACCTATAGACTCCGAAACGGCTGAACCGATTTTCTTGAAAATTTACTCAGTTGTACTATAAACGTCTGAGAGTGTTCTTAGATAGGTTTTGTGTCGTGGTACCCGCGATAAATATCGTAAATCGATAATCGGAAAAATCGGTTTTACACTCATAGACAAACACATAAGAAACGATATTCAGAATTTTCAAGGTTGCAGTTCTTACAATAGTGCTGATAATTGATAATATATATATATATATATATATATATATATATATAAGGCAAGATGTTTGTGTGTGTGTCTGTTTATCTGTCTGTATGTGCTTTATATAAATCCACAATTTCTATCCGATTCTCACCAAACTTTACACAAACATTCTTTAGGTTTGAATTTGAACTCCAGGACCATGGATTAGTTTTAAATCTTTATTTGCACCCGAGCAACGCCGGGCTATACTGCTAGTTGAATATATGACTCGAAATCTGACATGACGATAGAATGAAGTAAAAGAACAAAATAGGAAACGTATCTCAATCTAAGATGTTTCACTTTTATCAAAGCTTCTTCAGATAGCGAGAGAAAAATGCAAACATAATAAAGTGACAGTATACTGGCATGTT
Organism: Ascarosepion bandense; assembly: GCA_037127315.1. NCBI lineage: Eukaryota > Metazoa > Mollusca > Cephalopoda > Sepiida > Sepiidae > Ascarosepion > Ascarosepion bandense. The sequence continues at coordinate 557,839 of JBBBDQ010000215.1, forward strand.
GTGACTTGGGATTAATTCACATTGGTCAGATATGTGTCACGTGTATCAAAGCAATGGATAATTACTTTTTCATTTTTAAATGTATGTTCGTGGAATATTTTGGAATATTTCTTTAATACACGGGATACATGTATTAATGCGTACACAGATATAGACACATATTTTAGCAATCCAACATACACTTAACCAGACAATAAACACATTATCTTTGAAAATATTCCACGCTCATATATTTTTTAAAATATATATTGCTATATATATATATATATATATATATATATATATATATATATATACAGTTATATTTACTAATAGAATTGTTACATGAGCAATTCAATTTTATTGTGTACAAAAATATAAAAGCACTTGAATTTTATCAACGCAGGTGCTCAAACTGTTGTCTATCACATTTTATACAGCTTTGAAAGCTATACTTAGACAAATATTTTTGCACTAGTCTCTCTGGGTAATAATTCTTTGAAATGTATCATATCTGTAATCTCTTTGTAGTGATTACATTTTCTCTGAATTTCTGAAAAAGCTTTAATAAAAGTGAACCATGTTGGATAGAGATACGTTCTCTATTTTTTCATTTACTTCATTCTATCATTCATATATATATATATATATATATATATATATATATATATATATATATATATATATATATATGGTGTATGTGTAGGTTTTGAAGACTATCAAAATGTGTTTAGTTAAATAAAGGAAGGTAAAGAAGGTACTGGGTATTACTTATTTATTATACATTAATATTTCGAGATCAAAGTCTCATCTTCAAAATGAGAGGAGAGCTTGATTTATATATATATATATATATATATATATATAATGAAAAACTCAACACAATTAATTTTTTACAATTACCTTGTTCAGAGTGTTGAAAATAAATAACAATTATGAATTTACAACCGTTTAATTATGTGCTCAGTTTTTTCCTGAATATGTTTGCTCTGGATAATATCCGTTGAGCTCTCTATTTCTATCTTATTGATAATTTATATTAATTAGATTAAATATTTTGGAATATCCTCTCCGTCTTCACAGGTTGGAATTCTCTCTTACACACACACACACACGCACACACGCGCGCGCATATACATATTTAGCCATTCTGCTGCTTTCAACCAAGATCTAGTGACTGCATGCAGTCTCCCAATAACATAGCAGTTTCCTTTTCAGCTTCCACCCTGGTTGAAATCATGCTTTTGTGTATTGTGCAGGTCATTTAGATGTAGTCAATATCAGAATTTTTAAAAAATTTATACACACACACACACACACACACATATATATATATATATATTGTCATCCGCAGAAAGATCTGTTTTGCCGTATCACAGGTCATCAGTACGGTTAGACACCGATTGCTTTTTTACCCAGGATTGAAACCCGACCGAAATGGCGTCAGTCGGCGACTCTACCTCTGGGCTATGGGCGTTCGGTGGAAGTAGGCAGACTTTTAGCGCATATCATTATACGCGCCCAATATATATTTAGTCATCTTTCCACAGACAGTCTTATTTTGCTGTACCAAAGCTCATCAGTACGATTCGACATCGAATTGCTTCCAGCCTAGATTGAAGCCCGACCTAATTGACAAAACTCAGTGATTCTACCTCTAAGCTATCGGAAGGAAGATTTTTGTGCCTCATATACACAAAGGTAAACAAACGCCAGGAGCCAAAAGTATTCAATCCATTACTGGAGAACTATATATATGTATTCCGAACATGGTATGCACATCGTTGCCGAGTCCATAATTGATATTATTAAGTGTTCTTACTGAGTTCGGAATATAACGCACATAGAATTCTACATACATAAACTCTACACATATTCATATATTCAGTTGTATGTAAAATAAAAATTACCATTGATAATGGCTAAAAGTATAGCTAAAATGTATAGCTTGAAAATAAAAATTGGACAATTCTTATATAATTGGATTTGTGAAAAAAGAAGACATGAAAAAATCATGTAAAAAAATTAATGATAATACCTTGTCTGCCATTTCTAATGAAACCTGCATAAAAATGAGATGCTACCCAAACACAATATATATATATATATATATATATATATATATATATATGTGTGTGTGTGTGTGTGTGTGTGTGTGTGTGTGCGATTTAGTTTTTTATTTAAGTTCCATGTGTTTTTTCTGCGGATGGGCATATATTACGTAAAGTTTGTTCAAATATTAAGTTTGTCTTTTCGCTTTCGGCTATTTTTTGGGCCATTATGAAGGAAGATTTAATTTAATTTATTGTTTTTCTTTTTTGTTCATAATGTATAAAAGAATAGCCGAAACGTTTGGACATATATAAATATAAACCAAAACAAATATTTAACTATTCTAAGAAGCAAATAAAGTCTTATAGGCTCAGATAAAAATGTTCCGTGTTTGTCTGTATAATAACCAAGAAAATTTTTAAAGACACACATATACACAATCGGTATTTATCAATTTCCTAAACTAAGTAAATGTCCTGAAACACAAACAACTCACCTCTATTAACCCTGTGAATAATTATAGACCAAAACGTAATGCAAATAAAACCTATTTAAATTAATTAACCCAGCAAAAGTTAACAATTTATAAACTGTCTCCATCTTTTACTTGTAAACCGACAAATATTGCGATTGCGTAATTCGTGAAGTCGCAGTCAAGAAAATACACGAATTCAGGTACACGATTATCAATACAAGAGATTGCATCGTGAATTATATGCACGATAAGTTCGAAGCAAAATATCGAAAAAGCTTCACCAGACACGTTTTGCCACACTACCATCTTGATTATAGGTATAAAAAAAAGTATAAATATTGCTCACGAAATGTCATAAATTGTGAAGTATTTGGGATTAACAGAAAAAAGAAAATGATGACGGAAAAAGAAAGGAAGGACGACAAAAACGTAGAAATGTTATAATATAAAGAATGAAAAATACTAACGATGTACATCGTACAATTGTATATAAAAAGAATAGACATCCAATAATAATAATCATATTCGAGATGGCATTAGGTGACGGTAATCGAACAAGTATGGATTCCGAAGTGAAAAGAAAATAGCTCCCAGAACTGGGAGATAACAGAAGAACTAAAAATATTCAGAGTTATGCTCCTTAAAATCTGCAATTCCTTGATATTACAATGTCTTCTAGAATCATAGTCATCAGAATTTGAGCAAACAAAATGCGTGCATATATATATTTTACCGTAACCAAGATTTCAGTCAGTCAAACCTTAACACATTTTACTGAACAAATAATAATAATAATAATAATAATAATAATAATAATAATAATAATAAGCAAATAGACCAGACATTATTGTTAAAAACCAGAAAAAAAACTTGTCTATTAATTGATATGGCTTGTCTAGCAGATTGTAACATAGCAACTAAGGAATGAAAAAAACTGTCAAAATATAAAGATCTGGAAATTGAAATAGAAAAAAATGTAAAATTTGGAAACAAGAGTCGTGCCAGTGATAGCAGGTGCACTTTGGAATGATAAAAAAATGGAACAAAACAACACATTGAAAGAATCCCTGGAAACCCCAGCTTAAGAGATATACAAAAAATTGTCTTAAGTACAGCCCACACACTAAGGAGAACTTTGTCTATGTAATGCTAGGAATGATAGGGGAGATAGAAAAAAACATGAAATGGAGCCATAACGACACACCACGACCTGCCTTAGGTCTTCCCGCAGACTTGGTTGGTAGAGCGACCATAGCAGAAATCAAAATATGATGAAAAATGACATAATAATAATAATCTACTGATAGCCTCCCCAAAGTCGAGCCCTGAATACTGATTCTCTTCGGAATAGCATTAGGGCATGGGGAATACTGGTGTTGAGAAAATACAAGAGCTACTAAAAGAAAATGGCCTGTCACATTTTTATTGGTGCCTATGAAGAAAATATGGGCCTAAATTTGACGAAAAATGGTACCGTCACAAACTAGAGAAGGTAAGGAGGAAACGACCAAGACAAGATTTTGTGAGATTTTGCATTCGAATCACACGTTGTTCTTGATGCCATCAATCTATACATCGATGTTTTTTTTTATTGTTTCACCTCAAGAAGGGCTGGAATGCCACTAGTACGGAGGTGTTTACAGGACGTGAATGTGAGAGAAAAGACAGTATAAGAAGAATTGAAGAAAAGACAAAAGATGAACGCTGATTCGAAGTTACTTGGGCAGAGAAAGACCACGCGTATCTAGACACAAGAACGAAAGGTGGGGCCCCCGAGAAGATGACACTAGAGAAGTGCTATTGCCAGTACCCCCAGCTGGTGTGCGTGAGAACCAATGTCCTTAAAGACGAAGAAGGGCCTAGTCGCTTTCAATACTGACCCAAGACTTGGAAGTAAAAGCCCTATTGGATACGGGAACAACTATCCCGATACTGGCGCCGAAGGAGTATGAGAACCTACTGGATATAGGGTTCATGAAAAGGTCGAATAATGAGGTCTACTAAGTGAGCGGAGATTTAAAAGAAGTAAAGGGAATGGTAATTGAAATAGGAGGGGCAAGCAGACACCATAAGTTTTATAAGTCCTCGAGATTGAATTCGGGGTAATACTTGTATAAGATTGTCTTTATCGGCTTGACGCCGGATTAGAGTGTAATCCCTGTCTTGTTAGTACATGGTAGAATGGTACCATTGGGTGGCCACCCCGAGAAGACCCAGGCCATCATATTGGAAGAGCATGTACAGCTACTCCCCAGGACCGCAGTGTCAGGGAAGGGTAGGTTAACGTGAATTAAGAAAAAGATAAGTGGGCAAGTCCGCCAGTTGAGCCCTGTAGATGAGAATACTTGCGAAGGGAATGAAGTAGTCTTATGTAAAGATGTGGTAAAGGCTGCAGAAGTAGTGCCCATATTGCTCGCGAATAAGGCTAATAAGATTATAAAGATGAAAAAAGGCGAAAAGCTACTCTTGAAAAACTATCACATGTAAAAATGCATAGAGGGGAAGAATGCCCAAAACAATCTGGCCAGGTGAAGACCGAGGCAATAGTGGCTCCAGAAAAGTAGAATGCTAATACGGATGGGGTGGCCGAATCAAATAAGCTGGGCTAGATCAATAGAGTCCAGATGGAAATTGACACGGGTGACCAACCCCTATTAAGCTGAGGCCCCATAGGACTCCCATATACAAAAGACAATTGGTAAAGGAGGCAGTTGCAGATATGCTGGAGACAGGGATGATCGAAAGATCTGAGTCCTCTTTGAGTTTTCCCATAGTCATGACGGAGAAGAAAGAGAACTGGTTTTTCGTGGATTTCAGAAAACTGAATGCGATTTCCAAACCGTTAGCGGTGCCCCTGCCCTTTATTGATGATATACTAGTTTTGTTAGGGAAGGATAGATTTGAGATCGGGGTAGTGACAGGCGGCCTTGCAAGAGACGGACAGAGAAAAGGCCGATTTTGCGTGCTACTTAAACCTATTCTAATTTAGTGTTCTGTCGGGCATCTTTCAGCAGCTCATGAGTGTAGTGTTAAGAAGGCTAGAAAGTTTTGCTGTGACCTGTTTGGATGATATATTAGTGTTTCCCGAGACACTGGAGCAGCATTTTGCTTACCTACAGTGGGTGCTGCTCTGGTTGCTAGAGCATGGACTAAAATTAAAATTGCCAAAGTGCCACTTCCTGAAAGAAATAAACGAAATATTTCGGTTTCATAGTGAGTAAAGAAGGGCTTAAGCCAGATTTGGACAAATCGAGTTCATAAGGGCAATGCCGAAACCAAAGACAGTGAGGCAGGTGAGAGGCATTATAGGGGCAACTGGACATTATAGAAGATTTATTCCTCGCTTCTGTAAGTTGGCCAAACCCTTGATTGCTCTAAAAAAAGTATGCCATATTCAAATAAGCAAAGAACTGTCAGTTGGCGTTTAATTGCCTTAAAAACAGCTGACTGCTGTCACCATGCTGACCAATCCGGATCTCAGCAAGCCCATGGTCTTGTATACGGACGCTAGAGAGCAATGTATATAGGCAGTCTTCACACAACCATGTCCTTGTGGCTAGTAACACCCATGATCGATCTATACCCACAACCAATTTGGAGAGTGAAATAAAAGAACTGAGCCCAGTCTGATACATAAGTGGCCGAGAATTACCTCCCAGAAATGGGATACTTTAATTTGTTTTAAGAGTGGGACATAACTATGATGGATGACCAATGTAAAGAGATAAGAAATTACCTTAAGGAAATTTAATTATTACAAATTAAAGGCAACAGAACAATAGTTCCCATTGTAGAAGAAGCACTGGATCTTTTATTTGGGACTGTAACGGAAGATGAAGTTAGAGTCATAAAACGAAGTCTGGGAGAGTTGGAGAAAACCAAAGAGTTCAAGCCAAGATGGCAAAGAATAGCGTATCAATATTGAATATGACAAGGTTAGAGCTAACCAACAACAGAGTGAAAATAAATTGGCTGACCCCCAATTAAAGGAAGCTAAGACAAGAAATAGTTAATACCATTGAGGCAGTAATAAACAAAGTACAGGGATCAAAAATGTTTGTACAACTGTATTATCAACTGACATCTATTCTTAACAAAAAAAAAAAAAAGACAGGCATAGCAGTCACTAATAGTTTTACTAAAGCACATGATAGCTCAGCTGGACATTTTGTCCTTGGGTCACTTGTCCCTAAGCATAATGACCCCTGGACATTTAAGAGAATTGTTAATCAAGATAAAAACTGAGTTTCCTCTCTATTTAAGGTTACCATTAGACCCGTCTAAGAAATTATGGAAATATTATAATGCGCTGGTTGTATAACTTTGTTGGAAGATAACAAATTACTGGTTGTAGTGTCCATACCGTTACTAGACAGGAAGGGTTTGTTCAAGATAAATTAGTGTAGAAATTTACCAATTCCGTATCTCCGACCACAAGAAAGCCTGTGGGTAATAGTCAATTATCAAGTTGAAACAGGACATATAGCTATGAATGAGGCCCGGACAAAATTTATGATGTTAGCAACAGAAGAATCTAGGAAGTGTAGAAACGATGCTCTGGGAAAATATAACTCACTGAGTCCTATTTATGTTACCATTGAGCACCGACTATTTATACTCGAATTATTTAAAGATAATATAAAGGAGGTTAAGGAATATTATCAGGTCGAGATATTAACTGATGCAGTACTACCGCAAGCAATCAGTATAACTGAGGAAGTTTAGGTAGATATCGCTCAAAAACTCATTGATATTTCCAAAGTGTGTGAAGGAGAACCCACTAAGACGCTGAGGGTGAAGCCACTTTAACCCTGAAAAAATTACCTTTGGGGTGTTCTGCGATCGGCATGTTCAAGTCGCTATCCGCATATTGCCAGGCTGAAGACAAATTTGAAGAAAAAGACTCAATAATGCAATTGGTTGACAAAATCTTAAATAACTGTTATGGGAGTCGGTAATTAATAAATACCCTAACGGCACGATAAAGCGAATACCGGAGTTATTAAAACAAATAGATTTAATATGAGTCAGTTTAAAGACAAGTAAATATTTTGGAAAAAGAAGATACTGATTTGAAGAATAATAAAATAATTTTGGTAAACGGGTCAGTGGGAAGCAGTACTTTATTGGTCGTTGTTGCGGTGGTAGTACAATAAGAAAATACAGACAGAAACGGAGTAATGAGGTCTCGGTGAACGTACAGCAAACGAAGAAGGGAATACCGTCTGGCGACCCATATCTAAAAAGAACAGAACCAGCAGGGAAGGACGAAGTCCATTTAAACCTGACGGCAGAAGCTGAAGAAGAACCAACTCCTGTCAAAAAGTCACTGAAACCACTCCTTGCAGTGAAGAGCTTGGCAACAAAAAAGAAATAAGCTCTAAGATAACCACACACACACACACAAACCTGAAAAAAGAAAGAGAGAAGACGAAAGCTAAAAGGAGTGTGAACCTTATACTTTAATAAACAGAAAGTTGCTGCATGAAAATAAAAAGTAGATATTGAATGTTATTGCATGAAATTAAAGGAAAATATTTTTACATTATTGCATGGAATTAAAAAAAGACATTTTTACATTTTTGGAGGATTGGAAAAAGAACACCTCCATTATGCATAGAAATTAATTTCTTGTTATTATTGCTTAAAACTAACATGATTATTGCACGATTACATGGAAATCGTTTTCTTTTTTTTCTTTTTTCTTTTTTTTTGGTGGTGGGGGGGGGTTAGAGCCTAAAAATTAATACGCATGCTAAATAGTAGAACTGGTAGTTATAATGTCATTTATTTCATAAATGTCAGGGGTTGATTTTGGGATGTGATGTAACCTTATTTGCAGATGGCTGGTATTAAGTTAGGTAATTTTTAACGAAGAGAAGAGATTTCTTTAAAAATTGAAGAATACAATTTTTTTGTCGGGAAATGTAACCGAAGCGATTAAAAGTGAAAAATATAGATTCAAAGACACAGTGAGCGCTTTTCTCAGAAGAAGTAAGTGAATTTATCAAAACAAGTTAGTCAAATATTTTCATTTGGTTTTGACGATTTTGTGACCTAGGTCATAATTCGGCCTTGAAGATTTGTTTATTTACTACCAGGAAAGCTGGTAGGAACAGGTAGATAATAACAGAATGAGCTTTCTTCCCTTCCGTTGGAAGTCGAAATGGTTAAATGATATCACTTACATTTCGAGATGCTAAGACGTATATAGGGAATGGGGTTTTGTGCTTTTTTAATAAAACTGGAGTGGAAAACGAAATTCAGTGAGATGGGGACTATCGATAAATTGATGCAGTCAAGCTGAAATAGTATGCAACCACAGGTATTGCAAGAGACGATTCGTCCGAATTGGGCTAGCTGCAAATTGAGCAAACCACCATTCCTTGGTGATAATAGATCACAAATATTAGCGTGCTACTGAAATACCAGCCACGTGATATTTTTTGTGTCACTTAGTTTTTACTCGCTTGTAATTTTGTATCTATTCGATATATACAAATGTATATAAATATACATTTATTTATAAAATTTGAAAACCATGAGAAAAAGGGGTTGAAGTGTATAGTGTAGGATAATACAATATTTCAATTTGTTTTCTTTGAAGAAATGTCCCACAATAATCATCATCATCATCATTTATCCATCACACCCAGATGGTGTATAGGGCAGCAATCTTCATCATCATTGTCATCATCATTTATCCATCACACCCAGATATTGCATAGGGCAGCAACCTTTTGTTGCTGTTTCTGTAAAAAACTGTTTTTTACAGGGCCGGGTGGTTAGCCCTGCACCCAACCCCCTCCCAAACCTGGAAGACCAGTGAACCATTCTTGCTCCTTACGTAAACAGCACCTGGTATTTCCAAATGGTCACCCATTTAAGTACTGACCAGGCTTGATGTTGCTTAACTTCGGTGATCGGACGGGAACCGGTGTATTCAACACGATATAAGCCGTAGACCCCACAGTAATAGAGAGCTGTTAATTTTTCAAAGGTAGTCATAAACCTTTGGCGAAAACTGCACATGCTCCCATTTTCTCAGGTAAAACACTCTCAGCTTCTTCATCCAAATAACTATAGCATGTAAATATCATTTGCACTGAACCATGACCTCCTATTACAAAATTCGCTTACCTTTCTTTTATTCTTAATGCGTGCCGACATCAAGAATATTTGAGATGGCTACTATCGATTTTTACGAGTTCCTGCAGGCAGACGTGGAGCAGGTGCAACCTGGAACTTACTTGCCTGAATCATTCCCCGAATCGTATCTCAAGGGGAGATTTCTTTTATTCGGTTTATCAAAAGAAATTTTGGAAGAGGGCATAAGGCGGTTCATGAAAAAAATATCACACACGTTTCTACTAATGTCTTTTATTCCTAACAGAAATCTCACGGCAAGCGATACCGTATTTTAAAATTGATTTATTTGCCGCTCTATTACCTACCGGCAACTGACAAACATTATATACATACATACATACATACATACATATATATATATATATATATATATATATATATATATATATATATGTGTGTGTGTGTGTGTGTGTGTGTGTGTGTTTGTATATATATATAATCATTTCACCGCAAGATAGACAGGGATGGTACTGGTGCGCAGGGGGTTACAGAGAGAGAATAACACAGGGTACAGCAGATGTCGAGAACAATATGGGAAGTTGATGGTATTTAGGGAGATAGATTATATTTAGGGGGATAGATGGGGTTTAGCGATATAGATGAGATTTAGGGAGGTATAAGATGGCAGTTGACGTTGCATTTAAACTTTTGGAGATTGTACCTTTCAAGAAAGTAAGTATACGGAAAATAATTCCACTGACGGGAAGTGCGAGAAAAGGAACTATTAGAGTAGACGTGTCTTATATATATATATATATATATATATACTACCTTATGAGACATTGTTCTTTCATCGTCGAAACAAAAAGTACACTTTTGTAGTAGATTGTTGTTTGGACATGTTCTAAGAATATAATTAATATATATATATATATTTAAAGAAATAAAAGTGTGCAGCTTGATGTTACACATTGTAAATGATATTAAAAAGCAAAGCAAGGCCTCTACGGGAGATTTTAATCAGAATTTTTAAAAATTTAAAAAAGTGTGTCATGAAAATGGGAAGGATGAAAAAAATGTGAATGTTAGAGGCTAATTATATCGAGTCCCAACAACACACGCTGTTTGCACAACGCAGACTTTCGGGACCCGATATACAAAGCTTCCAAAACTAAGGGTGGAATGAAGAGTGAGATCGGGATACAGTGAACCGATCAACACTAAAATTAGCAGCCCACTTTCTATTCTTTATAAGTTGCTCGCAAATAGCGGGAACCGTAGGTATTCGGTAGAGGTCCATTTCGAGGTTAGGTGTGATTTCTTATTTTAGTTGGGACATGTTGTTTAATTCTCATGTCGAGACGCTAGGTTGTTCTTCCTATGTAGTCAACACACTTTTATTTCTTTAATTAAATTCTGCACTTACAGAAATATTTTCAAATATATATATATACAGGAAGAGAAATATTTTCAAATATATATATACAGGAAGAGATCGTTGAAATGCCGCGGAATCATCTAATTTACTTAGTTTTCTCAAAGTAGACACTAATTTTCAAACATGTTAAAAAAATTATGTTAAAAATGTAACGGGAGAAGGTCAATTGTTTATTATAAAATTTGTTAACTTTTGATTAATAGTTCTTCTTTTCTGCATTATTTATATTGTTCAGACTGTTACCCTCCTATTTATTGCCATGTTCATGACGTTTCGGTCGTTCTACGCACCTGCTGTCTTCAGGTGCTAGGAATTTCGAACCGAACTCTTTTTATCGATCACTGGGGTATATAATTATCATTCCATGTCCGATGTCACTTCCAGATGCCATGTCGTTACCTTTCTTTCACTCAAATCTCTAAGTTATCTGTAAGCAACTACACTGGCTACAGCTGTGTTGAACAAATAACATAGTGAGTTGAGTTAAATGAACAATTTAATTAATGTAAATAGTAACTCATCTTAGAAGTATAGACAAATTCTTCTTCATTGTCTTTTTTTTACCCTCTTTTTATCTTTCTTTCTCTTTGTCTCTCACTCTCACACACGCACACAGGCATACAAAAGATATTTCCTTATCTTAAACATTCAAACTAATTCATACCTGGGATTCTGGTTATGAATATTATTTTTCCACTCGCGTCTTCACGCAAATATTAACAGGTGAAAACTCCAAGTGAAAACTCAAGAAGTCGCCTCATAATTCTAAGGGATTTGAGAATCGGTGTCATGTGACTAGTCTTAATTCTTCAAACTGGTTCCTTTAACCATTTTAACAGGCTTTTCGGTATTGTTTCCAGTAATAAACAGGGAGGACCGTCACTTTTACGTTTCACAATCTTCTTTTCTCGACAGCTAAGTGGAAATATATATATATATATATATATATATATATACAATATATATATATATACATATATATATATATATATACATATATATATATATATATATATATATATATATATATATATATATATATATATATGTACAAAAATCTAGAGTGCCAAAACCTACCGCGGTTTCACACTACGGATCGTCAGGGCAAAGGCTTTGCCCTGACGATCCGTAGTGTGAAACCGCGGTAGGTTTTGGCTCACTCTAGATTTTTGTGTGTTTTTGCTCTACTATTGTATCTTTTCTTTCGTACTTTGTATTGAGCACTTTTTCTTGTGTTTGGTTCCGTTTGGGGTTTTTCTTTACTGCGGAGTATTGAATGTTTTGTTCTTGTTCCGCGGGTTTCTTTTTTTTCTCCCCATTTATCCGACGTCTTAGTACACCGGAATGTAACGGATTTAGGTTCTGTTTGTTAATGGTTTTTTCGGAGGTTTATTTTAGTATAAATTTACGGCCTGCATACTTACAGATTCTATGTAGTTATTATATATGTATATATAATTGTATGGTTATGTCAATTTTACATTGCTATATGGAAATTTCTATGTTTCGAGATTAATTCTCATCATCAGGCAATGTTGGTGTGGTTGTACAGACGATTTACATTTAAATGACAAATACTATCGGTTTACTGTGAATGCATGTGGGTGTGTGTGTGGCTAATCAGAATGAAGATTCACTTAGGGGTTTGACCTTGAGGAATTTCTGTGCTAACCAGCTTTTTTCCTCCTCTTTTTTTCTTTTTCCTTGAGCTTATTCCTCTCTTGTCTGCTTTCCTTCCCATTTATCTGATCTTATCATTTTCCCTTCAGTTTTATTACATTTGATGTGCTTCCCTCTATTCTATTTGTTGAAGAAAAGATTTTTTTCCAAAAGTAAACACCGAACTGCTGTTTTTTTTGCTCCAGCTATCAATTTGCTGTAAAGTTTATTATCCTGATACAAAGGGAGGAATTATTAAAAACAAGGAAAATTATATTAAGCTCTATAATACTCATTATATTGAGCACTGTTTATAATAAAATAAATGCCAGAGCACTCAAAATATTAAAAAAACCTTGAGTCCCCTTCACTTGGAAGCATATATATATCGCCGCAAGCAAGGTTGTCCCTGCCCCGTCTAATCTTTTCTTTTACAAGAACCAAGAGTCATTCAACGTAGACAGTTCCTGAATTATGTTAAAAGTGCATAACATTTAACCACGAACAGGTTAATGCAGTAGCGATCGGAGTATTATCCCTGTTGAAGTATATTCATCAAATTATCGTTTCTTTGAACGGAATTGCCTTCTCACGAATGAAATGCAAAAAGAAGGACGAATGTTTGACGCCGGATACATGGCATGTCGGATCGTTGATGTAGGTCTCTGAACTGGCGGAACTAAGGAATTAAACTTGTCAGAATATTGCACTGGAGATAGAGTAGCGAGTGGCTTTTGTAGTATCAGGTTTCTATTTCTGAGTTGGTCGTTCCAGAACATGACGCTGCAGAGAATGAATATTATTGTAACACTGTGGAAATACAGGATGCTGCAGAAATACACACCCATATTTTAAAGGTTGAAAAATAGACCAATGTACCTGCTAGTAAACAATTATTTCACTGTTGTTTAAACCAAAGGCTACATTTCGTGTTTAAAATAACGTTTTTCTTTTAGTTGTTTTTAACCATTCCACCTCAAGAAGGCGGTACCGCCACTGATGTGCAGGGGGCTACATAAGAGAGTTAAGGTTTTAGACAGTAAAAGTTTGAAGACAAAGACGAACCAGCTACAGTGGGTGAAAGAGAAAGGGCAAGAGAATGACGTGAACACAGAAGTGAAGACAGCTGCGAAGGTAGAGAGAAAGGAAAAGAACAAGATACACGGGGTGATGTGGAAAGGGCTGGAGTTAAGTGGATAAGAGATGGGAATTGACTTTGCATTTAAATTCTTGGAGGTTATAGCCGTCAGGAAAGCAAGTATATGGAAAGGAGTTCTACAGGCGGGAAGCGCGCAAAAAGAAGCTGGTGGAGTAGAATTGTCGCCTGAATTTGATTGATCTAACTGTAAAAATGTCTGGCCTTGATGCCAGTCGTGTTGCCCGAGTAAATTATTGTGGAGTGGGCACCAGTAAACTAACTTATTCGGAGCTAAAGCCATGAAAATATCTTTCTGGAAGAGACAGAGGAAAACCACATTCCGCCGATGAGAAAGTGGCTGGAGTCGACCTGCCAGGTCGTTACAACCCACATTACAGATTCTTCTTTGGAGCCTGTTAAGAACATTGAGAAGAACAGCTGGGGCGCCTGACTAGATATGACAACAGTATGCCATTCACGGTCGAATGGTTGATTTGTATATGTGCAAGATGGATGCAAGCGGAAAAAACTTCCTGGCCCGACACAGTTACCCAATCTTCTTAGCAGTGGATTTAGCTATTAATTGAATGTAAAGATTCCACTTGAGTTCGGAAGAAAGGATAAGGCCGAGGAGGTGCAGTGTATTGTTTCAGGGAGACTTGTTTGGCCCATGCTTATGGATGGTAGGAGAGATTACCTGTGATGGTTGACAGATAGGAGTTCCGTTTTAGAGGCATTCAAAAGATTTTCTATCCGGAACAGCATAATTCCGACGTAACAGGAATGGAGTACGAAAAGCTCTCGGTGTTGCAATTACAGATTCACCATTCTTAAAAAGAACCGTTTCAATAACACCGGTTCAAAGCGGCTTTCTTTTAACCATTGAACCTATGGCCCAGAAATTTACAACCCATAACAGATATCGATTTTCTGTCCGCAAACCATAATTCTGACGTAATATGAAAAGACTACGAAACGCTCTCTTTATTGCAATTACAGATTCATCATTTAAAAAGTATGTTTCAAAGACAAACAAACGGTGTGCAGCGATCCAAGTCATGATGATAACTGCTGTTATCTGAAAATAATAGTAAGTGTGACACGATAACTATATATATATATGTATTTTATTATAATAGATTAAAATAGAAAATAGATTAGAATAGAAAATAGTTTAAAAACATATTTAACAAAAGTGAAAAAGAAGAGGAAAAATAAATAAATAAACGCTTTTTCTTTTATGAGGAAAATTGTGGAAGAGACAACGGTATCCGATTACTGTTTTAAATCCTACCACTCTTCCGGTAAATATTTGACTCAGTGATTTAATGTGATAAAGTGATAAAGTTCAGCAGGTAGGTTTTCGAATGACCCGGTCAAAGGCTGTCCTTTACTGTATCTTGACCACACATTAAGAATTTTCCGGCGGAAGCTTTATTAAGATAAAAAAAAGATAACTGAAATTTCAGACTTACAGTCGCCAATGTTTGTCACCGGTGGTCTAAAGCATTTCTGGATTTCCGGATTTCCGGATTCATTTAAATAAATAGAAGTCAGTCAGTTAAGTGAGTCAGTCAGTTGAGTCCCGCCGGGCGCGAGCTTGAATTAAGATTCTCCGTTCGTCTTGTTTCGTTCAGTTCGGATTTGTTGATCTCCATTAATTAGAGTTAGAGCTGTGTGTCACATTCGCCTGCCCCAACCGAAAAGGCGAACTCTAAACGAATAAAGCATCCTTTCAACTCATCCAAGTTGTGGAAGTTCGTTCCTTATAGTTCAATCTTGTACCCCCAGCTGTTCGGCTGACATTTTCAACAAACTCCCGGCAACATCACAGCGTGGAGAACGGCCGCCGGAGAAATTGTTAGGACGGACCGTTGGGGTGTTGCAGTAAGGCATTAGCTAGATAAAGAAATCATTGCCACTTGCATATGTCCACTAGCTCTCCGCTGGGGGGAAGTTTAAAATCTGAGAGTTATTTCTGTCACACATTGTATAACACGTATCTCATGGGTTAAACTATACCATTTAAATTAGGTAGACGGAACAGTTTGGAAGTTCGAACGTACTGACCTTGTTCAAACTGTCAATCCCGCCAGGCTATTCGATCTTTCCCATAAATTGTTACTAATATCCGCTCGTCATAGTTACAGTAGAATGCAAAAGTGGTTTCTATTGTTGTTGAACAAACATAAATTGTCTGCGCAGACTTCAGCAACCGGGGACCTTTTAGCCACCACAGCAGGTGTGTGGTAAGTTGTAATGAATATGGTTAGAAATTTTTAAAAAAGTTTGTGTCTTGTGGAAAAGATACTTAAAAGCATGTAATAGTTGACAAATGCCCTCCATCCTACAGGGTGTCCCTAAAGTCTGAACTGGCCTTTCAGATTTCACTCACCCGATCAACTTAGTTGATTAAAAATTAACTTGGCCAATTTATTGCTTTACTTGCCTGGGAGTGCTTAAAAATGTCGCAAACTGATTCCTTTTATAATCCAAAAGTATGCCATTGAAGGTTCACAAGTTACTACAGTGACAATCTTTGGTATTATGCATGGCCGGTTAGTGTAAGCATTCGTTTAATTAACGTTTCCAGAGTGGAGCCAAAATATCTCTGTCGCCCAGATTAAAAACGCACCCAGATTTTTAGAAACTCATTTGGAGAAATGTTATCCTATATGTCTTCCCTGCTTACGAAAAGTAAAAACGAACAATTGAAAGAAATAAAAGACTACGCATACTTCTTTCAACCATGCACAGAAAAAGAAATTATACTAGTAAGTAAATTTTTTATAGAAAATCGTTGAGAAAATCAGATTTGTTATTTTTTATCATCTATGAGATGAAGTTTGTATTCAAACAGAAGAAGGAAACTACGAATTTATGTACCCCCACTCAATTGCATAAAAAAAACAAGAATATCATGATGTTAAAAGGGCTCAAACTTAATAAAAGCAAAGTTCTATCATCAAAATGTTTATGCAATTATTAAGAGGAAAGATCAAATTTTATTATTTTTAAATATCTTTTTAAATCCTTTTTAACACGTTCGAAATTTTAATTAAAATTTCATTTTTTGTTTTCCGTCAACGATTCACGCTATGCTTACGTAGTGTGACTATTAAGAAAATGGAATCGGTCGACTAAAATGATTTTTGGGCGAGTAAATTTTCCCTCGCCCTCGTTCGCCGGTCGAGTGATTTCTTTTTCAAATCTCAAAGGGTGGTCTGGACAGATACGAAATCACATTAACTATATTTTTTCTACTTTCACCGATTAAACAGTTTTGTGGTAAAAACAAATTGAACTTGACTTATTTTTCTGGGTTATGCTAAAGGAGAAGGTGTACTCAATGAAAGTCCCACATGCAACACACTTGATTGAACGGATAAAGAGTGAATGTGCTAACATAGACGGTACTGTGGAGTTATTGCATCGACTTCACGGGAATCTTGCAAAGCGCATCAACCTGATGGAAATCATATTAAAGTTGCTATTTGTTAATATTCTAATTTAATAAAATATTGTTGAAAATTTCATTTCCTGAAAATATCCATCTCTGTCTTTGTTTCCAGATTTTAGTGACACTCTGTTTAGAGTACATACACTGATTACCCTGGGGCGAGTAATGACACAAGATCAGTGTTAACGTGTAAACCTGCACACTCAGGCAACTGGTCAAAATTTACCACCCGTCTTCATCCTGTCTTAGCTGGTCTTACTTTATCTTAGGTGGTCATAGCCGGTCTTTGCTAGTCATGCTTCCCGGCCGAAAAGCCAAGACGTGATGAGGGACACGCAATCGATGGAATATATCGTATTTCTGTAAACAGATATCTAAGTATCTGCTACTTTGTGGTTCACACCAGTCGGAAAATAGACAAATAAATGGTAGACAGTTGAAGGTTATTGTCTCAATTGTTGAGATGAACTCTTTTTTAATGTTTTGAATGTGTCAATGGACAGTCCTGCTTAAGTATCATATTGTGATAAGGTTATTTGTCGCGATTCAGTGATAAGAACCGGTAAAAAAATGGAGGAAAGATAAACAAAACAAATGAAATATGAGGTTTTCGTTATCAACTAAGAGGAAAGAATAAAACCCCACCCGAACAACGACAAATGTTTTCGAAAAAAGTCTATCGCAAAATCGAAAAACTACAAATAAATAACAATCAACGTCATATAAGACAATATTATACCTTTAAAAAGCTTAAAAAAGACACTTTCTTATAATGTTGTTCGCTCTATCAGTCAGTTAAGTGTTATACGTGATACACGCTTGGGCAATCATGTCTCAAAGAGACATGACTGACTAGGCTGAAGATTATTCCGTAGTAGGTTGGCATTGATTTCTGCGGTAGACTGGTTGCCATCCAAGGCTAGGGAACCTAATTTTTTCTTATTTTTAACTCATAAAGGGAAGACAAGGATTAATACATTCCCCAAGAGTATTTGTGCGTAAGTGAATGCAAGGAATCAAACTGGAATTCGAAGTCGGCTCCCCGATTTGTCGTTCCGAGTTGATATTCACTGCACCACAACGCACATCACTATAGAAAGCTCAAAAGTAGAGTAACAGTTTAAGAGTCACTGTTTATGGGTATATGTGGGAAGATGACGGTTAACGCTAGACTTGAACCGGTGAAGATTGTAGTAACCGGGAAATCTTCATTTTGGGTGCCGATTTCAGAAAGCATTGATTCATGAGAGGCTGCTCCGGTGGAATCCGGTAAGAATGAGGGTGGTTGGCTACAATGTGCGTGACATGTGGGGTCTTCGATGTGAAGGTTAGTATTTATGTTACTAAACAACGTTTTCCTCTGAACATTTTTCAAGAAAATAACGATAGATCAGTGAGCGGCTTGCGACGTTTCGTCTGTCGGAAAATTCTTTGTAGAATGGAAAATAATTCGTTACTCACAAGGAGGCGGGGGGTCTTTTGAACTGTACCGAGATTGGCAAGTGAAAAAGTGAAACCTCCTCCCCATATCTGGCAACAGTGCTCCATTTTCATTCTATACCTTGCAAATATATAGGATCTTGAGAGGAGTCAGGTACTTACTGGTGTGGTACAGGGAAACGAAAGTTTGCTTTGGTTTTTGTTTCTCTCCTCAGTTGTTTGAACTTTTACGGTCGGAAAATTCAGGATATATCGGGACTAGCAGAAAATCAATTTGGACGTGTGGAGAGATTAGTCACCTCTCCTCTTCCTGTACAGAGAAGAAGACCTCAGAAGTCCCGACTGCAGGTCATCCAAATCTGCTTCTAGCCAATACTTATAGTTCCGCTGTGCTTGTAATATGCTTACCAGCGACTTGGACCGGTACAGACAAACCCCAGTTGGATCCCGTCCCACATATCTACAAACTACCGGTGCCACTCGCAGTTATGAGTAAGGGAAAGGAATAAGGCGTATTATTGTTAGGAGCAGAAGGAAGAGCCAACCAGCGGAGTCTCAGTTCCTTACTGCCCCTAGGGCAAGAGTCACATACAAAATCATTGTCTCTAGTAGGTCTAAGGGCCCACACCCCGGCATCGTATACTTCTACTTTAATGGCAATACAGAAAAAGTGTGACTCTAGCTGGAACAAAATCCTGAAACGAGAACAGCTGGAAAAAGAGCAGGGCGCAAAGCGAGAAAAGAAACCTAAGCCAATGAGGAAGGCGAGCTCTTTATCTTCTGTCCTGTCGTCTTTAACATGAAAAAGAATCATGACACCTACCTAGTGACAAAATCATTTAACCTTCCTCATACAGTCTTAAAAGAAACCCATTTCTTTCTTTTGTCCCTTCTAAGTAAACCATACCAGTTCCAACTTCCAAGCTCCAACTATACCTGTACAGTCAACACAGGAACATGACAGTTCTAAATTGCAACGGAATCCTGAAAGCATTTCCAGAGCAAAAAAAATGAAAAAAAAATCACTTCGTTTCACTGGCCTGCCTTAAGAATGATAACATAAAGCGATTACAAAAGTAATGTGTAAGAATGTTCTAGCTTATGGTGCCCCCATTCCTTATATCAGTCTGTCAGTCAGTCAGTTTAGTGCCATACGTAATACAAGCAGGCGATCGTATAGAGCTCTTAAATTAACGTTTCCTTTGAACATTGGTAGCCTGTTTCCTGTCGTCAGCATACGGAGGAAATGGGTTGAGGCTCAATGCGACGGGCTATTGTTTAATTCACCCTGGCCATGTTCAATACTGATGATCAACCGTAATCGGTTTGATAAGGTCTCTGGTTGAATATAAGGCGTCACTCACTTAGCTGCTGATTCGACAGCCCCTCTACGTTAGGAAATTACTTGTTCGGCTGCGGTGGAAAAATCTCTAAACTCTGTTCGCTGTGGTGGGGTAGTGGACCCTCCAGAACAAACCATGTATTATTGCAGTGTTGTAGTCCTTTGTGTATGTTTATTGAAGATCTCATGTTGAGCGGAATCTTTTTTGTACTCGAGGCCTGTTCTGTCAATAGCCATTGACGAATCCTGAAGACTGTTATTCTGCTTGCTAGGTGTTATGAGTGTCGTAGTATAGACAACACACCAGAAGAATTACTATAGGGCGAGAAGTTCACCTTTTATCAACTGATCTTGTTCTTTAAGATTCAGATTAAAGTCAACATCAGTGCGAAAATGCGGCGACGCCCTCCATCAGAATTTGTCAAAAGATGGCTGAGTTCTGCTCGTTTGGTCGAGTAAAACCATCTGATTTAGGGTGGCACTTTGATACCGGTTAGTTATTAAGAGATTGTTCTAACTGGATTGGCAACGCCGTCAAAAATATAGATTCGTATAGACTTGTTTATTGTCTTTACTTTTCTCTTTCAAAGTTTACTTTGCCAGGAGATGTAAGCTCATTGGCCTTTTCTATAGTTAAAATTCACACTTCTTTCCAACATTAGTTTACCAAAGATGTTAGTTCACTGGTAGATGCGGAGTGTGTGTCTGTTTGAGTGAGTCGTTGGATGCATGAATATTTTATATATGTTTTATATTATTATAGTGTCTTAGTTTAGAGAATTATCTAGTTTACTCAGATCATAGACATGTCCATGTTCGCGTAAACTTAGTCTGATTTCACCAACAACCTTTGGGTGACCAGAGATGTCAATTTTCTGGTAGATGTGGGACGGCTGTCGTATTTCTGATGTGCTTTTTGTATTTCCTGTGTTTGAATGAGCATATGTTTGAGTGCGTTGTAGGAAAATGAATGTTTTCATTATTAAGACCCGCATTAATTTTGTCCAAATAAATTACGTTTCTGTCACAATTAAGAATTGAGTATGTGTTATTTCTAACACTATTTTATTTAGTTTATTGTAAATAACTTATCACATTAATGTAAATGCACATTGCAGTTGAAATTTTTACATTGTTGTTATATTCCTCTCACCCAAAGATAAAAAATTGTTCATATGCGTCTTCGTTAAGACTTCATAGAGATTCTGAGGTATGATAGTAGATGTCGTAAGAACAACATCCAAAAATATATTGTTTTGAAGTCAGAAATATTGTAGTATGTTTTGGTCTGTGATTGTGGCCATGTAAGTTTAATTATAAAGCAAAAAGCCAGCCATTTCCCTAATAACTCTTTTGACTTTGTACCCCAATTTTGTATTTTTATACTAAATAACGGTCCTGGGTATGACTGTAAACTGCATCCGGCAGCAAGGCCTCTGATTGGAAGGTTGTGAGGAGTATGGAACCACCTCGTAATTGCTACTGTTCCCAGGTCCACCCTGATCCGGAGTAGTAGCACCTGTTAGGGTCCCAGCTATAGGCAAATAGTTAACTCCTAAACTGGGGTGAATACACTATGAAAGTATAAAAATTGACTTTTTTTAATATATACATTTTTGAAGAAAAAAAATTATTGGCATAATACATTTTTGAAGGGGAAAAAATTATTGCCACAATACTGTTTTGAAAGAAAGGATTATTACCAACAATAAATTTTTGAATACAAAACAGGAAGATATCTTCAATGTTCTAAAATAAAAAATAATTCATCAAAATCTGACTAAATCAACCTTCTCACCATAACTGGACATTAAAAATAAATCTTAAAACATCACCTTTTTGGCATCAAATAACCCACAGCGCTTGATAAGCCGTTAAACAAAAATTCAAATTAAAGAAAAGTACTCAAGAAATATTGGGGTCCATTTTCTTTCTTCTGATCGACGCTTGAAAAATAAAATATATTCGTAACCTGATTAAGTTTTATTGGTTATATTTGATAAATTCTTAATATATAACGTTATATTTATTGGATACTTGTGTCTCAGGGTTGTTTTTAAACAGATTAATTGTCCTTTTCCAGCCTGGATTTTCAAGAGGTTTTAATAAAAGCAGGGTTCGAACCTATGTTGTCTAGATGATATACCAGATATCTAACTAAACACAAGGTCTTCTCAATATAAATATGGGATCCACAAAGTTGAACATGTCGTAACGCACAAATAAGATCAAAGGCGAAACTCAATTATGAATCGCCCACAAAAGATGGATCAGAGCCAGGCATTAATAGGTCGAGAGGTCGAGAAAATTGTCAGTTGAGCGAACCAACCGACCACCAATCAGGGGGAAGGTAATGAAGATAAAACGACTCGGGTTACAGGATCGGAATTTTACAAGATTTCAATTTAGAAGTGCTGGGTATGTTTTTGGCTTGTATAACCTACTCTTCTATGTGGCGATAGAGGGAACCGTCTCACCGTAGAGAGAAAGAACGTATTTGTCAGATCACATTATTGTGATCTCCTAAGCGGAGCTTAGATTTGGTAACAAGTCGGAAGTACTGGGCACCTAGTGAGCATCGAACACACTACTCAGCCGTAAATGTTATAGCGAGACAAGCTGGGCAACAATTACACCATCTCCAGATGTCCAGGAAACACTCATTAAGCGACAGGTTCGAATACTCGTCTAATTCAATAGAGGTACTAGGGCATATTTATTATTTCTTGAATCTCAATCTCAATCTCTCTCTCTCTCTCAATCTCTCTCTCTCAATCTCTCAATCTCTCTCTCTCTCTCAATCTCTCTCTATCTCTCTATCTCAATCTCTCAATCTCTCTCTCTCTTTCTATATATATATATATATATATATATATATATATATATATATTAATGCAGGTTTCATTGAATAATATAGACAAGTTTTGTCTATTAATTTTGTGTAGGATCCGTTCATACCGTCTGATATACTTGATGGTGATGTCGTTAAAAGACAACAAAAAATCACAGTATTTGTTGAATTTTTTATCAGGTCTAAGCTTTCGGCTCACATAAGCCATTATCAAAGAGTAAATAATAACACACTGTAAACATAGAACATTTAAGCTATTAACAATAAAGATAATTGAATTGAAAATATAAGTCCATCCCTACCGTGGCAGATGGCCGAAGACAGTGACAAAATAGTGGTGTTGTGGTCCCTGGTCTGATTACAGACATTTGAGTACGTTGTTGGAAATATCGAAATTGATTGTATTCAAACCAGGTTTAAACTGTTTAATGTAGAGTGCTTCGAGGATTTTTAGTTTCTGCTTATTATTTTCTTGTTTGAGTATGTACGTGTTATCAACAAGCGTTTTTCTCAGAAGTGTGCGTTGATAACCGTGTTGTTCTAAATGACGGAATATATTTGAATTTTTATTTAAGTGCAACGTCAGACGCCGTGAGAGCGAATTTGTGGTGTGGCCGATGTAGATATTATTGAGGTTGTTAGAGATACATTCTCTAAATGGACATATGAATTTATATACTACATTGGTCTTTTGCAAATCACTAACGGTGGGGGAAGAGTCGTTGCGGACAAATGAATTAGATGTAGTGGATTTAGTGTAATATATAATGAACTTAATTCTTTTGTTAGAGTCTGTCGGAGAAATATTAGTATTTATGAGTTTTTTTAGGATGTTTTCATCTAGTTGGTAGTTGGAGTGCATCTGGCTACGGTATAAGAGAGTGATATGTTTAGGATTGGTTGGGTTAGTATCATGTGTTGTTTTTTCCATGTTAAGCTTTTTAAGAAAGTAATGTATTTGTTCATCAACTATGTAGTTGGGAAAATTATTATTGATGAGTGTCTGTTTTATGTTTTTTAGTTCACTGTAGAAGATCTGATTTGTAGATGAATTGACTTTTGCGCGGTATAATAGATTTTTTATAATGGCTATTTTGTAATAGTGGGGGCATTCACTAATATAATTGAGTGTGGAGGGATTTTTATTAGTAGGTTTTTGATACGGTGAGATAGTAAATTTATTGTTGTCAGTGTTAATTAATATATCAAGAAAAGGAATTTTGTTATCTTTGCTAAGTTCATAAGTAAATTTTAAAACTGAGTTATTTTGAAACTGTTTTTGAAGTTGTAAGATTTCATTAGTATTTTTAATTGATAGTAGGATATCATCAACATATCTTAGATATATTGATGGTTTTGTAAATTTTGCAAAGGTAGTATTTTCAAGGTTAGACATGTAGAAATTACTAAAAATCGGACCAAGCACTGAACCCATGGAGACTCCGTCACGTTGTATATATATAGTGTTGTTTGGATCAACAAAAGGCACTTCAGTAGTACAAGCTAGTAGAATTTTTCTTAGGATGTTGGGATTAATTTTGAGTGGGGGTAATGAAGGATTACTGTAAACATTTCTTATAATTATATCAATAGTTTCACTGACGGGTACATTAGTAAAAAGGTTTTCCACATCAAGTGAAGCTATGATTTCATTATTAGGTTTTTCACTCTTGAGGATTTGGATTGCCTCTAGGGTTGACTTTATGCTGTATTTACTCGGAAGGTAGGGTGTGATAAGCTGGTTAATATGTTTAGTTAACTGGTATACAGGAGTAGGAATTTGGGATATGATAGGGCGGAGAGGATAGTTAGGTTTATGAGTTGTTATGGTTCCGTATATGTAACCAGGTTTATAGTCACCAATAATTTTAGGGAGTTTTAAGGAATTCTGATCAGCGTTGTTGGCACTAATGAGTTTATTAATTTTAGATTTTAGTTGGTGTGTCGGGTTTTTGTTAATTTTTTTAAATTTTGTGTGGTCATGGAGTATGTGGTTGAGTTTTGTATTGTAATCTGATTTGTTAAGTACAACAAAGATGTTAGCCTTGTCAGCTTTTTTTACAATTATGTGAAGGTGGTTGCGTAGTTCGTGCGCGGCACTTTTTAGTTGTTTCGATAGAATTTTTGAGGAGCTTCTGCTTTTATCATGGCGATCTTTGATTGCCTCAGCCTTAAGTAGATCTTTCAGTTCGGGTTTAACGGTTATAAGTTTTTCATCTTGTAATTTAGTGATGCTTTGATAGAGCGTTTCTATTTCAATTTTTTTAGTAAGCTGGTTATACTTACGGTATATATGGCAGTTAGGTCCAAGGTTGAGTAATTCTTCTTGGTGCTTAGTTAGTTGGTGGTTGGAAAGATTTATGAATTTATCGAATTTTTTGGGAAGAGTGATCGTGCCATTGTATAGTGAATTAAGTTTTTTGACAATTTTAGCACGGTGTTCAACTTCAGATTTTGCAGTGATTTTGGATAGTCTGAGTATTATTTCTTCTAGTTGGTTTGAGGTAGTTATATCTTTCAGTTTGTTGTAGAGGTCATGTTTGTTCTTGTATAATGTGTCAAGATTTTCTTTCGCTATTTCAATTTGCCTTTTCACAAGGCTCCATTTATATTTCAAGGTGGTGATGGTGTGTTGGGCTGCTGGATCATGTAATTTAAATTGTGTGTATTTTGGCAGCATTTTTTCATTAATGCAGGTTTCATTGAATAATATAGACAAGTTTTGTCTATTAATTTTGTGTAGGATCCGTTCATACCGTCTGATATACTTGATGGTGATGTCGTTAAAAGACAACAAAAAATCACAGTATTTGTTGAATTTTTTATCAGGTCTAAGCTTTCGGCTCACATAAGCCATTATCAAAGAGTAAATAATAACACACTGTAAACATAGAACATTTAAGCTATTAACAATAAAGATAATTGAATTGAAAATATAAGTCCATCCCTACCGTGGCGGATGGCCGAAGACAGTGACAAAATAGTGGTGTTGTGGTCCCTGGTCTGATTACAGACATTTGAGTACGTTGTTGGAAATATCGAAATTGATTGTATTCAAACCAGGTTTAAACTGTTTAATGTAGAGTGCTTCGAGGATTTTTAGTTTCTGCTTATTATTTTCTTGTTTGAGTATGTACGTGTTATCAACAAGCGTTTTTCTCAGAAGTGTGCGTTGATAACCGTGTTGTTCTAAATGACGGAATATATTTGAATTTTTATTTAAGTGCAACGTCAGACGCCGTGAGAGCGAATTTGTGGTGTGGCCGATGTAGATATTATTGAGGTTGTTAGAGATACATTCTCTAAATGGACATATGAATTTATATACTACATTGGTCTTTTGCAAATCACTAACGGTGGGGGAAGAGTCGTTGCGGACAAATGAATTAGATGTAGTGGATTTAGTGTAATATATAATGAACTTAATTCTTTTGTTAGAGTCTGTCGGAGAAATATTAGTATTTATGAGTTTTTTTAGGATGTTTTCATCTAGTTGGTAGTTGGAGTGCATCTGGCTACGGTATAAGAGAGTGATATGTTTAGGATTGGTTGGGTTAGTATCATGTGTTGTTTTTTCCATGTTAAGCTTTTTAAGAAAGTAATGTATTTGTTCATCAACTATGTAGTTGGGAAAATTATTATTGATGAGTGTCTGTTTTATGTTTTTTAGTTCACTGTAGAAGATCTGATTTGTAGATGAATTGACTTTTGCGCGGTATAATAGATTTTTTATAATGGCTATTTTGTAATAGTGGGGGCATTCACTAATATAATTGAGTGTGGAGGGATTTTTATTAGTAGGTTTTTGATACGGTGAGATAGTAAATTTATTGTTGTCAGTGTTAATTAATATATCAAGAAAAGGAATTTTGTTATCTTTGCTAAGTTCATAAGTAAATTTTAAAACTGAGTTATTTTGAAACTGTTTTTGAAGTTGTAAGATTTCATTAGTATTTTTAATTGATAGTAGTAAATGATATCCTACTATAGTAGGATATCATTTACTACTATCAATTAAAATCATTAAAATCATTTACTACTATCAATTAAAAATAATATCTTCATTTTGTAAATACTAATCTTTTTGGTATTGACATGAAAACAAAAAGATTAGTATTAGACTAAAATATTAAAAAAAGTACAGGTATGCACATGCACACAAATCATTTGTTTTTGAATTATTACTTAAAGAAAGTTTACAGTAGATGGTGTTGTATTATCATGTGGACTAGCTTACATCTGTCATACCTGTAGATTATTGCTAGTCTGTCTCCAACGTTTAACGAGGGTAGTAATGAGTTAACTGAGAAGTTTTATTTAACAATATCAGTATATTCACATCGTGTATCTAGTCATATGATAATTACATACCACGGCGTTAATGATAATCGACGCGAAGCTACACAGCTGTATCAAATTGCATATCCGCCCTTTGCTGCTTCTTTATTGCTGAGACAAGTTATGTTGTACTATAAGCTAGGGATCTAGTCCACATGGCAACACAGCGTAATCTACCGTAAACTTTAAGCTTGATAACTCAAGACGCAAAATTTGCATATATATATATATATATATATATTTTAATTCAGATACTTCAATCCAAGGGAAAAAAGCAGGAAGGTAAATTCCAAAAAACCCGATCCTAATTAATATTAAAAATTTATTTTAATATTAAAAAATGATACAGGAAGAGAGCTCCATGTAATAAAATATTACAGAGCAAATATATATTAAAAAAGGATTAATTCAAAGATGTTGAATGGCCATTTCGATATGAAGATCCCCACGGGGACGACACATCACCTCAGCAACAGAAAAAGGGTTCTGAAAAAAGGTTTCTGAAAGGTTTTTTCTGTTGCTGAGGTGATGTGTCGTCCCCGTAAGATCTTCATATCGAAATTGCCATTCAACATCTTTGAATTAATCCTTTTTTAATATATATATATATATATATATATATATATAATTAATCGTTTTACACCAAAACAAGGTGGTAATGCCACTGATGCGCAGGGGGCTACATAAGAGAAGAGTGAAAGTTTAAGCAAGAGGAGAGCAAAGAGAAAGACAAACCAGTTAGAGGGGGTGTCAGAGAAAGAGCAAGAGAAGGATGGGAATACCGGTGTGAAGAGAGTTGCATGGGTAGAGTGAGAAAGGAAAAGAACAAGATACATGAGGTGATGAGGAAAGGACGAGGGAAGGACTGGAGTCAGGTGGACGAAAGATGGCAATTGACATTGCATTTAAATTCTTGGAGATTATAACCGTTAGGGAAGCAAGTATACGGAAGGGAGTTAAACAAGCGGGAAGTACGTGAAACGAAGCTGATGGAGTAGAAGTGGCAGCTGCATTTGTTTATATTTAACTGTAAAAGGGTGAGACCTTGTTGCTCGAGTAAATTCTTGTAGAGGAGGCACCAGGGAGCTAAGCTCGTCGGAGCAGAAGCCATGAAAATATTTGTGGAAGAGACATAGGGAAGCCACATCCCGCTGGTGATAAAGTGGCTTGTGCCGAATTGCCAGGCCAGGACTGGTCACATTACAGATTTTCCTTTAGAGGCTGTCGATGACGCTGAATGATTTTTTTCTTTCTGGGTATACGCCATTCTATACGCCCCTCTGTGTATATGGATTGAAGGATTCCAAAGTTCCTTCTATACGGGGTACTGACCACTGGATAGAGAACACGAAAACGACAATTTCACTTCAAGGACGTCTACAAAAAGAACATGACGGTGATGGACCTGGATAACAAGGGGTAAGAAGGTGTCGTCACCGATCACTAACGCTGGAGTCGATTTACACCAAAGGCTGGAGCGAAGGGAGGAGAAACGATGGCTTACCACTGCGAGAGAAGGTAACAAGGCGTCATCGCAGAAAGGCTTCTTCACATGAATTCATTGCAATTGGGACTGTAACTCTCGTGTGGACCTGTACAGCTATAATAGTTGCTCTACCGCCAAATGAGGTAAAACACTTTGGAGAGACTGACGGATGTAACGAGTTTCGACCTTTATGATTTTATCGGACTAAATGTGTTATGTTGGTGCGACTACGCATGCGCACTAAAGAGGGTTGCTGAGAATTTTAAATTATGTTTTTTATCTGATGAAGTCATAAATCATAAAGATCGAAACGCGTCACAACATTTTATCATGCATTTTTCCTCAATATATATATATTAAATGATTTGTTTGAACATTATTTTTGATTGATACACATATTTAAGTAGGTATTCTGTTTTTAATTAAACAATATTATATATTTATATCTACTTAAATATGAGTATCGATCAAAAATAATGTTCAAACAAATCATTTAAAATTGTCGGTTGTTTATAACCAATTTTCGTTATATATATATATATATATATATATATATATACACAGAGAGAGAGAGAGAGAGAGAGAGAGAGAGAGAGAGAGAGAGAGAGAGGTGGGAGATTATTAACATCAAAGCCTGGAAATGCAATCCGATACAACATGTAACCTAGCATCAATTACCAAATAATTTTATATATAATCATATCGCCCCAAGCGAGTCATTTTACTGCCACTGTTTTGCTGGGGGTTACATGAGAGGAAAGTTATGAGAAAGAGTAAGAGGTTATAGGGGGTGTCAGGAAGTGGATAAGATGAGGATGTGAATACTGATGAGAGTGGTGTGGACAGGAATAGGAGCATGAGAGAGAGGATGCAGATTAGTGAGATATGAGATGACTATTGACTTTACATTTAAATTCGTGGATATTATAGCTGTCGGGAAAACAAGTAAATGGAAGGGAATTCCACAGAAGGGAAGTGCGATAAAAGAAGCTACTGGAGTAGAATTAATATGCTCTTGTCATACAATTGAGCACTTTTATCACAAGTGAATCTTTACGATAAACGATACAGATTTTACCGAAAACATCAATGCAAAAATTGAAAATATCACACTCACTGACAAATACTCCGGTACCAACCCGAAAAGAATTTATGCTGCATCTATTACAAAAAATTGAATATTTTTTTTTACCTGGATAATATGGAAAGCATTATTTTTCCTAAACATACGCAGGAGGAAAAAAAGACGCGGGCAATTTCAATTTTTAAAACTGCAATCAAAGAATTAATTAAATTTGTAAAAAATATGATTTCCATGTTAGGCCAAATGAAATTTTTAAAAAATCAACAACTTCCTAAAATTATTAAACACTGAAGTAAACAAAAAAATCAAAAATCGCAAAATATCCTTATTAAAGGAGACAAATCTAACAACATGTATTAAATAAACCCAAAGGAATACGAAAATAAGATGAATAACGAAATCACCAAATTTTACAAAACAATCCCGGATCCCTATACTGAAAATATAAACAAGAAGGCTAAAATTATTGCAGATAAGCTGGATTTAAGCAAAAATATACATTTTAACCGGTAGACAAACATTTCTACATGTTGGGGAACACCCCTTTTTGCACATAAGATGAACTCGTCTAAGGTGTACATATAATCCTGCCTATACAGAGAGCAGCAGTTTAGTAGTTGTACCGCCGCTAGTTGGTTAGTAATAATATAGACTCATTACCCGGATATACTTCTTCACTACAAGACTGTATATATTGATTCCTACTAACAGTATTCCTAGTATTCCTGAATTGACTAACCCGTGTTCCAGTTTGTATATTTTTTGTTCAATATAACTTACATTTTCTATCACCATGTCTGTTTTTGGTATTTATTATTTTGTGTGGTTTCTCAATAAGAATTTGCAACATTAACAAAGACCACAAAGATTTTCCCAATAAACCCACATACCGGCTTATATATCCAACAAAAACAGAAGTGGGTATAATAAGCCATCAAATATTAAAAATATTTGTGACTTACTAAGAACTGCCACTGATGCTAACCAGTGGAAGAACACAAGTGATTGCATCTCCTGGTTCCAATAATCCGAAACAAAAATAAATATACGTTTCTGAATTTCTAAGAAAAGACTTGATGGATGCCTTTAATTTCGCTAAAAGGTACATAAACATACCATTTGAACATAGAGATATAATCCTACATTGTCACAAATCAATACTTTTCTACAATGGTAAAGCATGTATTAAAAAAATCAAATAACGGTACCATTGATGTACCACAAGGATTATATGACTCAGCCAAAATTTCAGAATTGATAGGTATATATATTTTAAATAAAATCAACGGAATAATCTACATAGACAACCACAGATTATACAGAGATGACAGATTATACAGAGATGACGGATTATACAGAGATGACGGATTAATGATAGCATCGGACAACAAAAGTGAAAATGTCAAAATAAGGAAAGCATTTTACAAACTCTTCAAACAACTAGATTTTGAGATTATAGAAATAGAAAAGTAGTCTTATATTTAGATGTACAATTAAATTTGCAAACTGTAAATGTCTCTCTACATAAAAAAACAAACACAAATTTAAAGTACGCAAACACAAGATCTAACCATCCCAAAAGCATAATCAAGTACATTCACAACGGAATAGAGCACAGGCTATCAAATATTTCGTCAAAGAAAACAATATTTGATGAAAAAAAAAAGAAAATAATAAGATACACTAAGAAAATCTGGCAATAAGAACATTTTAGAATACAATCCTCTAGCAAACAAATAAAAAACAATGATAGAAAACGAAACGTTATCTGGTTCAACCAACCAATTAACTTAGAAGTAAAATCCAAAATAGGAGAATTTTCTAAGCGGATCGATAAACACTTTCCAAAAACTCAGAACTAAACAAAAATTTTCAGTAGGAATACAATCAAACTGAGTTATAGCTGTACTAGTAATTTAGAAAATATCATAAAGAAACAAAACGACCAGAAACTTAAGATCATTAATAAGGAATGTATTTGCAGAGACAAAAAAATAACCACTTCAAGAACTTTGTAATAAAAAGAAGTAATTTAAAACCAGATCATTGAGTTACAGGTCTACATTTAAATTAGTAAACTTTAAAAAGTGTACAAATTGGCTAGCAACGTGTGGAAATTGAATTTAAAATATTGATAAGACCCAAACATAACTTGAAGTATAGGGAAGACAGCCAAGCCTTACAACGGGGGTAAAATATGTAGACTGTGCCAGAAAGAAAAGTTAGCTATTATGTTATTTCCAAACAAAACTGAATTACTGAAAGAAAGAACAGAAATTTTGACTAAGTGAAACTATACCAAAAAATTCCTATTAGCTTCATACAACCATGAATGAAAATTTTATAATTTCCCGGTACGTGAGCGTTCTAAAAAATAAATGAACGTTAAAATCAGTTATTTTAAATTGCCTGAATACACCAAATGTTATATAGTCCTCCACAAACACACACACACACACACACACACATATATATATATAATTTCCTATATATATATATATATATATATATATATATATATATATATATATATATTTAAATTTGCTCCCATTAAGGTTGAGCACACCTGCCATTAATATAAATTTGAACATGGATAATGTTAATTTCGACATTTCGCTGAAATATTTTCATATTTCGAACAAACGGGAGTACTTTCAAAAGTTAATCCTAAATACTGAAGATCTTATACGAAAGATGAGATAGAAAGTGCACTTTTTTTTACTAAAGACTCTGTTGTTTTCAATACTAAGGACACGTCTAGATTTAAAAACCTAATACTGTGCCACTCATTGAAAAATTCTTTAAATTTGAGAATGACTTATTTGACATTATAAATAATATCACTTTTCACAAACGTAAAAACAAATTTTAAAAACACTTGGACGCAGAGTTTTGGGTTATGCAAGAATATAATCGAATTTTTTAAAAATTGGATAAAACTTCTAATTTCTGTTAAATGAATCCGAAGAAGTACAAAGCTTTAATAAAGAAGAAATTAACGGATAACTATAGACAAAACCAGTATAGACTATTCCAACTGCATTGAATGAATTAACCTTTCGGTTACAATGATCACTGACAAGTTAAAAATCAGTGATAAAGTTGCAAAAATCAGTACGGAGTAGGCTTGTGTATTATTAAGAGGTCACAAATTATGCCGAAGATTAACCACTAGTATTATCAACGCAACTAAATCAAAAATTGGTAAAATTTGTAAAGTAATACTAGAACGAGTAAATCAGTAAATCTATCTAAACTTATTTATAAATGGAACTTTGTCTCTATGTGTGTATATGTGTGTGTGTCCGTTACCTATAGACTCCAAAACGACTGAACCGATTTTATTGAAAATTTTCACAGTTGTACGATAAACGTCTGCGAGTGTTTTTAGCTAGGTTTTGTGTTGTGGTACCCCTGATAAATATCGAAAATCGATAATCGAAAAAATCGGGTTATAGAAGGAATGGTCCGATTTTAATCAAATTTGATACAATCATAGACAAAGACATCAGAAATGATATTCAGAAGTTTCAATGTTGAAGTTCTTACAATAGTGCAGAAAATCGATAATATATATATATATATATATATATATATAAAAGGCTAGATGTTTGTGTGTGTGTGTTTATCTGCCTGTATGTTAGTATATTTTTCAGCTCTTTTATTTTAGTTTTTGGTTCGGGTTTGGCTCTAAGTAGGTTTAATTGTAGTTCTTAGTCTCAGCCATGATACCATTTACTCAGAGGACTTATTTAGCCTTCAAAATTCAGTTTACGACGAAAAAAATTATTTGATATTGATACCAGGAAATCTTTACTTACATCCATTCATTTTTCTTTCAGTCTACGGTTTCGCGTTAACTGGAAACAACTATTGTTTTTAGTATTTCGTGCCAACGTCCAAAGAGTCTGAGCTGCTGGACCATGGATTAGTTTTAAATCTTTCATTACACCCGAGCAACGCCGGGCTATACTGCTAGTTAACGAATAACTATAGACAAAACCAGTATAGACTATTCCAACTGCATTGAATGAATTAACCTTTCGGTTACAATGATCACTGACAAGTTAAAAATCAGTGATAAAGTTGCAAAAATCAGTACGGAGGAGACTTGCGTATTATTAAGAGGTCAAAAATTATGCCGAAAATTAACCACTAGTATTATCAACGCAACTAAATCAAAAATTGGTAAGATTTGTAAAGTAATACTAGAACGAGTAAATCAGTAAATAAAAAATAAACTTAAACTTATGCACTGGAGTGGTACTTCTGAAGTGATCGACTGGTTTAAGAAAATCGATGACAAAAACAGTTGTACTGTCCTTCAATTTGATATCGTGGATTTTTAACCATCTAGTCAAGAACCTCTTTCATCTGTCACTGAAATTCTGTGCCTTTTATTCAGACATTTCCAAAGATGAAATCCACATAATTTTAAATTGCAGGAAAATCAGTCTTTATTCACAATAACGAACAGTGGATTTAAAATTCGGCTGATAATTTTGATTTGTCTATAGCAGCTCTGGATTCTGCAGTGTCTTTGGACTTAGCTGGATTGTTTCTTCTGTACAACTTTACTGCATATAGACGTTGATTTAAATAATATATTGCTTTATAAAGATGTTGAACTCATGATAGTAAATAAATCTGCTGGAGGTTAGGTTGATAAACTAAAATAAAATTTATCCATAGAGTTTTTAAATCTTCTTTGTCTTAGTTATTAAGTTTAATATAAAACAAGTTGACTTCTTAGACATAACGTTAGATTTAGTTTCAAACAATGTTCAACCTTACATGAAAATCAATGCTAAGTCACTTTATATAAACCCTGGCTATAATCACCCACCATCTGTTATCAAACATATTCCATCATCGGTTGAACGATGCATCAACTGACACTACTCTAGCAAAGAAATAATCAAAAAAATATAAAACTAGTTACGATAAAGTTCTTAAGGATAGTGAGTTTAGACCTTCTGAGATTAGATTTGTGGAAGAGCATAGTTGTTCTAGAAATAAAAAGTGAAACAGAAAAGGAATATGGTATAATCCTCTATCTAATCAATCAGGTAATATTAAACTGGGACATAAATTTCTTAAAGTATTTAATAAATATTTTTAAGTAAAACTTTCGATCGGAAAACTACAACTGAGTTATGGTTGCACTAATAATTAAAAAAGTAATTAAATTACATGACAATAAAATATTAAAATTATATAACCATAATAATAGTAAGTCTACTACCTGATCAATTAGGATCAGTAGTAAAATTGCCCAATAGTAACAACCAATGCAATTGTAGAAATACCAATCAATGCCCTTCATCTAACAAATATTTAACTAAATCCCCTGCCTATATGTGCACTATCTATCATTAGAAAATCCAAGGAAATACAATGAAACATTAAAACAAAGTTTTACAGTTATCTCTTACTCTTTACTAATAAGAACATATGAAATATGACCTCACTTTCTAAATATTTTTGAAGTTAAAACAGAAGAATAAATCACCTAACGTTAAATGGGAAATTCTCGAACAAGGTAGAATCTCTAGATCGGTGAACGAACCATGTTTTCTCTGTCTGCAAGAACAAATGGAAATTATAATGTACTAGAAAAGTGACATATTTTTAAACCAAAGGTATGAAACTACAGTAAATTGCAATTAACCTTTCTATCTTGATAATCTCTTCCAACGATATAATCTTTAGCATTTCTGAGATGAGGTAGTATTTACAGTATTTACATTATTCTGACTACTGTCCTCATCTTTCTTGCCATTTTTACGACGTTTCGGCCGTTGTACGGTCCGGCCTTCTTCAGGTTCTAGGACACATAGCCCAGTAGATATAGACGTTGGTTAGTTCCTGTGACTTGACCCAAAAGAGTCGTGAGTTCAATACCAGGCTAATGCAGTGGTGAACAAGTAACTTGCAGGGTTAGAGAGATAACCCATGACTTCAAATGGTGACATTTCTACTACGCAAGGAATAAGAATGATATACCCCAGTGATTGTAATAAAGGGTTTGGTTCGAAATTCCTATCACCTGAAGACGTTTCGAGCGTACAACAGCCGAAACGTCGTACAAATGTTAAAAAAGATAAGGACTAATCCGAATAATGTAAGTACTGTATATAATCTTTCTTATGTTATTTTACGTTTCTTGTTCATTACAGTTTGTGAGCGATTTATTACCTAAAGTAATTTTATTTCACTCTATAATTACTGTTAGTATGTTTAACCATGTATTATCTTGTTGTATTTATTTTTTTATTGTTCTTATATTTATTTTATTTTATTTTCATTTATTTAATTTTTATTTTTATTCTAATTTATAATATTAGGTCTAATGAATTTATATCCTAGTATTGTTTCTTTAAACATCCTTTATTTTACGTTCTATTAATGACTAGCGTCATAGCCCGGCGTTGCACGTGCAACTCAGAACATTTTAAATATAAAGGCTCTTTTTTTTTATAAAAAAATATTTAATTGCTTTTGACACACGTGATTTGGTTTCTGTGACGTAATTCAGCAACCATCTTAGATCTTAGATGTTTTACGGAGAAATTATAAACAATCGCCTTCATTGGCTCAAAAGTGCGGAAGGGAAAATTGCTGAATTTAAACTCAAAAAGTATGTGTTGACCTGGCTTCCCTGTAGATATGTGTCCCTAGAAAGTTTGAATGGCGTAGCTTAAAACATGTAGGCGTGCACAGGGAACAGTCACACACAGACTCACAGATTGCCTTTTATATATATAGATATTCTTCCTTGTGTATAAGATTTCATCATTTTTTTAAATGTCAAAAGATTTAAGGCGCAAAATTGTAACCTATGTCAATATCTGTCTGTAATCCATTTCCATCCCAATTTTAAAAAAAAACAAACTCTCTTTTAGCCTTTTTAATTGTTTCTTCCCTCTCTATATTTTCACACAGTTTTTTTCTCTTGACTTTCTATTTCTTCTGTATCTTTCTGATACTCTTTTTTATTTTCTTGATTTCTCATTTTATTTTCTCATCTTTTTTCCTCTATTTTTATATATAACAGAAAATTCCGGAGACAAATTTCACTTATTTGTTTGAAGATTATTTTTAATAGATACTATTATTTGAGTAAATACCCTGTTTTTAGTTAAACTGTATACTTATATATATTAAAGTTTTGTAATTTGCTTGAAGCATTGCGTAAAACAGTTGGAACTTGGGATAGGAAGGTAGGGGGGTTAAAATACTTTTTAAGGTTTACTTTAGGATTAGAACTTAAATTGAATCCTTTTAATTTATATTCTAACATCTAGTTAACGGGGATTTAAATTCTAAATTTAAGTATTCGAATAATTTGCCTTGTGGCGGCACTTACTGATGAATTCCCTCCTAAGATTCAGTAGCCGGTGTTGGTGGGGGTATTTTAATATTGAAATTTTTTTCCAGTAAACATAGACAGCACCTATCACAAAAATTCCTCGGAATACCGGCTGAACCTATCAGTTTCCAGATAATTTCAAGATCCAGCCATTCTTCTTTCATTTTCCAGAATGCCCGCGAAAGAGCTGTCTGGTACCTTTGAGCGGGGTTCGAGTAGGAGTACCTGTGGTTATACAGTCTTTGTTTGAAAGGACCGGCGGACATACCGATATAGGTCCGGAAGTCGTTTTTTTTTTTGTTAGATGGAGAAATGCGGGCTTCATAAATCACCGGGCAGGCGTCCACAGAATTACAGTTGCATTCGTTTAGAATTCGGGACCTAAATTCAGCATTGCGCAAGTTCACCAGAATTCTCCTATTATGGGAACTAATAAGGCTGTCCATTCCTTTAATTGCCTATCTTTAGAAAATATGGATTCTTTTACTAAACCCCTTTTTCCTTGGTTAACACATATATGTATATATATATATTTTTTCTCTAATATTTTCTTCTCTAATATTTTTTCTCTAATAATTTTTAAACTGATAACTTCCTGTAATTGGCATTTAACTCGATTCTACCTAAAAGGTTTAATCAAAAAATTTTAAAAATCTTATATTGAAACCCATTCCTTCTCACCTAAATACACCTCTTCAAACAGCCCAAAATCTTAACTTTAAAAAGTAATTTAACTCATTTAGTTGTCTATCTTTATAAAAAATGAACTCCTATTCCACCCCTTCCTAAATATACCATTTCAACACCCTGTAATCCCGTGACTACCAGCTCTGTCCTTTTTCAACGATCTGAAAAAGACAATGTAAATTTATATTGTAGAAATAAATCTTGTTTTATAAATGTCTATGTGTTGAGTTTTTCTCTTATATATATATATATATATATATATATATATATATATATATACTCTTATGGTTACAATATTTTTAGCAGTTGTCCTGCAATTGAATAATACAACCAGCATAGATAAACTGCTCAATCAATTGGGTAGGGTATTTTAGGGGAAAATATGAGAAATTTCCTGAAAACCTTTTTACAGAAATTTTGATATTGAGCATTCATCTAGAAATATTGACATATAGTGACTTTTTATGTGTGTGTTTATATGTGCGCGCATACACACAGAAACACAAACACATATACATATTAGTAGTACATTCCTGTTTATACATATGCGAAAGCGCTCTTTTTCAGTCAATTATATATATATATATATATATATATATATAAAATTGGACACTGATGTAAACACTTGGTGGTGACAGCCTGTTTCATATTTCAGCGTATATTTTTACCTACAGATGCTTTTCAAAGTGTATCTAGCGATTTTACTCATAAATATAGTATACTTTAAAACTTTATACAAATATTTTTTTTATTTTACACAGACAGACAGACACATACACACACACACACACACACACACACACACACACACACACATATATATATATATATATATATATATATATATATATATATACATATATGTATATTCATCTGATATATTATCAAATAGGAAAAATAATGTAAGATCACGTTGTTTCACAATTATGAGATCGACCAGCTTTGAAAATCAGCATTTAATATGTGAAATTTAACCTAAGTTCGAACGCCGACCAATGATTGCAGAATGTAATCTGTATTTTTTTTTCCGGCGACAACCGACCTCGATTATATTTTTCCCTATTTTTCTTTGCGAGTTTTTTTTTTCGTGTGATCGTATGTTTTCCTGAGGAACTAACTGTATGCCCAACACGTTATTTCAACGATGGCATTATGTAATGTCTAATACCACATCAAAGGATTTTAAAACCTTTTGAAGAATTTTGAGGATAGAAAAAAAGAAGAATGTTGAATATTTTTTTATCGTCAGTGTGAAAGTCTTCTCAATAAATTCTTGTCAAATCAAAAGAAAATGAGAGAAAAATCCACGATATATCGGTAAAAGTCGGTAAACAAATCCGTTTTTATCTTTTGCACGTTTTATAGATGTAAAGGAAACACATATGCACATCTTCACCACCAACTACGTTGTTATATACATACATATATACATACATATATACACACATACATATAAAAGTAGATACAGAAATTTCTTAACCATATTAATATTATATTTTTTCTTTGATATTGTACTAACAAACTAACAAAATTCTGTTCTTATATTATGTGTCAAAGTGTTTTTAGAAAATCTGTGTTTGGATAAATGTGAATACTTGACACACGAATCAACAATGAATGGTGCATATTCTATAGTCAAGCAATCTCACGTACTTTAGTTATTTCTGTAGTTCTCGTTGCAAAGACGATCACTCAACAGACAATTATATGTTTGCCCAAAGAAAACTTGATGACTTTTATTATTATATTCGTTATTAGATTGACCATGTAATTTAAACTCAAAACCGTAAATGTTCTAGTTTTAAAACACATTTTAACAGGCGATGAAACTATGGAATGGAATAACCAAGTATCACTAACAATATCAAAAACAGGATTCAAAGAGAGAAGATGACTTGTGGTAAACAAAAAAAAGTTCTAGAATTAAAAATTCAAATGCTAAGCACTGACTCAGATTTTGTAAGAAATAAACGAATTTTCTCGAATTTACAAACTTTGCATAGCACACACAAAACTCGCAAAATTTCACACCTCGATGCGAAATGTTTGTCGTCTAATGGAAAGGCCAGAATCACATTCGGCAGTGAATTCCGAAAAGAAATAATGGGCGGGTCAAGTTTGACCCTCGTCAGAGTGTTAAAATGACGAGCAATTAACACGTACCTTTGACAAACGTCAAGCAATCGTTCTTATTACTGTCTCTATCTTTCTCTCTCACCTCTCATCTCTCCCCTCTTTCCTTTTCACCATTCTTCCTGATCGACAACTTCAAAGACAATCTTACCAAAAATATCGCTCACACATACATATACGCATACATTCCTGCCTACGTACACATAAACTCACTCTTGAAGGGACTACTACGAACATTTCAACGAACTCTTGATGCCCTTAACCTCTTAATACTATTTTTCTTGAAACATTTATCTTCTCATTCATGTTGTTCTTTTCTATTTTTTATAAATTTCCATTTTAACATGTAAAATGTATACTTTGTTGTTCCACAAATCCACACAATCCAATCTTCAGCCCTCTGATGATACTGAATAATCCAAAGTTATTGGAAGTTCGGTTATGTATGACACAAGGCCGATTTAATAAACATTAACCATATCCCTATATCTTCAGACTCATCCAATATATAGTAATTTCGGATAAGCAAACAATTGGTTCTAACAAGCCAGTTGAGCGTCATACGTGATACACGCTTGGGCGATCATGTCTCAAAATTGACATGACTGACTTGGCAGAAGATTATCCTGCAGTAGGTTGCCATTACTTTCTGTGGTAGAATGGTTTCCAACCAAGGCTACAGAACCTAATCTGTCCTATTATTTAACCCATAACTGGAAAGAAGAAACGAATTATTACCTTTCCCA
Source organism: Ascarosepion bandense (assembly GCA_037127315.1). Taxonomy (NCBI): domain Eukaryota; kingdom Metazoa; phylum Mollusca; class Cephalopoda; order Sepiida; family Sepiidae; genus Ascarosepion; species Ascarosepion bandense. The sequence goes on from JBBBDQ010000215.1 coordinate 598,608, forward strand.
AAAGTATTTGTGAGTAAGTGAAGGCAAGGAATTCAACTGGAATTCGAACTCGGCTCCTCGTCCTGAGTCGATACCCACTGCACCACAACGCACATCCTTCTAACAAGTAATGCAGTTAAATAACAAATGTATAGCTGCAGTTGTCGAGGGGAGATTGAAGTCAAACTAGGGCAAAAGCTTAATATTATTTATTTAATTATGATAACAAATGTGCCTGGATTGTATCTTTGGGCTGGAATAAAAAGGGGTGATAAAGAGTCAACCTTTGCAATAATCTACTTGGGACAGAAAGTGACTGAGAGCCATGATCGACAACCTCCTGAAGGGATTCAGGCACGTAAAATCTGAGAGGAATTGTGGGTGATAGAATGTGACTTTATATATTTTCCGTCCTAGTCATTTATTTTGGTCCTCAAAGAACTCTGATAATGAAAAAGACAAACACAAACAAATGCTTCTCGTGTCCTTCTTTATCGAAAAAGATAAAAAATTCCTTTCGAAAATTATCTTTCGGAAAAAGATGACATACAAATCGAATTTCTTGTCATAGAGGAATGAAATTCAGAATGTAAAACTTAAATAAACCCAACCGAAAGATAATAAAAATTAATTAATCTAAGATAAGCAAAAATACAAATGGTAAGTAGTTGGCATTAATTATCATACACCATCCAATATTCGAGAAGGATATTTGGATATTTGGATAATTGATGTAAATGAATCAATACATATGGAACGCCGATAACTGGATATTAAATATCAAGGAATCAATTTTTTTAAAATAAAAATAAATGTGTCTAGTCTTAGCACCAATACATATTTTCGGTACTGAGAAAACTTATTTTGATTTTGATTTCAAAATATTTGGATACGTTCCTGCCTACGTACACATAAACTCACTCTTGAAAGGATCGAACTCACTATTAATTCGTAATTAGCGAGACAAGCTTGCTAACCATTATACCACATCGGAGTGCTCGTGAGTTTCTAAGAGTATCTTAGATGGTACACAAGATCGTGGGTATGAAGCACCGAGTGAGGATCGAAACCACTACTCAACTGTAATGATTCTAACGAAACAAGATTCCTAATCATTACACTGCATTGAAGGGACCAAACGATAAACGAAAGTATTCGCTCCTGTTGTGCTTTTCACAGTTTTCATTTGTTTTCCGTTGCTTAAAAAAAAAAGGGTTGAAAAACACTGAACTACATAATAACTCATTGCACCGGTGGAACATTTCACGTTAACTTATGGTCAACGTGTAGCGTACAAAACAAGTTCTAAATTTAAAAATTCAAATGCTAAGCACCGACTCATTGATTTTGTTAGAAACAAACGAATTTTCTCGAATTTACAAACTTTGCTTAACACACACAAAACTCGCGAAATTTCACACCTCGATGCAAAATGTTTGTCGTCCAATGGAAAGGCCAGAATCACATCCGCGAGTGAATTCCCAAACGAAATAAAAGATGGGCCAAGTTTGGCCGTCGTCAGAGAGTTAAAATGACGAGCGTAATTAACACGTACCCTTGACAAACGTAAAGCAATCGCTATTATTGTCTCTACCTTTCTCTCTCACCTTTTCACCATTCACACTGAGCGATAATTCAAAGACAATCATACCCAAAAATAAACACTCATACATACATACATACGTTCCTGCCAACGTACACATAAACTCACTCTTGCAAGGACTACTACGAACATTTCACAAACTCTTGATGCTCTTAACCTCTTAATACTATTTTTCTTGAAACGTTTATCTTTCCATTCATGTTGTTCTTTGCATATCAAATCTTTCCAAAACTCACTGTGTAAGAAGTGGATTTTAGATCTAAATAAAGCCTTTAATGATTATATATTTCGTATATACAACAGTCGTAGTAGTTTTCTATTTTTAAGCTGTGAACATTTTTCAATCCAAGGGGAATCATTCAGCCGACATTGAGTGAATCTAGGCAGCTTTCAAGCCTCACCACTAATTCGGTTCTCAACCAAATTTCAGTTTACAAAGTTAGATATGACACCTACTTAAGTAGGTTTTGAATTCTGCAAGGATAGAATTAGCAGATATCTTGGTCAATAATTTACTGGCGAAAAATAATGAAACACTAGCAATAGCAGAACAGGCTAGTGTTTCGGTTATTTTAAAGAATCAACATTTCATTTAGTTAAAAAACGGAAGATAATGAGATAAACACTAAGAATTAGATTCATAGCTTTTATCAATCTGAGCTTTTAGTTTCAAAGTTCGTTTAAAATATGTATAAAAATACATCATTTTCGCAGTTTTTTTTAATTACAAACTGACTTCAAAATTTTGCTATTTTACGAATAAACCCAAAATAAAGTTGATATGTCTTGTATTAGCAACAATAAATTGGAAATATATTCGAACCAGTATTATCATTATGAAACCCAACAAACAGTTGTATTAGTAAAAACTGCATACAAATTTAAAAAGACTAAAAAAGTCTATTAAATAAATAAGAGTTTTCAATCATTTGTTAGATCATAATTAATAAAAACAAAAATTAGATAAAAGTGTGTACATCATGATAATACTTCTGGGAAGAAATTATGAGACAAAATGTTTTAAACTTACCTTGTTCATTGAAGATTGGACTAAAACTTCTTCACAATAAAATATATTTCATCATAATATCGCTAAATTATTCATTTTATTTTTCCTTTGAAGAAATGAAAGTCTCATTTGATGGCACAATGATTTTTTTTAATAATGTGCATCCAGTCCATATAAAATTTATAAAGCTTCAGAAAATTATAAATTTTATAAAGTTGTACTTTAAGGCTGATCACCTTAATAAAATTGCAACACTACGATTTTAGCCCGAGACTTCATCTTCAAATTGATTTCCTTAAAAGACGGTAACTAAAAAGTATTTTGTAACATTATTATGTCACACTCCAAATTTTAAATTGAGTGAAATACCACTGTTCTAAAATCGATCTGCCCTATTGCAATAAAAAAAAGTATAAAAGAAAACACATTATGATCAAACAATATAACAAAATAATAAAAGCATAAGAAAATAAAAGCAAAGTTATAGTAAACTTCAGGAGGTAAATTGACAAATTAAAACAAGAAAAAAAGCATAACCATTTTTCTACATGGAAAAATGAGCGCATGAAAAGTAATATTCTTAAGATTATATTGAACCTGGAAAAGAACAGGACTGAAATGATAAAGGACAAGATATTCTAATGAAGTAAAAAATTAAAAAATTCTTACTTAAAATATTACATTCAAATTTTATTTGGAGCTTTCACTTCATATCAAACCAAAGCAGAGCATAACACTTATGTAGGTACCTTTACTTTTTTTTCCTTTGACTGAACGAATATCTTTTTGACACTTCTGTTGATAAAGAACTCATATAGCATAGAGTAAAGACCTTTATTTTTTTAAACTCATACGGCATACAAGTTTGGATTAATTCATTTTAAAAGGCTAAAATCGTCACAAAGATTCCGGCAATGAATAACGAAATACTACAATTAACCATAAAATTAATGATTATTTTAATGCAATAATAATCTGTTTCTTCCATCCAGTTATGGGTCAGTTAACAGGACAGATTGGATTCTATAGTCTTGGTTGGCAACCACTCTACGGCTGAAAGTAATGGCAAACTACTGCGGGATAATCTTCTGCCCAGTCAATCATGTTTCTTTGGAGACATGATCGCTCAAATGTATGGCACTTAACTAAGTTCCATCTTTGCTGGGTGCTCTTTACTTTCGATCTTGTGCCACCTCTAGCACTGCTTTTAAATCGTCATACTTAGTTAAAGGGGTCAGTTTAACAATCAGTCTCAATAAATCAATTACGACTGAGTATTGAGTTCGATCCTCACTAGGTGCTGCCTACTTACGGCTTAATAAATAACTGCAAACTTATATGAGATAGAATATAGATAAATATCTGAGGAAATCTTTAAATATTAATGTTTTCTCTTTCTGCTAGACAAAACATGAACGCTTTTGATGGTGCAATCACGTGTTGCGCTAACAAATATTTATTCCGGATAAAACTGTTAAGACTACACTCTCTGACCTGACACCGGAGATAGAAATCCAGACCTTTTCGAATGCAAACCAAAGCCGACATATTGAAAAAGGTCATTTTTTTTTCTTTTTCTTTTTTTTAAATTGCTGCTTTTTGATGTTGTAGTGTTTACTTTCTAAAGAAATGGAGCAGGCAATACGAAACAGGAGAAACCAGTAACCAAGCTTACACTTGCTTCAGGGCAATTACTCGAAACTAATTTCCTGATTCTGGTTTTGATTCGAGAATCTTTGAAGAGACGCTTGGCGCCATAATGCCAGCAGGCGTCTCTGTAGCAAACACACCTTTCAATTCTCCCGGAAGTTTTCAGTCGTCATATCCTTTTGTGCCGCGTCCAGATTATGACCGGAAGTATGCGTGGCATTCTTCCATAATTTAACTGCGGGGAAAGAAATCGAATGAAGCTGCGGCGTTTTGTGTTCGGGCGATGAATAATTACTCGTTGTCCGACTTTTCACGTGCTTTGCTTACGGAAACACAGAGAGGAATCGTGTTTGTGTGCATGATGAGAAAGAGAGAGAGAGAGAGTAGATAAAATCCAACCAAGAAATGAGCAGAGATATTCGTGATCTCCATCGATGTGATCTAATGATGCAACAATTGACAAATGTATAGCCACAAGCGAAAAGGATTTATGTGCCCACCCACACAAAGATATATACGTGTTATTACCGACTCCTTAATCGACTATGACTGTTTCTAGCACATTAACATATAAATTAAATCAACTATTGCATCGAACATTTACATTGTTACACAAATGTTCAACTAAATAGTGCGTGCGCGTCACAAAGAATTAAATGTATGCACAGCGCAAATTGCTGGGTACAAATTGAAATATTACGCGGCAAAATAGGAGCAAAAACATCACGAATGTTAAAGACCAAAACTTTAATAAAATCATGTGTACAAGTGAACGAGAAATCGTTTAATCTAAAATTACACTTCACCCTTACTATTTCATTTATCCCTTTTTTGTTTTTTCAACGAGAAGTATCTAAACTGACTTATCCGGATGTGGATTATGGTCTTTTTCGCTCTCGTTTGAGGAACTCCTTTCTAGGTGTCTTCCACTGTTTCGTGTCCGTCATTTCAGGGAATGTGCCGTACCGTGACCTTCGCTATAATTGTTGTTATAGCGACAGTCGTGGCTGTGCTCGCCACGTTTAACAATCCCGATTGCTGAAGACCATAGGTGGAGGGAGAAAAGACGGATTAATACCTTTCTCAAAGGTATTTGCTCGGAATTGAATGCAGCAAATTCAACTGGAATTCGAACTCGGCTCTCCAATTTCTCGTTCCGAGCCAATGTTTACTGCACCACAACGAATATGCACTGATTTATCATTCGTCGTATTATACGTTAATACAATATTATTTCTTTAAATTTTCCTTGTTTATTTTTTATTCTGCTACCATAAACATATAACATTAATCTTTGGGCACCTCGGTGTAGTGTAATGGTTAGCAAGCTTGTCTCGTGAGAATCATTACAATTGAGTAGTGAGTTAGATCCTCACTGGGTGTCCCATACTTTCGGCCTTGTGTCACATCTAAGCTGCGCTTAGAAAATCACCGTAAAATTAATCTGTATGTTCAATGTTATTTTATATTTTTAATGGATTACGGCCACAATTTATTTTCTCTCTCTCTCTCTCTCTCTCTCTCTCTATATATATATATATATATATATATATATATATATCCTAATAAATAAGGAACGAAGAAAATATTTGTAACGTTCAAAACATTAATTTAAAAGAGTGCTCAATATAAATAGAGCAATGAATATTTATTATAAATTATACTTTAGAACATATACAAACTACAATCTACTACAAAACTGTACATTTTGTTTCGACATTGAAAGAACAATGTCTCACCAGGTAGTTAATAATGATGGTAACTATCTGATGATACATTGCTCTTTCAAAGTCCAAACAACATGTACAATTTTTGTTGTAGATAGTAGTTTGTACATGTTCTAAAGTATAATTTAATATATATATATATATATATATATATATATATATATATATAAATGAGATTATAACTATACTCGTGTCGAAAAACCTTCCACGAATCTATAAGGGAAGGGAAAAAACGGTTTTAAAAAAGAAAGAGCTAAGTACATGAACATCAGTCAAAATAGTTCGGAGCGAGTCAGCACGTAGCCCAAAGAAAAAAACACCTGTACGAGTAATCAACTAACAAAAAGCGCTCAATACTTAGGTAGAGCGGAATAAGTAAAGAATGCCTAGTAAGCCCAACAGACCTACCTAGGTTTCCCACCTAAACGGATTGTCAGGGAAATCTTTCCCCTGACGACGATCCGTTTAGGTGAAACTTAGGTAGGTCTGTCTGGCTCACTAGGTATTCTTTACTTATATATATATATATATATATATATATATATATATATATATATATATATCTGTGTTAGAGTATGTTATTTTGTTTAAAGTACAATTTATTGTGGGTTCAGTATGTTTGTGGGTGCGCAAGTTGCATCTTGTGCATCTGTGGAAGGACCGTGATGTTGCTAAGCACGGCACTCTGTGGTCCTGCAATGACCACACTCTACACACTTTTCTTAAAAGCACTGCGATAAAAATAGAAGTCAACAACAAGAAAGTGATAATTTAGTGTGCATGCGGGTCAAAGGTCAAGGTCAATCTGTGCCAAACGGTTTCTAGCTGCTAACTTTAGCTCCGTTAATATTACAACAGTCCGAGTGATTTTGATCAGACACCGTATTATTTTGAATAACAGATACTATGTAAACCGTCGGTAATATTTTATGTATATTATTTTATCTTTACTTATATATATATATATATATATATATATATATATATATATATATATATATCCATTATGTGTTTTTAGGACCGTATCGAATTCTGCCATTAATTCCTCTATTCGAAATTAAAGGATTGGATCAGGGTTAATACTTAGTGTGTGAAGATTTTGAAAATCAGTTGCGAACTGAATAATTTCATACATTCCTCGTGTGGACGTGTTCGCTTCGTAACCATAATTCTCACAATGCGAAATATATCAAAAGTGCAGAACTAAGTAAAGACAATTGCTAATGAAATAACCCCGATCCCGGTTTGTCGACTATGCCAAAGTGAAAAAGAAAAGCCTATGTCTAGCTGCTGTAATTATTTGCTAACTATTGCGAGCATCTAACTTCACAGGTGTTGCACGGTGTCCCGTTGAGAAGCGAGTCAAAGTGTAATGACGATCGGCCGATGTTTATGATTCTGTCTGTTGAAATACTCCTGGCAATTTTTCAATGTTTTTCTGTTTCTATTTACGCTCAATTCTCAAAAACACTTAAAACGTCTTAGCCGTTTGTTGTATTTTCAGACAGAACGTCTCTAAAGCACTTGAAGATTTGAGAAAAGCTGTCTTTGAAAAGTGCACATCATATTGATATCTACTCTTGTTGATTCAGTGAAAAATGTCCTTCAAAAAATGCGCGTAAGTGGTTTCCGGGGGGTGGGGAAAAAAAGAAACAAGAAAGCTTGTTGACGTAAAACAATTTCTAAATTTAAATATTTTATAGCGGAATATATTAAAACATGCTGACATTGTTTTTAAAAACATAAAATATCCTTATTATTTCATCCACAATGAAAAACAATTTTTTAAAAAATCTTATAATAAAACATCAGATAGAATAATATACATAAAATATTACCGACGGTTTGCATAGTATCTGTTATTCAAAATAATACGGTGTCTGATCAAAATCACTCGGACTGTTGTAATATTAACGGAGTTAAAGTTAGCAGCTAGAAACCGTTTGGCACAGATTGACCTTGACCTTTGACCCGCATGCACACTAAGTTATGACTTTCTTGTTGTTGACTTCTATTTTTATCGCAGTGCTTTTAAGAAAAGTGTGTAGAGTGTGGTCATTGCAGGACCACAGAGTGCCGTGCTTAGTAACATCGCGGTCCTTCCACAGATGCACAAGATGCAACTTGCGCACCCACAAACATACTGAACCCACAATAAATGGTACTTTAAACAAAATAACATACTCTAACACAGATATTCCCTGATCACGAAATAATGGAAGAAATCGTGGAATTGGCGTTTTAAATCTATACATTACGAAGGTTTTCACAGCTTTTAGCTACTTTTTATATATGTTAAAACAGATATCTATAATATATTTCTCTCTTAAGTTCATTTTTTTGAAATTACAAATGATTTGCGGCCTCTTCGGGGCGGGAAAGCTTCTATCAAAGAACATATATATATATATATATATATTTATATATATAATTCCAGGTGAAGAGGACTCAAGGTTTTTTTTTAATTTTCAGTGCTCTGGCATTTATTTTATTATAAACAGTGCGCAATATAATGAGTATTTTATAGCTTAATATAATTATACAGTTATGTATCAATTGTTATGTATTACATTTGATACATAACTATATATATATATATATATATATATATATATATATATATATATAAAGAGAGAGAGAGAAAGAGAGTGCGAGACGGGTTGATAGATGTTTATTTGAACATACAAGCATGATAATAATTTCTCAGTTAATACTAATAATTATTTTGTTAAATTTTTATTACAATAGATCTGCGTAGCTAAGGAGCCTTGTGGATTCCCGGGGCCTTGCGGTCTATAGGAAACATGGGCCTTCCCCACAATTGCAGGGTCTGCGGGAGCTCTAAGCACGGCTCTGACACCACATAGGTTCTATCAATGAACATAACTTGTGAAGCAACTTATGGCAATATACTCTCCAGTTGCGATGAAAGCAACGTGTTATGATTATTTTCTTTCTGGCATTAAGGCAGATGTATTCATCTGCCTTAATGCCAGAAAAAAAGTCACAACTCTAATCGAATCTCTAGCAAGAAAGTTAATATGGCTTCTACAACTTAATTCAATACTAGGTCAAAACTCTTCAGTAAACCTTAACAGTAGTGAACACGAATTTTGGTTCTAAGAAACAAAACCCGTCTTTTGGCTAATGTTATGCGGCTGATCCCGAAGATGACCTTAGATTTTCATGGTTAGTTGCCGTTTTTGCTCTACTGAAATCGCTCATTATGATTTGCCCTGATCTTTTTGCAGTTTCTGTCACAAATAAATTGACTTTGTAATCGGTTCCCTTATCTGCATTTTGTCTGAGATCACTTTTTCCTTAAAATCCAAATTGATGTGACATCAGGTCTTTGTTTCTGTGAATCTGATGCTTTCAACTTCGAAAAACATGTTTTGCCTTTTTACGGTATGACACAAAGATGGCACTAAAGAAGAGTAAACATAAATAAGAACATGTTGCTTAATAATAATAATAATAATAATAATAATAATATATATATATATATATATATATATATATGTATATGTATGTGTATGTGTGTGTGGGTGGATGGGTGGGGGTGTCAGTGTGTGAAAAAGTGTAAGAAGCTGTGAACGTTTTGTTTAAAGTGTAAATTTATTATTATTATTACTATTCTTCTTCTTCTTCTTCTTCTCCTTATTATTATTATTATTATTATTATTATTATTATTATTATTATTATTATTTGCCTTTTGTATAATACAGTAAGTGTCCATAATGGTATGTGTTTCGATTCCAAAATTGACTCTCTTCCCGCAAATAAATTTGGGAATTTGCATATCGAGATCCATTTCTCTTTCTGACTGCCGAAAACACTGTGTATATATAGATAAGTGGCCGGTGAGCAGGTCAGAAGGTTCATATGCGTGCATATTTGTTTGTTGGTTATTTTCACACCGGCTTGTTATTTTTTTTCAATTTTGAAAATCATTTACTTTTCAGTGGCTAGATTGTTTTTACATTAACTCGTCAAATTTGATTTTGTCTATTTTTTTCAAAATGGTTATCAGCTATTTCGATCCAATTTCATGTGTGTACAATTTTACATTTTAGTGACAAGAAATATGATATGGGTCATCAACTTCTGTTTGTTGTTTTTGGTATTCAGAATTACTGTTTTTTACAAAGGCTCACGTAATTTATTTTATTTCTTTTAATTTAGAGAGCTTTTGAATCTAGAGAGTGTGTGTGTGTGAGAGAGAGAGAGCGAGAGAGAGAGAATGTGTGTGTGTGTGTGTGTGTGTGTGTGTGTCTTAGTTTTTTTATATTGTTTTGTTGAGGGAAGGCTAGTATGTTTCTATAATTTTTTCCTGCATCATATGCGTCTGCAGTTTGGTAAATAGTTATTACTCTGAATTTAACTCCACTACATTGGTGTAAGTGTTGGGAAACATACAGTTTATTGTTATTGGTTAGTTTATTGTTACTTCTGTGCAGGCTACTCTTTTATTCAGACCCCACTTATATTTTTGCGCATTCATTGCATTGTAAAACATAAATTACGTTTTTTCCTGTTGCAGTTCAGATTTGTATTTATTCCGAATGTTTTCGAATTTGAAGTGAATTTCTTCTACTAATATGAAGCAAACCCCACTTCTTTTGCATTTTGTGACCCCCTGTGTTGTGCGTTGCTCAAATTTCGATGAGGTTAGTATATTTTTCATTTTTTTTTAATTATCTTAGTTGTCTTTAGGATTTATTTTATTTTCTCATTTTTGTTAAGTAATGTCTTTTTACCTTTGTAAATAATTCTGAGTTGCTTTTGTCGTTTTTGGAGACGTATGCAAGAATGTTTTTTTTCTTTTTCATGTTTCTTTTTGTTCTTTGGAAGCAGATGTAAAGGAAGCAGACATGGGCAAAGCTGTAATCATTATAGATAGAACTTAGTACAAAACAAATATTCAAGATATGCTCGATGACGAAAATAACTACAGATTAATCAACTATCATACAGATAAAAACATCGCATCAAAAACAAAACACACACACAGTAAAATAGTAACTAAAGAGAAAAAGATTTTCTTACAGACTTTATATCAACCAGCATTTTTTACTGACTCTCAAAGATACATAAATCAACCACAATTAAAGCAACTATCCAGGAACAAAAATCTGAATATATTCACACCCCAAACCTATAGTGATCTTAAATTCAGACCCATTGTAGCGGGGCCAGCTTGCCCAAAAAGGAGACTGAGCAACCTAATAGATAAAATGTTACGGCCATACACGAAAGAAAAATCTACCTCAGAGATAGCACTCATTAACTAAGCTCCATACCACTAAAAGTAAACTCAGGCACATTCTTAGTTACATTTGATTGGAACAGCCTGCACCTGGCATGGACTAGGTAAACAGGCCATTATGATTTGGAATGAAAAAACATCCAGAAATACTTCCCAGACGCTTCGCAAAAGAATTTATTATACAGAGTATAGAACTAATTTTAGACAATAATTAATTCCAATTTATCAACCAAAATTATATTCAAAATACACGTATCGCGATGGGAACAAAAATGGCACCAATATATGCAACAATCACGCTAGCATATCTTGTAGAAAACCTATACACCCAAATGAGACACAAATATGGGGAAGTTATAAATACGGAATTCACTAATTCATGGAAAACATATGTAGATAAATGTGTTATCTTTTGAAGATCAACATGGGAAGACATAAACTATACAATCTACTCCCAAACTTGTAACACAAAATTAAGTTCACACTAGAATATAGCTAAAATGAATCGCCATTCCTAGACATACATATAAAAACAAAAACAATTACATTTAGCTATCTCTTCGTTTTCCCTCTACTCTTCCCAACTCTCCGTAACACCGTCAAAACGCCTAACATAATCTTCCCTTTCTTTTTAACCCCCCCCTCCCACTTTCCTTCTTTTTAAGCAAACTTTCGGTGTATGAGAAATTTTTCAATTTTTCCGATAATAATAAATAAATCGCTGTTAATGCGAGCATACAACGTAGAAATGATCATATGATACATGTGATTTTTAAATTTTCATTTGAAAAAACATACATTATTGGCTCTGTAAATAAATAATTTTAATTACATCGAGCACTCTGGCTGGATTAGTTTTATTATTAATAGGATTTTTCGTGGGATTTTTCCTATATGCCACTTTCTGTTGCATATCGCTCATTCAGTAATGGATTAGAGCACTCTGGCTATTGGGCGGGTATAATGACAATATACACGCTAAAAGTCTGCCTTCTTCTACCAAACGCCCATAGCCCAGAGGTAGAATCGCCGACTGAAATCAATTCAGTCGGGTTTCAATCCTGGGGTTAAAAGCAATCGGAGTCTAACCGTACTGATGAGCTGTGATACAGCGAAAGAGATCTGTCTGCGGATGACTATATATATATATATATATATATATATAGGAAAACTCAAAACGACATTTCAAGTGGTTATAAACTATAGTTCATTTCTGTTAGCTAATTAGCTCATTTCATCAGACCTTACAATAATCATTCCATTTGGTACAAACAATTTTGTTTTAAATTCCATTTTGGTAGTGGGAGGCATGTGGTTTGACCATTTGGTCAGTAGTGGTAGGTAGGAGGAAAATTTTTATTGATTCATCAAATTTTAAAATTTAATTTATGTAAAAGGCAATTTCCTTTATGAATAAATGGAAGAAGGAGATAATTATTGGAACTTAAATTTGTTACGGTGACAACACATACTAATGATGTCTTTACGTGTATTTAAAGGATGTACGTTGTGGTGCATTGGATATCGGCTCGGAACGAGAAATCAGGGAGCCGAGTTCGAATTCCACCCAAACTCATTGCATTCACTTACGCGCAGATACCCTATTAATCCGTCTATTCCTTCCGGTTATGGGTTAAATAACAGGACAGATTGGGTTCTATAGCCTTGGTCGGCAACCAGTCTACCGCAGAAAGCAATGGCAACCTACTGCCGGAAAGCAATGGCAACCTTCTGCCCAGTCAGTCATGTCTCTTTCGAGACATGATCGCCCAAGCGTGTATCACGTATGGCACTTAATTGACTGACTGACGTTTATTTAAAAGTACATTCTGATATTGAAATTTTAATTTTTTCCTGTTAAACATAGATTATATCTATCTCGTAGGCTATAAAAAGGTACGTGCCGTGCCAATCAGCTTCCACTTTATCTGTGGATTTAGGCCATTCTCTTTCAATTCCCAGTATATTCGGGAGAAGGCTGTCTGATACCTTAAATTTGGGTTATAAAGGAGTGCCTGTGTTTATAAAATATTTTGTTTCTAAATTCCCACCAAAATGTTTATATAAACTTTATATTTTTCTTTATTTTTCTAGGATAGATGGTAGCTTGATAGATAACATTTGTAGATCTGCATTTACCTTCAAGCGGACAGTTTTTCTGGATATACAATTACTATTTTCTGTATTGAATTTATTGAACTTCTTCAAAATTTGGTTATTGTGGGAGTTAATAACGCACTGAATATTTTATTCACAGGTTTGTTGTTCTGAAAATGTTTACTTATTAATTTAAGAAAGATCTTCCTAACGTTAACAATTAATAGTCTACAGAATGGGAGGGGTTTGAACCGTATAATTGTTTTCCTATGTTTATTTTTAGACTTTTGCTATTCAGACCTACTAGTGGGTGCTAAATCAGTTACTTTATCTTTGTATTCGCTATATATATATATATATATATATATATATATACACACATATATATATATATATATATATATATATATATATATATATATATATGCACACACGCACACACACACACACACACACACACACATATATATATATACAGAAAGGACCCTTCCCAAATTTTTCATGCTGACATAAGTGTATTCTAGTATTTTTTGCAATATTCTTTATCAAACACTTTCGTATAATTTATGAAACACTGGTATACATTCTTCTGCTTTTAGTATTGTTATTTATTGTATCATTCTTGGGATATACCATTCTTTATTCCAGACTCTTTAGCAATTCGCACTTAACTTATCCTCCTTCAGGTTTGATTCTACTGCGAATTCTGATGTGTTCTCATCCGCATATTTCCATTGTGCGCAATCTTCATCCTTGAGTAGATTCCGTAGAATTCACCGCAATACAGGAGGATTAATATTAAATAATAGTTTAACACTACTGTTGTTGCTTCTAATGAAAGTTTACTGTTTCTTAATACTTTTGGAAAAGGTTTTTCGCAATCCCAGTTCGCCTTCGGATTTCGGAGTCAAATTTCCCATCCTCTGTTAAAATATTTACCATATATTTAAGATTTCGTATTCGCTTAATTTTGGTATTTCCAATGCGTAGATTACACATTAAACTATTCGTCTTAATGTTTAGTCCTTTTTTCTTGCTTTCCTTCACTGTCTTCTCTAGGATTTCCTGCAGTTTCGTTTTAGTGTGCGCGCTCAACGCTGTGTCATTTGTATATCTTAAGTTGTTAAGTTTGTGTCCGCGTATAATAAATCCAAACCAAACTTCACACAAGATCCCCTTTCTTTAAAAGATGGTTAATTCTAGCCTTTTGGGTGACTTGAATAAATCAAATGTTTTAGATGATTTAAAGGAACCAGTGTCATCATATACCTTTAATAATCTAAGAATTATAGTCTTAGATCAATGCATCTTGCGATAGCAGAAATTGTAGACCTCTGAGGTTTTTATGTGACAACTCGACGCCCGAGTCTTTCATCAACTTGTCAAAGAGATAATTCTTGAGTAATACTGCAGATGAACAAAGTATATTTTTATATTTCAATATTGCCATATATCAACGGACATTTTGCATTAGTAAATTAATTCTGAACATAAATAACAATGCTTTTTTCATGAATTTGTACGATTTTTAATAGACTTTCTCGTTCTATAATTAGCTTTATCGTAGATTTTATACAAATTTACTACATGAATAAATAAACGTTAAAGGAAAATCTCTATAGATTTCATAAACGACTGAATTTGTAAAACTGTCTATTTAAACATTCGTTCTCTTGTATTGAATGTTACATATTGTACACACCGGTTGTTTTGACTTATGTAAGAAGATTTGTTGAGAGATGACAAGAAAAGTAACTCCAATCAGTAGAAACATCTTGTAAATTTTAACACCTCCAAAACGAAACTGCTTTCATTTAACCACCACAGAAACATTTTATTTCTGACATGGCTGTTGCTAACCTCTAAGAGAGCAACATTCTTCTTTTTGCCATACGTTTTCTTCTGACAGAAAGTGGAATGACTATATCAAATCAATAGCTGCGTTTTCTGGTTTGGTTCACTGTATCGTGCCAGAAAAGTTTTTCTCACCAGAATTTAATTTGCGCATTTATAAATCTACCATTCCTCTGTGCATTGAATGTTGCCGCCATATTTTATCCGAGGATCCTGTTGTAAATCTTGAGGATCTTGCATAAAAATGCCTGT
This sequence comes from Ascarosepion bandense, assembly GCA_037127315.1. Lineage (NCBI taxonomy): Eukaryota > Metazoa > Mollusca > Cephalopoda > Sepiida > Sepiidae > Ascarosepion > Ascarosepion bandense. Next base: position 614,049 of record JBBBDQ010000215.1, read on the forward strand.
AATGTAAACGATCCTGACCAGGCATCTCACTTTCACACCGAAATCACGGGACTTCCATCTGTCTTTTTTAGAATTACTTTCATAGCAACTGTTTGATTAATTTTCCCCTGGTGCCCCGACTACATGAATTTAAGCATGCTACTTGATTCGATAGGATGTGCGTTGTGGTACAATAGATATTGGCTTGAAACGAGAAATCGGGGTGCCGAGTTCGAATTCCAGTTGAATTTCTTGCATTCACTTACGCACAAATGCACTTGGGAAAGGTATTAATCCGTTTCTTCCCTCCAGATATGGGTTAAATAACAGAACAGATTGCGTTCTATAGCATTGGCTGGCAACCGGTCTACCGCAGAAAGCAATGGCAACCTACTGCAGGATAATCTTCTGCCCAGTCAGTTATAACTCATTCGAGACATGATCGCCTAAGCGTGTATCACGTATGACACTTAACTGACTTGATTGGCATCTACGCCCGACAGCTTTCTGTTAAAATTGCTAAATAAACCCCTCTCTTCTGCTTCAACAATTTCTTTTTAAGCACTTTTTCAGCGGCTGATACTTTTTTCGAAGTATTGTTTTCATACGGATGATATATTCACGAAGTAAACTTTTGCAGTTCTGCTGATGCTAATTGCTAGAGAAATTTTACTCACATGATTTTCGGTAAACTTACTTTTATTTTATAACCAATGCAGCTATTATAACAAAGACCCAGCACACGCAATACGTTACTCGACAAGACTGCTGCAGCGTAGGCGGCGGCTGTTGCTGTAAGATTCCGTGGCACTGCGTTTACGGATGAAATTGGCGAGCATCCGAATTCGGACCATCAACCGGCGGACGGTCAGAAGATGCCAGTTGTTTCACTAAGCAGTGCGGCGGCACGCAAAGAACCAGGCGGCTGGCAACACTATCCTCACCTCTGCCTGCCGAAACACAATTGCCCTCTACGTGTAGACCGGTAAAGGAGAGATCTAAAGCAACACAGAGGAAAGGAGCCAAATGGGTATTTTCCAGGAGGAGAGTGTCTGATAACGATTCTTAGAAGCCTCGCGCGCGACCAGGGAAAATCTTTTGCGGACGTTCGTTCTTCTCCGATGAAAGCCGACCACGAAGACAACAACCACGACGGTTTTGTTACCTTGTTTTGCAGATAATTATAAGATAATTATAATTTCGTAGTTTTTAAACAAGTGTTGGCATCTTGTGTGAAAATCATATCGATATTTTGGCAGGTTCCTTTTTTTTAATTTTATGGCTATGTCTGTCTTATTTGCATCAATTCTTCTGTTCACTAGGATTGGAAAATTTTACAGTATAGTCATTTCATCACCATATTTTACAACCTTCTGGTAATATTTCGACAATGTATCCAGGACCTCAATACCATAGTTTTAATAGACATGGTAATGCATATATTGTCCTAGCCTATCATTTCTAATTCTGTATTCTTTCCCAGGAAAAAGTGGGTAGACTGATACTATGTGGTATTATCATTATTATTTCCTTGGGTTTCTGTTGTATATACATTTTCTTCCGAGTCCCAACCTGAGACCTAACGTCAGAAATGACTTCATGACATTTTTCACAGCGCATTAAAATCTAAGTATACATCTTACATAGATAAAGTTCTTTGTAACATGTGAGTTGTACTTATAATTTTTAGTATTTTTTAAGGCATCGGCTACCAGGAATTCCTTCAACAAGTTTATCAGAACATTTTCCAAGCAATTTGAGGGCTCCATCTCCAACTGGAATCATTGATGTCCTCAAATGTTACATTTGAGAGATTTCCACTTCAAGATCCTTGTATTTTTTTTAGTTTTTAAAGATCTTCAAAGATAGATTACAATCTGGAGAAATTGTAATATTAATAAGAAAGAACATTCTCTTCTTGTGGTCTTTGATTACAATGTTTAGAGAACGATCTTCGATTAATTTTTAATCTTCGATTAATTTCTATCTGTGTGTATTAAAAAAATTCATAAAATTGGTGCAGGCCCTTTCTCAGTAACGGAATATTATTAGTTTTTTTTTTTAAATTTCATCCATTGGCCTAATATAACCCATTTCTTCAAGAAATATACGTAGGAAATTTTTCTTTGTATATATATATATATATATATATATATATGAATTTGGCACTCAAATATACACCTAAACTGAAAAGCGCTTCAAACATACATGCAATATTATACACGTTATAATTTAAAATATCCCACACATATACATTACCGGCCATAATTATTAGGCCACTCCATTGTTTAAAAAAAATGATGTGTTTCATATTTTTTTTATTGAGAAATGAATAATTGTAATTGAAAATAGAATGGTTCTTTTCTTAATACTGCACAATAAAATGTGCATCAAAAGAATTTATAAATATTTAATAATTACCTATATTGCAGTTTCATCAATGAAAGAATGAAGAAAATTTAGGGTGATTCAGACGCGTTCATCTTTGCTTCCTTGCCTTGTAGAACTTTTCAAAGTAATAATAACAAAGAACCATTCTATTTTCATTTAGAATTATCCACTTGGCAATAAATCCTAAAAATAGTATGAAATACATCATTTCGTTAGAAAACCTGGGTTGGTCTTTTAATTATGGCCGGTAGTGTACATTTAAAACTAAAAAGAATAATTATCTGTTGCTTTTATACATGTGACAGATAACTGACCAATAATAATTAACTCCATACGATAACCTTAAATTGTTACTAGTTTTATCTCTGTAACCGGTTCTGGGTAATGTTCATACCAGTTTATTATAGTTTTCATAGTGTAAAAGTGACACCTTTCCAGTGCAGATATCGTCTCACTCCTGACTCATGCCTCATGTTTAGCATTATATTCAGTGGATACTAACATTTTGCAGCCTGATACAATATTGTCAATTATTTCTGGACATTTATCACAAAATCTGCATTTGGAGGGTAATTATTATTATTATTATAATTATTATTATTATTATAATTATTATTATTATTATTATTATTATTATTATTGTGTCATTTTTCATCATATTTCGATTACTGCTATGGTCTCACTACCTATCAAGTCTGCGAGACGACCTAAGTCAGGTATTGGTGTGTTGTTATGGCTCAATTTCATGTTTTTTTTTGTATCTCCCTAACATCCCTAGCGTTACATAGACAAAGTTCTCAATTTTTTGTATATCTTTTAAGATGGGGTTTCCAGGGATTCTTTCAATGTGTTGTTTTGTTCCATTTTATATCATTCCAAGTGCACCTACTATCACTAGCACGATTCTTGTTTTCAATTTCCATTTTTTTCTATTCCAATTTCCAGGTTTCTATATTTTGACAGATTTTCGAATTCCTTGGTAGCTATGTTACAATCCGCTGGACAAGCCATATCGATTAATAGGCAAGTTTTTTCTTTCTGGTTTTTAACAATAATGTCCAGCCTATTTGCTTCAATTTTTCTGTCTGTGTAGGTGGTGTAATCCCATAGAATGGTTACATCTTCTATTTCTGTAACCGGAGCTGGGTGATGTTCATACCAGTGTTTGTTTACATATTTTCCATAGTGTTTGCACATTGTTCAATGCAAATATGTCCCAACTCGCGATTTTTATATTCATTTGGGGCCAGTACAGGACATCCTGAGATTAGATGGTCTATTCTTTCTTGGTATTTATCACAGAACCTGCATTTTGGATCCACATTATTATGTATAATATTTGCCTGAAAGTTTCTAGTAAAAAGTCTTTGGTCTTGCGCATCAAAAATAAAGCCTTCAGTTTCAGGTTTTAATCCAGATGCACGTAACCATCGATGAGTATTAACTTTATCAATATTTAAAGGTTTATTAGCACATTCTGGATATTGGCCATGCAGAGGTTTCTCTTGCCAGCGTTGGTTCATCTCTTTAAGAGCTTTATCCTTGGCTTTCATTTTCATATTTTTTGCCGTAATAGTTGGTTCTTGGCTTCTGTTTTACTTTTCTACAGAATCTACTAAATGTAAATCTTGTTTATATTTACTGCCTTCTTTCATTATTGAATATATTTTCTTTTTGTTATTATTATTATTATTATTATTATTAGTTTTACTCCATATTAATTTTTCTTACTTGTAAGTTTTTTTGTTATTATCATTTTAATTTTCTTTTTACTTCATCTTATTATTGTTGCTTCTTAGGTGAAGTATCTTCACTTTAATTTTATTACTGATTCCATTCATCCTGTTATTGTGGCTTCTTATCAAAATTTTTTGAACTGCTGAATAGGAACATAGAAGGGAACACTGGATTGCTATGTGATGTTCTTCAATATGGCAGTGAATGCTGGACAATATCACCAAAGACGAAGGAAAAACTTGAAGCAACCCAAATGTAGTTCTACAGAAAGATGCTGAGAATATCATGCATCTAGCATATGAACAGTAATGATGTTTTAGAAAAAACAGAAACGAAAGGGAATTAATACTGAGCATCAAGAAAAAACTGCTGAAGTTCCTGAGACATGTGATGAGGAAGAAAAACTTGGAGAATCTGATACTCACAGGTCAGATAGAAGGAAAGAGAGACGGGAAACATATTTGAAAGACCTGAGCAGATAGATGGCAAAGAAAGGATTGGGTAGGTTAACAGGAGAAATGCAGCTAAGAGCTAACAGGTATAGATAGATGTGAAAGGCCATGATCGTCTAAATCCTGAAGAGATATGGCACATAGAAAAAGAAACCTCCCTTCCTTGTTACTGTTGTTTTATTTCTATCTTTACTTAATCGTATTGACATCCTTGCATTCGAGTTTTATACCGTTTTCTTTTCTCCTCATCAAGGATTTTCAGTTCCCCTCCCAAAATGAAACCCTATTAATATAATTTTCTCTCAACAGCTTTTGTTGTCCACTGACAGTATTTGAAGCAACAGCGTACGCCATGTTTAAATGAATGTTGTATCGCGTTAATGACATTCTTTTGTTTTGTTGATCCATATATTGAACAGTAAACGCATTCATTGACGACGGACTTTCATCCTCAATGTGAAAAACGTATGTGCAGTATGGCTTCTATACTTGTGACTGTTACAGTTTTCATGATGCAGTTGATATTAATGGCATTGTTCGATTCTCTATTGATAATCGTCATATGACAGAAATGATGTAAATGTTTACATAGGACTAGCTTAAGTCATGCATTAATTTGTCTGAAACAACCTTATAAACGCAGACATAATCTCAGTTTAAAACGACGCTTGAAAGCATGGAAATCTAATTTTAAAATACCCTCCTTCCACGCTAATATTCGGTTAAAAGTCCTACTCCGTCTTTTTACTTTTTTTATAACAAAACAATATGTGGTCGATACACTCTTCCTAATCTTGAATATCTGTTTTATATTCACTTCGTTTTAACCAATTCGAACACAGAAATGCAATGATTAAGTGTGTCAGAAATATATACTTAACCTGATATTCTGTTTTTCATTTTGGAGAACAGTTTTGATTTTACAACCATATGTTAGTAGTTAATTTTTTTATTTTTTAAATAAGTGGTCTCAATAGAGTCCTAAAGCATCTCCACATTTTAACAAATTAATTTCCATCCTTTCTCACGGGCGAAACGGCTCAGTCCTCTTGCCGGTTTGCTGCTATTTGCATGGAAAGTGTTCAGAAAAACTACATTGCTTAGTTTCACCAATCGTAACCTTCACAGGCAAGACCATTTACTGCCCCATTATTACGTTCGTATTCCATTCGTGAAAAGTAAGTAAAAACTATCCGAATTTTAGACTTAACAGATGTTTAGGTTTGTTACACTACCTTCTGCTCATGCGTGTTTATAGTCGGTAATGTTGTGGTCAGTGATCGAAGTTTATGCTATTACAATGTTACTAGCGACACGACCATATTTATTACCGCAATCAAGCTCAAATTTCGATCACGTGTCCACAATAGGACCAGCTAAAAGCACGCAGGAGCAGAGGGTACTGTGAAAAAACTAAACATGTGTGATAGTGAAAGTGAAACCCTATTTCTACATAAGAAAAAAAATGTAATACTTACTTTAATACGACGGAGCGAAAGAAATTATTATTAGTGGTATTGTCGATTTTGCAGTTTATTGTAAATTGCAATATGAGCTCTGATTAGAAATATTTAATGCTCGGATGCCTGTAAAATCTGGAAAATACAAAAACTAGCTGAAAATTGGGGAAAAAGGAAAAATATAAAATTTTTCCATCGTTATTCAGAAGCGGCTTTTCGGTCGGTAGAGGTGAAAAATAAAGATAGTCAAGGCTGACAGGACTTTTGATGGGGTTAGGGTTCCCACATTTGCTGGGAAAGGATTTGAAAATTTGAAAACTTAAAATCATGTTATTAAGGAGAAGAGGACGAAGAGAAATTAGGTTAGAAAAGGTTTTGTTACTTCATTGCTTAAATCAATGGAATAATATGAATCCACCTTCGAATTTGTTGGTGGAAGTAATCTCATTGGTCAAAAATCTGATTTGCATAAGATACCTCGGGTCTCTCCGCATCCCCAAGAGAATTTGGGACAAGTATAAAAATCGGGATCCCGAGTAGAAAAATGAGTTGGAGTTGTTGCAGCAGTGGAGATGTAACGACTGATGGAAAAGAGTTCCCAACCGAAAGCCATGCCGATCGAGTGCCAGCCACAGAGACAGTAACAGTCGCCTCCCATAGAACTCATGGCTGAAGATATAAAGAAACGTAGAAAAGCCTGCCGCCAATAAACTTAAAACAGTTAAAGTTGAATATTGCGCCTCCAATAGAGTCCTAGCTGAAGATGTATAGAAAGAGAAAGAGAAAGAGCCAACTTAAAGTTCAGAAGCTACCGAAACGAACCCACTACCGCCGTCGCCACATACCCGCTTCCGCTCCACTTCGGCTATTTCCGTAAAGCTTCGATAAAGAGCCCTGAAATAACTTTTTGTTTTAAAAAGTAATTGGCAAATTGAAATCTCTGATTATTCTAAACGAAAACTTTCACTCCGTAGTGAAAATCGAATTCGACGATTGTACATTCTGCTTTTGGTTGCTAATTATATATATATAGATTTTCCGCAACTTATCCAGGCGTCTTTGAACTTATTCATTTTTTTTTTTTTTTTGGTGCCGTGTTTTATTTTATCAACACAAGTGTACACGTGTCTTCGGTCTGGTTTGAGTTGGTAGAGAGACGGCTACTGGTTTTCAACGTGTCTTTCCTGCGATCAAAATAAACACAGCGTAGGCAAGAAAGTTCACCGTTGTAATAGACGTCATGAGGACCAGCTGCTGTGACGAGGCCATCTTCACGATTAGCGACCCGAGAGTGTCGTCATAACTGGTGCCGTGTTCGACAGCATCAACACTGACTAAGGTTCAGGTCATCATCATCACAACAGGTTCCCGGGTTGGGGATTTGACCCAAGGACCTGCCGACGGTGTTACAAAAGTGCGGGATAAATTTTGACCTACCCTCGGAGAATGATGGGTCTAATTTAGAGTGAAAGCCAGTCTAAAAAGAAAGAACTCCGAAAGCAATGGATTACTTTTCAACTATTTCACCCAAGAAAGAATGGCATCTCACAGATAATGAAGAAAATGAATCCGTGGAGACCCATGAAGCGTTAAGTTTATTAGTATTTGTTTTTAAACCCGGATCTAAAGACTTAATATTTTTGTCTCTCGTTGTTTTTATATTTGTTTACAAATTACTTTCTTGATAGTAATTTTTAAGAAAGGATTCCTAGTTGCCAAAATGCTTACTTTTTCTATATTCTTTACTTCAGGCCAGAAAATCGGCGAAAATTTCGGGAACATTCCCTCACGCAATGAAAAACTTAAGAAGGATGGCGACTCAACAACGGCTGAAACATCGTAATTTAACCACCATCCTTTTGTTTTCACAATCTACATATATTTTCATGGCTTCTCCAATGAACTTAGGTCACTGCTGCCTCCATCACAAGAGTTTACTCGTGCAACCAGACTGGCAACAAGGTTCCACCCATTTACAGTTAGATCAACCAAATGCAGCCGACAATTCTACACCAGCAGCTTCTTTTCTCGCACTTCCCGCCTGTGGAACTCCCTTCCATATTCTTGCTTACCTGACGGCTACAACCTTCAGCAATTTAAATGCAATGTCAATTCTCATCTCTTATCCACTTGACTCCAGTCCTTTCTACATCACCCCGTGTATCTTGTTCTTTTCCTTTCTCTCTAGCTTCGCAACTGTGTTCACACATGTGTTCCCATCCTTCTCTTGCTCTTTCTCTGACACCCCTTGCAAATGGTTTGTTCGTCTTTCCTTTCACCCCCCTCCTGCCTAAACTTTTACTCTCTCAAGTAGCCCCTGCGCATCAGTGGACGATACCGTCTTGCTTAGAGTGAAATGATTAAAAAAAATGTCTGCCTACTGCAGACTGCGCATTAATATGGAATACACTATTTACATTGTTCAGACTATTGTCTTCATCTTTATTACCATGTTTACGATGTTTCGGGCATTGTACGTTCTGACCTTTTTCAGGTGCTAGGAATTTCGAACCGAAACCTTTACTGGGGTATGTCATGGAATGAGAATGATAAACCCCAGTGATCATAACAAAGGGTTCGATTCGAAATTTGTTTTCGTTATTTATTTCCTCTCGATATGGTTTTTGTATCGGACATTTCCCATCACCGAGACAAACTGCTTTCACTATGGTTAAGGATCTGCATCTACACTGTATTTTCTTACCGCAAGGCAGGGAAGTTTGAATTTGTTTTGTCTTAGATAAACCGCATTCCCAGGCTAACAGGTTCTATCTTCTTTTTCTAAATGATGTGTTCCTTCAGAACGTATGCAATCATTGTTTTCCACAACCCCCCTTCTCCCTTGCAGTGCTTAATAACCTTTCTTTGTTATCTCTCGCAAACCCAGCTTTGCCATCCATTTGACCAAACCCCTGAGATATGCGTTACTTTCACTCTATCTGTCATGTGAGTATCAGATTTTCCTATCACTCTTTCTTCAATACATGTTCCAGAAACTTCAGCTATCTTTTTCTAATGTTAAGGGTCAATTTATTTTTCATTTTCATTCTCTCCAAAACCTGTCCGCTTCATTTCGGTTGTTTCGGGATTTTTCTTCATGTTTTGGTAAAATTCTCCAGCATACGCTGTCATATTGAAGGACAGATCTCACATAACAATCCAGTAGTCACTTCTTTGTTTCTAGAAAAACTTTCCTGTGTCTCAGTACTCTACTCAGCATCTGGAATACATCCTTGGATGTCAGTGTCGCAATTCCCTTCCCTTGTTAGAGCAATTCACAGGTATTTAAATTTCTGTAATTGTTTGATTTTGGTATCCCCGGCCTGTAGTTGGCATTTTTGGGCTCCTCTTTTTAATGAAGACTATGCATCAAGTTTTTTTGTAGTTTATACTTAGTCCTTTACGTCTGCTTTCTTTAGCTATGTTCTGAATGAGGTCTTGTAGTCCCTTTTTCCTGTCTGTTATCAGCGCTGTATCGTCAGCGTATTTTATACTGTTAAGACTATGTCCATTAATGACAAATTCTGGCAAAACGTTTAGAGATATCGGAATTGTTTCGCTGTATAAGTTGAATAGATTTGGTGAGACGACACATCCTTGTCTTTCACCTCTTTCTATATCTGCTTAACTCGTTTCCTCTCTGTATGCAGACAGTTTGTTGCCAGTGCAGGTTCTTGATTATTCTAATCTTTTTTTCCCGAATTTGTTCAGATTGCTCAGCATCTCTATCAAGTCTTTGTGGCGTACTTTGTCGAATACCTTTGCGTAGTCTATGAAACGCTGGGACACGTTTTTCTGCTTCTGCATTGTCCTCGCTAATAGCATTCTAAGCATAAATATTGCGTTCCTTGTTCCACTGTACTTGACGAAACCACATTGTTGTTGTCCTATCTTTGGCCTAATTCTGCTACGCGCTCTGTTCATCAAAATCCAGATGATGAGTTTTGTTATATGACTCATTAAACTGATCATTCGGTGGAGTTCACATTTCTTTTCGCCTAGAAATCCTAGAAAGAATTAATCTGCTTAGCTCTTCCGCTATGTCGCCACTGTTGTAGATATCATTTGTTATTTGTGTAATTTATCTTTGCCGAAATCTTTTAAGGCTGACAACATACCTATTACAATGTCGTCTGGTTCTGTTGCTTTGTTTTATTCAGGTTTTTCTAGTATTGCTTCCACTTCGGATTTTAGTATTTCTGCTCCGTCGATGTTTCTGTGTATTGTCGATTGCGCTCACTTCTTGTGGAAGTGGTCTCCTGTATATTCTTCCCATTGCTGAAGCATTTTGACTTTCTCTAATATGAGCGTTCCATCCTTTGATTTTATAATTGTTATTAAGGAGCATGTCTTTTGTCTGATTAGTTCTCTTATTTTTTATGCATGTCTCCTTTATTACTCATGATTAATCTCTCTATTTCTGCACATTTGTCAGTGAACCATTTCCCTTTATCCCGTCTAAATTTGCTCTTATTTCTGTGTAGTTTTCTCTATTCCGTTCCACCTCTTGAATCTCATCTGTGATCCATTCATTTCATCCTGTATTTATTTTCCTTTAAGACGATGTCGTTTTCTTATGACACTAACGCTTCCTTTAGTTCAACTCATTTCGAGTTTCATTTTCCAATTTGTCACTTGTATGTTTTTACATTGTACGTGTAATTTTCTGGCAAGTTGACGTCGTTCACGAGTCTGTTGTATTGCAGCCTGGTTTCTTTCCTAGACTAATCTCCGAAATGTCAGCCTTAGTTTACATATAACCGGGAGTTGGTCGCTTCCACAGTCGACTATTGGATAAGTTTTTAAATGAGTCACTGCATTCCTGAATCTCCTGTTTATAGATATATTGTTGATTTAGTTTTTACTGTAACCTTCTCTGTCCATAACCGTCATGGGTATTCTTAAAAGAAGGTTTTGTTTATTACATAATCATTCGCTGGGCACCACTGAATCCATTTTTCCCCCATGCTCATTGTGGTTTTCTAGTCCAAAATTGCCGCATGTTACACTTTCCCTTTCTTTTGCTACTTTTGATTTCAGATCTCCTATGATAATTTTAATACCTTGTTTTACAGAGAGCGTTTGTGTTGTCAGGTCTGGAGTAGAAGGATTCTTTTCTCGTTGATATTGAACTTCGCTGATCGAACAAAACAAAAAGAAAAAAACAGTGTATTTAACACGATATGCCCGTAAGATATTAAACACAAAATGATGACAAATTTGTGTATAATAATTACAAGGACCTATCTGAAAAATTCAATCAGAAATATAAGTTTCTGTTACGAATTTTTTTTTAATCGTATCACCCCAAGCAAGGCGGTAACGCCACTGATGCGAAGGGAGCTACATTCTAGAAAAGGTTAGATAGGAAGAGAGTAACGAGAAAGACGAACCAGTTCTAGGAGGTGTCAGATAAAGGAGCAAGAGAAGGGTAGAAATAGAGGTGTGATGACAGTTGCAAAGGTAGAGAGAAAGGAAAAGATATACAGAGTGATGTAGAAAGAACTAGAGTTGAGTGGTTAAGAGATGGATATTGACATTGCATTTAAATTCCTGGAGGTTTTAGTCGTCAGGAAAGCAAGAATATAGAAGAGAGTTCCACAAGCAAGAATTTTATGTTGGTTGGTTTGTTTTTATGGCATATCAACTTCGGCGGATCATTTATTGCCAACTAAATCTTATTGCTGGTAATACCTTTTCCTTTCAACAATTTATTGTTGTTATTATATAACTTTTGTGTCTAGTAATACATTTTTTTCTTTTCGAGTATCAAGATTTATTTTTAAGGGCAGGGTCTCCAAGTCTTGCCCTTGTTATTTAACCCATAACTGGAGGGGAGGGACGGATTAATACCTTTCCCAAGGGGACCTTAAGTGAAAGTAGGATATTCAACTGGAATTCGAACTCGGCTCAACGATTTCTTTTTCCGAGCCTATATCCACAGCACCACAACGCACATCCGTCACTAAACGCTTACAGCACCTGGTATTCCCAAGCGGTCATCCGTCTAAGTACTGACCAGGCTCAACGTTGCTTAACTTCGGTGATCGAGTGATATGGCCGTAAGCCCAGAATTTTATGTGAATTTGTTGTAGAGTAATATGCTGTGAGAAATAACACTTGTAATGAAACGGTCTTTCGGCTGAAGGCTGAAAATGGAAAGAAATAAGCGGAAGTAATAACATGTATTTTATAGAAATATATTTTTCTGTGTGCGTTTACCAGCATCAGATTCTCTCTTTTTTTCTGTCTTTATTTCATTTTTATATAATCTTATTTTTATTACTTCTATATTTATACTTTATTTATTCATTTTCGTTATGTCTACAGTTTTGTGATTATTACTAACAGTATAGTCCGGCGTTGCTCGGGTGTAATGAAAGCTTTAAAACTAATCCATGTTCCTGGAGCTCAGACTCTTTGGACGTTGGCACGAAAGACTAAAAAGCAATAGTTGTTTCCAGTTAACGCGAAACCGTAGACTGAAAGAAAAATGAACGGATGTAAGTCAAATTTTGATTTCTTGGAATCGATATCAAATAAGTTTTTTTCGTCGTAAACTGAATTTTGAAGGCTAAATAAGTCCTCCGAGTAAATGGTATCATAGCTGAGACTAAGAACTACAATTATGCCTACTTAGAGCCAAACCCGAAGCAAAAACTAAAATAAAAAGGCTAAAAAAAAAATACAGATATACAGGTAGATAAACAGACACACACACAAACATATTACCTTTTATTTATATATATATATATATTATCGATTTCTGCACTATTGTAAGAATTGCAACCTTGAAACTTCTGAATATCGTTTCTTATGTCTTTGTCTATGAGTGTATCAAATTTGATTAAAATCGGACCACTTCTTCTATTACCCGATTTTTTCGATTATCGATTTTATATATTTATCGAAAGTACCTCGACACAAAACCTAGCTAAGAACATTCGCAGACGCTTATAGTACAACTGTGTAAAGTTTCAAGAAAATCGGTTCAGCCGTTTCGGAGTCTATAGGTAACAGACACACACACACAGACATACACACACAGACATACACACACATACACACACACAGAGAAAATTCCATTTATAAAGAGGTTTAGATTTTTCTTTCATTTTTTTCTTTCTTTCTTTCGTTCATTCTTTCTTTCTTTCTTTCTTTCTTTCTTCATTTATTTATTTTCGTTATGCCTTTCTTTTTATTTTTTATTCCTTTTTTATTAATTCCACTTTTTCATTCATTCTTTCCTTTTTGTTTTTCCTCATTTTCTTTACATCTTAATTTTGTTTTTTCTTTTGCTACATTTTTATTTATTTTAATTTATTTCCCAATTTTATTTTTTTAATTCTTTCTTTCTTTATTTTTCTTTTTATTTTCATTCAATCCCCATTTTTAATTTTATTACTTCTTTCTTTATAGTTTTTTTTTTCTTGACTATGAAGGAAGCTGTGGTAAGGGTCCTGCACACCTTCACTTCGGATGGTTACTTCCATGGAGACTTCACGAAGTGGCTGGACAGCTACAACGAGTACATCGAATACAAGGGATACAACTTTGAAGTAGATTAGAGTTTTGTACTTTGTGAAATGAATAAAAGTCTCTCCTGAAAATTCTCAATACTTCTGGAAAAGACTTTGTTGGGTGATCTTTTCAAGAAGTAAAAATTATGACGGAAAGAAAATGAAAAAACAAGAAGAAGAAGAAAGAATGAATCAAAAACTGGGAAAAAAAGAAGAAAAATGAAAAGAAAGAAAGAAAGAACAAATCTGACGCTGGTAAAAGCATACACAGAAACTATTTCTCTAAAATACCTGTTAATATTTCTGACCGGACGTTTTTCGATTCTTCCTGTCTATTTTCTCCATTCAGTCGAGGCACTCTTTCATTACAAGCGTTTTTGCTAATAGCATATTACTTTACAACGAATTCGCATAAACTCGTAACCGAAATCCATATTTCTGTTTGAATTACTGAGGTAAGTCCTTGTCATTATTATACACAAATTTGTGGCCATCTTGATTTTAATAGCTTACAGGTATATTTTGCTGATACACTGTTTTCTTTTCTTCTTTTTTTGGTCGATCAGCGAGGTTAAGCAGAAGACAAAACAAACACTGATACAATGTGGAATGATAAACACACACATACACACACACACACACGCACACACACACACACACACACACACACACACACACACACACACACACACACACACACACACACAATCATATCCTGAGCGATAATAAGTTGAATGTGTTTAAGTTTAACATGTCGATACATAGAGCTTGAAAGTTAATATTTATACTGAGCGTATCTCTACCGTTAACGTTTCGATGTAACTCATAACAGACATTTTGTTTTATTTTCATTCTCCTTCAATTTCATAAAAACTGGTTCCACCAATAAAACAACTATTAGTCTGAAGAAGTTATATCGTAAAATGGAACGCGTAATGAAGACATATTTGTGATAATATTACAATCACATATGTCTAATTTAGTTAAATTTCTTAATGAGGAAGCAGACAAGACTTTTACAGATAAGTAAACATCACAGTCAAAGTTGTACATTTTGTATTACTTTCTTCTTTTATTTTGTCGTAATTGAGCGTGAAGTTATGGGTATAAATGTGTTGGTAATTTTTATCGTGTTTCTAAATTTCAGCAGGTGGTGAACTGATGTCTATTTTAAAAACAAATGGGGCGGTTTTAGATTACAAGTTTATTGATTAATCCATCGCTGCTTTAATAGTTAACTCTTTGTTGCATATTGGTTACAATTGTAACCTATCTCTAACATTTTTTGCATATTGGTTACGCTTCTAACTTTTCTCTAACATTTTTTGCATATTGGTTACGCTTCTAACTTTTCTCTAACATTTTTTGCATATTGGTTACGCTTCTAACTTTTCTCTAACCTTTGTTGCATATTGGTTACAACTGTAATCTTTCTCTAATTTTGTTGCATATTCGGTACAATTGTAACCATTATGCAACAAAGGGTTAATTTTAAAGTATAAAAACGTTAGAAACATCTGTTTCTATCATTGACATAGATCAGAACTTGATTCTCTGACCTCATATTTCTCAACAGTCACAGAGTAATTTTTTTTATTTTGGCATGCTACTGATCAACCTTGGAAAATTATCTCCCGTTTTTGTTGTTGACGTGATAATACATGTCGAGTATAAATTCGTCATTTTAAACGGTTTCAAGACTGTTTCTGTTGGTTTTAGAGCATCGGTCATGTTATCATGTTAAGTATTGATCCTAGTGATAGCATTGCCGTTTTATAATAAAAACCGTGAAGTATATATATATATATATATATATATATATATATATATATATATATGTATATAGTATATCGAGGCAGCAAGTAATTTTCTAAACATATGCTGTTAAATATAAGAGACAATGAATGTCTATTATGTTTAATCATGAGCCGTTCTAAACGTCGTATTTTTGCTTTAATTTCAGTTGAAAATAAAGACAAAAATTCTCCAACATTTGGATAATTATTTATTAGTTTTCTTCTAAGCTTTCGGCTCACATGAACCATCTTCAGAGAGGTCGTTCAAACTGAAATATTATAAAACCCACCATCACCGACGATTTTATTTTGTGTTGACATAAAACTCCGCTTGGCAACGGCAATAGTTCCCCCCCCAAAAAAAATTAAGAACTGCGTTTATTATTTTTGGTAACTATTGCCGTTGCCAATATATATATATATATATATATATATATATATATATATATATATATACATACGTAATTACAATAAAGCAGCACTAATTATTATTACTAATGTCCGAAAAACCGATGCTAACCAATCGTAACTTAAATCGTCAATAACCCAACGAGGACTACCTCGTAGGTTAAATAAAGGGGAAGAAAAAAAGAAACAAACCAAGCACAAGAACAATGCGTCAAGTGCTTATTTGAAAGGAAAAACCCCAAAGACGAAAACCTTAACAGTAAAGTGCTCTATACGAAAGTATGAAAGTAGAGCAAAAAATACAGTACACTAAATCAAAAAATGAGCCAACACCAACCGCGGTCGGTGTTGGCTCACTTTTAGATTTAGTGTACTATATATATATATATATATATATATAACGGAAAATCCCGAAGATTAATGAAATGTTTTTAGCAACCGACATATGTATAATATATTTGTTTGAACATTATTTTTAATTGATACTCGTATTTGAGTATATATTATGTTTTTAATCAAACAGTATATTTATATATTTATTTCTACCAGCCTGATTATTGTAGATAAATCTGAACTCACATTTTTGAAACAAAATTTATTGTAAACAATCAAACCGGTATTGAACAATAATTACGTAAATATGCTTTTTGATTAAAAACGAGTATCGATTTAAAATATTGTTCAATAATTACACACACACACACACACATACACACACACATATATATATATATATATATATATATATATATATATATATGTATGTATATATATATGGTTTGACTGTAATTTTTATCTCGCATCTAACATTTTTTGAAATAAGCTGTTTTATATCAGAATCTAAACAATGAATAAACTCTACAAAGTTAATGGTTTCTTTAGGTTTTGTTTAAGCACTTTTTAATATCTTAGTTTTTATCAAAAAGTTAAGTTTTTTTAATATGAAAACTAACAATTTGCTGACTCCATCTTTATATTGTTTAAGTGCTGGAATTTAAGTGAAGTTTTTGAATTTCTGATGTCTTGTTATGTTTTTGATGGGGGATATTGGATGTCAGATGTATTCTAATTTGGTTTTCTAACCGGAAAATTCTAGATTCTTAGCCCTTTGTATTTTATCAAAATGAAGCAGACTGTTTTATATTTGGCTTTCTCTTTTTTGTTTTAAACTAAATTCCGTTTCGATTTTTTATTAATTTTATTTTTATTTTTTTAATTTTTACATATCTGTCTCTTTCTTTCTTTCTCTGTATATATATGTGAGAGAAAGAAATAAAAGAATTGTGTATCTATAAAAATAGCTTATTTTACGAGAAATTGACATTAAGATGCGGCACATGTGTGTGTGTGTGTGTGTGTGTGTGTGTGTCTGTGTGTCTGTGTATGTGTCTGTGTGTGCGTGCGTTTGTGTGTGTGTTTGTGTATTTTCGTATTTAAACAGCAAATTTTCTTTTAAACCTTTGGGTTTAAATAAATTAACAACATTATGTCTGCTTTACAACTTTAATTGTCTCTCTGTCCCTGATGGCTATTGCTCCTGTTAGGAGAAAAAGTTGGATCTGCTTCCTGATTAAGAAGCTTAACCAAATTAGATATATCTAATATTCTTTGTGTGTTGTTATTAAAAGAAGTGAGAAAGTCGCTGTAGCGTTTAAAGCTGAGTTTATTTACCATTTCCCAAGTTCCCATGTACTTTCAGTCTCCTTCCGAGATCATCTACAGGGATGCAAGTACTAGTAAAAACAAAAAACTAACCACAAAAGTGTGTTGCAATATATTACTGTAATTTTTCTTTATGCTTAAATGAAACAGCTTATATTTATGCTTAGGATTTATTAGAACGAGAAAATTATTCCCTATGTCATGTTTTTATGTTGTAATATCATGGTCATGCACATATTAAAGCATGAAAAATGTTCTTGTTATAAATTCTTTTAATGTATATTACTTTGAGGACCCTAGATGTTATACCAAGATTATTCATCGGAGGCCACACTTTGAAGAACATAAGATATGTAGATGATACAGTGCTGATTGCAGACACGGAAAGGAAACCATAAGGTCTCTTACAGAAGGTAGCTGAAGCGGGTGATAAAAAAGAACTCTAAAATAAACTGCAAGAAAACCGAATGCATGGTAATCAGCACAAAGAGCAACCCAAAATACCAAATACAGGTGGGGAATACTAAACTCAAGCAGGTACAAAAATTTAAATACCTGGGATGTGTTCTAACAGAAGACGGAAAGTGTGACACAGAGATCCGCAGGCGTATTGGCATGTCGAAGGACGCATTCCAGAAGCTGAGTAAAGTATTAAGACATAGGAAACTTTAACTAGGAACGAAGAAGAAAGTACTAGATTGCTATGTGATGTCAGTTCTTCAATATGGCAGTGAATGCTGGACAATATCATCAAAGATGAAGGAAAAACTTGAAGCAACTGAGATGTGGTTCTACAGAAAGATGCTGCAAATATCACGAATCAAGCATGTGAGCAATGATGAGGCCTTAGAAATGATGGAAACAAAAAGGAAATTAATGTTGAGCATCAGGAAGAGACAGCTGAAGTTCCTGGGACGAGCGATGAGGAAAGATAATTTCGCTAAAACAAGGAAAAGAGTACTGGATTGCTATGTGATGTCAGTTCTTCAATATGTCAGTGAATGCTGGACAATATCATCAAAGATGAAGGAAAAACTTGAAGCAACTGAAATGTGGTTCTACAGAAGGATGCTGTGGATATCATGGATCAAGTTTGGGGATACTATACTCAAGCAGGTACAAAAATTTTAATACCTGGGAAGTGTTCTAACAGAAGAGGGAAAGTGTGACACAGAGATCCGCAGGCGTATTGGCATCTCAAAGAACGCATTCCAAAAGCTGAGTAAAGTATTAAGACACAGGAAACTTTAACTAGGAACGAAGAAGAAAGTACTATATTGCTATGTGATGTCAGTTCTTCAATATGGCAGTGAATGCTATATCATCAAAGATGAAGGAAAAACTTGAAGCAACTGAAATATGGTTGTACAGAAGGATGCTGCGGATATTATGGACCGAACATATGAGCAAAGATGAGGTGTTGGAAAGAATTGAAACGAAAGGAAAATTAATATTGAGTATCAGGAAGAGACAACTACAGTTCCTGAGACATGCAGACGATTTACAATAACTGATTTTCTTACGTTTTTTAAACGTATTACAGAGATTTCTATGAACGCTATGTGAATGTTTAATTTAACTAATCAGAATGTGATTCAATTTTAAATTTGAAAATATAGGTTATATGTTTAGGGAATACATTTTTTCTTCAATCTTACAGGGAAAGTACCAGCTAATTTAGCCACTGTCTAGACTGCTTTGCTTCCAGTCCCATGTATTCCATTTTTATTACAAGACTATTGTTTTAGCTTTCTCTGTACCCCAGCATTTCATTTTACTTATGGATTTAAGAGATCTTTGAGCATGATTTTACTATTTTTATTTCGATTCAACGTGCATTTTTTCTTTTGTTCATAAACTTTTTTATTGTAAAGAGTTTAATATCTATTTAATATTATATTATAATACAAAACAAATTATTAGATATACGTAAGTTAATGAATACACTTTAATGAAGTATTTAACTTTATTCTAAAGTGAACATTTTACAATATTTACGCATGACCTTCTTAAGAAATTTAATAATGTATAGTTTTTCATATTGAAAAAAGGGGCATGGGTCGTTTAAAGATTTAAATATTCTAGTTTTTTTTTAATTTAAAATTTTATTGTAGAAGTTTTATTCGTTTATTTTAGATGCCAACAATATTTCAATACGGATGTTTTATTTCTGTACTTATTATTATTAAATGAAGAAGTGTGTCGATAAAACCTTTTTCAGTGAATTTTTTGTACTACCAACATAAATCTTTATATTACTAGGGTTTTCCATAGAAGAAATAGTACATTGAAAAACTATTGATTCTGTATGGCACCTGTTTTCTAGAACAGTCTATAGGGTTTTTACATTTACATTTATTACTGTCTAAATTATTGATTTCAGTTTTTTAATGATTTTATTTCAATTAGATTTCAATTTTTATTTCAAATATTAGTATTATGATTTTATAATTATTTTTTCCAGATTATCCGTACAATTATAAATTAGTTTTACAGTATTTTGATTAGAAATCTTACTTAATGGATTATTATTCGGGAAATGTTTCTTAATCTAAACGAGCAACTTTTTGCCTAATTTACTGCGAACCATTTGATTGAAAAGTGGTGTATGCAAAATAATCTTTCCATTTCTATTTTCTCTTCGAGAGTAGATTTTCTTTTTTACATATTTGATATTTGGGCGTTTATATCCATATTTTTAAGGCAGTATTATAAAAATGACTGTGTTTGTTAAACACTTCTTCATTTGCGGAATTTCTACTCGTTCGATATTCTATGGATGAGGGTGCATGCTTAATAATGGATGGAGGATGGTTAAATTTTGGGTGGGTAAAAGATTTTTATTTGTTTTTTTATATGGTTGGTATATATTATTTTCTAAATCTGAAGCCACATGGACAACATCTATTTTTTATATTTGTATTAATATTCACTTTTAAATTAAGGTTTATAACTTCTCTATATATTAAATTTTTTATTTTACATATTTTAAAACTTGTGGAATTCTTCACTACCATAGGTCTGTCATCCTTGTATAATCCAATATCTTCTGTATTTATATCATTATCGGCTGTAAGGTTATATAGCACGAATAAGCAATACAGATTTGAAAACTTGGCAGAGTCTAAAGATCCCATAGTTATATCAAAACCTTTCTTGGAATTGTTTTTTGTTATATATATATATTGATTGATTGTTTGTTTGATTGATTGATTGATTGATTGTTTGATTGATCGATTTATTAATTCATTGAAAGGGGGTATACCAAATAATCTTCTTATTTCTACTTTGGGATGGGTAGATTTTCTTTTTTACATATTTAATATTTGGGATTTTAATATTCACTATTATTAAGGTAGAATTATGTAAATAACTGTGCTTATTAAACACATCTTCATTTGCGGAATTTCTACCAGTTCTATATATATATTTCAATGAGAAATATAAAATTTTGCAAATTCCTAGTTTTCACTTTTGAATATATTTTTCTACAGTAAGATTCACCTTGTATAAGGCTCGGGACAGAGTAAAGGGCAGTTTATACGAATAAGAGTGGAAAATAACGTTTAACTTTCGACTTGAACAGGTTAAGATTGTAGTTATTGGGCAAACAGCCTTTGTGGAGTCAGTTCCACAGAGCAGTGGTTTTGTCAGGAAGAAGCTGTTCGAATGAAACTGATTTCTAGCTGATGCAATACGGAGAGAATTGCAGGTGGTTTGCTATAATGTATGTGGTATGGCGAGTCCTACCCGTGAAGCTTAGGACTAGTGAAACGAACGAATACAGTCCGCCCGAGTACTTTCCATGGAAGTAGCGAAGAGAGTAGTGAGATGCTTGCCACATCTTGCCTGTGAGGGAGAAGTTGAAGAGAGGAAAATAGTTTATGGCTCACAAAAACTGAGACATTTTAACTCTCTCGAGACTGAAAAGTGAGGACTGGTCAGCTCCCGCTTAAATATGGCAACAATAACCCATGCTCCGTCTGATCTGGCTCTTGTAAAGGTAAAGGATATTAAGTGAAGTCAGGTATTTATAAAGATGTATATTTTTCTACAGCTGTAGTAATGGATTTATTGTACGAGTTTCATCTGAGGTCAGGTGTTACTTCAAGTCCCATAGTCTCTTATGGTACGGAGTCTTGACGAGAGAACATCCGTTCATCATGACTGGCGGTCCGATCGAGGATGATGGAATGTAACTAGTTTGATTTTCTAGGTATCAAATTTAACTTGCCAGATTTTCCGCTACTTAAAGTTAGTGGCAATGGGAGATCTATCAGATAAGAAGGAAAGTTGTTCTAGTCTACCTTTGCGTAACAAAGAATCGTTCTACGGAACGGTAAATCATGGTATATCCTTTGGTTTGACATCTATCCAGGCACTGATTAAGGACGGGGTTTAAACGTTTGCTAAGTATTTATCAGAGCATGATGTTAGAAAGAGGTCGAGAATATTCGCTTGATGTCTCGTCTCATCCGGGACGTGGGTAGGTTCTTCGATGGTATGAGTTAGATCACTGGCGAATATTAAGTATCTGCATTGGTTTTTTCGCGTGGACTAACCACTATTTGTGTTGGATATTGAAGTCTCTGCATGCATCAATGCTACCGATGGAAATTCAGTAAGGTTATCTGTTGTGGATTCCGGGTGAGGAACAGCACAAAATAATGAACAACAAAACAGATATGAAGATAGAAAGGTAGATTATATTGAACGTAATATATAAACTTAAACTCAGTTAAGTAAATCCAGTAATACTATTAGTAAGAAAATAAATATTTACAAGTCTTGAAGTGAAGTCATGTAAACAGTATATCCGTGTATATTATTCTATCTGAGTGGAGCTCAGAGATAGTCTAGTCTCTGGGTAACTTCGGTATCTCTCAGAACTCTCCGATAACTGTAACGGATCTCTACGATTACTCTCAACTGTCAACTGCAACTGCAACTCTCTCTCTATGGCAGGAGTATATGTACACTCAGTCGAGTCCATTACCATATACAAAATAGGGAGATCCCACAACAATATTATCAATCCTTTCAAATATTCGATCGAAAATAACTGTCCAACAATATTATCAATCCTTTCAAATATTCGATCGAAAATAACTGTCCAATCCTCCTCAGGGCGATAGAGAGCGAAGACGAATGTGGTACTAAGTGACATGCGCAAGCACTTATATGGAAGTTCAGGGTCCTCGTTTTTTGTTTGTTTGTTTGTATTTTTGTACCTGTAACAAGCTAACCAATCCTTGAGGTAACCAGCAAATACGTGGCCCTGGCATATTAGATAGACGTGTTTGGTTATAAAGGATGTGTAGCCAGAGATTGTTAGCTCCTGTAGTGGAATTGAGGCATTAATACTTGTTTTAGAGGCCAGGCTTAGAGTTTCATTTGTGGAAAATTGGAACGAAAACCCCTTACATCGGTGTAGATGTTGTATTGGGAACTACATTTTTAAAAACTGTATTTGCTTGTGTTGTTCATTTTCATCGATTTCATGTGTGCATTTTTAAAAATTTTGTTTAATGGCATATCAACTCCTGTGGGTTATTTAATGCCAAAAAGGAGGGTTTTTAATGTATTTTATTTAATGTTCGGTTATAGTGAGAAAGTTGATTAAGTCAGATTTTTATGTAAAAATTATTTTTATTTTTTTAGAAAACTGAAGATGTTTTCTAGTTTTGTATTTAAAAATGTATTGCTGGTAATTTTGTAACTTCGAAAATGTGTTATGATAATATTTTATTCCTTCTATATTTTTTTATAAAACTGTTTTTTTATATTTTCATAGTGTTTCCATCCCAGTTTGAGGGTTAAATATTTGCCCATAGCTGGGACCCTAACAGGTGCTACCACTCCAGGTCAAGGTGGGCCTGGGAACAACAGCAATTAAGAGTTAGTTCCATGCTCCTCTCAACCTCCTAATCAGAGGCCTTGCTGCCGGATGCAGTTGACCGTCATACCCAGGAACTCATGTCTGCATAATATGTGTATAATTAAGTGGAAGTCTAATAGGAAGTGGAACAGACACACACACACAGGAGAAGCGTGTTTAAATAACTTTGATTAAATTGTCTGAGGATACTTCCATAACAGAACCCTTAACCATGATTTTGAGAGGTCCCACCGAAAATTGATAAACGGTATAATATAAGACACCTTTCTGATTTAATTGTGAACAATTTATTTAGGATAAGCAGTTTGTATTTTGAAAAAACGATGCGAGTTTTTATTTCTGGCGACCATGTTTATTTTCAATATTTTTGTTTGATGACCTCTCTAGACACTGAACTACGTTTGAGTTAAGGTCTTTTTGGCTATTTTAAGAACGTTCATATTTCTACTGAAAAATATTTTGAAGCATGTGCCGCATCTTAATGTCAATTTCTCGTAAAAGAAGCTATTTTTATAGATACACAATTCTTTTATTTCTTTCTCTCATATATATATATATATATATATATATAGACAGAGAAAGAAAAAAGAAAGAGACAGATATGTAGAGATTAAAAAATTTAAAAATAAAATAAATAAAAAATCGAAACGGAATTTAGTTTAAAACAAAAAAGAGAAAGCCAAATATAAAACAGTCTGCTTCATTTTGATAAAATACAAAGGGCTAAGAATCTAGAATTTTCCGGTTAGAAAACCAAATTAGAATACATCTGACATCCAATATCCCCCACCAAAAAAAATAACAAGACATCAGAAATTCAAAAACTTCACTTAAATTCCAGCACTTAAACAATATAAAGATGGAGTCAGCAAATTGTTAGTTTTCATATTAAAAAAAATTTAACTTTTTGATAAAAACTAAGACATTAAAAAGTGCTTAAACAAAACCTAAAGAAACCATTAACTTTGTAGAGTTTATTCATTGTTTAGATTCTGATATAAAACAGCTTATTTAAAAAAAATATGTATAAATGCGAGATAAAAATTACAATCAAACCACTCGCTTGAGCTTAATCACACACACACACACACACACATGAACATACACACACCCATGAACACGCAAACACACATACATACTTATATATATATATTGATTACTTATGACTCAGGCATAAATTTAAGTTCATCTCAAGTTTTGTTTTATGTGAGGCAATACGAAAGTTAGATTACTTACATACACCATGTGCGTTGTGGTGCAGTGGATATCGGCTCGGAACGAGAAATCGGGGAGCCGAGTTTGAAATCCAGTTGAATTTCTTGCATTCACTTATGCACAAATACCCTTGGAAAAGGTATTAATCCGTCTCTTCTTCCCAGTTATGGGCTAAATAATAGGACAGAGTGGCTTTTATAGCCTTGGCTGGCAATGAGTCTACTGCAAAAAGCAATGGCAACCTACTTTCAGATAATTTTCTGCCCAGTCAGTCATGTCTCAAAAGAGACATGATTGCCCAAAGCGAGTATCACGTATGACACTCAACTGATTGACATACACGCACGGACATGTACAGAGATATACTAAAAATAGATAGATAGATAAGGAAGAGAATTAGATAAATTGATAGAGATATTGAACAGACATAGATAGATAGATAGATAGATAGATAGATAGATAGATAGATAGATAGATATCAGCAGTGATACTGGGTACCTAATAAAATTCATATCTATACAACTTCTTAAGTAGTGACCAGTGTCTTTGGAATCTTATAAGGCTTTGCAGGAAGAAGCTTTTCGAATGAAACTGATTTCTAGCTGATGCAATACGGAGGGAATATGAATATGAAGTCTGAAAATATGCGTTTGAATAATATATATATATTCGTTGATAAATTTGTATATAGTGGGACATTTACACAAATAGACGCCCTAACGCCCCCATATATATATATATATATATATATATATATATATATATATATTCTAAACACGTTTTATTAAACGTTAAAGACAACATAGCCTTGCTGTTTTTTTCTTTGTATTTTCTCATATTTTCTAATGAGGCTTTTTATTTCAAAATTATATTAATATGCATAATGTCCAGAAGTTAACTGAGAACTTTCGAACGTCATCGTTCATCATCAGGGTCAAATATTTTTTTACCATCAACAATTGCCTTGCAGCGGAATCGTATTGCTACATTTTGAAGAACTAAATAAACGTTAAGAAATTTTTCAAAATTCAAGAGAAGTGATAATGTGATCACGTGTAGGCGTGAAATTATATGATCACGTGGAGGCGTGAATTATCTGGTTAAGTTGAATATTTAGAGTTGCGAAAGATTTAACCCTGATGATGAACGATGACGTTTGAAAGTACTCGGTTAACTTAAAGTTGTCTTTAACGTTGAATAGAACGTGTTTAAAAGAAAGGATGCTACCTAATACACGTATTTTAAATATATATATATATATATATATATATATATAGTGCAGTACTGTGCAAAGGTATTAGGACAAGAACTATTTTATCTTTTATGAGGCATATTGACAGAAATAAACAATTTAATTAAAGTAATTTTATTAGATTTATTCAACAAATGCTTTATCTAGAAAAAATACTTCTTACAAAATAAATTTAATATTTAGCATAATAGCTTTTTCCTTTGATCACGGCCTTCATTCTGTCAGGCATTGACATCACAAGCTTTTTCAATGTATCTAATAGTATCTCCTGCTAAGCAGCTTGTATTTGTTCCCAAAGTGTGTCCTGCGAAGTAACATTAAATTTATCAATTATTCTATCCAAAATATTCCATAGATGTTCAATAGGATTGAGATCAGGGCTTTCTGGGGCCAATCAAAATTCTAAAGCCTTCCTTCCTTTTCCTTTTTAGTTAAATAATTCTTACAAAGGTTTGGCTTTTCAGCCTGTATTTGAATTTTAGCTATATTTTCAGGAAAATCACCCATGCCCTAATACTTTTGCACACTATCGGTAGTTAGGACAGGGGTGTTTTTAAACTTTATTTTGATGACTTATAAAAGATAAAATAGTTCTGGTTTTAATACTTTTGCACAGTAGTATATATATATATATATATATATATATATAGAATAAAATGTGTGAGAGGCAGTGAAAGCTTTGTTTAAATTGTACATTTATTGTTGTTGTTATGATATATTAAGTGTCCATAATGGTATTTGTGACGCTACACGTGTTTCGAGTTTAAAGTTGACTCTCTTCAGGCGAATTAACTTGTGACTTGACGTATCGAGATCCGTTAGCTTTTCAGATGGCCAACGTGTCGTGTATAAATATCTATTTATACACGATACCTTGGCCAGAAGAAACTTAAGTAGTTAATGTGAAATATCACAACCCCACAACCCCTTCAACCTGGTGGTCACCACTTGTCTTATCTATTCATACACGATACCTTACCCATCAGAAAAGCAAACGGATCTCGATATGTAAATAAAAGTAAAAAATAAAATAAAAAAATATAAAATAAAAATAAAGCAGGTCGGCTATGAATAGTTTTCTTCTTGTCTTTTTATCCACACTCTCTCTCTCTCTCTCTCACACACACACACACACACACACACACACACACATATATATATATATATATATATATATATATATATTCTCGACAAAATTGACGTACAACTAAATCTGAAAAATATCAGATTTTGTGCGTAAATAAAATGTTCGAATCACCTATCTGCGTGTTTGGTTGTTGTGTGTGGATATGCTTGCGTACGTGATTATGTCTGCGTTCCTGCTTTCGTGTAATCGAAAGACGTTATTTAAATACAGGTTTGTTGAGAAATATAGAATCTCGTGTAAATGTGAGTTCGTATTTTATTGTTTCAACTCTGCGTCTTGGATTAAATCAAGCAACTGTATTTGTTTGTTTGGTGTTATAAACATGCAAACCGATAATCAGAGTGGAAAAGTTTTCGTTTACTCCAGAGTCGATCGAAGAGAAAACAAAGTTGATAGTTTGGAAAGAAAAAAATAAAATATAATTGACACGGGAAACTTTTGCGACCTGGAGCCTCCAATAAAACAAGCAGAATAAGGAAGAAATAACTGGAAGAAAACTAAGTCCAGTCAGGTTAAAAAAAAAAAAAGAAGCTATTTTTTTATCATGGGTTGTCTTTACCAAAGACGCTCATTGAGCGAAAGTAGTGAAAAGAAAGAAAAATATATAAAAATAGAAGTGAGACATGGAGAGCAAAAACAACAACAACAAAAAAAAAAAGAAGACTTTTCCTGAAAGGTAGAGACATGCTTTTTTTTACCTTTTCGTTGGAAAGTTTTGCTTCTTATGTATATTTTGCAGGTTTGGTCTCATTCTGAGTTCTTATCAAAATACCTTCGCCTAGGGACGTAAGTATATATAAGTTAACTTTTCTTGTTAACCTACCATTACATCACTTCATATATATATATATATATATATATATATATATATACAAAAGTGATAAAATCTGCATTGCATTTGATTAAGTTCGATGTGTTAAACTTATAGCAACACTATAAGTACATAGAACAAACATCCAATATCATTCTATATTTCTATCAATTTCTGGTCATCTCTATTACATTGAAACGCCTGCTTCCAAAAAATTTTATAACAACGACGGATAAATTTTAAAATCTCTAACAAAACGCGTTTGTGCCTTTTTTTTTTTTAATCAGTATCACAAATAAATGTAGATTTTGTCGCAGTTACCATAATTTTGTCTTTGTAACTTACCTCTGAAGATGACCTGGGAAAAGATCGAAAGTACCAAGAAAAGAATAAAAAAATCTATATCGCTATGCTAGACTTTCGACCTTTGGGGGTGGTTAAAGAAGCAAAGTCTACTCCAGCAAACCAAGATTTTGGAAGAACTTGAAGGGCGAATGCAAGAAGTTACGTCTTTTATAAGTTCTGGATGAAATTAGTTGGCGCAATTCCTGGGCGACTCGAAAAGCTGGTAGCGAAATTCTGTGCCGATATTGAATTTTAGAAAAAATTCATGCCAAACGATTTCATCTCATACCCATTTCCTATCAAAATTATAGTTAATAAATAAATTATAAGTACTTTAAAATGAGTATGTGCGCTGTGGTGCAGTGGATATCGACTCGGAATGACAAATCGGGGAGCCGAGTTCGAATTCCAGTTGAATTCCTTGCACTTACTTACGCACAGATACCCTTGGGAAAGGAATTAATCTGTCTCTTTCCTCCAGTTATGGGTTAAATAACAGGACAGATTGGGTTCTGTAGCCTTGGATGGCAACCAGTCCACCACAAAATGCAATAGCAACCTACTTTGGGATAATCTACTGTCCAGTCAGTCATGTCTCTTTCGAGATATGATCGTCCAAGCGTGTATCATGTATGGCACATAACTGACTTTAAAATGGGGAGTTACTCTTCACTCACCCTGTATAAACACATTTACACATATAGACAGACAGACAGAGAGAGAGAGAGAGGGAGGAAAGACAGATTCTTCTTCTATGTTGCTTCAGGGCGTTAGCAATCATGTCTCTCCACAATTTTCTGTCCTTTCTAGATTTTAGTTATCTCTCCTAAATTTTGTTCCAACCTCGATTCACTCAAGCCCTCTAGGTAGGGCACGCTTTGTTTCACTCCGCCTCTCTTGCCTTCAATCTGTTTTATGCGTATTAAATTTACCAAGCACTGTTTCCTCATTAACTATCCTAAAATTTTCTGATGTCTCCTCCTTATGTTAACATGAAGTTTAATTTTTGTTTATATTTTATTTAAAATATTGTAACTGCTCACATGTTCAATGAACGATATTCTCATCAGTCAGTTAAGTGCCATACGTGATACACGCTTGGGCGATCATGTCTCGAAAGAGACATGACTGACCGGGCAGAAGATTATCCCGCAGTAGGTTGCCATTGCTTTCTGCGGTAGACTGGTTGCCGACCAAGGCTATAGAACCCAATCTGTCCTGCTATTTAACCCATAACTGGAAGGAAGAGACGGATTAATACCTTTCCCAAGGATATTTGCGCGTAAGTGAATACAATGGATTCAATTGGAATTCGAACTCGGCTCCCCGGTTTCTCGTTCCGAGCCGATATCCACTGGACCACACATCCTTCTTTAAAACCACAATTCTCTTGCTTCAAGTAACTTCTTAATTTTTGGGGAGATTGTCCAGCATTCACTTTCATATATGAGGACATTTGGGGAATCATATAAAGATACCTTTGCCTAGCACATGAATTCTTGTCAATAGTTTGCATATCATCATCTTAGGAAGCTTGATTTATTTTGGAACTAAATATTATCGAATTATTTGTTGGAAACTGCTTTGTCGTGGCTCGTACAATGTGACGACCGGTCGCCTGGATGTATAAAAGACAATGTGCGCTTAGCGCGGGAGTTGTCATTATCTCGGACTTCGGGAAGTAACACCTACTACTGCGAGAGACTGTATATGTTGTAGATACATCTTGGTTTTACCACTCTGTTAATAAAGTAATTTATCTACATTTCTCTGTGTATGTCTTAATTCTACGATACAACAGAAACAGTTTCATATATGCCTGGATTAAAGAGGAGTCTTGGTATCACTAAAAATTAATCGTGAATGTTTAATGATCTTGTGTTGTTTTTCCATAATTAAAAAAATATTATATTTTTCAGCAAGATAATGATTTCAAATGAAATCTAAAATATGGTTGCCGATTAAGAAAACAAGAAAAAAATTCTTTAAAACTAAAACGTTGTTTTCATATGCGCTCCATTGTATTATCATCATCCTTCTGTAGAACCGCTTTTCTGTTGCTTCAAGTTTCTTCTTCATCCGTGAGGAGATTGTTCAGCATTCACTATCATACAGAAGGATTGATATCTCAGTTCAATATTCTTTCCCTCGGTTATAACAATTTTTCTCTTTCTTAATACTTTGCTTAGTTTTTTGAATGCTTCTTTGGCTATTCAAATACTCTTTCAGATTTCCGTGTCACATTTTCCGTCCGCCGTTAAATTATTTGCTATATTGTTAAATTGTTGTAATTGTTTGATTTTTGTATCTCCAATTTTTAATTTGCATGTTGGGTTTTTTTTGTTTTTGTTTTTTTTTAGATTAGATAATTAAAAACAAAATGTTTCATACACATAAATAAGCATTAAAAAATTCACTTACGCGCAAATACCCTTGGGAAAGGTATTAATCCGTCTCTTCCTTCCAGTTATGGGTTAAATAGCAGGACAGCTTGAGTTCTATAGCCTTGGTCGGCAACCAGTCTACCGCAGAAAGAATTGGCAAACTACTGCGGGATAATCTTCTGCCCAGTCAGTCATGTCTCTTTCGAGACCTGATCGCCCAAGCGTGTATCACGTATGGCACTTAACTGACTGATCGACTACCACTAGATAATATGCTCTGTTTAACGGTCCTGCGAAGTCTGTATGTATTATTGCATTATTGCATTATTGCATTATTTCCAGTAATATTTTTTTTAAAAAATCTTAACTGCTTCTTCATCTAAAGTTGTTTTAATTCTTATTTCTTTTCATGTTATGGGGTGTTCTCAAACTATTGTATAATTTATTATTAATTTAATTTTTGATCCTTCCTGTGTCCTCAAGTAGTTCGCAGAATTTTGGTCTGAGTCTAGATAATCCGTCTGCATGACTTAATTTTCTGGATGGTAGAAAATCTATTCTACAATTATAGTTCAATTCGAAAGATCTCCAGCTCTGCATTATATTTGCAGTATGTGTTGAAGACTTCGGTCGTCTACAGTTTACATCGATAATTTCTCCTAGATATCTAATTTTGGACATAAACACTTCACATTTTCTTCACTGATATTAAAACCGTATTCTTTAGTTCCCTCAAATACTTTTTACATCTTCATTATGTTGCTTTTTGGTGTCACTTTTAATAAGAACATTATCTAAATAAGCTTGTGCAAATATAAACTAAAAATGTTTGTCTACTTTTTCTACACTTCGGCTGTGCCTCATCTAGGTTCCTCTCTGCCCGTAGACGAAGGTCTGACAAAGTCAGAGTAACATCTGAGCGACGATAACGATATTTAGCTGCCTCTCCACTTGAAGCAAAATATTGCACAAGGCCTTTTTAGTGTGGATGAAACGAGCCATATTTAAGGCAGAGAGTTCGACAATGTCAACAGTAGTGTCTTGAAGACGCTCTCCTAGCATGTGTTTTATAAATCCACTTATATATTGTTTTTACACGTCATGTGATGCTATCAGCATGATACTTCTAAGTACGTCAATACGAGATCGACTGCTTTCTCTCTTTGGAGATCCGTGTTCAAAACTAAATGTCGGCACAAAACTTCATTCCTATATTCTTACCTCGGCGTGGTGTAATGTTTAGCAAGCTTTTACAACTGAGTAGTGAGTTCGGTCCTCACTTGTAATCCGTACATTTGGCCTTGTGCCACATCTAAGCGGCGCTTAAAAATCACCTAAATTATTATTATCCTAATATGATTCTCTCACTCAACTTCTATTGATTCATTATTTTTCTCAGTGAAAACAAAGATGAGGGCAATTGTCCGAATTATGTAAACTGTATAAATACTACCTTATCTTAGAAATATAGACAAACTATATATATATATATATATATATATATATAGTTATTATTATTATTATAACATACTGCAACGTGATAGCTATAAATTTTGGTGTTTAATACACCATCATCAGACAGTGAAACAGTAAAATGTGTTTAATTTACTTTGTATATATATATATATATATATATATATATATATATATATATATATATATATATATATATATATATATAAGGTGATTTAAAAAATATTGAACTAAAATAAAGAAAGTTATCAAATGAGATGGATAAAATGGGGTGGGACGTTAATACATTTTAAAAGAATTTGTAAACTCATACACAAAATGTGACAATGTTTTGCCAAAGAAGACTAAACATGTCAAAGTTTAAAACGGAAATAAGACAATAGCATAGAATATAAAAAGCGAAGAGTTGGAAAAATATTAAGACATAAAAATAATAAAATAAAAATCTTTAAAGGGTTTTCTTCATATAAAAAACACAAATAGATGAGAAAGAACATAAGTTTTAGAAACATAAGTACGAGATAAAATACGATAAAATATCTGTTAGATAAGTTAATCTTTAAGATATATTAATAAAAAAAATGGGTAAAGTTTTATAGATAAGAACAAAAAGTAAATATATTGAGATAATTTTAGATATATTTAAGAGAATGGAAAATTCTATGGTGGCAAAAATTTGTTATTTCATTACACTGGTTCAACAAACGTGCTTTTGAGAACCTTATAATATGGATTTTTCTTGGAAGCAAAGGAAATATATTCCATCTAACGATTTAGATTTTATTAATATTTTCTATTTAACTGTAGGAGTTTATTAGCATCTTTTAATTGCCAGTAGTATTCAGAAAGGGAGGTAGAATTACTATATATTTTTTATCATTGAATGATAAGTTGTGCTGATAAAAACGTGTCTTAAATCTATTCTTAGTACATCCCACATATTGTTTGGTAAAACTATCATTTTCATTAGTAGCTTGGTGTACTATAGAATGTTTAAGGCATTTATTTTGCAGAAGACATGCAAAAAAGTAAAATTGCAAGAATAAGCGTTCTCATCATTATTTATAACTAGTTGATTAATATCATTATAATGTTTTAAGATTTTATCATTGTGTTTTTTCATTATCATATCAAGATTATCAGTGCAAGATTATCAGTACAACTTCAGTGTGCTTTTATTAAAACATGTGCTAAGAGTGTTATTACTTGGGAAGTGTTTTTGAACTAAATTAAGGAATTTATTGTCTAAATTGGTACTAGCCATTTGGTTAAATTGTGGTGTGTACCAAATTATTTTCCTATTTCTATTATGTTTGGTATTATGATTAGTTTGTTTATGTTATTTAATATCCTTGCAATTATAACCGCTGATTTTTAGGGTTGTATTGTAGTAGTGATTGTGTTCATAGAAAATGTCTTCTGTTGAGGAATTATTGTTTATTCAATTGAATGTGGTATGTATTTAATAATAGTGGTAGCTGATTAAATTCACTAGGTATGTAAATAGGGTAAGCATATTTTTTACATAGGCTGTGTAAGCGTTGTTTACTAAATCGAGTGTAACATCTAGAAAGTTAACATTTTATATTGGATTGTGCAATTAGTTTAAGATTAACGTTCTTCATAATGCTATGTATGTACTTACGAATTTTACCTACTTTAGAGTTAGTGGAATTATTGACTATCACGAGGTCATCGTCTCTATACAGTCCAATATCTGCTATACCAAAAACACGATGTGCAGTAAGATTGTACAAAATAAATAGAACTACAAGACCTCATGATTCTGTAGAATCTAGTGCTCTCATGGTAATATCAAATGGGTCCTCTGAATTAGATTCTATCCATTGTTCATTATTATGGATGACACACACACACACACACACACACACACACACACACACACACACACACACACACACATATATATATATGAAGATATATATATATGAAGATATATATATATATATATATATGAAGAGATACATATATAGAGAGAGAGAGGAAGAGAGACAGACAGATAGACCGTCCTGTTATATCTATATAAATACATTTTTAATTGTTTCCCTTCAAGCAATGCAGTACTGCCAGTTGCGCACAGAGAGCTATATAAGTGGAGAGTGAGGGCTACATAGAAGGAGAGCGAAGAGAAAGAGGAACCAAAGAGGAACCGGTTCCAGAAAATGGGCAAGAGAAGGATGGGAATACAGATGTGAAAAGAGTTGCGTGAGAGTAGAGTGAAAAAGAGAAAACCAAGATTAAGGGAATGTCGGTAAAAGGATAAGAGAATTATGACAGTCAAGTGGATAAGTGATGGCAATTGGCGCAGGATTTAAACTCTTGAAGATTATACCTATCAGAGAAGCAAGTATCCAGAAGGGAGGCTTTTTTTTAATCATCTCACCCCAAGCAAGGTATTCCACTATCACTATTGCACATAGGGCTACATAGGGGAAGGTAAAGAGAAGGAGTGGTTAGACATAGGGAATGTCAGGAGGAATGAGTAAGGATAGCGAGGATGAGGGTTGGGCAGATGGGAAGAGTGTTTGATAATGGGAGCAGGTTAGTGTGTTAGGAGGTGTCTATTGACCTTACATTTAAACTCCTGGAGATTGTAGCCGTCGCGGTAGCAATCGTGTGGAAGAGAATTCCACAGTCGGGAAGTGCGAGGAAAGAAACTGTTGGAGTAAAAGTTAAGGCTGCATTTTATCGGTTTCACTGTAAAGGGGTGGGATCTAGTTGCTAATCTAGTATCTCGTTCAAATTCGTATTTAGGGGGCACCAGTGATCTAAGTTCATCGGAGCAGAAGCCGTGAAAGTATTTATAGAAGAGACACAGTGAAGCCACGTCGCCCCGGTGGGAGAGAGACTGCAGGCGGTCTGCCAAGTCGGTATCTATCACATACAGACCCTCCTCTGAAACTTATCGAGAAGCCCGAGGAGAACAGCAGGGGCACCCGACCAGATATGGTAGCAGTATTCAATGCACGGGCGGATAGTAGATTTATAAATAAATTATATATAAAGGTGCGAGAAAAGACGCCGTAGAGTAGAAGTGGCGGGTGCCTTTCGTTGTTTTGACTGGAAAAGGGTACGATCTTAAATATTACAAGAAGCAAATATGGACAATTATTCGTTACTATCTATCTATCTCTTTTTCTTTCTCTTTCTCTCTCTCGCCCTCTCTCTCTCTCTCTATATATATATATATATATATATATAATTATTAACCAGTTATATATACATATATATATATATATTATACTATTTACGCTCTCACACCCTGATTGAGCACTCTGGAAGAATGGTAGACTTTGAAAAACAATAGCTACTCTGGCATGTACACGCATCGCTCATTCACTAATGAATTAGATTACTCTGGCTATTGGGTGTGTATAATGATAATATACAAGCTAAAAAGTTTGCCTCCTTCTACTTAGCGCTCATGGCCCAGAGGTAGAATCGCCGACTGACGCCAATTCGGCCGGGTTTCAATCCTGGGTTAAAAGCAATTGGAGTCTAACCGTACTGATGAGCTGTAATACAGCTAAACGGATCTGTCTGCGGATGACTATATATATTCATGATTATTAACCAGTTATTGGTTAGAATTAAAATAAACAAGTACATAGTTGTATTAAAAGTGCTCAATACATGTCATGTAGAGGTTTTAAATTTATTCTCATTCAACATTCAGTTGATTACGCAACGCTGGTTTGAAACTTTCAGTATCTTCAGGTGTTTTATATCAGCTGATATTCCTACGTTTTTTTCGAACGTATAACAAGGACTTTCAGAATGTATGACTGGAAATTTGACATACGAAAGAGGCTGGTCAAGAATTGTAACTTGTGTGTATTAACTTAAAATATATTTTCTGATGTGTTTACATCCAGACATATTTTCGGATTTTCCATTTAGCAACCTTTCTCATTTTGGAAATGATACTATAGCTAACTTCTCTTCTTAGAACAATCTAAAGACATCAGCGCCGTTGAAATGTTTGGCCTTTTTTATATGCTCGAAGTTACAGAATGTTTTTGGCCATATTTTTCATTTAATTTCCACATGTGTTTGGCTAGCTTGGTACAGTTTTAAGGCTCTCCGGCATAAACATAGACCTGTGATTATATCTACGTTTTAAAAAATTCCTTCAGTACACGTTATGTATATTTTTCTCTGTATCTAGTAAGTCTGCTTTGTAAATAACACCTTCTGTTTTACAAATTTCGTCAAGTAGGTATTTGTTTTTGTCTCTGCTGTTTTTTTTTTCATTAATGATATTAAACTGCACGATATATTTTAAATTCTTAGCGTTTGCTTCTTTATGTAATTTTCTAAATTGCAAGTGAAACTGTAACTCAATTTAACTGTATTTCTATTGAATATTTTATGTAATTATGACTGTTTAGGTAAGTGTTTATTACTTAATTGGAAAAAATATTACCTCTATTTTAAACTTTACTTCTAACGTAAAATATTGTGTTGAACCAAATAAACCTCATTTCCTCACATTATTCGTTATTTGCTAAATGATTTGAAATTTATATTCTGATTAATTTTTATGGCCATTTTCATTTAAAGCCTTTTCATAATCTTTTTTCTGTCATCTAAAATTATTTGTGAGAGGAAGGTTTTCATAATCTGTGTTCTATCCCTTTAAGGAGATCTTTGAAGATGTTAGCAGGATGGTTAGATCTTTTTTTTTAAACATACATTAAATGTGTGTTGGAAGACACTTCCAGTTTGAAGATTAATGTTTATGGGGAGATACAGCTAGTTTGCAAATTAAATTCTTCATCTAAGTAGTGGACAAACTTTTATTCATTTCGACCTCTATTTCAAAACCCATACTAAAACCAAGTTTGTATAATTGGCTGAATTCTGAATATGTATATATAACATTTAGTCGAGCTGACAGTTAAGAGTGTGAGTCTGGCTATAGGCAGACCTATCTATACCTACTCAATAAAAAGATTAAATTAATGTTTAAAATTGTTCAGAATTAAGGCTAGACATTATATATATATATATATATATATATATAATGTCTAGCCTAAAATTCTGAACAATTTTAAACATTAATTTAATCTTTTTATTGAATAGGTGTAGATAGGTTTGCCTATAGCCAGGCTGACACTCTTCCCAGTGTTCAGTACATGAATAAAGATTTCTCCCTTGCTTCCTGCTTAGGACTGGATTTCTTTTAATTCTTTCGTCAACTTCAATACTAGTAGAGGTCTAACGTCTCCGACTAAAATATGGAATTTTATTTACTATTTACTTTTATCTTTCTTCAATAGGAATAAATAAATAGGCTTCTCTCGAGCCTTTTAAGCGGTAATACAGAAGCATCTCTTGTTTCGTGTAGGATTGGATCGGACTTCTGTTTAATTTGAAAGTTCTTATTTTTCCTTCCCTTCTCCTTCACTTCCGATGTCTCCTTGCATTATCGCTTTGCTTCTGTTGGTGCCGCTTAGTCTGTAGCCCTCTACCTCAAGTGGCTCTTGAGACTTACACACAGTAGACATAATTGTAATATATATATATATATATATATATATATATTGGAAATAGCATACTTCTGATGACAATTCGTCTTTAGGCCAAGGTTTATTTTTTATCTTTTTTTTATCTCGTGTCTGCATCGATTCTAGAGGTCTTTTTTAAAATTTGGTCTTAGTTCTAATTGTGTCTTTTAGTTTAATCGATTCAAGACTATGTGAATGTTCGTCTTCTCTTCTCAGTTTGTCTAGAATGTATCACATCTGCTTGAATCTTTCTGAAGACCTTTTGTCCTTTGCTCTTTATTCTTATTTTATCTTCTTGTTTCATTCTCAGTGCTCAGCGATTGACAAAAGAACACTTCGCCTCTGGTCTTTATCTTCTTACTTCCTTCTTATTGAGTGTCTTCGCAATTCAGAGCTTGCCATTTTCAAACGGACTCTTCCTGATTGCGTCAACCTGAAATCTTTTACACTTTTGAGTTACAGATATTGGGCACACATTGGCAATTGTCAGCTCGACTAAACGTTATACAGAGCGTGGGGTAAAATAGAAGTAAAACGCATAATGCAGAGGTGAAAACCTAAAAGGAATTGAGTTTGTATAAAAATACGAATAGCAATATTATAAGATTAGTATTTACGGCACTGAGAACAAGACTAGATGTAAGAGAGCCCAGTGAGGATATGTTTCGTTTCACTACAGAATAATGTTCTAACTAATTCAGTTTAATGCTGAAGTTTAATGTTCTAACTAATTCAGTTTAATGCTGAAGTTCAGCTTAATGCTGAAGTCAGCTCGACTAAACGTTATACAGAGCGTGGGGTAAAATAGAAGTAAAACGCATAATGCAGAGGTGAAAACCTAAAAGGAATTGAGTTTGTATAAAAATACGAATAGCAATATTATAAGATTAGTATTTACGACACTGAGAACAAGACTAGATGTAAGAGAGCCCAGTGAGGATATGTTTCGTTTCACTACAGAATAATGTTCTAACTAATTCAGTTTAATGCTGAAGTTACACGATGAGGTAGAGATATCTGGAATGGGACTTTGGTCAATATGTACCCCACCAAAAGTCTAAAAAACAGTTGAATGTATACTGTGTTTTGCTTATCAAATATTTAATAAGGTCACAAATATTGAGCGCACAAAAGCACTGAACTCTCTACTCAGAGGTAATTGTAGCCAGAGAAACTATTACACTAACTCGAGGCGAACTAAGGAAGCAGAATGCGGGTGAAGGAGAAAATAATCGTGGAAAAGTTTGAAGTTAAAAACGAAAATGATTTTCTATAAAAATTCGAGTTGCATTAATAAGACATTAGCATTTACTGTGCTGAAAACAAGAGGATATATTTCACTACAGTATTCCAACAAATTCAGTTCAGTAGGGAAGATGCAGCCTTAGACAAAATCAATTGGAATTAGACTTTAGTCAGTACTAGCAGTATAGACCGGCGTTGCTCGGGTGCAATAAAAGCTTTAAAACTAATCCATGGTCCTGGAGCACAGACTCTTTGGACGTTGGCACGAAAGACTAAAAAGCAATAGTTGTTCCCAGTTAAAGCGAAACTGTAGACTGAAAGAAAAATGAATGGATATAAGTCAAATTTTGATTTCCTGGTATCGATATCCAATAAGATTTTTTTCGTCGTAAACTAAATTTTGAAGGCTAAATAAGCCCTCTGAGTAAATGGCATCATGGCTGAGACTAAGAACTACAATTATACCTATTTAGAGCCAAACCCGAAGCAAAAACTGAAATAAAAGGGCTGAAAAAATACAGACATACAGGCAGATAAGCAGACATACAAACAAACATCTTGCCTTTTATATATATATATATATTATCGATTTTCTGCACTACTGTAAGAACTGCAAACTTGAAATTTCTGAATATCGTTTCTCATGTCTTTGTCTATGAGTGTCTCAAATTTGATTAAAATTCGGACCACTTCTTCTATAACCCGATTTTTTCGATTATCGATTTTCGATATTTATCGGGGGTACCTCGACACAAAATCTAGCTAAGAACACTAGCAGCCGCTTATAGTAGAACTGAGTAAATTTTCAAGAAAATCAGTTCAGCCGTTTCGGAGTCTATAGGTAACGGACACACACACACACACACACACACATACACACACACTGACAAAGTTCCATTTATAAATAAGTTTAGATTCGCCAAGGTCCTGTAAAAAGGGTCTTTTAGCATTTTGAGGTAGAGGTACCAACACTGATATTGAGGTCACTAGTGTCCCCTCCACGAGAATTTAATCGTGTAGCCTGACTGGCATCAAAGTCCCACACTTTTACAGTTAAATCAACCAAATGCAGTCGATAATTTTATTGCACCAGCTTCGTTTCTCGTTCTTCCCGCCTGCGGAACTTCCTTTCCGTATACTTGCTTTCCTGGCGGCAAGAACCCCCAGGAATTTAAATGCAATGTCAATTCCCGTCACTTATCTACTTGATTCCAGTCCTTTCTACATCACCCCATGTATCGTGTTCTTTCCTTTCTCTCTACCGTCGCAACTGTCTTCACACCTGTGTTCTCATCCTTCACTTGCTCTTTCCCATGACACCTCCTGTAACTGGTCCGTCTTTCTTTTCACTCTCCTCCTGACTAAACTTTTACTCTCTTATGTAACTCTCTGTGCATCTGCGTCGGTACCGCCTTGCTTCATGTGAAACTATTTTTTAAAAATCCGTTAGTAAAAAAAGGACGAATTG
This sequence comes from Ascarosepion bandense, assembly GCA_037127315.1. NCBI lineage: Eukaryota > Metazoa > Mollusca > Cephalopoda > Sepiida > Sepiidae > Ascarosepion > Ascarosepion bandense. The sequence goes on from JBBBDQ010000215.1 coordinate 654,224, forward strand.
CAAACTTAATATTTACCTTGCTGAGAACAACACTATATGTAAGGAGCAACTTCTAACTAAGTGGAGTGAAGTAGGATAATTGCATGACGCCCCTGGCGGTTAATTTGGGAAGGTTTATAGGGATATTGAACGATTTCGGTGATATTCTTTTAGTATTAAGGAAATTATATCGTACATATATTTCTATTAATGAATGTGAAAGAGAAACAAAATCTTCTTAGTGACGCGTTTCATTCCAAGAGAGAACATTCTCAGACTTATAACGTTTTTATTGATAGAATCAGTCTTATCTATATATATATGTAGAAAAATTGGCCAGAAATGCAACTCACATAGAAAATATTAAAGAAAGGAAGATATTGAGTGTTAAATAAAAATTTTGATATTCACGCTGTCTAGGTGTTTCATTTATTCGATCTCGTTCAACTTTTATCATTTTTGTTTTGTCATTGATATTCAATCAATATATAGTGAAACGACATCATACAAGAAAAACATAGGCTTTCACAAGCTAGAATTGCTAGAGAAGAAAGTATTAGAATAGAACTTACGGTTGAATCTTGCAATTTTAACAGTAAAATAAAGAAAATCAATCTTCCAGTCTAGTACTGCGTTTACATTTGTGCTGTCTAGGTACCAATTAAAGGAAGAAAATTCACCATAACATATAACTTAAAATATATTTATAAAAGATTCACAGAAATGCTGTGGAAAAAAAGGCTGACTGAAACCGATATGCCTAGCCAGTACCTGTAAAATTGCATATTCATTTTTTTCATTTTCTTACCAATCTCTATATTTACAATAGAAGCATCAGATTTAAAATTATTATTTTGTTTTATGTTGATTAAATCTTTTGATGTTATTAAGCGGTTGTGAAGAACTTTCTATTAAGTTTACATAATTTGTTTTCAATTATAGCCGTTATTGAGTTCGTAGGGACTTTTATGTGTTTTTCGAGGTTATTTAATTTTCTTGTTTGTTTGTTTGTTTCTGTGGAATTTGTAAGCGTTCTGGAATTTGTAAGCGTTCCTCTACGTGTTATTTGCTTTCTTGCTATTCATTTATTCATAATGAACAGGAATCCTAATATAATATCTTTTATATCAACAGTGCTGATAGCAGACACGGAAAGGAAACTACAAGACTTCCTACAGAAGGTAGCTGAAGAGAGTGACAAGAAAGGACTACAAATAAACTGCAAGAAAAATGGAATTCATGGTCATCAGAAAAAAGGGTAGCCCAAAATGCCAATTACTGGTGTGGGACTCTAAAATCAAGCAGGTTCAGAAATTTAAATACCTAGGAAGTGTTCTAACAGAAGACGAAAAGTGAGACACTGAGATCCGAAGACGAATTGGCATGGCAAAATAAGCATTCCAGAGCAACTAGATCCCACCCTTTTACAGTGAAACCGATAAAATGCAACCGCAACTTCTACTCCAACAGTTTCTTTTCTCGCACTTCCCGACTGTGGAATTCTCTTCCACATGATTGCTTCCTTGACGGCTACGATCTCCAGGAGTTTAAATGTAAGGTCAATAGACACCTCCTAACACACTAACTTGCTCCCATTCTTCTAAACACTCTTCCCATCTGCCCAACCCTCATCCTCGGTATCCTTACCCATCTATCACCTTCCTTCTGAGATTTCCTACACCTAACCTCTCCTCCGATTTACCTTCCCCTATGTAACCCCATGCACAATAGTGGCAATGGAATGCTTTGCTTGGGGTGAAATGATTAAAAAAAAAAGAAGTATTAAGAAACTGGACAATTTCACTAGAAACAAAGAGAATACTGGATTGCTATGTGATATCAGTTCTTCAATATGGCAGTGAATGTTGATGATGAAGGTAAAACATGAAGCAGCTAAAATGTGGTTCTACAGAAGGATGCTGCGGATATCATGGACCAAGCATGTGAATCTGCAGAACTTCCTGTCTTTTTTCTTTTTTAGTCTTCATTCCTCCATTTTCCAATTTTTCTGTTTTTTTCCAAAAACCCCTTCCCCTCCAGCATTATGATCGTCTTTTTTATGCTACGATCTTCTCTTCTCCTTCTTTCTTTCTTCTTCTTCTTCTTCTTATTATTATTATTATTATTATTATTATTATTATTATTATTATTATTGTCGTTGTTGTTGCCTGATTCACTCATCGTTTTCTTATCTCCACTTTCTTCACCATTAACTGTTTTAATAAACATATTGATTTGCCCGGTTGGTTTGGGTCGGGTTGTGTGTGTTTAATTTAGTTTTATTTGTCCGCAGGTCATATGGGTCGTGAGTCTATGGTTGCGTGCAGACACTCCACTCAATTCTGACGTGTGAGTCAATTTGACTCGTCCGAATGTTTGTTTCTTCTTCTTCTTCTTCTTCTTCTTCTTTTTCTTCTCTCTCTCTCTCTCTCTCTCTCTCTCTCTCTCTCTCTCTCGCTTTGCTTGTTTCTCGTATTTAGTTCGCCTTTTAAGTCTATCCAACCCGCTATTACAGTCTTCTTCAGATAAATATACGCTTCCTGGTAAGAATGGCACCATTATTACTCTAAAGTGTCCCTACTACATGGCCTAAGAGCCACTCTAGTTTGACCGTTACTTAATGTAGTGTCGACAATTGTTGCTAACTATGTACTGAGTTATGGTTTTAAAATTATTCACTATGCCAACAATACGTATTTTTATACAAGTCAAAGTGAAATATGCCTGTTCTACAATATATTTTATCTACTAATATATACAGTAATATGTAAAGCTCAATAATAGAATTAAATTGTTTTTAAAAGTTTGATTATTAACGTAGGCCTTCTTTGTCGTTGAATGGTCTTAGTCAGTTGCTCAGTATCAGTAACATACCTTGTTACTTTGAGTTTTACTCAATTTTCGTGCTATTGAAAAATGCTTGAAGTGACACGCGTGCAACATGTTGCCTACATTGGAAAACGCCGCGGTACGAAATTATTTTTTGTCCTGGGTATAGCAATAAACTGCATCCAGCAGCAAGGCCTTTGATTGAGAGGTTGTGTGGAGCATGGACCACCTTCTAATTGTTGTTGTTCCCATGTTCTCTCTGACGCGGGGTGGTAACACCTGTTACGGTCCCAAGTATGGGCAAATAGTTTATCCCCAAACTGGGGTCAAAACACGATGAAAGTATAAAAATATACTTTTATAGAGAAATATACATAAAAATAGATTTTTATAGAAAAATATAAATTTTAGAATGAAAAAATATTATCAAAAATATATTTTTAAAGGACAAAGAATTATTAACATAACACATATTTGAATAAAAAAAATATTATTGCCATAATACATTTTTGAATACAAAACTAGAAAATATAATAATGCGATGATATTTCATCAAAATCTAAATGAATCAACCTTTTCACGATAACTGAACATTAAAAACCCCTACCTTCTTGGCATTACATAACCCACAGGGAATGATATGCCGTTAAACAAAACTCAAATGCAAACTATATGATTTTCTGCGGTACAAGGCCGAAAGTTTGGCACACCCAGTGAGAATCGAGAGAAGCTTTCTAACGCAAAAAGGAAGTCAAGACGATCAGGATAAAGTGTACAGATATTGGTTGAATCTTAACTTGGTAGATTGAGTTTGTAGCGGTTAGGATAACATCCAACCAGGAGTTGCTTTAGCAAACTACTTCTACACTATTTTGAATAGAAATTCCTCCTTCCAGATTGAATATGCAGAAGCGATTCAAATCCATGGATGTAGGATAGCTAGTCATTGCTTCAGTCAGTTAAGTGCCATACGTGATATACGCTTGGGCGATCATGTTTCGAAAGAGACATGACTGACTCTCAGTGGGTTGCCATTGCTTTCTGCGGTAGACTGGTTGCCGACCAAGGCTATAGAACCCAATTTGTTCTGTTATTTAACCCATAACTGGAGGGAAGAGACAGATTAATACCTTTCCTAAGGGTTTTGCGCGTAAGTTAATGCAAAAAATTCAACTAGAATTCGAACTCGGCTCTCCGATTTCTCGTTCCACTGCACCACAACCCACATCCTGAGTCATTGCTGAGTCATTGCTTAAAAAGTCTAAATAAGGAAAAAATAATGAATGGAAGTTGTGCGGAATATTTGTCAGTGGACATACTGGTAGATGAACGATTGGCTTGCAGTACTGAGTTTGGTGAAAAGAAACTGCAAAATAGAAATAAATCTTCGCCTAACCGATCTTGAATACTGAAAAGTGAGGACTGTGTAGCGCCAATCCAGATATGGTAGCAATAATTTATTTTATTTTAATCTGACCCGTATAATGATGAAATATCACAAGGAGAGTCAGTTACTTTCTAAAGCAGTACCGGAGGTAAGCAGGCTAGACTTAAGGCAAATAAAATGATATTTTCATGTAAGCATGAAAGAAAAAACCCTACATATGCCATATATTTTCAAATTTCGAAGTCGACCATCATTTCGATTATTTAAATTAAACACACGCATGAAATATAATTCTTTTGTTTTCTGTCTGCATATTAACTCTTTAATAGCAAGCGTTATGTTTTCTACATTCAAATATAAATCATTTTCACCATAGTTATTGAACATTGCCTAATGACGAGATAATTCTCCTAACATAGACATTTCCGTGTCACAATGTAAATTAAATTGATTTTAAATAAAAAACAAATTCACTTATATATATATATATATATATATATATATATAGAGAGAGAGAGAGAGAGAGAGAGAGAGAGAGTATCGAGGCAGCAGATAATTTTCTAAACATATACTGTTAAATATATGAGACAAAGAATGTCTGTTATGTTTAATCATGAACTAAAACTAATCAACACTGAAGTTAGAAACAACTTAATGAAAAATTATCCAAAAGTTGGAGAATTTTTGTCTTCATTTTCACCTGAAATTAAAGCCAAAATACGATGTTTAGAACGGCTCATGATTAAACACAATAGACATTCATTGTCTCTTATATTTAACAGTATATGTTTAGAATACATACATACATACATACATGCATGCATACATATATATATATATATATATATATATATATATATATATATAACTCTATGTTTGCTTATTTTTAATAACATTCTTTCATACTCACGGTTAATGTTTCGCGTATTACAATCAAATGATGATGTCAGAAATGTGCTGTAACGTTGACAGATGTTATTTTCATTCATTTCTTAAGGTACCCAACTACATTCAACCTCTTCCCTCTACAATTTATCGAGGGATATATATATATATATATATATATATATATATATATATATATATATATATATATATTCCAACGGGACGGAAATACTAAAAGCCGAAGTGGAAGTTGCACTGACTAAACTGAATAGAAAGAAAGCAGCAAGAGTAGACGACATTGTAATAGAAATGCTGACAGCTTTAGACGAATTCGGCGTAGGCAAAAGTACACTAATAATAAATGAAATCTACAACAGTGGCAATATGCCGGAAAACCTAAGTAGATCGATTTTCATAGCATTGCTTAAGAAGCCTGGCAAAAAAGCATGTAAACGCCACCGAACAATCAGTTTAATGAATTACATCCGGATTCTGATGAATAGCAATAGAATCGGGTGAGAGATAGGACAAAAAGCTGCGGTTTCGTCAAGGACACTGGAACAAGAAACGCTAATACAGAAGGCATTCAATAAAGAAAGACGCGTAGACTTGAAAGGGATTCTCGGCATCCCAGTCATATTCGGGAAAGTCATTAGAAAACCAAGACCCTGTACTGGCAGCAAACCGGCCGCATATGGACAGTAATGAGTTCAGCAGACATACAAAAACAGAAATGGATGTAAGACAAGTATGGGTCTTCTCACCAGATCTATTCAACCTATGCAACGATGCAATTCTGAAAGAACTCCAAATTTTGCCAATATTCGTCAATGGCGATCACAATGTGAACAGTATACGATACGCATATGATACAATGGCGAAAGCAGACACGGAAATGAAACTACAAGAACTCCTACAGATGGCAGCTACAGAAAGCGAAAGTAAAGGGCGAAACAAATTAAAAGAAAACTGAATGCATAGTAATCAGTAAAAGGAGAGCCCAAATTGACAACTAAAAGTGGGAGATACTGAAATCAAGCAGGAAGTGTTCTAACAGAGGACGGAAAGTGCGACACTGAAATCCGATAGCGTATTGGAATAGCCAAGGAAGCATTTCAAAGGCTGAGTAGAATATCGAGAGACAAGAAAATTTTGTTGGAAACAAAGAAGAGAATACTGAATTGTTATGTGATATATGTCATTTAATATACCAGAAAATGCTGGACAATCTCATCAAAGATGAAGAAATGACTTGAAGCAATCGAAATGTGGTTCTACAGAAAGATATTGAGAATACCATGAACCGAACATGTTTGAATCGTCAAGGTTATGGAAAGGATGGAAATGAAAATAAATTTATACTTAGCACCAGGAAAAATAGCTGAAGTTTCTGGGACATGTAATGAGGAAAGGAGAGCTTGGAGAATCTTATACTCACAGGACAGATAGAGGGAAAGAGAGAAAGGGGAAAGCAACGCATGGCATATTTGACGGGCTTGAGCAAGTGTGTGACAGAGAATGGCTGTTAAGAGTTAGAAAACATAGGTAGATGCTGAAGGCCATGATCGCCTACTTACTGAAGGGATAGCGTACACTGAAGAATATATATATATATATGTACAAATGAAGCCATTTACAAAGCAAAGGTACATGACTTAAATGATCAAAACAATATATATTTGGGATCAACCAAAGACACAGTTAAAACCAGGTGGTTAAATCACAAGTCTACATTTAAAATAGAAAACTTACAAAATTGTTCAAAATTGGCTAGCCAGGTGTGGAAATTGAAATCAAAATATGGAAAAGACCCAGACATAACATGGAGTATAGTGAAAACAGCCAGGCCTTACAACGGTGGCAAAATATGTAGACTGTGCCAGGAAGAAAGTTAACGATTATGCTATTCACATACAAAAATGAACTATTGAATGAAAGAACAGAAATTATGAGTAAGTGCAACCATACCAAAAAATACCTGTTAAGTTTATACAACCATGGATGAAAACGTTATAATTTTTTGTAATTTTAAAAATTGCTAGTTCAAAAATTTCCCATTACGTGAGCGTTCAAAAAAATCAGTGTTACGTGAGCGTTTTTATAAAAAAACAAAAAACAAAAAACAAAAAAAACGGTAAACGGTAAAATCAGCTATTGCAAATTGCCTGAAGATACCACATGGTAGAAACCTAACTTGCGTAAAATCTCGTTTACAAATGAGCAATATATATATATATATATATATATATATATAATCATTTCACCCCGAGCAAGGCAGAAATGCCACTGATGTGCGGGGGGCTACATAACTGTAAAAAGATTAATTAGAAAAAAGTGAGGAGTAAAAACTAGTTAGAAAGGAGCAATAGAAAGCTGAGAATGCAGGGGCGATGACAGATACATAGGTGGAGAGAAAGGGAAGGTTATATGGTGGTGGGGAGAGAGCTAGAGTCCAGTGGTTAGTAGATGAGTATTGACTTTGCATTTAAATTTCGGGATAGAGAGAGACAGAAAGACATACATACATACATACAGACAGACAGACAGACAGACAGACAGACAGACAAAAACAGAGAGAGTGACAGAAATAGAAATACGGGGAGAGAGAGAGAGAGACAGAGAGAAAGACAGGGTTGGTGACGGACAGAGAGCGAGAGAGAGACAAACAAAAAGCGAGAGAGAGAAAAAAGAAGTAAGCTTGAACCTAATACGAATTTTAACTATTTTCCATTTACAACAGTAGCATTTGAGAAGCATTATTCGCATGAAAGAAAACATGATCAATAATACAGATAAAATGTCTATACCGTTATATAAAACTAGATTACACAGTCAATTGCTGACAAAAATAATAATTTTATATATATATATTATTTGTTTTAGTGATTATTTGTTTTGTGTAAAGAATGACAGGAACAGGAAGCATATTGTACGAACAACATGGGATCATACTAACATACATTATGCAAAGAAAGCCAATGACATAGAAGAGCATGTGGGTCAGCTATATCAGGTTACACTGCCGATGAATATGCATAAAACATAAAGAAAGAAGAAAATCAATCACTGGGTTATATGGATACGTTATAAGTCGCATTTCGACGCGAAAAATGGTCGGTCGAAGCGAAAGACTATAAGACAAAGGTGTTTTTAATGACGTCCATCAAGATATCGTACCACTGGTAAAGAAAAGGAAAAACCAAAGAAGGGGAGGCGGAAGAAGAAGAAGAATCAGTACAAATACAAGAAAGATTTTTCTTTTTAAATTCACTGTAAGAAGATTGAAAATAAGCCAGTATAGAATACACCGTTGGGGGCAAAGGTGTGATGGCAAATACAGGAAACTAAAAGCAAAACTAATTCTCAAGGATTAACCGAACTGTTTAAAAATTTGCCGAGTGATTTACAGACGGTCTTTGAAATTAAATCAGACTACTGTATAGAGTTTATGAATTTTGGCAGTGCTTTACTGTCCCTTACTTTTCCGGTACGACTGAAGTGACAGAAAGGCTATAAACAGGAGTCTGCTGAAATGTTTCAGATACCCTCAAATGAAAACCAGTTCAGTTAATAGATAACAGGCAAAAAGGTTTCAGAGTTTGTTTGTTTAGCGGCATGTCAACACTTTATATATCATTTAATGCTGACATTTGATTTTCTTGGGAGCATTAGTAATTTTCTGGTAAAAATCTAAACAAAAATGCATTACAGTATTTACGTTATTCGAACTGTTATCCTCATCTTTGAGGCCATTTGTACGATGTTTCGGCCATTGTACGTTCCGGCCTTCTTCAGGTGCTAGGAATTTCGAACCGAACCCTTTATTACAATCACTGTGGTATATCATCCTCATTCCTTGCGATTTTTTATGTTATATCTATCCTAATGTGTCTTCATCCATCCATCCATCTATCTATCTATCTATCTATCTATCTATCTATCTATTTCAGTCTTATCTATCAATCTATCTATCTATCTATCTATCTATCTATCTATTTCAGTCTTTTCTTTCTATCTATCTATCTATTTCAGTCTTTTCTTTCTATCTATCTATCTATCTATCTATCTATCTATCTATTTCAGTCTTATCTATCTATCTATATATATATATATATATATATATATATATATATTTCAGTCTTATCTATCTATCTATCTATCTATCTATCTATCACTTACTGTTCTGTTCTGATATATCTCGGTTTTTCTGTTATATCTATTCCAATGTGTTTCCATCTATCTATCTCTCTATCTATCTCTCTATCTCTCTATCTATCTCTCTATCTATCTATCTGTCTATCTATCTATCTATCTATCTATCTATCTATCTGTCTGTCTGTCTATTTCTGATCATTATCTAAGAAAGGAAGAAGAATTATAAAAATAAAAAGGAATTTTTTTAAAATAATTAAATATTAATTGAAATGATCTCGCACAAATAATCTTTGAAAAGGTATGCGAACACTGTATGAGCAAAAGAAATGTAATGTTGGTTAAGATGTGGATGTGCGTTGTGGTACAGTGGATATCGGCTCGGAACGAGAAACCGGGGAGCCGAGTTCGAATTCCAGTTGAATCCATTGTATTCACTTACGCGCAAATACCCTTGGGAAAGGTATTAATCTGTCTCTTCCTTCCACTTATGGGTTAAATAGCAGGACAAATTGGGTTCTATAGCCTTGGTCGGCAACCAGTCTACCTCAGAAAGCAATGGCAACCTACTGCGGGATCATCTTCTGCCCAGACAGTCATGTCTCTCGAGACATGATCGCCCAAGTGTGTTTAACGTATAGCACTTAACTGACTGACTGAATGTTGGTTAATAATGTGTACAGCAATATATATGTTGCCGTCATCTTTTTACAGCATATGAATATAAATATTTTACCGTCATTTCTTAGGCCATGGGGTACCCGTATATGCAATAATAGCGAATAATACGTACCCACCTAAACCGAGCACGAGAAACCCTGAATAAAATTTCAAGTACTTTTGGAAAATATTGTGTTGAAATATTATCGACTATCCTACAGTAAATTGTTGAGAAGAGACGTTTCCATTCACTATGAGATAGGAAATGCTTAGTGAGACCTAATTGCCAGTCTAGTCCTGATCACTAGTGCCGTAGCTCTTTCTTGTCTTTGGGGCGCCATATATACTGGAGTCGCAGTCTGATAGGCAAGAAAGTCTGACAGGGTCCAACCCTCTCAACGCTGGTTTAAATTCAGAATTTTCCTTTTTTTAGACGAAGTGCCAAAAAGGCTACACGATCCAGTCCGACCTGATGTTTAGGTACTAAGGCGTCAGAGAATCTAATGAACGCAACTAGAATTCGAACTCGTCTCTCCGATTTCACAAACAAGCCGCTGTCCATTACCCCACCGTGCCATTAGTAGCACGCAAAAATCAATGTAGTCGTAGTACCAGAGAAAAAAGCTCATCAGAGCATATGACATAAAAGTATTTGTAGAAAAAGCAGAAGGAAGCTACGTTTCGTCGGTGAGAATGTGACTGATTCCAGATACCAAGTCAGGATCAATTACATCAGAAAAAATGTTTTTTCAAATATTTTGAGATAAACAGCAGGAGAACCAGACCAGATTTGGCAACAGTATTCAATGCACGGATGCAGTTAAATATTCGATGACGTTGTTCCATTTCAGGTCAGCTGAAAAGGTCAAGCCAAGGAATCGCGGTGTGTTGATGTCAAAGAAACTTGCATCGACGTAGGAGAGAACATTTCTTTATTTCGATCTAAAGATGGATTCTACCGAGAAAAATCTTCTGACACAAGAGAGTGAACAAAACTGTCTTGTAGAAGACGAATCCATATAGTCGCTCCTCGTCATGTAAGTGGAAAACGTGAGGCCAAGAAGGTGTATTGTGTTGCTCTCCTGGGGTTAAGTTTCAGTCATGATTGTATCAGGCAGGAAAAATATCTTCGTTGCATTGTGAACACGCAGCATGCCCTCTCCTGCTCTCGGTGCACACTGGCGTGAATGAAAATGGAGATACACTTGCAGATAGTCATGACCCCGTTGTTGATAGAGATCCATTTATTGAGCGACAAGCAGTATAGCCCGGCGTTGCTCGGGTGTAATGAAAGCTTTAAAACTAATCCATGGTCCTGGAGCTCAGACTTAGCCTAAAGAATATTTGTGTGAAGTTTGGTGAGAATCGGATAAAAATTGTGGATTTGTATAAAAGACATACAGACAGATAAACAGACACACACACACAAACATCTTACCTTTTTATACATATATATTATCGATTTTCCGCACTATTGTAAACACGTCAACCTTGAAAATTCTGAATATCGTTTCTTATGTCTTTGTCTATGAGTGCATCAAATTTGATTAATTAAAATCGCACCACTCTTTCTATAACCCGATTTTTTCGATATTTTCTATATTTATCGGGGGTACCTCGCACAAAACCTAGCTAAGAACACTCGCGGACGCTTATAGTACAACTGTGTAAATTTTCAAGAAAATCGGTTCAGCCGTTTCGGAGTCTATTGGTAACGGACACACACACACACAGACAAACACACAGACAAAGTTCCATTAATAAATAAATTTAGATTAGTTTTCTGAGGCTTATCAACCCTTTGCAGGTTATTTAAAGCCATTAATATTTTGGGATAGTCATATTTTTTTTAGATATGGTTTAATAAAATAACTCTTGCTAATTAACTGGGCGATGAGAAGAGGTTGATTCATACCTTTCCCATGATCATTCGCACGAAAGTGAATATAACGGACCCTACAGGAATTAGAACGCGGCTCGCTAATTAACAATTCCAAGCCATTATCCATTACGACAGCTGCAAATAGAAACTTACAGCACCTGGTATTCCTAAGCGGTCATCCGTCGAGGTGACGAAGCTAGACGTTGCTTAACTTCAGTGATCAGATGAGAACAGGCGTTTTCACGTGATCTGGTAGTAAGCCATATCGATAGATAGAAGCCGGTGTTTTAATCTGATCGGCGCCGTAAGCCTTCGGGATTGCTCAGGAAAGACCTTGTTTATTCTAAGAAGGTTTCTTCCATTAGGAAACTGAAGGTCTAAATCACTGAAAATTGAAAGAACGTGCATATCGAACACTGTTTTTGTGCGTACCATTTTCTCCTTAGACGCACGCATTTCAGCTCTGATTAATAATTCCGAGCCATTACACATTACAGCAACCAGACTTCCAAGCTAAAGCACTTTTAATTCCTAGGCGGTCACCCATCTAGACACGGAGCAGACTCATAGGCGGTCACCCATATAAGACACGGAGCAGGCTCAATATTGTTTAACCCTCTAGGGCCATTCGTATCATATTTGATACAGTATTTCCCTATAAGGAAACATTTGGTATTTCCCTATAAGGAAACATTTGGTATTCATTGACTGAGCAGTCAGTACTGCTTTCATATGAAATTTATAAAATATTTCTCTTAAAAAATTTTTCAGGAAAATATTTCTTTCAAGGCTTGTTTTCATACTGTATCAAATATGATACGAATGGCCCTAGAGGGTTAACTTCGGGAATCGTACAGGTATATGTGCATCAACTTGATGTGAACGTAAGATGCCTTTTTGTGGGTCTGCCTCTTCTTGTAGTCTCTTTGTTTTGTTTTAAGTAGCAGGGTAGTCTGATTTTCGAGATTTGTGTGGTTAGCATTATGGGTGAAATGGCAATCTAAATATTTACTCTGCAAATTTAACCAAGAATATTTAAGATCAGGGATCTTGCTGCTCGAACTATGTAACCGAATATTACTTATTGTATGTTATTTGTAGAAAAGGTAGGTACCATTAAGCTATTTTCACTGACATGAGAAATTGATTAACAACTACTCAGCGTGGTAAGCTCTCGTTCTTGTAGAATCGCTCTTGCACATTTATAAATCTACTATTCGAGCGTCCATTGAATATTTTGCCATATCTGGTCGGGTGCTCCTGCTATTAATTTCGAGATTCTCGATAAAATCCAAAGCGGGGTCTGTAGCGTAATCGGTCCCGACTTAGCAGGTCACCTTCAGTCACTTTCTCGACGAGATGAAGTTTGTCTGTGATTTTTTTTCTACAAATATTTTCACGGCTTCTGCTCTGACGAGCGTCTTTTCCCTGATGCCCCGACCACATGAATTTAATCGAGCGACTATGTTAACATCAAGGTCCGACCTTTTTACCATAAAAATAATCAAATGGAACTACCTTCCGTATATTGGCTTCCTTGATTTGCGTCGTAGTTGATCCTGATTTGGCAGTTCGCCTTCAGTCACTTTCTCACTGACAGAAAATGGCTTCCTTCTGTCTTTTCTACAAATATTTTCACGGCTTCTGCTCTGACGAGCGTCTTTCCCTGATGCCCCGACCACATGAATTTAATCGAGCGACTATGTTAACATCAAGGTCCCACCTTTTTACCATAAAAATAATCAAGTGGAACTACCTTCCGTATATTGGCTTCCATGATTTGCGTCGTAGTTGATCCTGATTTAACAATTCGCCTTCAGTCACTTTCTAACTGACAGAATATGGCTCCTTCTGTTTTTTGTACAAATATTTTCACGGCTTCTGCTCTGACGGGCTTCTTTCCCTGATGCCCCGACCACATGAATTTAATCGAGCGACTATGTTAACATCAAGGTCCCACCTTTTTACTATAAAAATAATCAAATGTAACCAAGATTCGAACTACCAACCGTATATTGGCTTCCTTGATTTGCGTCGTAGTTTTTCCTGATTTAGCAGTTCCCCTCAGTCACTTTCTCACTGACAGAATATGGCTTCCTTCTGTCTTTTCTACAAATATTTTCACGGCTTCTCCTCTGACGAGCCTCTTTCCCTGATGCCCCGACCACATGAATTTAACCGAGCGACTTTGTTAACATCAAGGTCCCATCTTTTTACCGTAAAAATAATCAAATGTAACCAAGAGTGGAACTACCTTCCGTATATTGGCTTCCTTGATTTGCGTCGTAGTTGCTCCTGATTTAGCAGTTCGCCTTCAGTCACTTTCTCACTGACAGAATAAGGCTTCCTTCTGTCTTTTCTACAAATATTTTCACGGCTTCTGCTCTGACGAGCATTTTTCCCTGATGCCCCGACCACATGAATTTAATCGAGCGACTATGCTAACATCAAAGTCCTACCCTTTTACCGTCAAAATAGTCAAATGTAAATTCTACTTACAGTTTCTTTTCTCGCACACCCCGTCTGTGGAACAGCCTTCTGTACGCTTCCTTCCCTGATAGAAACTTTTCGTCATTTTTCATCGATTGTAAACAGTCACCAATTCTAGGTTTTAAAAAATCTTACAAAAATAAAATAAATCTCGTTGACGCAATATTTTATTCAAATTACTGAATTTAAACTTACCTGAAGTTCCCTTGAAACAAGAATTGCTTGCTTACTACCTGAAATTTTTAAAAGAACGTTTCTAAGTTACTGTAGCATTGTTCGCACAGCTGTCAACACCTTATCACAGGCGTTATTGATGATTTACAATAGCGGATTTGCTATAAAAAGGTTTATATACGGATTTTTTTCATGTAAGGGAGGACAACCCTTGAATCACGTGACCTTTTAATGGTAAAGATCGCGTACGGCCACCCGTACAAACAAAATACTGGTAATCAACATGCAGAAAATTAAAATGTTTTAATTATTTAACAAAGAATGAGCACCCTTATTTAGAGTAAGCGTTTAAATATTTCAGTTAGTAAATATATTCGTCACACATTAATTTAAAAAAATCTGAGAGACCTACGAGGAGGAAATTTTTAAAAAATCTTGAAACTTTTTAGAAATCACTTAATAAAAAAATAATAAAAATAAAAACAATTCTTGTTAAAATTCATTATTAATGGAAAAAAGTTCTATTCAGACTTCATTTTAATTTAGGTTTATAAAATCAATTAAAAGTTTATCCAAATAAAAAATGGCATAGTTTTATTGAATTTTTGTTTTTCTAATTATGAGCAAAAATGAGCAGGTTTTCAAGAAAAAAAGACAGTTGATTAGCATTCCCCAATGACTCCTGAATTTAATTAAATTTTTCTATATGTTGAGACCTAGTCGCATTGTTCGACGTTTTTGGAAATTAATTCGTTGGTGGGCTAACAAATGTAAAAAATGTTTTTACCAATATTTTCTAAAAATATTTATTTCGAAACTGATTTCTGTCAATTATGAATAAGTCCTGGAACTTTCATCAAAGTCCGACTATTATTTGATTTTTGCAAGAATTTCCGGATTAATATGCATTACCCAGTCAAAAAATGCCTTTGCGTAATATTACATTTTGACGAAATAAACTCTAGCGTCAGTTTATGCCTCGTACTGACGAGAGAAATATTTTTTATACCACTAAACGAACCTGTTAGAACCTGTTATAAAACAATTAAAAAGATTTGTAAAAATAATTAAAAAATACTTTGATCTATTCTCTTTATGATAGCATAAACATTTTGCGGATAAAACTTTGTTTTTATTTAGTTTGAAGCCTTTTCCTTCAGACTAGGCTGTTCTTTCAGCGATTTTGTTTGACATAACTACTTTAGAAAATCAGTTATTTCATTTTACTGTTTTTTTAACAAGTAACCAACCGTAATCTATCTAAACTTATTTATAAATGGAACTTTGTCTGTGTGTGTGTGTGTTTGTGTGTGTGTGTGTGTGTGTGTCCGTTACCTATAAACTCCGAAACGGCTGAACCGATTTTCTTGAAGATTTACACAGTTGTACTATAAGCGTCTGCGAGTGTTCTTAGCTAGGTTTTGTGTCGAGCTACCCCTCGATAAATATCGAAAATCGATAATCCAAAAAATCGGATTATAGAAGGAATAGGCCGATTTTAATCAAATTTGATACACTCATAGACAAAGACATAAGAAACGATATTCAGAATTTCCAAGGTTGCAGTTCTTACAATAGCGCAGAAAATCGATAATATATATATGTAACAGGCAAGATGTTTGTGTGCCTGTCTGTTTATCTGCCTGTATGTCTCTATTTTTTCAGCCCTTTTATTTTAGTTTTTACTTCGGGTTTGGTTCTACGTAGGTATAATTGTAGTTCTTAGTCTCAGCCATGATACCATTTACTCAGAGGACTTATTTAGCCTTCAAAATTCAGTTTACGACGAAAAAAACTTATTTGATATCGTTAGCAGGAAATCAAAATTTGACTTACATCCATTCATTTTTCTTTCAGTCTACGGTTTCACTTTAACTGGAAACAACTATTGCTTTTTAGTCGCTTGTGCCAACGTCCAAAGAGTCTGAGCTCCAGAACTATGGATTAGTTTTTAAACTTTTATTACACCCGAGCAACGCCGGGCTATACTGCTAGTTCTTTGATAAAAATAAAATGATATAAAATAAAATAAAATAGAAAAATGCCTGACGTAAAGAAAAAAGCACGCATACGAAGAATATTTTAAGATGACCGACGAGAAAATTTCTAAGAAAAAGTGAGATCGAGGAGTGGTGATTCTATGATATTTCACGTTTCTTTTTGTCTTTCCCGGTATATTTCCCTATATGAACGCTGAACACGTACTTAGGCATCTATTTTTAAGTTATTCTTCTTCTTCTTCTTTATATACCGTGCCTCTTCAGGACGCGATTCACTTGCCCTTTTCCCTTGTCGCTATCAGTACTTTTCCTCTTGGTATCTTTCCCAAACCCTGATCCGCCATCCACTTGCTCAAGCCCATCAAGTATGTCTCGCGTTGCATTCCTCTATTTTTTTTCCCTATATCCGTCCTGTGAGTATCAGACTCTCCAAACCCCTTTGATGTGGCGAAATCTTCGTCGCCAAACTATTCTGGCCTTTTAGAGACAGGAACAAAGACACGGAAAACAAGAAGGTAGGTTCAAACAGTATTAAAATAATAAGAACATATATACAAAGTGAAGTTTTAGTTTTCAGCAAATAGAAGTATAAATCCGAACGATGTAGTCCCGCTGCGTCACAACTGTTCTACAACTTCCTCACAGCTGCGTCCTCGTAAGTCACTCAGGTTATTATTGACTGATAGAGGAAGAGCCCATTCCTATAGACAGGGCACCATAACACCTCCTTTTACATTACGTATCCCAGAAATTTCATCTGTTTTTTTCCTGATACTAAGTATAAGTTTCTTTTTCGTTTACCCCTTTTGCAGCACCTTGTCGTTACTCACATCCTCCGTTCATGTTATCCTCAGCATCATTCTGTAGAACCACATTTCAGCTGCTTCGAGTCTCCCCTTCATTTTTAAAGAGATCGTCCAGTATTCGCTATCATATAGGCAGATAGATATCACATAAGTTCAGTACTCTTTCCATTGTTTTCAACGAAATCTTCCCGTCTGTTTTGAAATGCCAATGACAATGCATCTTCGAATCTCAGTGTCGAACCTTTTCTCCTCTGTCAGAACACAGAAATTTAAATTTTTACACCTGCTTGATTTTAGTATCCCAGGCTTGTAGTTACCATTTTGGGCTTCTCTTTTTGCTGCTGACCATGCACTCAGTTTTCTTGTAATTTATTGTTTAGCTTTTCCTCTCACTTTCTCTTGCTACCTCCCGGAAGAGGTTCTGTAAGATAATCCAAACGAAGGACTAGTTTAAATGGTCTAAACTGAATATTTATTAAAATGTTTCATTCTCTTTCGGCCCTTGATTTTTTTCTGTTTTTCAAAGGTTTTCTACTTTTCTTTTCATTATATCTTTTTATTACGATATACCTATCATCATGTTTTTAAATAATTTTAACCTAAGCAAGCCATTGAAGCTGCTAAGACGTATTAAGCTTTTTGGAGTGAGAAAATATTAGAAAAAAAGTCATTAAGAAGAAAAAACAGTAAACGAAAAGAAATTGAAAAGATAGACGATAATTGACATTGCATTTAAATTTTTGAAGATCAAACTTGACTAGAAAGCAAAAAGCTGGAAAAGATTTATATAATAGCGAAGAAGCTGTATTCAACGTATGATTGAATCTAGGCATTTAAAATGTAAAATTAGGAGAACTTGCCGCCAATCCAGTCAGTCAGTTAAGTGCCATACGTGATACACGCTTGGGCGATCATGTCTCGAAAGAGACATGACTGACTGGGCAGAAGATTATCCCGCAGTAGGTTGCCATTACTTTCTGCGGTAGACTGGTTGCCGCCCAAGGCTATATAACCCAATCCTGTCCTAT
Source organism: Ascarosepion bandense (assembly GCA_037127315.1). NCBI lineage: Eukaryota > Metazoa > Mollusca > Cephalopoda > Sepiida > Sepiidae > Ascarosepion > Ascarosepion bandense. Next base: position 672,496 of record JBBBDQ010000215.1, read on the forward strand.
TATTTAACCCATAACTGGAAGGAATAGACGGATTAATACCTTTCCCAAGGGTATTTGCGCGTAAGTGAATGCAATGAATTTGGCTGGAATTCGAACTCGGCTCCCCGATGTCTCGTTCCGAGTTGATATCCAATGCACCACAAGCACATCCAATCCAGTACTGCTCTCAAATTCATCAAAACAATTACCATGAAAGTATTTATAGAAAATATGAAGGAAGCTATATTACGGCGGTGGGAAAGTGACTAAAACCGTGATGCCAGTTCAGGACCAATAACATTGCTGATTGTAGCATTTTCTTGTTCTATACCTCTTCTTTCTTTTTACGTCCTTTTAATTTTCTTCCTTTTTATTTTTATTCTTGCGCATTTTGAAATTCTTCTTCACCTGGCAAATTGACATTTTCTTTTTTTCTTTATTTCTGTCTTTCTTTCTTTCTCTTATCCTTGCTCATTTTTAAATCTTTCGTTCTCCTTATTCCTTGTTATCTATCTTCTTGCTGTCCTTTTTCCATTTATTTTTCAAAAACCACCATTTTTTTTACTTATTCTTCCCCCCCCATTTACATCGATTTCTCCTTCGGTATTTTTAATAGTCTTCATTATTTTCGTCATTCTCTTTCTATCTTTTTTTTTTTTTACTTTAACCACGCCTTCTTCAAATCCACGTTTTCATTCTTTCTGGATCTTCTCTTCTTCCTTCTAATTTCTTGTATTTTTCCTTCTCGATCTTCTTCCTCCCACTTTCCATTCACTACGTTTCTCTCACTTTCTTCAGTTATATCTACTCATCTTCCTCTTTTCTTACCTCCACCTTTCCTGTTACTTTTTGTCTTCATTCTCGTCTTTCTCTTCATTTTGTCTCATATTGTCTTGCTCGTCTTACACTCTTCTTTTTCCTTCCTTCCTTCCATCAAAGATGCACATTTCTCTGCATCGGCCTTTGCCTCCCTCGACACATACTAGCTATCTTTATCTTATTATTGATTCTGATTTCTCAAGCCCTGGTCAATATCGAATACCTAGCGGACGTCTGTGGGCATTTAGCCGGACGACGGGGAAGATTTATGGGACTCACTTGGTCTGTATCGCTATAGCAACCACAGTAGATTTTATCAGGTTTTCTTCAACACTCCAATCACCGCCACCACCACCAACTTCACATTGTTTCCCACTTGGAACCCTTGATACCTTCCATAGCTTACGGCCAAATCGCGTTGAAGCACCGGTTTCCATGCGATCATCAAATTTAAGCAACGTCGAGCCTATCAATACTTAGATGGGTAACTGCTTAGGAATAACAGTTGTTGTAAGCTTGGATGCTTGGGTGGTGTAATTGAAAATAGCTCAGAATTGTTAATCGAACGGCTGAGTTCCAATTCCAGTTGAGCTCATTATATTCATTACAACGAATTCACTTGAGAAAAGTTATGAATCTATCTTTCTTCTTCCCTTAACTATGGGTTAATTAGTAATATTGCACCGGTAAATCTATATTAGATTCAAAATAATTTTTTTACAATCTAAAGATATTTCCTCGCTTTAAATATCCTGCAAAAGTTTCATAAGCTGCAGAAAAAGTATCACTCAAACAACACTTTCCATGAAACCACTCCTATCGACTGAATCAGTTCGCCACTGAACAATGTTCATATATTTTCACAATGTATTAATTTATTATAGAAATTAATGTTTTGCACATTAATATTGGTATTAACCAAAAGATGCTGTTACATTTTCCAGTTTATATATATTTGTACGAAAAATATATTATCTGGATATACAGAGTGCGATGGATAAAATGTCTAAATTATAAAAAATGGAAATAAACTAACATCTCATTTTAACAGATATATCTACCAAACTTACACAAAAATATATTGAAATACTAAAGAGTACATTTATTTGACAAAATCGGCATTGGCTTCAATCACAGCCTCCAGCCGACTTTGGAATATCTTGCATCTCTTCTGAACGATCTCCTTGTTTAATTTGGTGAATGTTGGCATAATTCTTGCGTTCAGTTCAGTGATGTTACAAAGAGTTTTGTTGGTCTCTTGCTCAACCACGTCCCACATATTATAAGGGGGTGCAATATGGCGAGTTACGAAGCCAAATGTAACGGGTGATGTGATCGCAGAAATTGTCTGACAGCATGGTAAAGAGACCTGTTGACAGACATCGGGTTTTCTAGCAGCCACTATCCTGACCCAAGACAGCACTGTCGGTCCTTACCGGGCGAGAAATTGCTCTCTCTGGAAGAGCACTACATCCTCATAATATTTGAGGTTTTCTGCCGTATTGAATCTGAAACCCTGTAGAAAGATGAATGGAGGCTGTTGGGTAGAGCACCTGTTCAGCACCGGAAGATTGCGTTGAGCATGAAACTCCGAATCGTGATACAGAAACATGGTCCTCCACAACTTTCTATCTGTTGTAGTTTTAACATTTTTACTATCCCTCATAATCCACGTTTATCCTTCTATTTAAGCAAGTTTGTTAAGAAGGTTTATTGACCATTCCCTCTGTCATGTCTGCATCCCTTGCGTGTTCCAGAAGTTTTAACTACCTCTTTCTGAGTGTAAGCGCAGGTGACGTTTTTGTAGCCATTTCCTTAAAACCTTCTTGTTGCTTACATGCCCAGTCAATGTCATTCTCAGTCAATGTCATAACTAGATCTCTATTCATTCGAGATTTTTATTCAGCTCTGGGGAAATTATACAGAATTCATTACTACACAGAAGAATTAGAATTTCCTATCTAAAGTATAAGCCAGAGAGATTCTCTGTGCTTTTTGAAGAAACAATAATATGCCTGAGGATGCGTCTGCAATAAGGATTAGATATTCATCCTTGCAGACGGAAAAATGGAAAAGATTCACTAGCAATTACTCATTTATGTATTATCAACGTATTTCTTGTAATATAGCTTCGTTTTGTGCTTTTTAAAGAAAGTGCGTTAACAATGTTTTGCAAAAAAAGATTAGCTATCTGCACATGAATGACGAAAATCTGGAAACAATTATTCTTTTTCCTTGTGTACCGTGTCCATTCAAGACGTGGACGATCATGGATATTCACTTCCCCCTATCCCTTGTCGCGTTTAAAATGTTTCCTTCCAAAACCCCATTCCGCGATCTACTTGCTCAAGTCAATCTAGTACGTCTCGTGCTGCTTCCCACTGTCTCTCTTTTCCTCTATCCGTCTTGTGAGTATTAAATTATCCAAGCCCTCCTTCCTCATTACATCTCCCAGAAGCCCCAGCTGTCCTTTCCTGATGCTAAGTATAAGTTTCCTTTTCATTTACATCCTCTCTCAAATTTTTTCGCTGCTCCTATGTTCGGTTTATGGTATCCTCAGTATCCTTCTGTATGACAACATTTCTGTTGATTCGATTTTCTTTTTTATCCTTGAGGAGATTGTCTAGCATGTCACATCTTTTTTTGTTTCCGATGATATCTTCTTGTCTTTCAATACTCTACACGGCCTCTGAAATGCATCCTTGGCCATGCCAATACACATTCGGATCTCAGTGTCGCAATTTTCGTCTTATGCATTTATGAATTATAAAACAAATACATCAAAATGACCGTTCTTTCTAATGGGTTTGAATATTACACATATGGAGATATAACCAGTAACGGATTAATTATATTTAAAAAAATATGCCTGCAACAAGAATTAGATATTCATCCTTCTTCTTTTATGTCCGTATCCCTTCAGGACGTAGGTGATAATGGCTCACTTAATTCTTAATATATCTTGTTATGTTATTTATCCCAGCCCCTGCTCTGCTATTCATTTGCTTAAGCTCATCATCTGTTTTCTGTTTTCCATCTTTTACTCTATCCTTCCTGTAAGTATCATATTTTCTTAAGCCAACCTTCCTCATCACCTGTCACAAAAACTTAAATTGTCTATTTCTGATGTTAAGTATAAATTTCCTTTTTACTTCTGTTCTCTCGACAACCTCGTCGCTGCTCACATGTTTGGTCCATGGTACCCTTAACATACTTTTTTTAAAACCACATTTCTGTTGTTCGGAGACTCTCCTTCATCTTTCAGGAGATTTTCTAGCATTCACCGCAATAAAGGAGGACTGGGATCCCGTAACAATTCCGTACTCGGTTCTTTGTTCCCAAAGAAATTAATACTCTGACTAGCATTTGGAATGCGTCCTTGGCCATCCCAATACGATTTGGGGTGGTCTCAACTTTTAGCTACCCATCCCAGCAAACGGGAAAAAATGGAAAATACTGACCAGCCGTTTCCATTCCTTCTAATATAGCTTTGATCTGTGCTTTAAAGACACACAAAAGTGCATGAGCAGCAGGTATGCAACAGGGATTAGCAATCTTTCCCAGCACACAGAAAAACGTAAAAACAATTCAGTCAGTAAATTGCCATACGTGATACACGCTTGAACGAACATGTGTCGAAAGAGACATGGCTGACTAGGCAGAAGCTCATCCAACAGTAGGTTGCCATTATTTCTGCGGTAGGCTGGCTGCCTGCTAAGGCTACAGAACCCAGTCTGTCCTGTTATTTAACCCATAACTGGAGGGAAGAGACGGATTAATACATTTCCCAAGAGTATTTGTGCGTAAGTGAATGCAACGAATTCAAGTGGAATTCGAACTCAGCTCCTCGATTTCTCGTTACCAGCCGATATCCACTGCACCACAAACCGGCTATAATCCATTTATGAATTGTTAAACTAGTACATCAAAATTTCGATTCCTTCTAATAGTTTTGCATATTACATATATAATGATATAACCAGTAACATTAAAAACTACAGAATAATTTCGATTGCTTTTTAAGCAACAAACGGAAGACCCCAGCTTTTCCGATCGCTGCTTGCCGAATTTACGGTTACTCCATCGTTTGGCTCCCTTTGCTTATTTCTTTGATTAAGCATTTTTCGCGGGAAACAGAATTAAATTTGAATAATAAGCATCGAATGTTGCAATGCTGGTATATATTTTGATTCGGCGAATTCTGGCACTCAATTTGTATTTTGTGCATAAAGTTGAATTATTAATGTAGGTTTAAAATCTCTTCGTTCAAAATGGCTGTTTCGTCATTCGACCAGTTTATCTAAGAGAATACATTGCATATTTAATGCCCTGGCGTTTTGAATTGGGTTTCTTATTCTGTCACAGAGTTAATTTAAAAGAACAAGATGTACATAAGTAGACAAACACTACACAACACTCAAAAATTAAAAACAAAAATTCTCAATGTATCAATTTTGTTGAGTAAACAACCAATCCGTTCTGGCCATATCGTTCGTTTAGAACAGCGTTACGAATACAAAAAATATCTTTCAATTCCACCTACAGTATTGGAAAACATTAGAGCAGAATGTCGAAAATCAAGGCATTATCTACTAGCAGTATAGCCCGGCGTTGCTCGTGTGTAATGAAAGCTTTAAAACCAATCCATGGTCCTGGAGCTCAGACTAAAGAATATTTGTGTGGAGTTTGGTGAGAATCGGATAAAAATTGTGGATTTGTATAAAGGACATACAGACAGATAAACAGACACACACACAAACATCTTGCCTCATATATATATATATATATATATATATATATATATTATCGATTTTCTGCACTATTGTAAGAAGTGCAACGTTGAAACCTCTGAATATCGTTTCGTATGTCTTTTTCTATGAGTGTATCAAATTTGATTAAAATCGGACTATTCCTTCTATAACACGATTTTTTATTATCGATTTTCGATATTTATCGGGGGTACCTCGACACAAAACCTAGTTAAGAACACTCGCAGACGCTTATAGTACAACTGTGTAAATTTTCAAGAAAATCGGTTCCGCCGTTTCGGAGTTTATAGTTAACGGACACACACACACACAGAGACACACACACACATTTATAAATAAGTTTAGATCAAATAGAAATTACATAAAAACTTTACTTCTTTTTGATAAATAACTTTTAAATGAAGTTTTTAAAAATGAAATAGTTTTCTTTAAACTTTTATTTGAGTTTTAATTGAAAGGTAAATGATTAAATTTAAAATTCCAGTTGGCAAAATATTCTGGTGTATTTTAAACTGAAACTATATTGATTGGAATATAACATTTTGAGATTTTTCTCTAATTTTTCAATTTTTCGCCCATTTTTGAGCGATCGAAACATTTGCACACAAAAAATAATTCGGGGTTTTAAAAATCTTGCAATATATATATATATTTGTGACACATTATTTGTAGAAAATTAGCAAATTTAATGTGAAATTAATCTGATTTACACAAGTATGGCTTATTTATGGCGTGAAATTTAGAATAAATCTATGTCAATCAGAGAGTTGAACTTTCTGGCCTGTTCGCCGTATTTGAAATGTGTTGACAGCTCGACAGATGCGAGATAAGATAAGTGCATGGCGATCACAAATTATATAATTCTACAATTTTTTCTGGTAAGAGGAAGAAACTCTGAAACACATGACGTTTTAATGCACACTTACAAATTACCATACAAAAAACACCTCAAATACACACAGAAAAATAAAGAATTATATAAAAACTTCGATGGCTAGATGATTTGTAATAAACTTTTAAATTTTCTATCAGTAAAAATATTGTCTTCAATTTATAACCTACCAACCTAACGTCAAGTCTTTGAAATATTTTAAACATATTTTTCTAACTTTATAAATACTTATAATTAAGAAACAAAAATGAAACAATTCTTTTAAAATTTTATTATTAATGGAAAACTTTTTTCTTCAGACTATAATGTCTGAAATTTATATTATTTATTAAAGCAATTAAAAGCGTATCGAAATAAATAATGCCATAGTTTTATTGCATTTTTTAATTTAATATTCGAAGCAGATTTTCGGTAAAAGAGACTAAATTGTTTTAAAAAACAATACTTGATTTACATTCCCCCAATGAATCATGCGTTTAACTAATAAAACCAATTTTATCTACAGAATTGAATTTCTTGAAATTTCTGAAATTTACGCGGAGGGCGGGTAAGAGATGTGAAAAATAATTATATATTTTTTAAAAATAATGATTTCAAAAATAATTTCATTCATGAATTAAATATTATGTCTTGAAGGTTTCATCAAAACTCGACAATTATTTGAGTTTTGCAAGAATTTCCAAATGTATGTGATTGTCAGCCAAAAAAAGTGAGTTATGTAACAATAAGTTTCTCCACTCATTTTCTATAACTAACTTTGAATCTGAAGGTTTCTTGAAACTTTTATTATAGTTTTAATTAAAGGTTAATTGATTAAATTTACTATTTCTAGTAAGCAAAACACCCTTGTGTATTTCAAACATGAATTATATTAATTAGAATATAAAATGTTAAAATTTTTTAATTTTTTTAATTTTTTGGACATTTTTGAACGAACGACACTTTTGTAAACAAAATTAATTCTCGGTTTTAAAAATCTTCCAAAAACAAAATATATATCTTTGACACGCTATTTTTGGAAAATTAGCAAACTAAATGTTAAATTAATCTGTTTTACTCAAGTATTACTCTGAACTTTATTTAGAATAAAACTATTTCTTAATCACAGAGTTTAACTTTTTGACCTGTCCGCTGTATTTGAAATGTGTTGACAGATTGACAGATGAGAGATAAAATAAGAGAGTGGCAATCATAAATGACATAATTATACATATTTTCGGGAAGAGGAAGGAAACCCTGAAACACATGACAGTTTATTGTACACTTTAAAGTTTCATTAAAGTCTGACAATTATTTGTTTTTTGCATGAATTTCTAAATTAATGTGTTTGTCACCAGAACAAAAAGTGAGTTATGTAGTATTTCGCTTTCCATTGTAAACTCTTGTAAAGATTTGGTCAAGATTTTTACCAAAATTTCGAATGTGTTAGAAAGGATTAGGAATTAAAAAAATTAAAAATATAATTTGATCTTCTCTCTTAATATCATAAACATTTTGATAGAAAAAGTTCGTTTTTATTAAGTTTGGGACCTTTTTTCTTCATATTATGCGATTTATTTTTTCAGGGATTTAGTGGAGGTGTCTAGTCTGACATATAACTAGGTACCTCCACTAAATCGCTGAAAAACAGCTTAATATGAATAAAAAAAGGGCCCAAACTTAATAAAAACGAAATTTGTCCATCAAAATGTTTATATTCTTATTACGAGGAAAGATCAAATTATTTTCAAGTATTTTAAAAATGTTTTAATCCCGTCTTACACATTGAAAATTTTGGTAAAAAATCTTGTTTTGATATTATTTAGTTGGTAACCAAATTTTACGAGAGTTTACAATTGAAAACGTAATATTACATAATTAATTTTTTTATCCAGTCAGAAACTTTAATTTGAAAATTCTTGCAATAATCAAATACTAGTCGGATTTTAATGAAACTTTCAGGACTTATTCACAAATGAATAAAATTATTCTCGAACGAATTATTTTTTAAAAATATTGGTAAATATTTTTCCATCTTTTACCTCCCTCCAATTAAATTCATGAAATGTTAAGAAATTAAATTTTGCTGTGATAAATGCTTTTATTATTAAAACGCAGGCTCATTGGGGAATGTGAATCATCTATTACTTTTTGAAAAATTTTGTGTTTATTTCCGAAAATCGGCTCTCAATAATAAAAGAAGAAATGCTATATAATTATGACATTATTTATTTCGATAAGCTTTTAATTGCTTGAATAAATGATATAAATTATGGACATTATAGTGTGAAGAAAATCTTTTGGATTAATAATGATGTGCATTGTGGTGCAGTGGATATCGATTCGGAACGAGGAATCGGGGAGCCGATTTCGAATTCCAGCTGAATTCATTGCATTCACTTACGTGCAAATACCTTTGGGAACAGTATTAATCCGTCTCTTCCTTCCAGTTATGGGTTAAATAACAGGACAGATTGAGTTCTCTAGCCTTGGCTGGCAACCAGTCTACCGCAGAAAGCAATGGCAACCTACTGCGGGATAACCTTCTGTCTAGTCAGTCATGTTTCTTTCGAGACATGATCGCCCAAGCGTTTATCACGTATGGCACTTTTAAAAAAAATATTTTCATTTACATTTTTAATTATAATAATTTTTAAAGTCTCAGAAATATTTTTAAAATACTTCAAAGATTTGTTGTGGTTAGTTTAAAAAATCGTAAAGTGAAGCTAATCTAATCTTACTAAACGAAAATTGAAAATTTAATTCAAATTGTCGTGCCTTGCTATTTTTAAAATATTTTTCCTTCTTTGTGTATTTGAAGTTTTTTTGTATGGGTATTTCTATGTGTAAAAATTAAAAGGTCATGTGTTTCAGAGTTTCTTCCCTTCACACGAACAAAATTTGTACAATTATGTCACTTGTGATCACCATACGCTTATCTTATCTCGCATGTCAACCTGTCAACACATTTAAAATATGGTGGAAAAAGGTAAAAAGTTCAACTCTGTTTAAGAAATAATTTTATTCTAAATTTTATGCTATAAATAATACTTGTGTCAATCAGGTTAATTTAATTTTAAATTTGATAACTTTCCAAAAAAACATGTGTTACAGATGTATATTTTATTTTTGAAAAAAATTTAAAATTGAGAATTAACGTTTGTTCATAAATGTGTCAATTGGTCAAAAATAGACGAAAGATTAAAAGATTAAAAACAAAATTGAAAAATTGCAACCAATATAATTTCTGTTTCAAATGCACCAGAGTATTTTGCTTACTGGAAATAGTAAATTTAATCATTTAGCTTTTAACTAAAACTAAAATAAAATTTTCAAGGAAACTTAAAAAAAAAAACTCAGTTTAAAATTTAGATATAGAAAGAGAGTGGAAGGTGCTTACTTATACCGTGATTATAAGGTGGATGTTGCACAATGTTACAACCACTTATTTTTCGGCGAGGAAAGAGCGTTTGTGAAGGCTCTCTATGGGTGTGCAGATAATTCTTTGCATTAGTGCTCACACGCTCAACGTCAACGTTTCCCCCTCTCAGTATGATTACAGTGCTGCGTAAAAGAAAATAAATCTCGTCTTCTTCTTCTTCTTCTTCTTCTTCTTCTATGTGCCTTGCCCTTTCAGGCCGTAGACGATTATGAATTACCATGTCTCCCTATACCTGGTAGTTCTTTGCACGCTTTCTTCTGTTACACCAGGCAACCCCTGCTCAGGACTTTCAAATATGTTATCCGCTGCTTTCCCCTGCCGCTTTCCTTCTATCTAGCCTTTTTGTATCAGGTTCTCTAAGCCCTCCTTCCTCATTTCATGTTCCCAGAAACTTTAGCTGTCTCTTTTTGATGCTCAGTATTAATTTTCTTTTTGTTTCCATCATTTCTAGGACCTCATAATTGCTCACATGCTCAATCCATGATATCCGCAGTATCCTTCTGTAGAACCACATTGCAGTCGCTTCAAGTTTTTTATTTCATCTTTGATGATATTGTTCAGCTTACAGTTATGTTTAAGTCAAATTTCTTTTTGGTTATTCAGGTTTTAGTCTGTTGCCACGAAAATGTAACTGTTTCTATAATAACCAAAAATCTTTTTAAGTAGTCTTTGATTTTATGGCATTTCACCTTCCCTTTATATCTTTTGAACTTTATTTTCACTACCAGTTCACAGACATGAAAAATCAAAATATATAACTGATGCCAAAATCATAGGTGTGAAAAATGTTGGAATCAAGTATTAGGCGCTCACAAAAACTAATGAGCGTGTTTCGTGCGGCCGGTTTGTTTTGTTAATATCGAGTAGGGTGGCGGGCCGGACGTTAGACCATCGCAGTCCGAATCTGGACTGCGAGCCGGATGTTGCCGACCTCTACCCGAAGATAAAATTAAGTTTTTTCTCTTTTATACAGATAATCATCAAATCTTAATCAAACTATATATTCATTCGGAAAGACCTTTATTAAACGAATTACGGCATTTAAAAAAAATTCCAATAAAGCATTTTATTATTTTAAAATATAAATTAAAAATTATGATATTTAAAAGTAAATGAACCCTTACATCTATATGTTCAAAAATCAAAATGACACGAGTACATTTTTTTTGTAATTATTGTATACTGCGAACAACCAATAGTACTCATTGTTTAAGCAAAAGGATGAAGTTAGAGATTATATGAAAAATATGCTAAAATTAATAAAACATACAGAATCTTAAGAAAATCACGTCTTTGAAGTCTATAACGATAGAAATGGCTATAAAAGGCGATCGGAAGAATTTCAAGTGCACGTCATCACCGTGCGATAAATTATTTATGCATGTACTGTCTTTCTTATGACGGCATCGCAATCAAAAAGTGACAGTCTGCTAATAAAAAATGTATGAGAAAATAGACATCTAGTTCGGCAAATCCAGGTGAATTCTGCTGTAACTTCTGCGGTTCTCCAAGTCTCCTTGGCCAATGTCGGGATCAAAGTGCATACATCTACAGCGCGACTAAATACAAAGATATTAATGGTAGAATGCCTAAAAAGAGGGTCACTGCTTGCGAAAAGGCACAAACTAACGATGCCAACGCTCATCTTAATAAGCTAGACACGTTCTGGTAAAAGTTTGAGACCAAGCTAATGCTTTATAGTGGGAGGACGATAGATGGTATGTCTGACGAGATCCTATTACAACTTTTGAAATGAAGAACTTGGTGCTAACAATTAAACATGCCGATAGCAGTGTTATGATTATGGGGATGATTTTCTGCAGCTGAAACAGGCAAAATAGTACGAATTAACAGCAAAAAAGAATTTTCAAGATACCAACCAATCCTGAACGAAAGGGCAATGATCGAAAACATCAAAGCAAATCCTCAAAATAATGGGTTGAAAAAAAGAAATATTAAGTCTTGCAATGACCTCGTAAATGTCTTTATGTAAACCCAGTTGAAAATTAGTAATTTCAATTAAAGAAGAAAGTACATGGAAGAAAACCAAAAGATTATGGGGCTTTTGACAAAATGAATGGACAGAAATTGACACCCATTCAGTCAGTTAAATGCCATACGTGATACACGCTTGGGCGATTATGTCTCGAAAGAGACATGGCTGACTGAGCAGAAGATTATCCCGCATTAGGTTGCCATTGCTTTCTGCTGTAGACTGATTGCCAGTCAAGGCTAGAGAACCCAATCTGTCCTGTTATTGCCATTTATTTCTGCTGTAGACTGGTTGACAGCCAAGGCTATAGAACCCAATCTGTCCTGTTATTTAACCAATAACTGGAAGGAAGAGATGGATTGATATCTTTTCCAAAGGTATTTGCGCGTAAGTGAATGCAATGAATTCAGTTGCAATTCGAACTCGGCTCCCCTATTTCTCATTCCGAGCCGATATTCAATGCGCCACAGCGCACATTACTGCCAGTAAAAAATAGAGAAACAGACTGGTCAAAAGTCATGAGCTCAAATGGAGAAATGACCAAATATTGAATGTAATTTTCCCCGTGTTTTCGTACATAATTTTTTATTAATATTTTTATTCCAGCTTGACAAAAAAAAAATTGCAAGTGTTTATAATTCGTTTAATAAGGGTCTTCAAAAAAATGAATATATAGTTTAATTAAGATTTGTGGATTATCAGGAAAATAGAGAATTTTTAAAAACATTATCTTAAAGGTTCATTTATTTTTACAGAGAACTGGATGTACATTGTAATGCTGTGGATATCGGCTCGGAACGACGAATTGGTAGAGCCGAGTTCGAATTCTAGTTGATTCATTACTTTCGCTTTTTGGTAAAATTATGCATCAAGTTCTTCTATCTCCATCAATGGATTAGATAGAAAACCGGGTTGCTTTTTTGGTTGGCAACCAGTCTACCGCAGAAAGTAATGTCAAACTACTGCAGGAAAGTCTTTTGCCCAGTCAATCATGTCTCTTTCGACACATGATCACCCAAGCGTGTATCACGTATAGCCCTTCACTGACACACACACACACACACACACACACACACAGAGACACACACAAAGACATCCCCCCCCACACACACACATATATATATATATATACCAAGCCCATCACTGACATATATATATATATATATATATATATATATATATATATATATATATTATTATTATTATTATTATTATTGGCATTTATAATAAAAACATTTTTCACCGATACACAATGACTGTCATATATATATAAATATATATATATATATATATATATATATATATAAATTTAAAAAACAAATATCACCTTATCCGGACAATTAAGAGTGGGTAGATGATGTTCTTGTGGGTTAAATTATCTGTATATAACCAAGCCAAACCAAACCGCATTCAAATACAAATCGTTAGTTTTTACTTCACATCATACGATCAGCCTTAAATCATATTAAGTCTGATTTGATTTCATGAATGTTGTTTGGTTTGTTAGTGTAGATAAAACTTCTTATTAAGTAGATGCCTTAGATGTCATCCGTCGAATTAAAGCCTATTAAAAAGCATTTATTAACCCATAATTTACAAGATCTCGTAAGGAAAAGTCTTGTTGATAACACAAAAAGCCTTTTTAAATCACTCAATCGTCGACATGTTACTATTAGGGAAACTGTAAGCATTAAACGCTGTTACCTCGTTAACAATCTGACACTGTTTAGTGGCGGCGATGTTGTGTTAAATGTTTTCTAAAAATGTAAGTGGCATTCACGTCAACTCGTCACGTTACAGCAAAAAACGGACACTCGTCCAGAAGAATCTTCACACAGTAAAAACTATCTATTACCGCACAAAAAGAATAAATATACCGAATACAACACCCTTGACAATCTCTAAAGCACTGGAAACTATGTACACTTTATATATTCTTAAAATCCCAAACAGCGCCATTCAGTGAAAGAAGCTTAGAAGAAAGGTTGGTGTTCAAATGTACATTTATATATATATATATATATATATTGAGCACTCTGGAAGAAGGGTAGACTTTGAAAAACAGTAGCTACTCTGGCACTTACGCATCGTTCATTCAGCAATGAATTAGAACACTCTCAGCTATTGGGCGTGAATAATGATAATATACACGCTAAAAAGTCTGCCTCATTCTACCGAGAGCCCGTAGCTCAGAGGTAGAATCGCCGACTGACGCCAATTCAGTCGGGTTTCAATCCTGGGTAAAAACCAATCGGCTGTCTAACCGTACTGATGAGCTGTGATACAGCGAAACATTTCTGTCTGCGGATATATATATATATATATATATATATGTGTGAGTGTGTGTGTAAAATCTGATATAATAGAAATATATATGAAAAGAGAAAACATGACCATAATTTACTTTTTAAAATGAGAAAAATTGGTTTAATTAAACGTATTATTAAAAAAAATACCTGCATGAATTGTTCATGAAATTAAAGTAGAATTATATTTAATAATTACATTCATAAATTAAAAAGCATTGAATATAATAAAAAAAATAAAAAAAATAAAAAATCAATTACATTTTCTCACTTTTGTTTGTAAGCATCCTATATACGCACTTTTGCTTATTAGGCATTAAATTAAAACGCTTAGATTCCTCCATACTTACTTTCGTTTATTAAGCATTTACACGAACGATATTTTCATTTTGTAAACAAATTAATGTTGTAAGACATTATATCAGGACAGTTGCCTAGATAAGGTCTCCCAGATGGATCTTGAACTCTGTCAAAAATGCGTATTAATAAGTTATAACGTTTTCGCTCATTTTTTATCGTATGTAGCTTGGAATGTAAGTGTGTAGAGTGTGGTCGTCGAACAATACCACAAATATTCCATCCGTTTAAACATTCCATCACGGTTTAAACAAATATTACATCACGGTTTCAACAAACAGTTCATGACCAAGTAGAACATTATCCAGTTACGACAACTACCACATTCACCGGATTTCGCCGATTGCACCTTTTTTCCTCTTTACAAAAATCAAATCTGACCTGAAATGACCTATTCGTCGAAGAAACCCAAGAAAACGCAACCAGGAAGCTGCTCACGATTATCCAAAAATGAATGTTCCCATTAATGAAAATTACGATAGATGAAGTGTGTATTTTCAGAAGGGGGCTACTTTGAAGGAAATTAAATGCCGAATTAATATGTGTTGTAGTTTTCTTATTGGAGCATATGTTGTGATATTTCTTGATCAAATCTCGTATATCTTCCCCTACGAGATCACGTAAAAGAATTTTGAATTTTGTCAATCGAGATGAGACAAACTGGCTTGTGTTCTGTTTCGTTTCGTTTTGTTTTTGGTAGCGATATCTGCATGCTGTTTTGCTTGTCCTAATTTAAGGAATGTGTCACTTCGATCAACCGTGTTGAAAATAATTATCTTGTAACTACGATTAAATTTATTTCCTCAATGGTTTCATTACAAAAATACAGCAGAAATGTCACTCTTTCGCGCAAATAATTAATTAGCGTTAAATTTCCTAAAGAAATTAATCTCATCCTTAATCAAATATTGTAATTGATATTTGAAATTAATTAAAAATACGATTTTCTATTAAATAATTTTCTTCTGGATAACAGTAGATGGCTGTAAAAAACATTCCACATAATCCTTTTTTATGTTAAACAAGGAACTCAATTAACGGACACGTATACACTAAAAATATAAACAGGTGACTGAAAACGTTAACTTGGATAAAGATTACTGAAAGAAGGTATACTATAAAAGACATATTCTTCCATATTCCACGTCATTTCAAGACGAAGGCGATCATCTTCATATTCTTTATACACCCTTGTGCAAATTAATTGATACAAAACGAATAATGTTTTCCTGAGGTCTGTCACACTTGCACTGATCACATAAACGTCATCTCTCGGCGTTGTTCTCTCTTCCGATAGCATTGCCAAGGTTACAATTTTCGTACGCTTTCCTGGAGTAATATCCATTGCAGACAATGGTTGTTGGATAACGAATCGACAGTCAAGATATTAGCGTCTGGGCGTGATAAAGATCTGATGCAATCACAGATGACGCAATAATTTTCAAGGCCAAACAAATACACCTTGAACATAAATTCATATTACTGCACACTACTTCAAATGAACTAATCCGAGAAAAAATAAAAATCAGTTACACTATCTGACTTCAGTGAGTCTAAAATTGACCGTAAGAAAGAAAACTGAAGCAGTTGTTTCAATTCATTTGAACTAGGGTGTAGCTCTTGTAAATATTTTCGCTTATGTAATCCTGTACTGAACAAAACTAGATCTACATTTAAAATTCAAACGCTAAGCACTGACTCATTGATTTTGTTAGAAATATAAAAAAAAAATGAATTTACAAAACCTTGCTGATCACACACAAAACTCGCGAAATTTCACACCTCGATGCGAAATGTTTTCCGGTCAATAGAAAACTAGGTGACATCTAAAAACAAAATTCAAATAATCTTCAATTATCAAAAACAAATTCTTTTGTCGTTCAATGGAAAGAGCAGAACCACAGCCAGGAATTAATTCCCAAATGACCTTTTCGAGCACGACAAACGAAATAAAAGCCGAAACAAATTCGACTGTCGTCAGCGAGAAGAGGACGGGCGCAATTAACACGTTCTCTCTTTCTATGTCACCTCTTTCCTCTTCATCGTTAACACGTCTACCTTTTCTTATACTTGATAACCGAACAGAACCTTTTAGAACTGATCGAATACTTTAAAGATGAACGCTCATACATACACACATACGTTCCTGCCTACGTACATATAAACTCACTCTTGCAAGGACTACTACGAACTCTTGCTACACTTAACTTCTTAATACTGTTTTTCATTAAACATCAACTTCTACCAATTCATGTTATTCTTTTTTATTAATAAATGTCTATTTAAAAATACAAAAGATATACATTTAGTCTTCCTCAAATCCACCTGTTGATAACCTTCTGATAATTCTGGATAAAACCTCTAAGTTGTAGGAAGTTTGGTTATGTTTCGCACAAGGCCATTTCAATAAACATTAACCACTTTTACAATCCTCCCACACTCTGTTCTGAAAACTATTTACACAATCTCGTTAGTTAGGTAATTCGTTTCTTCTATCTGTTCCTCTTGAGTTTCAGTATGTCTTTTTAAAGTCAAATTATCAAAGATTTTCTTTTTATAATTCATGAAGCGTCTCTACAATTTCAGCTGTCACTTTCTGGTTTGAAGTATAATTTTTTATATTGTTTACTAGCAGTTTAAAAGCTTCCATTATACCCGAGCGGTGTTGCTCGGGTATAATGGAACTTTAAAACTAACCCATGGTCCTGGAGCTCAGACTCTTTGGACGTTGGCACGAAAGACTAAAAAGCAATAGTTGTTTTCAGTTAAAGCTAAATCGTAGACTGAAAGAAAAATGAATGGATGTAAGTCAAATTTTGCTTTCCTGGTATTGATAACAATTTATTTCGTCGTAAACTGAATTTTGAAGGCTAAATAAGTCCTATGAGTAAATGGTATAATGGCTGAGACTAAGAACTACAATTATACTTACTTAGAGCCAAACCCAAAGAAATAATTAAAATAAAAGGGCTGAAAATATACAGACATACAGGTAGATAAACAGACACATACACAAACATCTTGCCTTTTATTTATATATATATATATATATATATATATATATATATATATATACATATACATATATATATATTATCGATTTTCTGCACTATTGTAAGAATTGCAACCTTGAAACTTCTGAATATCGTTTCTTATGTCTTTGTCTATGAGTGTATCAAATTTGATTAAAATCGGACCACTCTTTCTATAACCCGATTCTTTCAATTATCGATTTTCGATATTTATCGAGGGGTACCTCGACACAAAACCTAGCTAAGAATACTCGCAGACGCTTGTAGTACAACAATGTAAATCTTCAAGAAAATCAGTTCAGCCGTTTCGGAGTCTATAGGTAACGGACACACACAGATACACACACACACACACACACACACAAAGTTCCATTTATAAATAAGTTTAGATAGATGTTGCTTACATGCTATTCTCAAAATCGTTTTTGTAAAACAAAATTGCAAGTGAATCAAGTTTCCTCGTGAATCTATTAAAGAGTTTTCCTATATTTTCTAGCATATAGTAGTTGAGCAGTAATGAATAGCAAATCAGATAAGTAAAAGAATATTAAGAGAGTTAAGGACTGGAAAAGATGAATAGTTGCTTAGGTATATCTGGCTATATTACTAGTCAAACAGATAAATAGGAATATATGCAGATAGAAATACGAATAGCAAAAATATATACATATATAAAAGCAGATAGATAGATAGATAGATAGATAGATAGATAGATAGATAGATAATCAGTATTTGTTCATCACATGTTTTATACTTGCTGTTCTTAGTACTGAGTGCACTAGTTATTTTTATTTCGACTCACGATCTTTTTGCAGGACTGATTTTAAAATATTTTCATTAATGTATAACAAAATCGATGAATATAATCGGAGGCAGGCGCACGCAGAGCCTGATTAATTTTGTAAAAACTGTTTCAAACAAGTCAAGGAAAAGAAAATTAGCCAATCAGAGGTGGAGATGCGTACATCTCTCATCTAAATTTTCTTTTAAAAAAACCGAGCTATGCATAGTTTTTTTTTTTTTGTAATTAATATGAAAATAAGTTTTATATTTCACTCTACCTTTAAGTGAAATAGTTAATCAATATCCTTCGCTCAAAGAGGTTTTGGAAACTCTAAAATTTTAAGTACATACCGCAATCAATAAATGACACTTATCTACGTTTTTTTAAAGGTTAATGGTGCTCATAGTAATGTTTTCATTAATTAAATTTTATGCAGATAGCAAATCTCCGGTTGGAAAATATCTAATTTATATGTATTGGTATCTACATCTGCGAGTAAAGATTTCGACAAACGATAGAAGATATGTAAATACAAGGTGAAGCAAAAAGTTCCGCCAAATATTTGTTCTTTCGTCTGTCAATTGTTCGTTTATCTGTGTATAAGAAAAAAAGAAATCAATGAAGAACAAGTTATGCAACCATTTATTCGGGATAAAAATCATAAAATAACTGTTACCAAGCTGTTTTACTTGCATTGTTTCAAGTTCCCCACCTCATGTCCAATTGCAAGAGGCTAGACAGTGTGTGGTACACTAGAAAACGGTGTTCGATTGACCATTCGATTTCTGAATGGTAGAGGATTTCTCACAATAAACAATGTATTTCCTGAGCAATCCAGAAAGAGCTTACGACAACATCACGTTGAAAAATCAGTTCGCGTGCAATCATTGAATTTTAGCAACGTCTAGGCTGTTTAGTTCCTAGATGGGAGATTGCTCAGAAATATCACGTGCTATAAAAGCTTGAACATGTTTTTAGTGTGATGGATAATGGCCTGGAGATCCGAGTTTCAATTCAATTTGGGTTCATTATATTCCCTTACGCGTAAATTCTCTTGTAGGGGACATGACGTTAACTCACATTCCACCGCTAAATTGTTTATTATATGAACAAGTAGTATAGTCATCGATACACAATTGTTAATTTATATAATTATAATGATTCATATGCATATAATATTATATATTATATATGCATATAATAGTATATAATATGTATATATTATATATAATTATAATAATATTATATATATAACATTAATAATATAATAATAATAATAATAGTAATAATGATATATAATATTATCATATATATATATTATATAAAATTACATAGCATTAATATATATATATTATTCTTTGTAAAGAAAAATATAACCTCAAAAGAGAAACTCGATATTTCAAATTGAAACACGATATATTAAAATTGAATGACAGGAACACCGGTTTATATATATATATATATAAATGGTAGTGGAGTATAGGCTATCGACTATCCCCCGCCAGTTCGTTGTCATCGATCGTTCTGTTAATTGTCTTTTTTACAGGTAAACCCACAAACTCTTAGATGACCCAAACCTAAGTGGATGTAAAACACTTTGACTAGAGGATAAATCCTGGACAGGTAGTCCACTTTCAGGATAGATTTATATTCAAAGTTGGCTCTTCGGTATCCAATAATATATAACCCAGTCTCTCTTGCTATTTATCCATAGTTTAGAGAGAAGAGATGGATTGATACTTTTCCCAATGAAATTAGCACGTAAGTTAATGTAATGAATTCGAACTTCGCTTTCCGATATTTTTAGTTCAGAGCTACTATCTATTACTCTTTCGACAACGTTGCAAAAATGTTTTACATTGAAATTTGTTGTCAAGATTAGCACAAAGAATATTCTAAAAATTACAGATGAAGAAATTGGAGAAAATCTGTAAGAAATTTGGACGGACTATAGAAAATACATAAAGAATTTGGTATGGCCAATGCAAATAGGCAGAATGGCGAAAGAACATTTGTAAAAACATTAACATAATATAACGTACAGTTTGGCATCACATAAAGAGTAACTTTTGAACTGTATTTTGTTTATGTTCAATGTAGAACTGTATTTTTTGAAAGTGATGGATGTGCTATAGAAGTATATTTTTTCTCTGAAACATTCAAGCAAGTCGATTTAAAAGTCTACAATTATGATGAATGTTTTAAGTATTTTCTCTCTCTGTGAGCATAATGACTAGCATTCACTCTCGTATACAAGGACTGATAAGTAAGTGTTTAGTATTCGTATATCTTTGTTTCTAACGTAAACTTTTGTTTTGTAAGACTTTTGTTAGCTTTTGAAAAGTATATTCCGCTATCCAAAATGCACTTCCGGATTTCCGTTTTGCACGTTTTGTCTTTTGTTAAAACAATTCTGAGGTATTTCAATTTTTGTACTTGATTGATGCTTGGAGTTTCTTGCTTTGCATGTTGAAGTGTTTCCTTTTGCTTAAAGACGTACTTTATGTCTTCTTGAAATTGATGTTTAGTTATTTCTTTTCGTTTTTTAATACCTTTTATAGGAGTTTCTTTTAGTTTGATTTCTGCGTTTATACCCGAAAACTTGATATAATTGTGCATTTATTCCTTTAGATTGTAATAAAATATTTGCTAAAATCCTATCAACCGAGTTTATTAACATATTATTCCGTAGTGGAATTCATTTTTGAAACATTATGCACAATTTAAATAACGCATCATTTGAATATAAATATCAATTTGTTTTCTTAAGTTTTTTTAATGAGGCTTAATTTTCATTATGTGAATGTTAGAAAGAATCCAGTTAAATCTCGAAAGCTTTAATTTACAATTAACGTTCTACGAATAATATAGTCTTTCTCTTTTTACACGCTTAAGTACAAATCATCTGTTTGCTAAACGCTAACTAACATAAGTATTGACACAGGTATTTTGTTACTCGTCGCCTGTTTAAAAACAGGAACATAACAAAAGTAAAGCAAAAATTAGTGTAATCAATATAACACGCGTGCATTTAACCGTTTTGTAGTTCAAAAGGCTATATCTCTGAAAAAGATTTTTAATAAAATTTTTAAATGCAAAAAGAAAAAGAAAAGTTTTGTTTGTTTGTTTGTTTCGAGGTCTAACGACCTATCAATCATTATGGGATCATTTTAAGGTCATAACCAATGATTTTTGGGTAAGGTTATTTTCATTTTTACATTTTTCTTTTCGAGCATCAAGAATCATTGGGATTTGTGTTTAAGAGCAGGGTCCCCAATTCCTACCCTTGTTATTTAACCCATAACTGGAGGGAAGGGACGGATTAATACCTTTCCCAAGGGTACCAGTGGTTCAGTGAATGCAGGGTATTCCAGTGGAATTCGAACTCGGCTCACCAATTTCTCTTTCCGAGCCGATATCCACTGCACCACAACGCACATCCGCTTACAGGTATTCCCAGGCTGTCACCCATCTAAGTTCAGGCTCAACGTTGTTTAACTTCGGTGATCGAGCGAGAACCGGTGTATTCAATGTGATAGGCCGTAAGCCAAAGTAAAGTTAATCAACGAAATCGAAAATAAAAATTTGCAGTTTCAGAATGCGAACAATAAACAAAAATAGTATACCCTGTCGTACGGGTCAGAATGTTGACGACCTAAATTCAGTGGTGATGTTTTGAACACTGTGGGCGTGGAATTTTGTCACGATAGATTTCACTTTGTTTAAATTTTAATATTGTTGTGGCCTGTTAGAGCTAGGATGAAGGACACAGAAACAAGAAGATAGATTCAACCAGTGTATTAGAATAACAGAACCTATATTCAAAGTAAGAGGGTGAGAACTCAGCTAATGGTAGTGTATGTCGGAACTGTCTAGTTCCGCTGCGTCAGGACTGCTGCTGGACTGCCTCTAGACTGCCTTATGAATGCCCTACGACAGTCTCACGACTGCCTATTGACTATCTCTCCGGAAGTCACGCAGGTTAGTATTTATGAACTGAGGAAGAGTCCATTCACTGTAAATAGAGCACCATAATAAATATAAAACCAGAAAAACCGCGAAGAAAGTAGTACTCTTACAAAAAGAGATTAGACAACGTGAAGATTGTACGACAAGGCGAACCTCGCGGCCGAGCTTGAAAAGGACCTCCAATTCGTGGTGGATCGGGGTAGGAAATGGTTCGTAAAATTCAATTCTTCCAAAACGAAGCTGCTGTCAATTAACCACCACAGACAACCGCACCTCCTTCCCATTAGCATGGAACAGGCATGCCTCCCAGACAGTAAAACACTACGCCTGCTTGGCTTGACACTCTCAGCGGACCTCAAGTGGAATGACTACGTCGAATACATTGCTAAATCCGCTGCTATGAAAGTCGGCTCTATGCAGGGCCCGGAAATTCTTTCCGCCTGAATCTATCCTGCACTTATACAAATCTACCATCCGCCCGTGTTTTGAATACTGTAGCCACACCTGGTCGGGTGCCCCTGCTATTCTCCTCGGGTTTCTTGACAAAATACAGCGAAGAATCTGTAATGTGATTGATACTGACTTAGCTGACCGGCTGCAGTCACTCTCTCACCGGTGTGACGTGGCTTCCCTGTGCCTTTTCTATAAATACTTTCATGGCTTGCTTCTTCTCTGATGAACTTAAATAAATGGTGCCCCCTAGGTGTGAGTTTGCACGAAATACTAGATTGACAACTAGGTCCTACCCTGTTACAGTGAAACCGATGAAATGTAATCGCAATTTCTACTCCAACAGCTTCTTTTCTCGCACTTCCCTCCTGTGGAATTCCCTTCTGCATGCTTGCTTCCCCGACGGCTATAACCTCCAGGAGTTTCAATGTAAGGTCAATAGACACCTCCTAACACACTAACCCACACCCATTCTCTGCCACTGTCCCCCTATATACATCCTAACTCGTCTATCGCCCTGTGTAACCCCCTGTGCTATAGTGGCAGTGGAATGCCTTGCTTGGGGTGACATGATTAAAAAAAAGATATGATTTAATGAAAAAGGCCACCAAGTGGTGATAAGAGTTTTCCACCCAACTTAAAACCGTCCTCTATATCTTCTCTACAAAAGACGATGCTAGTACTACAGTAGACAATGCACTAAAGTGAGCAAAAATATTATCTCAATTATTCAGTGATTCAGTGTTGGAGCTTGAAAAATTGCCGATGTAACACAAAATCTATTGACAAAACGCAACGCAATAATTTATTGCTTTTTCAAAAACTTACGAAACGAATAATTTAATTTAAACCACCTACCTGATAAAAATCCTCAATAAAACGTACAGTCAGTCAGTTATTTGCCATAAGTGAAACACGCTTTTGGCGATCATGTTTCGAAAGAGATATAACTGACTGGGCAGAAGATTATCCCGCAGTAGGTTGACATTACTTTCTGCGGTAGACTGGTTGCCAGCCAAGGCTATAGAACCCAGTCTGTCCTGTTATTTAATCCATAACTGAGAGGAAGAGACGGTTTAATACCTTTTCCAAGAGTATTTGCCCGTAAGTGAATGCAAGGAATTTAACTGAAATTCGAACTCGGCTCCCCCGATTTGTCATTCCGAGTCGATATCCATTGCACCACAACGCACACAGGTTCTAAAGTTAAACAAAAAAAATATCAGAATCTGTACTTAATGGGTTAATGGGGGATCGTTTCGAAACGAGAAATCGGAAAGCAGTGTTCGAATTCTAGCTGGATTTGTTGTATTTACATAAGCACAAATACACTTGGGAAAAGTATTACTTCGTTGCTTCTCTCTGCAGCAATGGATTAGAAGACAAATAGAAGGACAAATTTGGTTCTTTAACGATGATTGACAACCAGTCTACCGCAGAAAGTAATGACAACCTGCTGCGGGAAAATCTTCTCAATCAGTCATGACACTTTCGAAACACGATCGCCTAAGTTTATGACACGTATAGCACTTAGCTAACTGTATAAAGGTAACTCGTCATATGCACTTATTGTCCTCGATACTTTTACCAAAACTGATCATGAAAATCATGACCCAAGTTTTGTAGGATTGCTGAATAAGGTGTTGTCTTGGCTCTCCTGACCTTACCAAAGCTTGTTTCACGTTTATTAAATTTCCCATTCACTTAAACACAGCATTTCTTTTCAAATATTTCTTTAACTTGACATTCGCTAAGAAACAAATACGAACATTATTAACCCGAGAGCACTAACCATGGGTATATAGTCAGTCACTTAAGTGCCATACGTAAATACATGCTTGGGCGATCATGTTTCTTTCGAGACATGACTGACTGGACAGAATATTATCCCGCAGTAGGTTGCCATTGCTTTCTGCGGTAGACTGGTTGCCAGCCAAGGCTATAGAACCCAATCTGTCCTGTTATTTAACCCATAACTGGCGGGAAGAGACGAATTAATACCTTTCACAAGGGCATTTGCGCGTAAGTGAATGCAAGGAATTCGAACTCGGCTCCCCGATTTCTCGTTCCGAGCCGATATCCACTGCGCCACAACGCACATCCGGGGTATATCGTACCCAGCGCAAAGAACGCCTTTTAAATTAAATTTTCAGTACCTGATTCTTTTATCTAAATAATATGTTTCTCAGTTCCTATTAATGTTAAATCAAAGTACAAATTTTGAAGTGCCTGCATGAAAAATATTTAAAATAAAGATTTATATTTAATATTTATTTGATATTTTCAAATTTGGCTTTGATATACCCATGATTAGTAGTGGTGTAACTTTAATTAATGGTCAGTGTTCCAGGGTTAAAGTCATCGCAGTTTACCTTTTGGGTGATCCATAAAGAAACAGCAGCAGCTAAAAGTCAGTTAATCAGTTAGGTGCCATACGTGATACACGCTTGGGCGTTCATGTCAAAAGAGACATGACTGACTGGGCAGGTTATCCCGCAATAGGCTGGGTTAGGGTTAGCAATCCAAGGCTATAGAACTCAAATTGTCCTGCTATTTAACTCATAACTAGAAGGAACAGACGAATTATATACCTTTCCCAAGATTATTTGTGCGTAAGTGGATGCAAGGAATTCAACTGGAATTCGAATTCGGCTCCCCGATTTCTCGTTCTTAGTCGATAACCACTGCACCACAACGCAGTTAAAAACACTCCCCCAACAAAAATAAAATGGGATACTTGCCGTATTGACCCGGTGACATCATTTTCAAATAAAGGAACACCAAACTGAAGGACTCGTGAGTTTTAATTAATAAAATAAAAATAAAAATAAAAACAACAGAAAAAAACAAATGTCATTAACATAATAAATATTGAATGTACAACATCCGCCGGTTATACTCAGGACTTGTGCAAATGAACTACAAATTTAATGTATGCTAATACAGAACTAGATATGTTACAAGATTCGACATGAAAAAAAAAAAAGAAGCTCAACTAATATTGCTTTAAGAGGGACCCTGTATTTGTCCACCTAATCCCTAAATAGAATAATAAAGTTAAAGTTTTCTAGGCACATCAGCGGTTTGTTCCAGAATGATATAATCAAACCTGAAACATTTCTATTGACAATGTGACAGTTTTGTTATTCTCAAACTTACAATAGATAAAAGACCGATCACGTCCTTCTGCGTAGTTGAATAGCCGATGCTTAATATCGAACCTGGGGGTTTAGATGCATTCCAAAACTTCAGCGTCTTGGCGTGAATATTGACAAAAGATCCGTCTTATTGTACGTGATCATTAGAGTATTCAACATAGAAGGGGTTCATACCTCATCCCTATATTTTGGTCTGAAGATCGCAAAAAGTGATGAAAAACAATAACAATGATGTATTGATTCATATAGCCACACAATCTATTACTTTCTGTCTATATCCCTCGTTCCACATCTCTCACTGTCTCACTCACGCTCTCTCTCTCTCTCTCTCTCTCTCTCTCTTACACTAATTTGGCACCTATTGGATAATTATGCCATATGACAATACATAAATAATCAGCACAGGGATCATAGTAAGATTACACAACTACTTAAAGTAATAAAAAATATCAAATAGTAAAAAAATAGACATGATCCTCGAAGCAATACTTATCCAACAAAAGCCAGTCAGTTAAGTACCATAGGCGATCATGTCTCAAAACAGATATGACTGACTGGGCATAACATTATCCCGCAGGTTGTCATTGCTATTTTTGTTAGACTGGTTGCCAGCCCAGTTTATAGAATCAATCTGCCCTGTTATTTAATCCATAATTGGAGGGAAGAGATGGATTAATACCTTTTCCAAAGGTACCTGTGCGTAAGTGAATGCTACGAATTCAACTGGAACTCGACTGTCCGATTTGTCGTTCCGACTCGATATCCACAACACCACAATGCACACCCTCAACAAAAGTATCTATCAATAAATATAACGAAACTTAAAAGCCAGAATCCTCAAATAAAAATATAAAACTAAACACGTCACACCTCACTGACGTCACAACAGTCTTTGTTTACATCATAAAACACGCTATTTCTCCGACTTTAAAACACAACATACTCTCTAAGCTGCCAAGACTCCCGCCAGGGCTCCTGCAAAACCTAAGGAGACGACGGTGGAGAAGTCGCCCGACAAACAGGAGAAACGAGGCAAATCACCCCCAAGACCGGAAATAATGGAGACTGAGCGGTCGGGCTCCCTAAAACGAGGAAGGGAGATCGAGGAAGAGCAGCATGAGATGGTTAAAAGTCGCAGAAGGAGCCGGAGTAGGGAGAGAAGCAGGGAAAGGAGAACCAAGGCAACAAAATGTGTTTCGCTGCCGGTCTCGCCGGCCAGGAGTTCATATGCTGAAAAAGCGAGGAGCCTTCCCTCTTCCCCGCGGAAAGCCTCCCATTCCCCGTCCTTCAGGTTGACCCCCTTGAAGCCGCCTTCACCCACCCCCTCCCCCTTCTCCTGTACCCATTCCCGCTCGGGCCAAAAAGAAAAAAAGCCTGCCCCAGGGGGATGAGCTCCTAAAAGTAAATCAGGACATTGCCACGGAGTGGTCCTCGCAGAGGCGTAAATTGCTAAAGCCTCTGCTGAGGCTGTCTACAGTGGACGGTCTTTCCACAGAGAATCCCAGAAACTTTCCCCAGGCCCCAGGTGTCATAACCCTGGTACGGAACACCGGTGGCAACCTGCGGGTCTGGGACCATATAGTGGAGGCCAGGAGGCATTTTCCCCAAATTCAAATGGTTAAGGAAAACACTCCAGAATTAAAGAAAATGACGAAAAACTGTGCTGGGAGGTTCCCGGTTTTACTCCACCCCTCTCTTTATAGGGTGGTAAAACTAATGTACCCCACGGACGTCGGCGGCATTGTCCTAGACGGACGGATTACGTCCGATGTAGGAACAGGGTCCCTGGGACAGTCCGTCGGGGTCCCTTCTACCAGAGATTTTTACCCGGTATGCGACTAGAGAGCCTTTAGTTGCCTGTTCTTTTTCTTTTTCAGGTTTAAAGGATGTCTATCAAGATAGCCAGTTTAAATGCGAAGGGCTTGAGTGATCGGGGTAAGGCGGCTCGCCTGCTTCGTGACCTCTTGTCCTTCGGCGTGGATGTGGCCGCGATCCAAGAGACTCACTTTGTTTGCGAAGTCGACTCGTGTGTGCTGGCTAACGACTTTGTCGTCCATTCAGCATACGGGAGCCGGCATGCCAGAGGTGTTTCTTTGCTGGTCAAGCGTACCCTGGATGCGAGGATTGACCTTGTCCATGTCGGTGCCGGGGGCCGGCTGATCGTGGCCGATATTGCAGTGAAAAGCAAGTCATTCCGGCTGATTGCGGTTTATGCGCCCAATGATCAAGGTGAGCGAGTCTCTTTCTTTCGGCTGTTGGATCCCTTCATGGTGGATTCAACACGGCTAATCTTAGTTGGGGACTGGAATGCCATCCTAACCCCCAAATGGGATAGAGGAAGGGGCGCTAGCGGGAGGAGTGGTGATCGTAGCCTGGTTGATCTGATCGGCGAATTTGGTCTCGTCGATAGATACCGGGTCGATCATCCGGATGGGAGCATGTGGACGTGGGCGCTTAATTGGCCTTCTAACCGGGTATCCGCGTACCTGGATAGGATGTTAGTGAGAGTGGCCGACATAGACTTCTTAGAATGTCCAACGTTCCACTGGTTAGGCTACTCGGACCACAAACTTGTTTGTGCCCGGGTGGTGTTAGACTTTAGGCCTAGGTTGGCTGGTTATTGGAAGTTCAATCAGTCCTTACTGGACAGGCGGGACTTTCGTGACCAGCTGACTAGAGTAGTTCAGCGGGCTTTAATTGGGCGAGTCATTGGGAATAAGTGGTGGGTTAGTCTTAAGGATAGCATTAGGTCTTTCGCCACCCAATACAGCCAACGGCTCAACCTAGATAAGGCTGCGAAGGCAAAGACTCTTAGATCTAATTTCTCCCGGGTGGAGGCTGGTGGGGATCCCCTAGAGATAGCCGTAGCTAGGGAGGCTCTGGAGCGTTCGACTAGCGGGCGCTACATGGGCCAGGTAATTAGACATAAGTTAAGCAAGATGTCTTCCGAAGCTGTGAATATGGGCGCAGAACTGCGTAAAGAAGAAATTCGCCAGGCTGGCGATCGGTACATTCGAGAGGTGCGCGACCCGGAGGGACATCTCCTTAGGTCCACTGACGACATGTGCGAGGCGTTCCGGCAGCATTTCGAACACCGGTTTACCAAGGAGCCTGGTCTCCGTGATGAGGAGTTTCGCAGCTATTTGGCTGACTTTCCCCGGCTTTTGCCGACTGAAGCGGCTAGCTGCGAAGGGGAGATTACAGAGGACGAAGTCTACGCGGCTTTGAAGAAGGTCGGCAGTGGCAAGTCGCCAGGTTTGGATGGTTTGCCCTATGAATTGTACTTGAGGATGTCGCAGCTTTTTGTCCCGATCTTGACTGTCGTGTTCAACCACTGGTTTCGGCAGGGGTCCATCCCCGGTCGGATTACCAGGGGCGTGATCACACTGTTGAGAAAAGGCAAGAAGGTTGGGAGGGAATTAGACGATTACAGGCCCATAACTCTGCTAAACACAGAGTTAAAGATTTTGGCCAAGATCCTGACGAATCGCTTGCAGCTAGTTGCCGAGTCTCTGTTGGAACCGGATCAGACTTGTTCTGTGAAGGGACGAACAATTCAGAGCAACCTGCACTTGATTCGCACGATCGTAGAGGGTGTAGAAGACGACGAAGAGGCCGCGCTGATCAATTTGGATCAGTCCAAGGCATTTGATAGGATTGTGTCCTCCCGCAGGGACATAGAGGCGGTACAGAAGGCGCTTGAACGGTACGAGCAGATAACAGGGGCCAGAATTAACCGCGACAAGTCGCCCGGCTTGCGGTTAGGTGCCTGGAAGGGTGTTTCCCTCCCGGAGCCCTTCGACTGGACGGACGGGCCGGTCAAGCTCCTCGGAGTTTGGTTCGGTCCGGACTTACAGTTGGAGAAGAACTGGTCAGAAGTACGGGCAAAGGTCGGCGCGTCGATCGAGATTTGGCGTCGACGGAGTCTCTCCGTGAAGGGCCTGGCGGAGGTGTGTAACACATACCTCTTTCCCAGAATCCTTTACCGGCTGTCCGTACTTCCCCTTTATGATGATCATGAGAAGGCGCTCGAGCGTTTGCTATTCTCCTGTCTGTGGAGAGGACGCAAACACATGGTCAGCAAAGGAGTCTGTTGCCTCCGTCCGTGTCATGGGGGCCTGGGAATGCCGCACTTGAGGAGCCACGTGCTCGCTTCGAGGTTGGCATTTCTCAGGCGCGCGTTGGAGGAGGATCGGTTGCTTGCGGGGGTAGTGAGGGACATGTTCCCTTGCCTCACTATCACTCCCCCGATCCTGTGGCTTACAGTTAGGCCATGGGTTCGGCCGAAATTCCTGCTCGAATGTCTGGAGGCCCTGCGGGCCATTCCACGGTCCAGTGACCTTTCACAGCCTAGGAGAATCTTCTATCGGGGATTAGTGGAGGGCGCCGTGAAGGATAAACTGTGGAGTAAGCTTGGCATGACGAGAGAGGAGTATCGCTCTCATTGGTCTTGGGCGCCAGGTGCGGATTGGCTCAGCAACTCTGAGTTTTCTCTGACCTGGCGATTGGCTCGGAATGGTTTGTCTCTCAATGACAAGCGTTTCGCAATGGGCCTGGCGGATTTGCCAGATTGTGAGCGTTGCAACCTTGGAATTAAGGAGACGTCTGCGCACGCCTTCTTCCATTGTTTGCGTGTTCGCCCGTTGTGGGAGCGTGTCGGCGAGTTGACTGCTCGTATCGCGCCGCGGGAGCTTCTGCTCATTGATCGCGCATACGCTGTGGACAATGTGTTGCCCCCGTACTCTGGAGTGAAGCGGATGGTGTTTCTGTCGCTACTGGCCACGGCTAGAATGGTGATTTGGATGACGCGTCTGGAGGAAGTCTTGCGGGGCGGCCGTCTTTCGGATCAGGATCTAATCCGATATTTTGAGCATCAGCTCAAAATGAAGATTAGAACTGAACGGAAACGGCTGCACCCGACAGAGTTCAGCGAAAGGTGGATAATTGCAGCGAGCATGGTTCGTGTGACCGGGGCTAGCCTTGATTTTCTCTTTTAGATCTGCTAGTCGCATCGGGGTGGATTCCTTTGGAACCCCTCCCGCGGTTAAGGTAAGAATTCTTTTGTGTATCTAGTTAATGTGAGTGAATGTGTTTGTCCCGGCCTGTTCCCGGCTCCACTGCTTTTTTTATGATCCAGTTCGAGATCCCCATTGTCCATTGTTATTTTGTCCCGTTTTTCATTCTCGGCTGGGTCAGCCTTATATATTCTCCTGTCCAATTTATTTTGTACCCGGCATCTCCATTCCCCTAAGAAAGAGAGCTTCTTGATTCTGTCCTTTTAATTATGAGGGTGTGTTTGGGTCTTACTAACACGATGTATATATATTCATTTGAAATTTTGTTTTGGGATTTTTTGTGTCTTCATAACCCCTTCCCATCATGTCATTTCATGAAAAATTTTTAAAGTTATTTTTGTAATTTATTGTACAAACCACAAATTTTTATGTACATTTGGGGCGTTTTGTAGGTCCTCGGTATGTTTCTGCGGTATTTTGGTGCACGACAAGTATGAGTGTTGATGGACAAATTTTTATGGTGAATGAGAATCATTGTAACGTATGTATGGGTCGCGAATCTGATTAGCTAGATATAGGATAGAGTATCTGTAGACCAACCCGAGTTTTGTTCCCCCTCCCCATTTTTTCGGCCTTGTGCCATAATTTTGTAAGTTTGTAAGTTTACAAAATAAATACACATACTCTCTAAGCTTACTTACCTGGCCCCGGCCTTCGGGCTTTGGTCGGGAATGACTAAATTAAGACCAGTTTTAAGACCAGTTTTAAGACCAGTTTAGACCGGTTTTGAACCTATCCACTACGGTGGATAGGTAATATTTGACCAGTACCTGAGCGTACGCGCTCAGGTTCCCCACATTAAAAAAGACCTTGTGTCACATCTCTCTCAAGTGGGGGAGAGGAGTAAATAATTACTATCTAAGCTTGGTTCGCGTGAATGGGACCAGCCTTTATTTTCTTTTTTAAGTTCCTTTTGACACAACGGAGCGGTTTTTTGTGAACCTTACCCTGGTTAGGTTAAACGTCTTTTGTGTGTCTAGTTGATATGAATGAATGGATTCTTAGCCTGTTCCCGGCTTTCTCTTCTTTTCGATCCAAGTTAAGATATCCCAACCTCCCCAGTTTGCTTTTGCCCCATTTTTCATCTTGACTGGGTCAGTATTTGATTTCTATTATTTATTTTTTCCTCTCCCTTAGCGAGTGCGATTCTTGATTTCGCCATTTAGCGGAATACAGCAGCCACTCTGATTTCGCTATTTGGCGGAATACAGCAGCCACTCTGATTTTGTTGGGTGGACGGTTTTTAGTAACAGTAGTTAATTTTAGTTTGAATATTTTGAATATTTGAATATTTTTTTAGTTCGTTTTGGATATTTCACTCCCCTCCCCTTTTCATTTCACTATCATTAAATTTTTAGATATATCTTTGTAATTATTGTATATATTACCAATTTTTATTTTGTTTCCCTTTTTTAGATGGCCCTTGTAAATATGTCGTATTGTGTTGCGTGAAGGATTGGGAGGTGATGGATGGGTTCTTGTGGTAAATGCGCAAATTGTTAATGAGTGATAGGATCGTGAAACTTTAGCTATGTATCGGATAGTTACAGATGATCGCCATCTACCCACCCTTTGGTGGGGGCATATGCCACATTTTGTACAATCTTACACTAATCTACTTCCAATTTTTATTATTTCTCAAACTTACAATATTATTATTTTAAAAATAGCGTTGTTATAACATTTCAAAAATGTACTCATTGTTTTTTCCTACCTGATGATGACGAAAGTCGAAACTTGGAACATATTTCCCGAAATTCTCTTCCGCAGTGAACAGTCTTACAAAATGTACTTCTTGTACGATAATTATACTTCGTAACTTGAAAAAGTCGATGATTATAATGATTTTGGCACCTGTTTATAGTTGGTAATATTTTTATTAGTACGCCCTCTAAGTACTTTCTTGGTAAAGATTTATATTCTTTTCAATTAGGGTCACATTAGCAAACTTGCCAAAATTTGTTCCAGTGCATAACAAAAGATATTGAATGATTTTCTAAACGAAAATCTCTATTTAATTTGTAAATGCGGCTATTAAAATCGTTTGATGTCTGTACGTCATCAATTTTCTTACATTGTAATAAAACGTATTTGATAGGTGCCGGCATTTGAAATAGTGTAGGTTTTATTTTTATTTTTCACCCTAAATTTCGAATTGTTTGGATATTACAGCCAAATCCTAATACTAGGGCCTTATCGCATTTATATATATATATATATATATATATATATATATATATATATATATATATTATGGACTCTCTCGTCGATTTCGACGTATGAGCGTCTAACACAGACTGCAACACAAAGAATTGTTTAGAGTGGTGAAGGCTTGAATAGCACCATCGACACTTTTTGGAACTGCTGATAACAAACAATCGGTGCAGAAGTTCACCATGGATTGCATGAACAGCAGACCTCAGATATTTAACCCATAACTGGAGGGAAGGGACGGATTAATATCTTTTCCAAGGGTACCAGTGCGTAAGTGAATGTAGAGTGTTCGACTGGAATTGGAACACTGCTCATCGCTTTTTTCCGAGCCGATATCCACTGCACCACAACGCACATCCGTCAATAAACGCTTATAGCACCTGGTATTCCAAGGCGGTCACGCATCTAAGTACTGATCAGGCTCAACGTTACTTAACTTCGATGATCGAGGGAGAGCCGGTGTATTCAACGTAATATGACCGTAACCTGATATATAGAACCATTAATAAAAGTGTAACATGTTAGACTGAGAAACGTTATATTTTTTCTTTATTCTCTCTCTTCTCATTCACTAATGAATTAGAGCACTCTGGCTACTGGGCGTGTATAATGATAATATACATGCTAAAAAGTCTGGCTTCTTCTACCGTGCGCCCAGAGGTAAAATCGCCGACTGACGCCACTTCGGTCGGGTTTCAATCCCGGGTTGAAAGCAATCGGAGTCTAACCGTACTGATGAGCTGTGATACAGCGAAACAGATCTGTCTGCGGATATATATATATATATATATATATATATATATATATATATATGTGTGTGTGTATGTGTGTGTATGTGTGTGTGTGTATGTGTGTGTGTGTATGTGTGTGTGTGTGTGTGTGTGTGATATAAGAGAGAGAATAAAGAAAAGATGTAACGTATCTCAATTTAACATGTTACGCTTTTATTAATGTTTCTTGAGAGACTGCGAGAAAAATGAAACAGACAGAAAGACAGTTTACTGGCATGTTAAGATTTTGGATTATTTATTATTGGTCGGGGATGTGTCTTGTGTGTTAATGAAATAAATACATTTTAGATTTATGTGAGTGGAATATTTTGAATGGTAGGGTGTATGATAGTGTATGCGCATGTTTATGTAATAGCGCTTGTCTATTTACGTGCGAAATTAAACATACGACACCCTATTGAAGACAGACAAAAGATTTTCAGGGAAACATAAGATGATGTAATAATAAAATATTATTCTAACACTTACTGTCAATTAGAACAGCAGCTTGTAGATATAAAAAAAAGGGCTCAATGCACAATAAAAACAAAAGAATTGAATATGCAGCGCCAATAAGAGAACGAAATACACAGCACTTAATCAGTACCTAAGTTTCAAATACACCTGTTTTTTGGGGGTTTTTTTTTTGTTTGTTTGAGTTTGAGTTTTGTTTAACTGCATATCAACCTCACTGGATTACTTAATAAAAAAAAAAGCTCCTGCGCATGACGGTACACTGCATCCAGCAGCAAGGCCTCTGATTGGGAAGCTGTGAAGAACATGGAACCCCCTCTTAATTGCTGTTGTTCCCAGGTCCACTTTGGCCCGGAGTGGTAGCACCTGTTGAGGTCCCAGCTATGGGCAAATAGTTTACCCCAAAACTTGGGTCAAAACACTATGAAAGTATAAAAATATACTTTTATAGAAATATATACATAAAATAGACATTTATAAAAAAAAATATACATTTTTGAAGAAAAGATATTACCAACAATAAATCTTTGAAAAATTTTTTTACCATAACACATATTTGAAGGAAAGAAATATTCTCATCAAAACATTTTCAATAGGAAACTAGAAGACATTTTCAGTTTTCTAAAATAAAAAAAAAAAAGAACAAAACATTTTCATTAAAATCTGACTAAATCAACCTTCTCACTATGACCGAAGATTAAAAGAAATTGCCTTAAAACCCCACCTTATTGGCATTAAATAACCCAAAGAGGTTGATATGCCGTTAAACAAAACTCAAACTCAAATAACAAAACTGTAGAGTTTTAAGGTATTTTTTTAATGTGAAGCTATAGTGAAAAGATTAATTTAGATAGACTTTAATGAAAATATTTATTATTATTATTTTTATTTTAGAAAACTGAAGATGCCTTCCACATTTTTATTTAAAAATGTATTAGTGATAATCATTTTTTTTCTTCAAAAATGTATTGTTGGGAATATTATTCCTTCAAAAATGCAAATATTTATATAAAAGTCTGTTTTTATGTATATATTTCTATAAAAGTTTATTTTTATATTTTCATAGTCTTTTGATCCCAGTTTGGGAATAAACTATTTGCCCATAATTAGGACCCTAACAGGTGCTACCACGCCTGGGAACAACAACAACTATGAGGTGGTTCCATGCTTCTCACAACCTCCCAATCAGACACCTTACTGCCGGATGTATTTTATTGTCATACCCAAGACCATCCTTGTTTGCTTAAAGAGACAGAGTTTGAAAATTTTTACTTTTTATAAAGTGCTCAATACAGATGTAGAGTATTTATAGAGATATAGTTATTATTTTTGTTATAATATGTTATGTTATTATATAGTTATTATTAGTGTTATATGTTGTTATTATAACACTAATAATCACTCTCTCTCTCTCTATCTACCTCTCTCTCTGCATATGTTATGTGATTTTATATTTATTATTAGTGTTATATGTTGTTATTATAACACTAATAATCACTCCCTCTCTCTCTATCTACCTCTCTCTCTGCATATGTTATGTGATTTTATATTTATTATTAGTGTTATACGTTGTTATTATAACACTAATAATCACTCTCTCTCTCTCTACCGCTCTCTCTGCATATGTTATGTGATTTTATAGTTATTATTAGTGTTATATGTTGTTATTATAACACTAATAATCACTCTCTCTCTCTATCTCCCTCTCTCTGTGCATATGTTATGTGATTTTATAGTTATTATTAGTGTTATATGTTGTTATTATAACACTAATAATCACTCTCTCTCTCTCTCTCTATATATATATATATATATATATATGCGTGTCTGCGCTCGTGTGTGTTTGATGTTTGCGTGTTCGTTTATGCACTTGTATCTTTTCTAAAAGCTAATGTAAATGACAAAAATATTGTTTATTTTAATCAATATTTTCATCTTGTTCTTCTAAAGCCCTTTTTCCACTGGCATTATTATTATTATTATTATTATTATTATTATTATTGTTATTATTATTATTATTATTATATTCTTTAATTATTTTCCTGGCCGTTATAATAAATTCTGACGATTAAGTTTTGGTTGCAGAGAAAGCACCCATTCCAATAATCCTACCAAATAACCAGCCAGTTTCGCTTCAATACAGGCACCTTTGATTGCAAGGTAGTACGAAGTACTCCATTGCCCAAAGAACTTACTAAAGCCAAGCCTCATATATTTATACATTTTCTTCTCTCATCAAAGGGAATCCTTTTCATTTTTATTATAGGAGGCGGCTTTTAAATAGAGTCGGAATAGATAAACAACTGTCATATTTTTCGTAAAATAATGTCCGATTTCGGAATCAATATTTACCTTAAAATTAGTATTAATATATTTATTATTCAAATCGGGAAATGAAATATATCCTACATATTTTTGCCCTATACTGTAGTACGACGAGGTGGTTTAATGGTTAGCAAGGTTACCTTGCTAAAACCATTACGGTTTAATTGTGCGTTTGATCCTCACTGAGTGTTCCTTACTTTTAGCCTTTGCCACATCTAAGCTACGCTTAGAAAATTACCATTTGTCCTATACCCATTTATACTAATGCAGGTGTCCTCACCTCACCCCAGTGCTCTAACTTTTGGTTACTTTGTTTTTAAATTTTCATCAACGACATTCCCGATGACATCAGCACACATTTTGATATCTCTCCTGATGATAACCATTTACTCACAAAAGGAACGCCTTATAATTTCTAATTAGTCGTTCAGTTAAGTTTCATACGCAGTACACGATTGACTAGGCGAAGATTTCCTCTAGTAGGTTCCCATTTCTTTCTGAAGTAGACTATAGAACCCAATATGTCCTGCGATTCAATCTTTTTATTCGGGTCAGTCAGTTAAGTTCCACACGTGATACACGCATGGATGATCATATCTCCATCTTTTATGACTGTCTTGACAGAATATTTTCCTACAGTAGACTAACATTTCTTACTGTGGTAGACTGTTTTCCACCCAGAGCTAACCAAATATGTCCTACTATTTAACCTATAGGTGTAGGGAGAAGAAAGGGATTCATACTTTTCCCAAAGCTATTTCAAATAGTCCTTAAAACAGACTACTAATGTGTATGTCGTAAAATAATCTGCAATTTTAGAATAAAATTATACGCCTCAGTTAATGTATGTAAACAGTGCTAAAATTAGTCAAAATAGGAACCCTGTACATGTATACATTACTACCAACGACTTCTCGACGTGGTGTAATGGTTAGCATGCATATCTCACTTAGCCTATTATAGCAGAGCAGTAGGTTCAATTCTCACTAATTCCCATTTTTGTTTTTTGCTCTGTGCCACACCTAATTTAAGCTTAGAAGATTTCTTATTATTTGGGGACCTCAACGTAGTCTAATAGCAAACTTATTTTACTGGAAACATTACAACTGAGTAGCGAGTTCTATCCTTACTGGGCGTCTCATACTTTCAGCTTTTTGTAATATCTAAGCTGCATTTAGATAATCATTATGTCTGCCATCGATTTAGAATGTTACTAGCAGTATAGCCCGGCGTTGCTCGGGTGTAATGAAAGCTTTAAAACTAATCCATGGTCCTGGAGCTCATACTCTTTGGACGTTGGCACGAAAAACAAGAAGCAATAGTTGTTTCCAGTTAAAGCGAAACCGTAGACTGAAAGAAAAATAAATGGATGTAAGTCAAATTTTGATTTCCTGGTATCGATATCAAATAGGTTTCTTTTGTCGTAAACTGAATTTTGAAGGCTAAATAAGTCCTATGAGTAGATGGTATTATGGCTGAGACTAAGAACTACAATTATACCTTCTTAGAGCCAAAACTAAAATAAAAGGGCTGAAAAAAATACAGACGTACAGGCAGATAAACAGACACAGACACAAACATCTTGCCTTTTGTTTATATATATATATATATATATATATATATATATATATATATATTATCAATTTTCTGCACTATTGTAAGAATTGCAACCTTGAAACTTCTGGATATCGTTTCTTATGTCTTTGTCTATGAGTGTATCAAATTTGATTAAAATCGGACCACTCCTTCTATAACCCGATTTTTTTTTATTATCAATTTTCGATATTTATAGGGAGTACCTCGAGACAAAACCTCGCTAAAAACCCACGCAGACGCTTATAGTACAACTGTGTACATTTTCAAGAAAATCGGTTAGGCCGTTTTGGAGTTTATAGGTAAACACACACACACACACACACACACACACACACACACAGAGTAAGTCTCATTTATAAATAAGTTTAGA
The DNA here is from genome assembly GCA_037127315.1 of Ascarosepion bandense. Lineage (NCBI taxonomy): Eukaryota > Metazoa > Mollusca > Cephalopoda > Sepiida > Sepiidae > Ascarosepion > Ascarosepion bandense. The sequence goes on from JBBBDQ010000215.1 coordinate 711,249, forward strand.
TACATGCCCGTACGATAAAACTCTAATGGTTTGGATGTTATTATGTTTTAAATGCGGTTTCTGTATCTTCTTTGCAATGAAATGGCTTTTGATTTAAAAAAATAATAAAGATGTTTGAAAAAGTGTTGGTTGGTGGGGAAGAGATCTTGACAATATGATCTACGTGGCAAAGTGCCGTATCTCAAGTCGCTGGGCTTCTACAGTGTCATTCTGGCAACTCGTCGCCAAGCTTGTTCGTCAACAGGACTATGGCTCGACAATTAAACAATGCTAGTCCGTTTTGCTCAAATGAATGCCCATCTCTTCTAGTTGCTGTCAGCAAACATCTACAATAATGTCCTGGTTTGGATTCAGAAAACTGTAAGGAATAACGCTAAAGGTGGCTCAACAGAAAATCAGCAAATCTTCTGTTTAATTTAGGTTGTGTAAAATGTTGGGTCCTTCGTCATGGTCAAGCCATTGGATCGATTGTTTCAGTCAGTTGAGTGTCATACGTGATACACGCTTGAGCGATCATGTCTGGAAAGAGACGAGATTGGCTGAGCAGAAAATATTTTTGCAGTAGTTTGCCATTAGTTTCTGCGGAAGACTGGTTGCCAACCAAGGCTATATAACCCAATCTATCCTGCTATTTAACTCTTCGCTGGAAGAAACACGGTTTAATACTTTTTCTAGTGGTATTTGCGCGTAAGTGAAAGCAACGAATTCAACTGGAACTTGAACTCGGCTCTCCGATTTCTCGTTCCGAGTCGATATTCACTGCACCTCAACGCACATCCAGATCGATTGTTTACGTTTGTCATCCATTTTGTCAGTACGAGTCACTATTCGATTAAGAAATGGATCATTCGATCAAGCTTCACAACTCCAAAGCCTTTGATGTGGAATTCATTTACCGAGTTTTTTCATCTTAGACCGATGTTGTTGAAATGCTGACACCTATTGTCTGAGATATTTTCCAAGAACATTTGACGTAGGTTTTCTTCGAGTAGTATTATTAGATATTGATTATTAATTGCAGATAAACGACTTCTGTCATCTTGGTCTTCATGGCTAGAATCCCTACTGCAAAACTTTAGAAACCATCGCTGTACTGTCAGACTACAAGTTGACCTTTCACCCCATGTTCAGTTAATGTTGTCAGCAGTTCAAAAAGCGTCTCGACTGAGCTTGAACTAATGCAAAAAAGTAAACGCTATCTTTTTTTTTATTTAGGTTTAAAGGTACTTAAAATTTTAAGTTAAATTCTGAAAATGATTGATATCAAATTAACCAAAACAAAAACAACACTTTAATCATTAATAAGTTCTGAGTATGGTGATAAACTGCATCCAACATAAAGGCCTCTAATCGAGAGAGTTAAGGTTTCGAACAGCGTGAGACCGTCACTTAATTTCTGCTATTCCTTTGTCTACCCTGGTCTGTGATGGCAGCATCTGTTATTGATGTGGGATCTCCCCTTTTGTATATGATAATGGACTCGATTGAGTATACATATACTTCTGCCATAGAGAGAACAGCAGTTGCTGCCATCGAGTAGAGACAGTAGAGATCCGCTACAGTTATCGGAGTTTACTGGAACTAATACGTAAGTTACAGAGAGATACCGAACTCCCAGAGACTACTGCATCAAAAGTCAGACTAGCTCTGAACTCCACTCAGCTAGAATAATATACACGGATATACTATTTCCAACGACTTCATTTCAAGACTTGTATATATTTATTTCTTACTAATAGTATTCCTGGATTTACTAACCTGCGTTCAAGTTTGTATATTACGTTCAATATAACCTCCTTTTATATCTCAATATCTGTTTTTGTTGTTCATTATTTTGTGCAGTTCCTCAGCCGGAATCCACAACAGTTATAGTTTAATCTCTCATTTTATTATGTTCAAGGTGAAAGATGTATAATATTTTAAGTTAAATTCTGAAAGTAACTGATATAAAATTACCAGAGAAGAGAATATAACCATTAGGGATGAGTAATATATCTTTGTAAACTATTGTAATCATATATTAGAACACAAAGTGTTAATCCCAACCGAAGCTATTATTTCTGAACCGCCTAATAGCAATTTCCTGATTTTTTAGTAAAGATCAAGCTAGTCTTGTAATTTTAATATTAGGTAAATATTACGAAAGATGATAGAATGTGTCTCACAAAAATTAAAAGATACCATTACTTTCTGTGGTAGACTGGTTGACAACTGAGGCTATATAATCTAATCTATCCTGCTATTTAACCCATAGCTGATGAGAGAAGCTACGGATTAATAGCTTTCCAAAGGGTATTTGCATGTAAGTGAATTTCACGAATTCACTTTTTGTAGTACAACTGAATTTCGAAATGTTAGTTGGAATGGTTGGTTTATCATATGTTTTTGAAAATGATTTTTTTTAAATTTAATTTTCATGTATTTCTCTGTTTTAGGTAGACAAGTTTTATATTCATGATGGATGGATCAGAAAGATGGTGAGTTAATGTCTTGTTTTAAGCGAGTGTTTATATTTGGAAGTAATGCTATCATTATGTTCTCAGTTTACTTTCGCCTTAAAGTGTTACGTTGTTTTTTAATAGGCTGGCATTATATGCAAAGCATAGAGCACCAGTATTAGCATCGGAAATAAGAAAAACATTTTTTAAATATTAGTTAGACGATATTTTTGAGAATCATGAAATTTTCAACAATGAAGTGTATTTGTGTTCGGTGACATATTTCGAGATTTGAATGAAATCTATTTTGTCCAAAAAGGTCAGCCAGCTGCGCAAAAAGGAAAACATTCTTACATTTGGATTTTTATTTTGTCTACTGGGGTCGGAGGTTCATGTCCCACATTCAAGTTTCTACAGGAGGATAACTGTCAGTGGCGTGGACGTGATGTCAAGCTGACAGAAAATCTTTAGTAGTATTTTTGATTTTGAGACGAAAAGATGAAATTATGAGTTTAAAACAAGTTTTGAAAAAACTTAATGCTAAAATTTACATAGAAGCTTACTTTTTTTTAAATTTTGTCTTTTATTTCTTTTTCAAAGGGATTTAATTTTTGTTTGCAGATTAACAAAAAACTTTGAGAGTTTTGGAGATTAACAAAGATGGCCGACCAAGAAGCATGCTCCAGGATTGAGCAGAGGTCAGTTATCAAGTTTTTGGTTGCTGAAGGGTGCAAACCAGCTGAAATTCATAGGAGAATGTCAACTGCGTATGGTGCCACATGTTTCAGCGAAAAAAAAAACGCTACAAATGGGCTAAATTGTTTAAAGAAGGACGGAGCAGTGTTGAGGATGAAGACAGACCTGGATGGCCTACAGAAGTGAGGTCTCCTGAGGGAATCGAATCAGTCAATGACCTCATTCAATCTGACAGAAGGGTGACAGTGGATGATATTGCAAGGACTTTGAGCCTACCTGTTGGGACAGCACACAAAATTGTCCATGATTACTTTATGTGTAGAATTGTTTCAGACGGAAAAAACTTCCTGGCCCTACACAGAGAACCAACGTTCTTAGCAGCGGATTAACCATGGATGCTATATAGTCATTCCACTTGAGGTCTGTTGTGAGAGTTAATCCGAGGAGGCGCAGTGTTTTGCTTTCAGGGAAACTAGCCTGATTCATGCTAATATCGGGTAAGAGCGATTGTCTTTGATGGTTAATAGATGTTTCCACTATTTTGTCCACCTCCTGCAAATATTGTAACGAATATAATTAACGTATATGTCGTCTTCTGTTATTGACGTGTGTAGACTCGATAATAAAATTTGCGTATATTTACAATAACGAGAGGATGCATCTTCGCAAAATCCAGATTACAGTCGGATAAGTTAAATATCTAATTTTAGTTGTTATTATTAATGCTATATCACTTTTTTTTTAATCATCTCACCCCAAGCAAGGCATTCCACTGCCACTATTGCGCATGGGGTTACATAGGAGAAGGTAAAGAGAAGGAATGGTTAGACATAGGGAATGTCAGGGGGAATGAATGTTAGACATAGGGAATGCCAGGAGGAATGGGAGCAGGTTAGTGTGTTAGGAGGTGTCTACTGACCTTACATTTAAACTCCTGGAGATTGTATCCGTCGGGGAAGCAATCATGTGGAAGGGAATTCCACAGTCTGGAAATGCGAGGAAAGAAACTGTTGGAGTAGACGTTCCAAAAGTTGTAGAGTTTCTTACTAACTCAGTCAGTCAGTTAGTGCCATGCGTGGTAAACGCTTGGGCGATCATGTCTCGAAAGAGACATGACTGACTAGGCAGAAGATTATCCCGCAGTAGGTTGCCATGGCTTTCTGCGTTCTTACTAATTATTTACCTTAAAATGATGATGTTCTCACGTCTGATATTGCTCAGGAAAAACCCGAAATTGATAACTACGAAACATTTAGTTTACAACATATTTCTTATTGTCAATATTCACGTGAGCCAAGATTCGTTTTTAGCGGTCATGTACTTATCTGTGTCATAGTAATTAGTAGCAGAAAAGAAAATAATTGTTTACAATATTCCTTCTAAATTTCAAACAAAGCAATAACTATGTTACGCGTCGGGACACTTCTTAGCATCCAGACAATTCCTGTTGTAGTTTAATGTCATGATAAGGATTCCGTGTGCGCCTATATTTAGAGACAAAGAACATCAGCATTTATCCTCACAGTTTTAATCTAACTCGAAATAATGTCAAGTATTAGGGATTATTTTACATCACACCACTGCAGTTCAATCCTAAATATCTCTTCTCCTGGATTCTGCCATTGACCACACAAACCATCATATATGGTGAAGTCTTCAATGTAACCACAGAATAGATGCTTTCCGGGTGTTTTTCCTTACCAAATGTTCACCAATCTTTTGTAACGTTTCTGAAGTCAGTGTTGAGCTTTATGTAGAATGGCTGACAACAATGGCTATTTATTTAACCTTGAGCTGAGGCGTGAAGAGATGATTTTATGCATTTCATAAGAGTGCTCGCGACTGGAATTTGAAATTCAGGGACGCTTTTCATTATACCACCGAACAAAATAAGGCTTTGAAAATTAGAAAATTTATGGAAAAACGTTCTGTATATACATTTTTCTTTCAGAGCGCTATAATATTTATATTCACGTGACATAAATTGTTGGGGCGCTCTCCACCTTTCCACGGAAATGGACTATTCGAATCACTATATAAAATAGTAGTGATTATATCTCGAGGAAGGAAGTCGAGGAAGGAAGTCTAGTAAGAAAGTCGAGTGAGCGAGTCAGTAGGGTATTTCCGGTATTGCCACCGGAAGTGTTCTATTAGTCAATCTATCACGTCTCTTCGACGATACTGTATACTAATTACCGTGTTCTGTATTCTACTAATCCTCACCTCTTGTAAATACTTCTCTTTCCTGTCAATACACCTACTTTTATACTATTACGTTGTTTTGTATTATTTCCAATAATTCTGTGACCCGACGTAACATAAATAATAAAAGGAAAGTTTTAATCTTACAACGAATAATGTTAATTGATACATCGGAAGACATTTTATAATAAAAACAAATCGCTTACGCGTTTCTTTTCCATGATGAAAAGACGACAAAATAAATAGAAAACGTTAAAAAGTTCCCCTGAGTCCAAAATGAATGGACATCAAATTTAAAAGTTTTTAGCCGTGTGGAGCATACGTCTTTTGGTATATGTGTGTGTGTGTTCTTAAATTTTTCCGTTTGATAGAGCAAAGGGAAAGTAATAATTGTCTGTCTGTAGTGTCCATTGTCCATTGTTAATTATCATAAAAATCTATTTCCACGATCGTCTTTTAAGATGTAAAAAAGTCAACCATAAAAACATATATATATATATATATATATATATATATATATATATATATATATATATATATAAAGGAAAACTGAACGCATCATTTTGATTGATTATAAATTATCATTCACTTCTATGAGCTAAATAAGCTCATTTCGTCAGACCACATTATTTTCGTTTCATTCGGTACAAATATGTTTCGGGAATAAACATTTCTTTAAAATGAAAAGGAAAACAAGTAAAAAGAATTGAAAACAGAGAACTTGGCGTTATATCACTTGGAGATCTCTAGGCCAGTCGAGGAGAGGTCATCATTCTTGCATAGCAACCAGAAAATCATTACACACCCATGAATACGTATATACGTGTAACCCTACGTATTAACACATCTATACATGTGGTTTCGTCAAGGAAACAAGAACAAGGAACGTGATATTTATGCTTAGAATACACTCAGAAGGGTTATAGAAATACAGAAGGGCGTGTACTTGTGTTTTATCGAATACACACACACACACACACACACACACACACACACACACACACACACACACACATATATATATATATATATATATATATATATATATATATATATATAAAGGTATAATTGTCAGTACGTAAACGGTGAGGATAATCTAACAAGATTTCCTTATTATAAATTATTAATAGGTAAAGCCTTATAGAGAGCTCTGATGGGTGTTAACCAGAGCGATATGAAGTTTATAAAGGAAAACAACACGTCATATTAGTTATAAACTATAGTCCATTTCAATGAGCTTAATTAGCTCATATCATCAAACTCTTTTACAATATTTCCTCCATCTGGCATAAAATTTCTGCCGAAATGAAAATTTTCTTACAATAAAGAGGGAACATAATAGAAATAATAATAATAAATGGACTCTATCTCTCTTCTTTCTTCCCCCCTTCCCCTTACATTTATTGTCATTTATTTATTTGTTTGTAATCTTATGTTTATTATTATTATTTCTATTATGTTCCCTCTTCATTTTAAAAAACGTTCATTCCGACAGGAATTTAATGCCAGATGGAGGAAATATTGTAAAAGAGTGTGATGATATGAGCTAATTAAGCTCATTGAAATGAACTATAGTTTATAACTCGTATGAAGTGTTGAGTTTTCCTTTATAAACCCCCTCCACACACACATAGATAGATAGATAGATAGATAGATAGATAGATAGATAGATAGATAGATACTTTGGCACACCGAAAAAGTTTGAAGACTATGAATTGGAGGCATTACTTCATGAAGACACATGTCAGGCGAAAGCTGAACTTGCAGAATCATTACGAGTTGTTCACATAACAGTTTCGAAACGTTTGAAATCATTAGAAATAATTTAACAGCAAAGACTTTAAGTAAGAATTAAATTAGACGCACGTATGCCATTTTGTCCAGTGTAAAAAGCTACTTCAACCGCAGCAAATAAGACTCTCAACATGATGCAGAGGAGAAGGAAAATAATGCAAATACAGGTAAAGGGATACAAGAAACTGCACAAGGAAATAAGAAGCAAATGCCGAGAGGAGAAAGAGGAATGACTCAACGACAAATGAGCAGAAATAGAGAGATTGAGAACGACTAATTAAGAAGACACGCATTAAAAATAACAGAACGAACAAGACAAAATAACGGGATCATAAAATCCAAGAATGGAACCTTCATATTAGAAAAGATGGACTTACTTCAGCGGCGAGGAGAATATATAGGAGATTTGTACCACGCGAGAGCAACCGACAATTCACGGAAATACCGACGAAATTTTTATTCATACTTCAGCTAAAACAGTTTCCAATTCTTTTAATCATGATAGTAAAGGATATATATATATATATATATATATATATATATATAAAAGAAAACTCAACACCTCATTTAAATTGGTCATAAATTATAATTCATTTCAATGAGCTAAATTAGATCATTTTATCAGACTACGCAATATTCCTTCCATTTGGTACAAAAGATTTTGCCGGAATAAGCATTTCCTTTAACTGAAGAGAAAACTAAGAACATAAATAGGTGAAAAAAAAAAGAAAGAAGAAAAAGGACAAAAAAGAAAAAGAAAAAAGAAAAAGAGTCAGGACAGAGGCATTGGCGTCATATCAGCTGGTTGTATTCAGACCAGTCGTGAAGATGCTGACCACTAAGTCATTAACTGCTTCCCATAATTCCATGTATACGTATGTATGTGTCACCCCACAAATTAACCCACCCCTGTACACTAACTTATATCCCTATACACATGTGCACACATCCCCCACATACACTTACAAATGTGACTCTGTTTATGCTTATACATACTTACAGACCTTCACTTTTTCATGTCTACATACGGATCTTGCGTTCGTATACTCATATATATATATATTTTATAAAGACGGGATTTCCGCGCTTATAAATAGTGTTATATATATATATATGTAAGTATGCTAATAATACTCACACATACTCCCAAATTACGCATATATTTTCATACTTACATACATCATCATATTCATACGTATATATACATAGATGCACTCGCACCCCCACATCTACATTTAAAACTAAGCACTGACTCATTGATTTTGTTAGAAATAAACGAACTGACTCGAATTTACCATGCAAAAGGGAATCCTAACTAAAACTCGTGAAATTTCACACCTCGATGCGAAATGTTTTTCGGACAATAGAAAACTAGGAAACATCTTAAAAGGAAATTCAAATAATCTCCAATTATCAGAAACAAGTTCTTTTTACGAACTCTTTTCGCGAACCGATACAAAGTTTGTTCGTCGTCCAATGAAAAGGCCAGAATCACATTCGGAAATGAATTCTCACATGACCTTTTAGAGCCCCACAATCGGAATAAAACACGGGACAATTTGACTGTTGCCAGAGAGAAGAATACGTGCGTAATTAACACGTATACTTGACAAACGCCAAGCGATCGTTATTATTATTATCTTTAGTTTTCTCCCTCATTTCTTTCTTCTAACTGTTTACCCTACGTCTTTTCTTATACTTGATATCCGGACGGAACACTTTAAGACTGGGCGAATACTTCAAAAACATTCCTAACGTTCATACATACATACACACATACCTTCCTGTCTACGTACACATAAACTCTTTCTTGCAAGGACTACTATGAACATTCTTACGACTTTGTATCAACCAATCACATTACATTACTTTTATTTGTAAAAACCGTAATTGATTTATATGGATGTAAATTGTTGTTTCGATTTAGAATTTGATTTTTTGTTTTATATAGTGGGCTATGTAACTAACAATGCCAAATCAAACTATTCTGTTTCTACAGACGTACACCTTACTATTACTGATAACCTACTACAATGACATCGGTATGAATTTCGGATTAGATAAATGTGCAACAGTAACATTCAAGAAAGGTATTCTGATTTATTATTTTTTAAGGTTTGCATTGAGATTTTTCTTCCTAGATTCGGTGTCTTTCCAAATTTTTGTGAACCCTGTTGGCCTTATTTATAAGGGACTGAATTCAGAGCTATCCTTCTCGGCACGTTGCCTTTCCAAGTTTAGAAAATCAAGTCTGTCGTATTATTTATCAAGATGTTTTTCTCCTCCTTCATTTTCTGCTCTCAGATAGAAGATGACCAAAATCTACCCTGCTACTGAACCTATAGATATACAAAAATTAATTCATGTTTTTTTCCAGAAGCCATTTATGTCACCTGAACGAAACGGATTTAATAAGAACCGAGATTCAATATGAACTATTTATGAGCATCCAATTCCACATATTAATTATTTTATTAGACAAGTTATGATGTGTGAGGATGTGCGTTGTGGTGCAGTGGATATCGGCTTAGAACGAGCACTCGGGGAGCGAGTTCGAATTCCAGCTGAATTTCTTGCATTCACTTATGCGCAAACACCCTTGAGAAAGGTATTAATCCGTATCTTCCCTCTAGTTATTGGTTAAATAACAGGACAGACTGGGTTCTATAGCCTTGGTCGGTAACCAGTCTACCGCATCTACCACAGAAAGTAATGGCAACCTACTGCGGGATAATCTTTTGCCCACTCAGTCTTTTCTCTTTCAAGACATGATCGCCCAAGCGTGTATCACGTACGGCACTTAACTGACTGACTATGACACGTTATGTTTGTCTGTTTGTTTAGGTAGGGATTTTCTGTAGTTGGTTCCCGATTTGGATTATTTATATCTATCCAGTAGAGACTTCATAACTTGGTTGGATTTATAACTTTGTTATACACGTCTTTCTTGGTGAATCTTGATGCTTCGCTGAATGAGATTCGATTTTGCTGTCGTTGATCAATAATATTATGGGGAAGAAATACTGCATTCTCCTGTGACATACCTCGCACATTAAGACAGTGTTTTCAAGCGCTTCGTGAACTGGAAATGATATAACGAATGAAGTTATAAGCTTTGTTGTTTTTTTTTTGTTTTTTTTTTTTAAGTTCTTTTTCTTCCTGTAAAATCACTCGTATCTGGAGTAGGAGAATTGTTCAATTTTCTGCAAGTTTTCCTTTTTTTCTATTTTTTATTTTTTGAATTGTAATTTTTATATTTTGTTTACTCGAACGTGGTTACGACATTAGTTCCAAGTGATTAGACTTTGCTGACTTTTCCTTCAACGAATTTTAAAAATCATGCTTAAGATTTGCACATTAAAAAGCAAAACAAAACAAAACGTAAGCATAAATACAATAAAACAAAGCAATAAAATCTAAAATATGAAAAAGAAGAAACAGCCAAACACTATGACAGTGTTTCTCAACCTATGACCACATGGCTCATATAAGCAATGCTAAATTTCAGGTATGCCACAGAAACTTTATAATTTGTACTGAGGCACTAGTCTAATATAGGGGTCAAATTTTATGGGCAATAAAATGGAAGTAATTTTTTACACTATATTTATTTCATGGGACACAAATTCTGGATTCACTGTAGATCATGAGCTAAAAAGGTTGTGAACCAGTGATCTATATTATCAAAAAAGAGCTAATTGTTGGTCAGTCATGCACTGTCTTCATGCGCTTATGTAATACATAAACCTAATGCCAGAATGTTTGCGGAAGTGACGTTAGAAACGGGCAATTTTGTTAGAAACAAAGAAAATAGTACTAAACTTACTTAATTTCAGTACTCCTATATGACAGTGAATGCTGCACAACCTCTTCACAGATAAAGAAGGGACTTGAAGCCACAGAAATGCTGTCCTTCAGAGGGATACTGAGCATACAATGTACCAAACACGTGAGCAACGACGAAGTTTACGAAAACATTGAAGCAAAAAGGAAGCATACATCACATCAAGAAGCAGTTGAAATTTCTAGGCCACTTAATGAGGAAAGATAGATTCAAAAATCTTATCCCCACAGAAAAGTTTGAAGGGAAGTGGGACAGCGGAAAAAGACTCAAAACATACTTAGTGAGCTTTTGTAAATGGAGGGCTGAACTAAGTTTAGGAGAAAAAACATATAGACAACAGATATTAAGAGCTGCAAAAAGTGACTTTTGGAAGCCACGATCACCTACGTCTAAAAAGAACACGACACATGGATAAGAAGACTTACAAGTGCTTGTGCCAATTAATGTACACGCGCACACTCGTGTACACGTAATTTGATGGATTTTAAATAAAACATTACAATAGAGAATTCAATTCTCTATCACTCAGGTCAACCCTCTATCCTCAGCTGAACATCAATATTTGGGCATGAAAAAACATTCGGGCATAGAAAAAAACATTTCAGGGTCTAAAAAAACATAACAAGTAGAGTTATTTTTAAAGATATTTATTGTTAAATTTGGTAAAGTATTTTTAGGTTTTTCATCGTATTAAAAATTGTATGGTAGTGCAGTGGATAGCGGCCTGAAACGAGATATCGAATAGTTGAATTCAAAGTCCAGTTAGGTTCGTTGCCTTCAATTATGCGCAAAATCCATTATGAAAAGTACTAACTCACCTCTCCGCGCTCCAGCTACGGGTTAAATAGTAGGACAGATTCGGGTCTATAGCCTTACTAGCAGTATACCCCGGCGTTTCTCGGGTGTAATGAAAGCTTTAAAACTAATTCATGGTCCTGGAGCTTAAACTTATCCTGAGGAATATTTGTGTGATGTTTGATGAGAATTGGATAAAAATTGTGGATTTGTATAAAGGACATGCAGACAGATAAACAGACAAAAAACACAAACATCTTGCCTTTTATATATATATATATATATATATATATATATTATCGATTTTCTGCACTATTGTAAGAACTGCAACCTTGAAACTTCTGAATGTCTTTGTCTATGAGTGTATCAAATTTGATTAAAATCGGACCATTCCTTCTATAACCCGATTGTTTCGATTATCGATTTTCGATATTTATCGGGGGTACCGCGACACAAAACCTAGTTAAGAACACTCGCAGCCGCTTATAGTACAACTGTGTAAATTTTCAAAAAAAAGCCGTTTCAGAGTCTATAGGTAACGGATACACTCACACAGAGACACACACACAGAGAGACAAAGTTTCATTTATAACTAAGTTTAGATTTAGCAACCAGTCTACCGCAGAAAGAAATGGCAACCACCTACGGGAAAATCTTCTCCCTAGAATGTAATGGATCACACAAACGTTTCTGACGAATGGCAATTAACTGACAAGCTGATTGAATTGAAATACGTACACACACACACGCGCACACACACACACATACTCAAGCAAACACACATACGCACACATAATTTGTATGAAATTGAAATGGTCATTAGTGCTAATGTCTATTTTTTTCAAAAGAACAAGAGAAAGATTATAAGCCATGTGCGCACTTTTCAAGCATTTTCTTTTACTCCTCTATTTCAATTTAATATATTTTCTAATTATTCTTTTGTAGGTGACAACATAATTTAAACTTTACTAAAATCTAATTAAATGGTTATAGTTCTCTAAGTAAAAGAAAAGAAAAAACTTCTAACATAGTTGCTTAAAGTGTAATATTTTATTATTATTTTTTTTCCATAAAAGAAGCAAATAGGTTCAACTATCGCCCGGTTCACACTTCTTGCCGGTTTTTTGAACAGGAATAAATATTTATCCTTTGTTTCCTGCTTAAAATTATGTCTCCGGTTACTCCTAAATTTTTTTCATTCTCTTTCACTCTCAATATTCCGTTAAGTCTAGGGGCGAATTGATAATTTTTGGGGTTTTAAATAAACAAAAATTTAGATTTATTAGGAAATAATAAATACATTACTGTCTACATGTGATACATGCGTGGGCGATCATGTCTCAAAATAGACTTGACTGACTGGGCAGAAGATTATCCCGCAGTAGGTTGCCATTACTTTCTCCGGTACACTGGTTGCCAACCAAGGCTACAGAACCCCATCTGTCCTGTTATTTGACCCATAACTGGAAGGAAGAGACGGATTAATACCTTTCCCAAGGGTATTTGCGCGTAAGTGAAGGCAACGAATTCAACTGGAATTCGAACTCCTAAAATGTAATAATATGATTATGCAGAATCTGGACTGTAGGCAGGTCGAGATAAATCTTCCATCTATTTAAGATTGCATTTGATTATATTGGCGGTTTCTGGTGGGGCATTATCATACTATAGGATTATGCGTCTTTGATTAACAAACGCTGGAACGCAGGCTTTCAAAGTATCGTGTACGAGCTGCAGTTGTTGAGCAAAAAGGCCGGCGTTAACTGCAGGGCCATCTGGGACAATCTCTAAGTGAAACTTTTCCTTGAAATTCAACAAACCTCACATTATTACTTTCTGTTCAAATCACCCTTGTGTGCCGACAACATGTTATAAATGTGGGCGGAACGAAGACACTGGTTTCTTTTGTTAGGTTTACAAAAACAGATGGGTTCTTCATCCCCAGTTAATATTCGACGTCAAAATTGGGTATCTTGAAAATTAAGACAGCAGTTATTGCTTGCAAGTGTTCACACATTATTGAGCCTGCTCACTGTTCAGTTCATGAGAAACTACTTGATATTGTCCGTTCAAAAGATCAAGCTTATGGAGTTGTAGATTGACATTGCTTTGTGAAGGACAAAAATAATAATATAGGGGTGTTACCAAATATCATCGGTGAAAATCTTTTGACGCAACCTTCTATATCCCTCCTGCTTTCAATATCTGCTCTGGGTATCATATACTGCAAAGATTATTTCCTCGTTATGTATCAAAGTATTTTCAATTGTCTATTTCTTATCCTTATCATGCATACTTTCTGTCACTATTCTCCATATAACTTTCTTTTTACACAAGATTTGTCTATGATATTCCCAACATCCTTCTATAGAACTACATCTCTGTTGGTTCCAGTATATTCCTTATCTGTGGGGAGGTTGTTAAGCATTCACTGCCATCCAAAGATGGATTGAAGGCAAAGATTATGGCAGCATATGCCTACTTAAACAATGAGATCAATCAGAAGAGTTGTAGGTGATTCCGATGTTATCTGGGGGCCGTGGTTGAAGCTAATTGCCATTTCATTGAAAATTTACTGTGTAGTATTTCAAGATATTTTTGTGTAATTTCAAACACAACACATCATTTAAAGTGGTTATAAATAATAGTTCATTTCATTAAACTAATTATTTAATTTAACCCGACCACGTTTTATTCAGTATAATTATTTTCCCAGATTATTCAAAAATATTTTTAAACGAACAGAAACATGACCTAAAATAGAAATCTTTAGCCCTATCTCGTAAGAATCACCAAGACTAGGAGAGAAAAAAGTTAATTGGGCAGAATGAGTGACCAGACATTCAAAGATACGAAACCCAAAAAGTAAAAAAAAAAAACGAGTAATATGGTTCAACATCTCCTATCGGCCAACACTTTCTGAAATTGATTGACAAACGTTTTAACCAGAACGACCCACTAAGTAAGATTTGTAATAGAAAAAATTAAAAATTAGCTGATCTTGTCATAACAACAATAATAGCATCATCAACTCACTACATAGGTGCACGTATATACAGTACTGTGCAAAAGTATTAGGACAAGAATTATTTTATTTTTTATGAGGCATATTGACAGAAAATAATTTAATTAAAGTAATTTTATTTAATTTATTCAACAATTGCTTTAACAAGGAAAAATATTTGTTACAAAATAAATTTGATATAGTATAATAGCTTTTTGCTTTGATCAAAGCCTTCATTCTGTCAGGCATAGACATCGCAAGCTTCTTCAATGTATCTAATGGTATCTTCTGCGAAGCAGTTTGTATTTGTTCCCAAAGTATGTCTTGCGAAGTAACATTAGATTTATCAATATTTTTTATCCAAAATATCCCATAGATGTTCAATACGATTGAGATCAGGGCTTTGCGGGAGACCAATTCAAATTCCGAAGCCTTTCTTCCTCTTCCATTTTAGTTAAATAATTATTACAAAGAATTTCACCCTGTATTTAAATTTCAGTGAAAGTTTTAAGAAAAAACACCCCTATCCTAACACTTCTGCACACTACCGATAGTGCGCAAATGTGTTAGGGGACAAGAGTGATTTTAAACTTCATTTTGATACCTCATAAAAAATTAAATAGTTCTAATATTTTTGCACAGTACTGTATATATATATATATATATATATATATATATATATATATATATATATATATTGATAGTCTTGTTGTCTGGCAAGACATTCAGTACACCAGGTACGAATTTTGTTGTAGGTTTAAGCCTGCAGCAAACCTGAACTCTACTATTGTGCTTTCGAGTTGCCATCCTGATATTCGAATACATACATAAAGAAACAGAAAAAGAAAATGGAAGGAGGAAATAAAGAAAGAATCCATCTGGATACCAGGAAAAAATGAAAGAAATTATAAATAATTATGAAATGATTTGTTTGAACTTTATTTTTGTTCAAACAAATCATTTCAAATTGTCGATTGTTAATAAACAAGTTTCGTTAATCTTCGTTAATTTCCGTAACATGTTTACATTTGTTGACATTACGATACATTTCAGAGCAGATATGGTTGTTTGCGATGAATCAAAAATTGTGTCATATAGGCTTGATTAAAACCTCGTTTACATTAGAGGTCATTTGTGGTCGAGAGGTCTAAGAAGTTACCAGATCGAATGGTAGCTTCCCCTATGTAGATAATGGTCGCAGGTTCGAATCCTGCCGAATGATACATATTTTCGTAATAAAAATTTATCGTAAATTATCAGGCCAATAGATATAAATATATATTACTGTTTAATTAAAAACAGAATATTTACTTTAATATGAATAGCGATCAAAAATAATGATCAAACAAATCATTTCAAATTGTCGGTTGTTTATAACCAAGTTTCGTTAATCTTCATAAAGTAATATGTAAAGAAATGTTCAGACAGTATGTATGGAAGGAAAAAAAATCAACTATGTCGGAAAGAAAGAAGGAAAGAATGAAGAATAGAATCTATTATACAGGATGTAAGAAAGAAAAAAGAATTTCAGAACGAATACAAAGAAGAAAATGAAAGAATGAGTTAAAAAATACTATCAAAGATGTCAGAAAGAAAGAAGCAAGTAAGACAGACAGAATGAAGTCAATAAAACGTTCAAACAAGATGTCTGAAAGGAAAGAACTGAAAAAAGAAAGTACGAAGCAGAGAAACTATTATGCAGAACAACAGAAAAGGAAACAACCTACAAACTTAACGAAAATAAAGTTTTATCATCAAAATGTTATTATTAAGATGAAAGATCAAAGTATGTTTTAATTATTTAAAAGAAGTTTTTGATCCTTTCTAACACGTTTGAAATTTTGGTTAAAATCTTTTTTTGTTTAATTCATCGCCGTGGCTAACTTTTAACATTGACTTTTTTGCGATTGTTTTCCGTTGAAAACATTGATTTGGAAATTCTTGTAAAAACCAAACAACTGTTCGATTTTAATGGAATTTTCAGGACTTATTCACAAACGATTGAAATTGTTTTTTTTACGTTTTTTTAGAAAATTTTGGTAACATTTATTTTTTTATATGTTACACCCACTTATTTAACTTGATGAAATTTCGCACAGAACCTTCCTGTTTATTGAATTTTTTTTTCTTTTTTGTTAAAAGTAAGGTTCTCTGGAGATTGTAAATCACTTACTGTTTTCTTCAAATTGGAACTATTTAACTGAAAATCTGCTCTGAATTGAAAAATAAAACTATGACATTACTTAATTAGAAAAAAATTAATTGCTTTTGAAAATAAGTAATATTGAGGACATTATTGTTTGAAGAAATAATTTTTTTCTGATGAATAATGAATTTTTACAAGAATATTTTCATTTTCTTTTACATTTTAATAATAATAATTTATGATAGTTTAAAATCGTGTAAAATTCTGTATTGGGGTATTTATTGGATGTGATATAGTAATTAAGTGGAAACGAAATGTACGAGTTCAACATTGTGAAGATTAATAAACGTAGTTACGCTATTCTTTTTTTAAAATAACTTTTTATTTTGTACTTTTTACTTAAAACGTTCCTTATTTTCATTTATGATAGACTAAAATTGCTATTATTATGAAAAGGTAACGTAATTTAAGAGTTCTGTTGCTTAACTTAGATTTATGAAAGTTGTCATTTATGGACATGCATAGGCGCTGTCATCGCTTCGTCAATGAACAGTCCGTCAAACGCTTGATCAGATGAACACGAGCAATCGTTAATAATTTGTTGTATATTAATTTTTTATGCTATAAATATGTAATATTTCTTTCGTATCACATTAATTTAACTTTCAATTTCCTAATTTTACTAAAATAAAGTGTCAGAAATTTTTTGAAATATTTTAAAGGTCGATGAATTTTGTTTGTTTACAAATTTTTTAAAATTAAGAAAATGGCCGCTTTTAAGAAAATTTTAAGAATTCGAAATTAAATGTGACATTACAATCTATATAATTTCTAACTGACATACATCAATTTTTTTTTTACTTAATGGAACTAATAAATTTAATCATTAAGCTTCTGATTAAATAAAACTGAAAACTTCAAAAATATTTTTCATTTTAAAAAGTTCATTTTAAAATTAGTTATCGATGATAACGGCTCAGAGAGAAATAGACCCAAATTTAAGTAGAAGGTTAAATATAAATAGATACACATAACGGCTACGCGACGTCTGTGTTTAACAAAAAGAAAGAAGTGAGAAAATGCACGGAGAGAAGAAAGTGTAGTAGAGACGCCAGTAGAAACATAAAAGAAATAAAAATGTCAAACAACTGGCCCGAAGTGCATTGCAGATAGATACATTCGTTGTTACACAGTATAAAACTAAAACCTTTGGCATTTTTTTATTAAAAAAAAGAGAAGAAATCACGTACACAAACATAGGAATTATTTAAAACACGCAGTGCTGAGGATATTTACAAATACCAAACGAAAATATGAATTCATTAGTGCTAATACAATATATTGGTGAAGTAAATTAAAAATTAAAAATTAATTTATATAAAAATTTATATATATATATATATACATTTAAACTTAGTTATCGAAAATTTCGGACGAAAATGTGGTGATAGGTAATGAAAGACTAAAATAAACGATTGAACGGGAAAAGAAAGAAATATAAAAAACGAAGAAATACGAATCTCTTTTCCAATCTTCTCACTTTGTTTATTTTTTTTTCATTCGGATTAGATATATCTATCTATCGCCCGGTTCACACTCCACCCACGTCTATTGAACAGGTTAAGAGTTTCATCCTGTTGGGACGCCCGTGCCTATTCGGCTATAATGGACTATTCCATTACTATGTAAAGTAATGGTGGCATCTACGTAGAAGAGTGTGCCGAGCAGCCGATCGACAAGTCAGTCGTAGACTTCCGGTGACGACCCGGAAGTACCCATAGCTCTACTACGTCTTACGACGGTTGAGACGATTAACCTTTATTCTTGTATTGGAGACTAATAACCTTTGTAAATACTATTTTCACGGAATACAACAATTAACCTATTCCTGTTGTTGAGTTATTTATTCTTACTCACGACATAACACATCCCTTGTTCCCTGTTTAGGGTGTGGTTGCCGCCTTTCTCTTTTCAAATTTTCTCACTTTGTTTTTTTTTTTTTCAATTGGAGTAGATAGATCTATTTATCGCCCGGTTCACACTCCACCCACGTCTATTGAACAGGTTAAGAGGTTCATCCCTTGTTCCCTGTTTAGGATGCGGTTTCCGGCTTTATCTTTTCCAATCTTTTCCCTATTACGTAGCCCCCTGCACATCAGTGGCGTTACCGCCTTGCTCGGGGTGATACGATTAATATATATATATATATATATATATATATATATATAATTAAATTTTCTTTTAGTTATTATGTATTGCGACACGGTAATTTCTATGTTCGGAGATTTCTCTCTCGTCATCAGGCAATGTTTGATAATATTTGTGAAAATGATTTTCATTTAAATATAAGAAACAATAAAAACAATGCGTTTGTTATTTATAACATAAATATAAATAGATTTCTATTTCGTTATCAGGCAATGTTGGATCATAGCTGTGAAAATGATTTTCATTTAAATTTAAGAAACAATACGTTTGTTAGTTATAACATAAATAACAAGCGTATCGTTTTCAAGAATCATTTTCACAACTATGATTTCATATTTCCTGATGACGTGATAGAAATCTTGAAACATAGAAATTTCCGTATCGCAATGTATTTTTAATTAAAAAAACAAATTTAATTATACGATTATATAATGCACTACAATATTTATTGTATTAAGCACTTAAAAAGAAGCAAACCAGAGAACTCGGAATTATAAATCTGTTGGTTCTCTTTACACACACACACACACACACACACACACACACACACACACACACACACACATACATATACACAATCTCTTTTCCAATCTTCTCACTTTGTTTTTTTTCTTTTTCAATTGGAGTAGATAGATCTATCTATCGCCCGGTTTACACTCCACCCACGTCTTTTGAACAGGTTAAGGGGTTCATCCCTTGTTCCCTGTTTAGGATGTGGTTTCTGGCTTTATCTTTTCCAATCTTCTCACTTTTTTTTTTTCAATTGGAGTAGAGAGATCTATCTATCGCCCGGTTCACACTCCACCCACGTCTATTGAACAGGTTAAGAGGCTCATCCCTTGTTCCCTGTTTAGGATGTGGTTTCTGGCTTTATCTTTTCCAATCTTTTCACTATTACGTAGCCCCTGCACATCAGTGGCGTTACCGCCTTGCTCGGGGTGATACGATTAAAAAAAAAATTGAAGGCGAAATAAAAAGATAGCTGATAAGAACATTATAGGTATCTCGGCTTTCTCATCGCTGTAATACAGCTTCCCTGTAGCTTTTCAATTAAATACTTTCTACGTAATTGTTCCGATGAATTTTTCACTATCGTTGGTAGACTTATTGAATTTAAGTGCAGTAATCGGATATCCGTCTTTCTCGCACTTCCCGGCTGTGGAACTCCCTTCTGTATACTTGCTTTCCTGGCGGCCACAACCTCCAGAAATATGACTGCAATGTCAATACCGATCTCTTATCCACTTGAATCCAGTTCTTTTTACATCATCCTGTATATCTTGTTCTTTTCCTTTCTCTCTACCTTCGCAACTGTCTTCACACCTGTGTTCCCATTCTTCTCTTGCTCTTTTTCTGACACCCCTTGTAACTGCTTCGTCTTTGTCTTCACTCTCCTCTTGTCTAAACTTATACACTTATGTATTCCCCTGCGACCAGTGGCGGTACTGCATTACTTGAGATGAAACGATTAAAAAAAAATTCCAGTTGAAATTGTTGCATTCACTTACTTTCTAATACCTTTTGGGAAGGTATCCATCTCTTCTCCTTTTTAATCTGCTTTTTAATCCATTCCAGGACAGATTGTGTTTTATATCCTTGGTTGGCTACTTCAGAAAGAAATTGCAACTATATGCGGGAAAATCAGTCATGAATTCGCAAGTGTTTGAACACCTGTATTCCCATCCTTTTCTCGCCCTTTCTCTGACACCCCATGTAACTGGTCCGTCTTTCTCTTCACTCTTCTCTTGTCTAATCTTTTACGCTTATGTAGCCCCGTGCGCACCAGTGGCGGTACGGCCTTGCTTTGGGTGAAGCGATTAAAAAACATGCTCCATTTGAATCCGTTGCATTCACTTAGGCACAAATACCTTTTAGGAAGGTATCCATCTCTTCTCCCTCCCAATCTAATATTTAATCCATTGCAGGACAGATTGTGTTTTATATCTTTGGTGGGCTACGACAGAAAGAAATTGCAGCAATATGCGGGAAAATCAGTCATGGATCGTAAGAGACACGAACACCCAAGCGTGTATTACGTACGGGAGTTATCAGACTGACTAGATTGGTGCAAAGTCTTATTAATTCACAGTCGAATTGGTTAGATTTACTCGTGATTTCTTTTGTAGAACTATCTTCCGGCTCCTTGCTTTCGAGCCAACTTTGATCTTCAAAAGTTAAATGCAACGTCAAACGTTATCTTCTCTCTCCTTTATTACTATTCTATTGTTCTTATTGTTATGGTGAAACATACCTATTCCTCAGATAATGGACTCTCCTTCCTATATTAATATTATGGTGAAACACACCTATTCCTCAGATAATGGACTCTCCTTCCTATATTAATATTATGGTGAAACACACCTATTCCTCAGATAATGGACTCTCCTTCCTATATTAATATTATGGTGAAACACACCTATTCCTCAGATAATGGACTCTCCTTCCTATATTAATATTATGGTGAAACACACCTATTCCTCAGATAATGGACTCTCCTTCCTATATTAATATTATGGTGAAACACACCTATTCCTCAGATAATGGACTCTCCTTCCTATATTAATATTATGGTGAAACACACCTATTCCTCAGATAATGGACTCTCCTTCCTATATTAATATTATGGTGAAACACACCTATTCCTCAGATAATGGATTCTCCTTCGTATATTAATAAGAGTTAACAGGAAGTTAACGGAAGTAATACTTGGGAAGTTTATAGGTGTATTTATTTTGTAAAACTTACAAAATTATGGCTCAAGGCCGAAAATGGGGAGTGGGAACAAAACTCGGGTTGGTCTACAGATACTCTATCCTATATCTAGCTAATCAGATTCGCGACCCATACATACGTTACAATGATTCTCATTCACCATAAAAATTTGTCCATCAACACTCATATTTGTCGTGCACCAAAATACCGCAAAAAACATACCGAGGACCTACAAAACGCCCCAAGTGTACATAAAAATTTGTAATTTGTACAATAGATTACAAAAATAACTTTAAAAATTTTCCATGAAATGACATACTGGGAAGGGGTTATGAAGAAACAAAAAATCCCCAAAACAAAAACAATTTCAAATGAATATATATATACATAGTGTTAGTAGGACCCAAACACACCCTCATAATTAAAGAGGCCGCTGTATTCTGCCTTAAAAAGGACAGAATCAAGAAGCTCTCTTTCTAAGGGGAATGGAGAAGCCGGGTACAAAATAAATTGGACTGGAGAATATATAAGGCTGACCCAGCCGAGAATGAAAACGGGACAAAATAACAATGGACAATGGGGATCTCGAACTGGATCATAACAAAAGCAGTGGAGCCGGGAACAGGCCGGGACAAACACATTCATTTAGAGTTCTATAGGATTTCTACTAGGCAGTTGATATTAGTAGGCAGTTAGCCGAATACTAAGGAGTCAACTTTCAGTGAAAGATTACCAAATTCCTAACATTTTGGTTACGTTAGGTCGATTAGTAATCGACATAGCACGATTATAACCTTCAGTGCGAAAACTACTCCACAAAACTTATACAAAGTATAAATATAATAAACTAAGAAACTGGGTGAACAATTTTAAATATATTTCAAATTCATATTCTCATTTCAGGAAATTTGGGTAAAAAGGAACCCGTTTATGTATACGAAAGAAATATAAACAATTAGTCAGTCAGTTAAGTGCCATACGTGATACACACATTGGGCGACCATGTCTCGAAGAGAAATGACTGACTGAGCAGAAGATTATCCCGCAGTAGGTTGTCATTGCTTTCTACGGTAGACTGGCTGCCAGCCAAGGCTATAGAACACAATCTGTCCTGTTATTTAACCCATAACTGGAGGGAAGAGACAGATTAGTACCTTTCTCAAGGGTATTTTGCGCATAAGTGAATCCAAAGAATTCAACTGGAATTCGAACTCGGCACCACGATTTGTCGTTCCGAGTCGATATCCATTGCACCACAACGCACATCTAGGAATTGCAAACATCCATTAGTACAATTACGGAGTAATTGTCATTTATGTTCACTTGATGCTCCTCAATTTGGGCCTTATGCCAGTCAGTTTTACTAAATATCTCTATATCTGTAAGAAAATGTTCATTGATGCATTTTACTTTCTACATGAATATTTATGTCACTTTAAGGTTTTATCGGAGATGCGAAAGAGACTTTAACAATTGCACCCCAACTCTTTCTCTCTTTCTCTGTCTCTGTCTCTCTCTCTCTCTCTCTCTCTCTCACACACACACACACACACACACACACACACACTTATACTTTCCATTAAAATTCATCTTTGATGTCTTAGATATATTCTTCAGCTAACCGGATTGCCTTACATCGAATCAAAAAGAGAATACTCGTACGTGTGTCTAAGCCAAGCAACCGACTGTCAACGGAAACGTGTGAAACAAAGTTTGCTGCGAGGGAAAATAGTCCAATATGGCGGTTGGGTGAAGAATTAACTTCATTGACTAGGCACAGAGGACTCCACTCTTACTCTACCATGATCAATCTGTGCCGAGACTGTATGGTAAAGAATTTATCAGTGGCTTTGCACCATCCGAAGCAGTTGACAGATATATATGAAAGGATTCAAAATGGCGGAAAGTTTCAGAATGCAGAAAATAATTCTTGCAAATGATGGATGGAGTTCAGTTTGTTCAATTTAACCAGTGTCTCGGAAATGACTCTCTTTTTTCTTGCAAGCTGCGGTAAACTTTTCTTAAAGAAGATTATTACCATATAAGCTGCACAGAATTTAATATTTTCTATTAAAACGCATGATATTTTATATTACTGTAAATTGTTAATATCAAAATGCATACAAATTACCAAAAATAACGACAAAGCAGTTTAATCTATGTGTTAGTTCTCTCTCTTCATAGCTCAATTGAGGATGTGAATTGTTCCCTACAAGTAAAATCAAAAGCACCAGAGACATTAAGGGTACAAATCCTATATCATCCAACAATTAACTAAAATGCTAAATATAAACTTGCACGCCAGCAAAAATAGATCAGAAAAAACTGGAAAACCAGACCAATGCAAATTTCCCAAGCCGGTGTAAAAATTAAGATTGGATTCTGATTGGCTATGAAATAAAAATTGAACTATGACCCCGGTCAAATTTTCTTAACATCTAAAAAATGGGTATGCAGTTGAACCCGACCACCTGACCTGATCTAAGTACTTATGGGAACAGGAATCTGATAAGAATATAAAGGAGAGATTTCAACTGATATATCTCGCCGACATATATTCGTTCTTCCTCTCCTTTCTATTTTTTTCTTCGCCTTCACTCACACGCCGTCAAGGAAAAACAAGACATCTTCAACTGACTCCTGAAATTTAACGTCCGATAAGTACAATTATCTTTTGTTGCTTCACCTTCGTTTTCACTTTCTCGCCGGCCAAAAAAAAAAAAAAAGAAAGAAACACAGACTTTATTATTAACCGGTTAATTTTTCTAAATGGACCGATTCTGCTACTTACAACTATAAGCACTGGATTCATTTCACTCCTCACTGCTATTCCTCTGGGACATTTAAGTACGTACATTTTCTATTTGAACATTTCACTTTTTCCAAATTTGTTATTTTGTTCAGTTAATAACATTTCACTTATTTTACAAACAAAACACTTTCGTTCTTCTAACCGTTAATCAAATTTCTGATATTTTAAATTGTGGAGAGTTCGATTGTGTTTGGCACAAAGCCAATTTGATAAACATCACCGAGTCCCCTACAGACTAGATATTATAAAATTAACACATAAACATCAAATAAGAAATACATTTAAACCTAACAGATTCTTCTTTCAATTACAAGGACTGATAGGATTGACTATTGAAGATGATTAGTTCAAATTTTGTTAAATTTTCGTTTTAGGTCTCGAAGGCTTTTCTCCCTTCAAATTTATCCAAAATAGCATTATTTCTGTGCAAATGTTTATGCTGAACACAAATCAACAATTAGTTATTGAAGTTATTTACTTCCTTTTCTGAAATTTCCGCCTACTTACTTCCTGTAATGAAATTAATACGCGTAGAAAAAATCGCGTATTACTTTCATTACAGGAAGTAAATAAGCAGAAATTTCAGTAAAGTAAGTAAATAGGCTTAAATTTGTTGCCTACGCCGAAAGTCATTCAGCAGTTAATTACATGACTGCGTTAGAGTAACGGGAGACAAAATGAGCGAGATGTAGTTCGATTTTTTCTGGATCAATAAAGGTAGGTTTCTTCAATAACTAATTGTTGATTTGAGTTCAGCATATACATTTGCACAGAAATAATGCTATTTTGGTTAAATTTGAAGTGGGGAAAAGCCTTCGGGACCTAAAACGAAAATTTACCCAAACTTTGAAGCTAAAATGCACCAACATGTAAGAATCATGTAAGAATAATTCAACATGTAATAATAATATTCCACTTTGTTTCTTTGGGTTTTTTTTTCTAAGTTCCACAAATTTGTGATTCTTGTTCGATTATTAAAATTAGGTAGCGTAAAATCTGTTCAGTACTGCGATGGGACCACTTGGGAACAGTGGATATTGCTTCGCCGGTAAATAACTCACAAAGGGTTGATAAGTCGTAAAAATCAAAATCAACTAATCAAAATTCCTGAACGCTTTAATCATGACCTCTTCACGTAATGTGTCAATCTGTATATTTTTTAAAAAATAATTTCACTCCAAGCAAGGTTATAAAGCCACTAAGATGCAAGATGTTACTGAGTGTGAGAGAATATGAGGAAAAACTATATCAAGTAGAGAGAACAACGAACGAACAAGAATTAAGAAGACATAAGATGACTATTAATACTGCAGTTAAACGTTTAAGGTATAAGCTGATTGGGAAGCAAAAACCCGGAAGAGACATCCATAAGTGAGATGCATAAGAGAAAAAATGTTATCATAGAAATTACGTTTATTTTGATTTATTTCAGTTTTAAAATGATATGAACTTACTGTGTTACCATGCTTATTTTCATAGTGTCCAGATACCATAGAGGGAAGTTCTTCAGAACTAGTATGGATGTATTTATAGAAAAGATACAGGAAAACTAAATTATAGCGGAGAGAAATAACTAAAGCCGAGGTGCCAGTGGTGGGTACATAAAATAGCAGATATTTCTTTGGATATTATCAAAAATCTCCCGCCTTGTCATCATGATCATCACATTCTACCAAATCGTCTTTTATTCATACCACACATATTGTATCTCTTGAACCTTGTATTATTGGACATTTCGTTTTTGTTTTTTGTTCATCTCTCTAGCGAATTTTGAGATCGAATAGGAATCGATTCGAGACGGGCATATTTGGGTATAAATCGTGCAAATAGAAAACAGATCGATGGACATATTTTGTAAAGGTGAATTTGTCTTCTGAATAATCACGTTCAGTGTCGAATGCTTGCGAGGATTCTCGGTTACTAGAAAAACAAGCGACCTTTTGTGTTTGTTATTTAATTGAATCATATCGAGACTGAAATAGTCCTAAGTAGAGAAGTCCATTTGAAAGATAAGGTGCACCAAATATAGAAGACAGTTATTGACTTCAAACATCGACACTAACCCTGCCAATCTCTATTAAGAGGAATCATGAATAGGGCGAGAAGTTGTATGGACGTTGTAAAGGAGGTATGAAGGAGTTGCGGGGGGACTAAAAAAAGGGAAGATTGTCAAAGCAAAGCAAAGCCACAAAGAGAGAAGAGTCAAGAAGAAGGATTTTGAGGAAGAAAAGTAGAAATGAGCAATGAAAAAAGTTGTCTGCAGGGAAAGAAAATATGCAACATGATATTATAAAAGTTTTGTGAAAGAATGATTGGTAAAAAATAAAATACGAAATATACGCGTATAGATAGATAGATAGATAGATAGATAGATAGATAGAGAAAAGAATTAGATAGATAGATAGATAGATAGATAGATAGATAGATAGATAGATAGATAGATAGATAGAGAAAAGAATTAGATAGATAGATAGATAGATAGATAGATAGATAGATAGATAGATAGATAGATAGATAAAAGAATTAGATAGATAGATAGATAGATAGATAGATAGATAGATAGATAGATAGATAGATAGATAGATAAAAGAATTAGATAGATAGATAGATAGATAGATAGATAGATAGATAGATAGATAGATAGAGAAAAGAATTAGATAGATAGATAGATAGATAGAGAGATAGAGAGATAGAGAAAGAAATAGATAGATAGATAGATAGATAGATAGATAGATAGATAGATAGAGAAAAGAATTAGATAGATAGATAGATAGATAGATAGATAGATAGATAGATAGATAGATAGATAGATAGAGAGAATTAGATAGATAGATAGATAGATAGATAGATAGATAGATAGATAGATAGATAGAGAAAAGAATTAGATAGATAGATAGATATAGATAGATAGATAGATAGATAGATAGATAGATAGATAGATAGATAGATAGATAGATAGAGAAAAGAATTAGATAGATAGATAGATAGATAGATAGATAGATAGATAGATAGATAGATAGATAGATAGAATGACAAAAGGAAATAAACAACGATAAAGAAAAAAGAAAGTGAGAAAATAAAAATTAGAAAGAAAAAGTGAAGGAAAGAAAAAGAGAATGAAAGAAAAGAAAGAAAGAAGCCAAAGAAAATAAGATAAATTATTATGATAAGATAAATAATAACTAAGATAAAAATGAAAGCCAGAAAGAAAGAAGAAAAAGAAATAAAGAAAAATAATGAAATTAAAAGAAATACAAAGAAAATACAATAGAAATAAAGATAAATATTACGATGAAATTGAATGATAGAAAGAAAGAAAAAGATTAGAAAAAGAGAAAGAAAAAATGAAGGAAAAAGAAAGGGAGTAAAAGAAAGCCAAAGAAAATATGATAGAATTAAAGATAAATACTAAGATAAAAATGAAAGATAGAAAAAAAGAAAAAGGAAGAAAAGAAAAAGAAAGGAAAACGAAGATAAAGAAAGAAAGTAAAAGAAAGCCAAAGAAAATAAGATGGGAATAATTGTAAATGCTACAATGAAAATGGAATTTAGAAAGAAAGTATAATAAAATAATAGAAAGAAAAAAGGAAAAAAAAAGGAAAAAGAAAGTTAAATAAAATAAGATAGAAATAAAAATATATACTAGAAATATGAAAGATACACAGAAATATTAATAAAATATACTTAAAAGACGAAATACCGAATCAAAGAAAGGAAGAAAAGTCAGTTATATATAGTTTAATATATAGGGAAGGTCAAAAAAAAAAAAGAGAAGAAGAATGAAAGAAAGATAAAGAAAGAAAAGACAGATAAATAAAATAAAAAATACAAAGAAAGAAAGAGTGATAGAAAGATAAATAAAACGAGTAGAGCACAATAGGCTAATCAAACAAATAAATTTATGTCATATATAAATTACTAGCAGTATAGCCCGGCGTTGCTCAGGTTTAATGAAAGCTTTAAAACTAATCCATGGTCCTGGAGCACAGACTCTTTGGACGTTGGAACGAAAGACTAAAAAGCAATAGTTGTTCCCAGTTAAAGCGAAACCGTAGACTAAAAGAAAAATGAATGGATGTGAGTCAAATTTTGATTTCCTGGTATCGATATCAAATAAGTTTTTTTTGCCGTAAACTGAATTTTGAAGGCTAAATAAGTCCTCTGAGTAAATGGTATCATGGCTGAGACTAAGAACTACAATTATACCTACTTAGAGCCAAACCCGATTAAAAAACTAAAATAAAAGGGCTGAAAAAAATACAGACATACAGGCAGAAACAGACACACACAAACATCTTGACCGTTATATATATATTATCGATTTTCTGGACTATTGTAAGAACTGCTACCTTTAAACTTCTGAATATCGATTCTTATGTTTTTGTCTGTGAGTGTATCAAATTTGATTAAAATCAGACCACTCCTTCTATAACCCGATTTTTTCGATTATCGACACAAAACCTAGCTAAGAACACTCGCGGAAGCTTATAGTACAACTGTGTAAATTTTCAAGAAAATCGGTTCAGCCGTTTCGGAGTCTATAGGTAACGGACACACACACACACATACAAACACACAGTGACAAAGTTCCATTTATAAATAAGTTTAGATTTACAGAGATTATATAGGTAAGTTCAAAGAAAGAATGAAGTAAGAAAAGAAAGCGAGAGAAAAAAGAAAGATAAAGACAGAAAGGACGGATAGAATGAAAGAAAAAATAAAAATAAATAAAAGATAAAAAGAAAGAAACGAGAAAATGAAAAAAAAAAGATAAAGAAAAACAGTGTAGAAAGAAAAATAAAGAAAAAAGTTTCAAAGACAGACCGAGCAAAGAATGAAAAAAGTCATTTACTGAGAAAGTAAATTTTCATTTGTAAGAGAAGGAAATTATTTACGTTCCATGACCAGAAGGGGTCATCAAGGTGCCATACCTGACTTGTCTACCTAAAACTGACATTTTGGCCTTCAGTGCATTTTAAATGGCATAGAAAATATTTTTCCAGTGCGTTCTTGATAGATAGTTCTGATTTGCATTAGGCCAACAGTATGGACAAAACTTTTACCCTTACTGCAAAACAACATCGTGATGCAGTGACGATGACAGACGATAAGAAATGTGTGTGTGTGTGTGTCGTTTTTTCAATAGGACGTAGACACAATTAGAAAATGTGCCGAGATTTAAATCTCTCGCTATTCTTCTTCTTCTATGTGCCCTGTCCCTTTAGGACGTAGGCGATCATGGTTCTCCACGTCTCCCTATCCCTTGTGGCTCTTAGTATGTTTGCTCCTGTTGTTCCTGGCAACCCCCGTTCCGTCATCTACCTGATCAGACCCTGCAAATATGTTGTCCGCTGCCTTCCTCTGTCTCTCCTTCCTTCTATCTGACCAGTCAGTATCAGGTTCTCCAGGCTTTCTTTCCTCATTGCGTGTCCCAGGAACTTCAGTTGTCTCTTCCTGATGCTCAGCATCAATTTCCTTTTGTTGCCATTCTTTCCAACACCTCATCGTTGCTTGCCTGCTCAGTCCACGATATCCGTAGCATCCTTCTGTAGAACCACATTTCGGCCGCTTCCAGTTTTGTCCTCATTTTCGATGATATTGTCCAATATTCACTGCCGTATTGAAGAACTGATATCACGTAGCAGTCTCGCACTCTTTTATTCGTTTCTATTGAGATTTTCCTGGTTGTTAGTATTTTGCTCATCTTCTGAAACGCGTCCTTTGCCATGCCAATTCGCCTTCGGATCTCCGTGTCGCACTTGTCATCTTCTGTTAGAAGAGAAAATATTTTGAAGATATTAACACACACACACACACACACACACACACACACACACACACACACACACACACGCACGCACGCATACACACAGAGCGAGAGAGAGAGAATAAAACCGAGAAAATAATAAAATGTGAGTAAGGGAAAAAGCGAGAAATAGAGAGTGCGTGTACCGAAAGTATATCTAATAAAAAAGGCGAATAAATAGCGAAATGAATTTAATGGTAAGAACACAGAAGATAGACACACGAAAGAAGGATTTTATAAGAACGAAACAGTAATCTTCAAATTTTGTTATGCACAGAACTAAAAACACTATAATATATTTTTGCCCAGCCCCAACATTATTGTTATATTTGACACTGATTATATTGCATATTTTTACTACAGTGTTCGATTAATAACTGATCGACTAAATTACACAAAAATTAAAATAATACTGACATCTCATGTTAACAGATATATTTACCAAAATTACATATCTTGACATACTTAAGTCTAAGAATGTATGCCGTCGTGCAGTGGATATCGGCCTAGAACGAGAAATCGGAGAGCTGAGTTCGAATTCCTGCCGAATTCGTTGCATTCACTTACGCGCAAATATTCTTGGGAAAGGTATTACTCCAACGCTTCTCCCTCTAGCTATGGATTAAATAGCAGAACAGATTGTGTTCTGCGGTTAACTTGGTTGCCAACCATTAATGGCAACCTACTTCGGGGAAATTTTGTTTCACGTGTGCTGTTTTCTAATGTCTCTCTTCCATTTAATCTTTCCTGGAAGTATCCAGTTTTCCAAGCTCTTTCTTCTTATCTTGTGCCCCAAGAAATTTTGAGCGTCTTTTTCTAAGTATAAACGTCTTTTTTTCTTTTCTTTTCTTTTTTTTTTTTTTTTTACTGACACTGTCTGTAGAACTTTGTAGTTTCTCAGGTGTTCAGTTCATGGTATTCTCAGCATCCTTCTGTAGAACGACATTTCTCTTGCTTCTAGTTTCTTCTTCATCTGTGTGGAGATTTTCTAGTATTCACTGCCATATCAGTCAGTCAGTCAGTTAAGTGCTATACGTGATACACGTTTGGGTGATCATGTCTTAAAAGAGACATGACTGAAATTAATCTTGCAGTATGTTGCCATTATTTTCTGCAGTAGACTGATTGCCAACCAAGGCTATAGAACCCAATCTGCCCTATTATTTAACGCATAAGTGGAGGGATGAGACGGATTAATACCTTTCCCAAGGGTATTTTTGCGTAGGTGAATGCAAGGAATTCAACTGGGATTCGAACTCGGTCCTGACTTCTTGTTCTGAGCCGATATCCACTGCACAACATCCCATATTCGCATAAGAGAGAGTAGACGACGGATAAATATCTGAAGACGCAGCGAGATAATTGTTATGGACCCAAAATAAGTCCGGAAGAAAAACACGAACTCGAGTATTAGTGAAACATAAATTTAACGAGAGACCAAATACAAAGTGTGTTACACGTCAGTAGGACTGCCAAGTATTAGACCGGGGTGACTCAACCCAACTCAACTCCACCCCGAGAGGCATATTCTCCAGGTATCTAATCTAAATCTATTTATACATGGAACTATGTCTGCGTGTGTGTGTGTGTGTCTGTGTGTGTTTGTGTGTGTGTCCCTTACCTATAGACTCCGAAACGACTGAACCGATTTTTTGAAAATTTACACACTTGTACTATAAGCGTCTGCGAATGTTCTTAGCTAGGTTTCGTGTCGAGGTACTCCCGACAAATATCGAAAATCGAAAAAATCGGGTTATAGAAGGAGTGGTCCGATTTTAATCAAATTTCATACACTCATAGACAAAGACAAAAGAAACGATATTCAAAAGTTTCAAGGTTGCAGTTCTTACAATAGTGCAGAAAATTGATAATATATATATATATATATATATATATATATAAATCGATACCAGGAAATCAAAATTTGACTTACATACATTTAATTTTCTTTCAGTCTACGGTTTCACTCTTTAACTGGAAACTTTTTAGTCTTTCGTGCCAACGTCCAAAGAATCTGAGCTCCAGGACAATGGATTAGTTTTAAAGCTTTCATTACACCCGAGCAAGTTCATTTTAAAATGCTAGTTCATAATAATAGGAAGGGTTCATTATAGTTCAAAAAGGGTAGGAACCATAACAATAGTGAAAAATATCTTCTAGAAAATAAGCAAACCATTCTTCGTATTCTTCTATGTGCCGTGTCACTTTATGACGTTGGCGATCATGTCTCTCCACAATTTAATAAATGTCGTTATTTCTTTATCTCTGCAAAAGCTTGCTCCGCTATCTATTCACTCAAATTAGCCAGTTAGGTCATGCGTTTCTTTTCTTTCCCTGGCCTTCAATCTGTCTTGTGGGTATCAAACTTACTAAAACCTTTCTCCTCATCATGTTGTCCATAAATATCAAATTTCTCTTTCTGATATTAAGTGTAAGTATTCTTTTTATTCTCCTTGTAGTAGGTATCGGCTTGGAACGCGAAATTGGAGGGCCGAGTTCGAATTTCTGCCGAATTCGTTGCATTCACTTACGCGGAAATACCCTTGGGAAGGTTATTAATCCAGCTTTTCTACCTCCAGCCATAAGTTAAATAGACAGACAGATTGAGTTATGTAATCGTGGCTGGCAATCAGTCTACCACAGAAAGTAATGGAAACCTACTACGGGGAAAATCTTTTATCCAGCCAATTATGTCTCTTTCAAGACGGGATCGCTCAAGCGTTTATCACGTATGGCCTTTAACTGACTGTGTCGAGAACTTAGCTCAGTTCATGATATCCACAGAATCTTTGGGACTGGATTTCGTATAATAACAATAATGGAGCACGCTAAGAATTGTGCTGGCCAAAATATCGAATTAGTTTCCGAAATTAGTTGGATAAACCCCGGCCCAACGTAAATGTTTGCTTGTGTTGACTTCTCCAGACATTAGCAATGTTTATACAGGATTTCCAAGAATTATCTGCATAATTTGTACATTTTATTTCATTCCTTAGAGAGAATATACAACAATACGCTCATTTGCATGTAAAATAGTTATTTGTAGTCTTATTTTCTGTATAGTTCGTTCCTTTTGAATTCAGCTTCGTTTATCTTTTCACGTAGAGGTTAAAAAGTTCTTATTAATAAACTTTTGATAAAAATGTCAACATTGCAAAAGAAAGGGTAATATGTACCCGGATTCATAGATACCAAACCGGACACTCAGGCCCAGCGCCATGACAGCAATGCGTGTTTGCCGAAAGAATTTCATTACAACAAAAAGGAGAAAACACAAATTAGGCATCATTTTGGTTTGCTGCGCCCAATAAAGTGTTTTGATGTGTTTAGATAAAAATTTATTTATCTATGTTATCCAATATACATGCTGAATTGTCTTGTTTTTTTTTCTTTTTTTTTACTTTTTATAAATTTTAAAATTCTAAAGATAATTTATTTGAAATTTGAGTTTTGCACCATCGATGTATCGCGCAAAGCATTTAAATCAGACGAGGAGTTTACACACTCTTATTGATTAATATACGTCAATTATGAAAGAAATGATATCATTACTTCTAATTAGAAAATCTAATGGAAAATCTGACTTTTATTTCTCTGTCACGTCTGACTGAGGTGTAACTTATTTGACCATAAAGCACACTATTATAATCTCCCACAACGGAGTAGAAAGAAAGAAAAAAAAAGAAGGAAGCAAGGAGGAAAGAAAAAAAGGAAGAAGCAAGGAGGAAAGAAAAAGAAAGAAAAATGGCATGAAGAAGAAAGGTAGGAAAAGAAATTAGTAAAGAATGAACTGAAAAAACGGGGAATCAAATGAGGTAAGTAAAAAGTCTAAGAAAGAAAGCAGGGAAGAATGTTAAGAAGGAGAGAAACCAAGGAGGAAAGAAAAAGAAAGAAAAATAGTATGAAGAAGAAAGGAAGGAAAAAAGTTAATAATGAATAGACTGAAAAAACGGGTAATAGAATAAGGTAAGTAAAAAGACAAAGAAAGAGAGTAGGGAAGAATGCTAAGAAGGGAAGAAAGCAAGGAGGAAAGAAAAAAGGAAAAATAGTGCGAAGAATAACGAAAGGAAGGAAAAATTAGTAATGAATGAACTGACAAAAAACGCGGAATCAAATGAGGTAAGTAAAAAGCCAAAAAAGAAGGGAAGAAAGCAAGTAGGAAAGAAAAAAATAGTGCGAAAAAGAACGAAAGGAAGGAAAAAATTAGTAATGAATGAACAGAAAAAACGTGGACTAAAATGAGGTAAGTAAAAAAACAAAGAAAGAGAGTAGGGAAGAATGTTAAGAAGGGAAGAAAGCAAGATGGAAAAGAAAAGAAAAGGAAAAAATCGTGCAAAGAAGAACGAAAGGAAGGAAAACACAGTAATGAATGAACTAAAAAAGACGCGAAATCAAATGAGGTTTGTAAGAAGACAAAGAATTATAATAAGATAAAGTGGAAAGAAAGAATAGAAAATAGGGAGATAGGGAAATATTTAGAACGGAAGTTAAAATTGAAGGCATGAAGAAATAGCGGAAGTAAGAAACGAAGAACTGAACCAAAGAAGAAAGGGGAACAGAAACCGAGTAAACAGAGATAAAGATAAGATTTAAAGGAATGAAACGATGAGAAGGAAGAATGTAGGGAGAAACAGGAAGAAAGAAAAAGTAAAGATAGAGAGAAAGGGAGAAAGAGAACGCATGGAAAAGAGGTAGAGAAGGGAAGAGAAGTAGGAAGAATGGACTGGGAGAAGGGATAATAAAACGAAAAAAAGAAACAAAGAAAGAAACCAATAAGGAAAAGAAGGAAGAGAGATCGAAATGTAGGAATGATTTAAGAAAGGTTTCTTACTGAAGACAAAAACAAAAATTTAAAAAAATAGAAAAAGAAACTGTGTTATAATGAAAATAGAGATAAGAGAAAGAAAAAAAAGATATATCCTCTGTTTTGAACATTCGTATCTTATTAAAATACCCCTGTTGACCATTTTACGATATTCCTAAGTAAAATTGGAACGTCAATAAAAATTCGATGGCAGTAAATCGGAGATCGACCATTCGCAAAATGATTATTGGCGTTGTTCACTGGCAAGGAGATTAAGTGCACGAGAATGAAGGCTGGAAGTGTCTGTTCGTGTCAGAAACTGTCGCGTGATCTACAGCAAAGCCAGTGTGACGATAAAAAGTTCCGCCAAGACCCACTGTCCATCCGGGTTCAAATGGGAAATCTCGTTTGACGTCAGAAGTAAGTGTGAATTGCTTCGCGTAATTCATCAATGTTCATTGTTTCTTTATCTATTTTCCTTTTTTTTCCATCGCATCAGTTTTCTATCTTTCTATCTCTAGTTTCTCTGTTTAAATCTATCAGTATTTCTTTCTTTCATTGTTGCTTTTACTCAGTTCATCATTAGCTGTATTTTTCTATCTTTGATCGTTTTTTTATTCGTATTTTTTTTTATTTTGTCAATCTCTTTATTTTTTTTTGATCGTTTTCTTTATTTCATTGTTTCTTCTTATTTTGTTTTTCTTTCTTTCTTTCTTTCTTTCTTTCTTTAGTCAATTAGTTTTTTTCATTCTTTCTATTTCTTAATACGTCATTTTATTTGTTTACTTTCTTTTCTTTTCAGTTCATCAGTTTTCTATCATTGTTTTTTTCTTTTCCTCAGTTCATTAGGTTTTTCTTCATTTCTTTTTTTTTTCAATTCATCAAATGTCTTTTTTTTCTTTTTTTTTCATATTATCAGTTTTTTTCTTTTCTATTTTTATAATTCTCCAGTTCATTTTCTTCTTCAGGTGTCTTTTTTTCTTTCGTAGTTTATTTTCCTTCCTTTTAAAACGTCAGTTTTTCATTCCTTCGTTGTCTTTTTACAATTCACCTATTTGCAGTTAATCAGGTATTGTACTCTGTTTTATTTTTTTCTGTTTGTTTTTTTTTAAATTCATTCGTTGTCTTTCTTTGTTTATATTCTTTAACTTTTTTAATTCATAGTTGTTTTTTTTAACTAGTATCATATGATAATTCGATGAAGCCACGAAGATTGAAGGGGTGGATTTAATGAGGATGAAAGACAATAGATTGAAGAGAACCGAGCAAAAATTACTGAAAGGACAATAAAAGAAAAAATATCCAAGACCACAAGGTGCAATTGACGTTGCACTTAATCGTTTGAACCGAAGGCGCACATAGCGAATGATTCCTTCCAAAAGGCCGAGGAAAGTATTAAGAAACAGAATAGAGTTAGAAATGAAAAGCGTACAAAACTGTTATGTAATATCGCTCAAGGATGTTCGATGTGGTGCAGTGAATATCAGCTGGGATGATCAAGGAGCCGAGTTCGAATCCTAGTTGAATTCTTTGCATTCACTTACACACAAATATTCTTGGTAAAGATATTAATTCATCTCTTCCCTTCAGTTATGGGTTAAATAACAGGACAGATTGGGTTCTGTAGCCTTGACTGGCAACCAGTTTATCAAAGAAAGTAATGGCAATCTAATGCGGGATACTATCTGCCCAGTCAGTCATGTCTCTTTCAACAGATGATCGACCAATGCATGTATCACGTATGACACTTAACTGACTGACTGATATGGCAGTGAATACTAGAAAATCTCCACACAGATGAAGAAGAAACTAAATGCTGTGGGAACTCCCCTTTTTTTCATGAGAATGGACACTTCTAGAGTACATATGACTCCTGCTATAGTGAGATACCGTAAGATAGCGAGAGTGACCGGAACATACCGAATGGAACCGAGGTTTCACGGAAAAATTAGTAGTTCATAGTAGCCCTGAGCTCCCCTCAGCAAGAAGATTATTACACAGCACCCGACAGCTTCCGACATAGTCTTACTAAACATACTACGGCTTCACTACAGAGACTTGTATATATACTTCGTACTAACTCGTATTCCTGGATTACTAACCTGCGTTCAAGTTTGTATTCTTTACATTAATATACTTATTTTTCTATCTCAAATTCTGGTTTTTGTTCCATTTATTTGTGCAGTTTCCATTCTCGGAATGCACCACACTACAAGCAGCAGAAATGTGGCTCTACAGAAAATGCTGAGAATATCATAAACTGAACACCTGAGAAACTACTAAGTTCTAGAGACAGTGTAAGTAAAAAAATTAAAAATTAAAAAAAAGACGATAATACTTAGTAAGAGACGGTCAAAATTTCTTTATAAATAAACTAGCAGGCTGGCATGAGTGGATGGCGGAGCAGGGTTTAGGAGAGATAGCAAACGGATACAAATTGTGGATAGCCATGATCGCTATCTTCCTGAAAGTACATACCGCGTAGATTAAGTTGACAGTTGGAGTGAGACTCTTAGCAAATTAAAAAATCTGCTAAGAGGCACATAGGATAGAAAGTCGTGGAGAACCAGGATCGTTCATGTCCTGAAGAGATGCGGCAGACAGAAGAGGACATTTCGTTTTTTTTCTATCGTGTGTTTTTGTTTTTTCTATTTTTGTACGAAATGTTATTTTCTGTAAAAGAATTTTCTTCTCATTTCAATCATAT
This sequence comes from Ascarosepion bandense, assembly GCA_037127315.1. Taxonomy (NCBI): domain Eukaryota; kingdom Metazoa; phylum Mollusca; class Cephalopoda; order Sepiida; family Sepiidae; genus Ascarosepion; species Ascarosepion bandense. Next base: position 749,217 of record JBBBDQ010000215.1, read on the forward strand.
ATATATATATATATATATATATATATATATATATACACAAATTTAGAAAATAAAATATTTAATGACAACAATAAACCCTCTATATATTTAAGATATATAGATGACATCTTTGTTTTAGCTAAGAATATCGATCAAATTACACATTTTTAAAACAAATTTGAAAGTCACTCCGTCCTCAAATTTACATTAGAACTTACTATTAAGAACAAAATCCCATTCCTTGATGTATTCATTGATTCTAGCACACATAAATTTACTACTTCTTTATATAGGAAACCAACTAGCATAAACTCGTGTCTTCTTAATTATAATAGTGAATGCCCCCAACGATATAAGTTAGCTGTTATAAAAAACTTAATTCAACTCACACAAATGATATTTTCTTCCAAATCTATATTTTATAAAAAATTACACAACATTAAGCAAACACTTGTCAATAATAGATTTCCTAACTCTGTTACTGATCAACAAATTAAAATGTATCTCAACAAAATTAACAATAGCTCTAACAATATTGATAATATTAATAATACTGGTGTACATCAAAATAAACATAACACTATTAACTTATACTATTGCAACCAAATACATAATAATTACAAACAAAATGAAAACACTCTCAGAAACATAATACGTTGAAATGTTAAACCAGTGGATAGTAATAATCAAATTAAACTCATTATATATTATAAAAAATTCAAAACAATTGGCCTCATAGTCTCTAATAACCCTACCACCATAACACTAAACTAAATTCTTTACAAAAAAACAATGTAGTGTACCAATTTACATGCCCGTTCAGAGATTGTATCTCTGATACTAATAAAAAACCCAGTACATATATTGGTTTTACTACAACCACGCTCTCCCGTAGACTTACATGTCACCTTTCTGATCAGAGTACAATTAAACAACATTTTTCAGAAAAACATAAGCAGATATTAGTCAACAATAGAATAATCCTTACTCATACACACAGTAAAAAGAACCTTCAGATATTGGAGGCCTTGTACATTAAATCCAAATAACCCACAGTTAATAAAATCACTTGTAAATTTGGCCATAACACATTACATTGCATTTGAATAAATGGTTCTGTTGTCGTTTCGCGCTATCACGCGGTGTGACGTCATAGAACCACATTGCAAATTTGCGAACTGCGTTTGTTATTTTTGGTAACTATTGCCGTTGTCTAGCGGAGTTTTATGTCAACACAAAATAAACTTGTCGGTGATGGTGGATGTTATTGTGTTACCGGCTTAATATCCTCTCTGAAGATGGCTCATGTGAGCCGAAAGCTTAGAACCAAATTAATAAAAAATTATCCAAATGTTGGAGAATTTTTGTCTTTATTTTCAACTGAAATTAAAGCCAAAATTCGACGTTTAGAACGGCTCATGATTAAACATAATAGACATTCATTGTCTCTTATATTTAACAGTATATGTTTAGAATATATATATATATATATATATATATATATATATATATATATATAGAGAGAGAGAGAGAGAGAGAGAGAGAGAGAGAAAGAGAGTGTGTGTGTTCCTTTATTTTTGTTCCTTTTTTTCTTTGTCTTTGTAAGCCATACTATTTTAATTTTCTTCATAACAAATCTGACTCTCTCTATTTTCGTGTTCAATTCTAATCCGCTGTTCCATAATGAAGGTCTTCTGAAAAATAAATATATTTAACTAGCAGTATAGCTCGGCGTTGCTCGGGTGTAATGAAAGCTTTAAAACTAATCCATGGTCCTGGAATTCAGAGTCTTTGGACGTTGGCATAAAAGACTAAAAAGCAATAGTTGTTTCCAGTTAAAACGAAACCGTAGACTGAAAGAAAAATCAATGTATGTAAGTCAAATTTTGATTTCCTGGTATCGATATCAAATAAGTTTTTTTCATTGTAAACTGAATTTTGAAGGCTAAATAAGTCCTCTGAGTAAATGTTATCATCGCTGAGACTAAGAACTACAATGATACCTACTTAAAGCCAAACCCGAACCAAAAACTAAAATAAAAGGGCTGGAAAAATACAGACATACAGGCAGATAAACAGACAAACACACAAACATCTTGCCAGTTGTATATATATATATATATATATATATATATATATATATATATATATTATCGATTGCCTGCACTTTTCTTAGAACTGCAACCTTGAAACTTCTGAATATCGTTTCTTATGTCTTTATCTATGAGTGTATCAAATTTGATTAAAATCGGACCACTCCTTCTATAACCCGATTTTTTAGATTATCAATTTTCGATATTTATCTGGTGTACCTCGTCACAAAACCTAGCTAAGAACACTTGTAGACGCTTATATTACAACTGTGTCAATTTTTAAGAAAATCGGTTCAGCCGTTTCGGAGTCTCTAGGTAACGGATACACACACACAGACACACATAGACACACACACACACAAAGTTCCATTTATAAATAAGTTTAGATACCGAAACTGAGAAAATCCAACTACGTCAAGACTTAAAACAAACTGACAATATCTGTTACTGAAAATCATCCTAAGACAGGCCACCTAACAGCGGGTGAATACAATCTAGGGTATGAGTGACAAACATTTACCGATGATAAACAAGCATTAGATCAATGCAAAAGTTTGTGCACGATTAGAAAATTAAAAACAAAATTTTCATACCTACTTACAAAAACATTAGTCATTCATATAGTCTCTATTTCTTAACAAATTATTCCATCATTCTACAAACTTCTTGATACCATTTTCTTAGAAAATGCGTTTTTTTGTTAGAAAAATCTGTGGTTCAATTTTAGACAAACCATACAAAATCAAATTTTTTTGTCATTTAAATTATTCTGTAAGGACGTGACCTGTCCACGTATATCAAAAGTTTTGACAGGCTGTTGATTTGAGATGAGATAAAAGTTTATGGCATTCCCAAGTAACAAAATTGTACAATTTTTTCGGGTAAGAGGCAGAAATTCTAACCTTTTAATTTGCACATAAAAGTTACTATACAAAAAAAAACTTCAAATACGCACACACAAAATTTTTTATCATTTTAGAAATATGAAGGCCAAACGATTTACATTAAACTTGTCAATTTTCGATAGGCAATTTAATCTTCAATTATTAAATTAAAAATGTAACTGAAACAAATCGTTGAAGTATTTTTTAAATATTTTTGAAACTTTATAAATTATTATGATTAAAAATTTAAAATAATTATTTTAAAAATTTCATTAGGAATCGATTTTTTCTCCAGACTATAATGTCCTCAATTTTTATAATTTATTCAATAATCAAATTAAATAATATCAGAGTTTTATTGTATTTTTAATTTTACTATTCGGAGCAGATTTTCGGATACGGAGGCCAAAAAAAAAAAAAGAAAAAAGAAAAGATGATTTATGTCCGCCAATCAGTCCTGCCTTTAACTAATAAAATCATTTACCGGAACTAAGTAAAATTTGTTAAAATGTCATGGATTTACGTAGATGGCAGGCTAACAGATGTTAAAATATATATATATATATATATTTTCACAAATATTTTAAAAAAATAATAAGTTTCTAAATAATTTCATTCATTTGTGAATGAGTAGTGAAAGTTTCATTAAAGACTGACAATTATTTGATTTTTGTGAGAATTTCCAAATTAATGTGTTTGTTCCGGAAAAAATATGAGTGATGTTATATTACGTTTTCCATTGTAAATTCTCGTAACGTTTTGGTAACCCGCTAACTCAAATCAAAACAAGATTTTCTGCAAAAATTTCGAACATGTTAGAAAAAATTAAATATTTTAAAAAATGATTAAAATTACTTAAATCTTTCCTCTTAATAACAATATAAACATTTCGATTGAAAAAAAAGTTCGTTTTTCTTCAGTTTGGGGCCTTTTTGATTCATACTATGCTGGGTATTTTTTACCGATTTAGTGAAGGTACCTACTGTTTAACATCAATGCTTTACCTGGAACTTAAGCATACACATAATCAATTATTGACTACAGACCTAAATATAAACTCAACGAATACTCACCTATCTTCTTCTTCTATGTGCCCTGTCCCTTCAGGACGTAGGGGATCATGGTTCTCCACGTCTCCCTATCCCTTGTGGCTTTTAGTATGTTTGTTCCTGTTACTCCTGTCAACCCCCGTTCTGTCAACCACCTGATCAGGCCCTGCAAATATGTTGTCCGCTGCCTTCCTCTGTCTCTCTTTCCTTCTATCTGGCCAGCCAATATCAGGTTCTCCAGGCTCTCCTTCCTAGGAACTTCAGTTGTCTCTTCCTGATGCTCAGTATCAATTCCCTTTTTGTTGCCATTCTTTCCAACACCTCATCGTTGCTTTCATGCTCAGTCCACGATATTCGCAGCATCCTTCTGTAGAACCACATTTCCGCTGCTTCCCGTTTTGTCCTCATTTTCGATGATATTGTCCAGCATTCACTGCCGTATTGAAGAACTGACATCACGTAGCAGTACAAGACTCTTCTTTGTTTCTAGTGAGATTTTCCTGTGTGTTAGTACTTTGCTCAGCTTCTAGAACGCGTCCTTTGCCATGCCAATTCGCCTTCGGCTCTCCGTGTCGCACTTTCCATCTCCTGTTAGAACATTTCCTAGGTATTTAGAACGTTAATATGTTTTAAGATTCCAAACCAGCAACCAACACCAAGCTCGAAAAAATCTATTTAATAGCGACTCTCCTGGTAAAACGAGAACAAAGGATCATCAGAAAAATCCTTGATTTATTTCTTGCGATTAGTAATTACTGCTTTGTGTGAATCTGGATAAATGCAGTACGAAAGATTATGACGCTGACAACACTAGACATTGTGATAATAATGAACTATCGCGACCTGCCCATTATTATACTAAGCATTCCGTCGAAAAGTCGTCAAAGTCCTAACAATTCAGTTTAGCAGAATAAACCGCCTTATATTGATATTGCGTGTTGTCTATTCATTACAGACAATAGTATGATAGAAAGAAACTGAGAAATGAGAAAGCAAGTCATGGGTTCAAAAATATAAAACATATATTAAACAAATATATTTACACTTTATTTCATTGTTTTGTTTGCTTGGAGATAGAAGACTGAAAAGAACTTCACCGTTTGAAGTTGTTGTGTTGTTTGTACCAAGTTTGTCGTTGAAAATTGTAAATTGATTATGAACTTACTACATAGGGAAGGTTTTTCTTTTCTTTTTTTTTTTGTTTAAGCTTAGTTCAAACTTTCTTAGTTATCTTAAGCAAAGTTAATAGAGTTCATTCTTTTCATCCGGCGTGGTTTGAGGTGTGTCCAGACATACGATTGGCTTGCCACTGAATTCTATCTGTTGTCTGGGGCAAGACTCGCGCCTTTTTTATTTTATTTTATTACTTCGCGATAGATCAAAAGATCAACCTTTTGATCTGCGCGGGAACGCTTCTGATTAAACTGAAAACTGTTCCTTTATGTTTCATTTTCTTTTCTATATCTAAATTGGACATAAAGTGTGTAACTTAATGTGTAGAAACGAATTTTGTTTAAGTCTGTTTCTGGCCAGTGAGACGTCCACATCCTGTATGGCTTTACAGGATAAGTTTGACAAAAGGCAATCGGAGAAAAAAAATTAGATACGAAAGAAATACATGAATAAATGTTATCGAAACGTCATTACTACACAATGCCCACTGGCTAGCGGCTGAGAAATATCTGTATGATAAATATGTATAAACCAGTCATGAAGATTGAAGAAGAGGTGTGAGTTTCTTTTTGTGATGATTACTGTAGAGGATTTATATTTACAAACGATTTATATTTACAAACCTTTCAAGTAATTTAATTTGGAAACAAGACAACAATGACGCTTGAATAAAACAAACAATAAATTGTATTAACGATAAGTTTACATAGTTGAGATTAAGCATGCAAATAGTAGAAGGAAATTTGTTTCCCTTGTAACGTTAAGAAACATGACGAAAAGTCAGTTGATATTAATGTCTCTGAAAGAAGGAAAGAATGCAATGTACATACTGATGGCGAGTTGAGAAAAATTCCGATTGGAAGATGTGGGAGATTTGTGCACATATTAGTTTAAGAAATAAAAGTCAGCTAATTGCGTCCTGAAATTAGTGCGGGTGTGTGAGAGCGAATTAGGTTAGATTGAGGAACGCGACCCCGCGATAGCATGGCGCTATCGTGGACAGCTGAAACTGCCAACTGCATTGCTTGGAACTCGAACTGGAACTGCGGTCCTGTAACACGTGTGTTCCCACTTTTTTATAAGCCCCGGGAAAACGCAGGAACGCATAAGAATATCTGGTGATAGTCGCGTGTTTCGTGAATGACGAAGACACGCGAAACAAGAGTAAAGTATGAATATGTATGTACATGTGTGCGTGCATAATATGGGTGAACTGTGTGGAAATACAAGTGATCCCCATATTGCATTAGATAAAAGGTTTCAAAGGCAGTTTCCTTTAGTATATTTTGGCAATTTGCTTTCAAATATAACAATTAAAATTGCTGACTGTTGGTTACTTTCAAAACAAAGACTTGTATAATCTATGCATTCCGTGTATAGTGTCCATAGGTTTTGTTTGGCTAGATAACATTGTTTAATTAATAACAATCTTAAAGGGAGATTATTCAGATTTCTTTATTCTTATTGCTCACCCTTTTCACTTTGTGTGGGTTGGAGTGAGTTTAAAATATACACATCAAATTGTTCTTAAAAAATCACTGGAATGAAACAATGCATTATATATGTTTGCGTTCTCAAGTAGAAAAACTGTAGGTATAATGTTTTTCAACTGATGTATAAATAAAAATAAAAAAGCAATTTTAGACAAGGAAAATTTCAATTTTGTGAATTGTAATGCTTCCAAAACGAAGCTGCCATCTATTAATCATCACAGACAATCGCTCCTACCCCCCATTAGCATGCATCAGGCTAGTCTCCCTGAAAGCAAAATACTGCGCCTCCTCGGGTTAACTCTCGCAAGAGACCCCAAGTAGAATGACTATATAGACTCCTGCTAAGAAAGACGGTTCTCTGTTTAGAGTCAGGAAGTTTTTTCCTATCTGAAACGATCCTGCGCATAAATAAATTTACAATCCGCCTGTGCATTGAATACTGCTGCCATATCTGGTCGGGTGCTCTTGCTATCCACCTTGATTTCCTTGACAAAACCCAACGGAGAATCTGTAAAGTGATCGATCCCGATTGACAGCTCAAATGCAGTCACTTTCTCACCGGCGCAATGTGGCTTCCCTGTGTCTCTTCTACAAATACTTTCATGGCTTCTACTTTGATGAACTTAGCTCACTGGTGCCCATTATATATGAATTTACACGAGCCACAAGATTAGCATCTAGGTCCCACCCTTTGACTGTGAAACCAATAAAATGTAAATGCAAATTATACTCCAACAGCTTCTTTTCTCGCATTCCTGCCTGTTGAATTCCCTTCTGTTTACTTGATTTCCCGACAGCTACAATCTCCAAGAATTTAAATGTAAAGTCAATCGTCATCTCTTATCTCACTAATCTACATCCTCTCTCTCATTCTTCTTTCTCCGTCCACTCCACTCTCATCAGTATTCTCATCCTTCTCTTACCCATTTCCCGACACCCCCTATAACCTGTCACTCTTTCTCATAATTTTCCTTTTATGTAATCCCCTGCAAATCAGTGGCAGTAAATAGCCTTGCTTGGGGCGATATAATCATTAAAAAAAAACGGAAAATTAAATAAAATACATTGCTGTCACTGAAGGAAACAGTAACTACGCCTTTGTAATATTTCCAATCCTACGCCCAAGACTCACTGAAGATACAAAGTTACTGAAATGAGTTGCTGTATAAGTGGAAAGAGTAAGGGACGAAAATTACTATTTATTAGAACACCTAGGAAAGAATCATGCTTAAGCCCGACCAAAATCTCCCTATAGTCTTAAGTATGAACCCGACCACTGTTAACTTTGAAATTCAGAATAAAACAATTTTCGACAAAAAAGGGAAATAAAATATATCGTTTGGCGTATAATTTGATAAAATCTAACAGTAGTCAGTAACTTTTGATGGAATCTATTAGACTTTATGAAGTTTTGCCTGACTGCAATATCATAGAGAATTAGCTTCATGTTCTTGTCACATAATGCTGCAGAATTTACTGAAAAAATTCCAAATAGGAATTTAATCTTGAATTTCGAATGAGATGTTCAATCCTATACAATTGTCTACCTTGGTGACATTTAAAAAACATTTTTTTTTTAATCATCTCACCCCAAGCAAGGCTTTCCACTGCCACGATTGCGCATGGGGCTACATAGGGGAAGGTAAAGAGAAGGAGTGGATAGACATAGGGAATGTCAGGAGAAAGGTGACAGATGAGTAAGGATAGCGAGGATGAGGGTCGGGCAGATGGGAAGAGTGCTTGATAGAATGGGAGCAGGTTAGTGTGTTAGGAGGTGTGTATTGACCTTACATTTAAACTCCTGGAGATTGTAGCCGTCGGGGAAGCAATCGTTTGGAAGAGAATTCCACAGTCGGGAAGTGCGAGGAAAGAAACTGTTGGAGTATAAGTTACGGCTGCATTTCATCGGTTTCACTGTAAAAGGGTGGGATATAGTTGCTAATCTAGTATCTCGTGCAAATTCGTATTTAGGGGGCACCAGTGATCTAAGTTCATCGGAGCAGAAGCCGTGAAAGTATTTATAGAAGAGACACAGGGAAGCCACGTCTCGCCGGTGGGAGAGAGACTGCAGGCGGTCTGCCAAGTCGGTATCTATCACATTACAGAACCTCCTCTGAACCTTATCCAGAAGCCCGAGGAGAACAGCATTTCTTGCATTTTTTCGCCATATTGCTTCCAAGATAACTTTTTACCACTGACTTGAACATTTTTTATGCCCCATTTTACTTGCTCCACATTCAAATTCCCCCCCTTCATAATGAAATTCCCCCCCTTCATAATGAAATTCCCCCTTCATAATGAAATTCAGAACTCGGAAAACAAATGAAAACACCTTTCACCTTAATCTCACTTAATCTGGGAAATTTTGTTGTGAGTTTCATGAATACCGTTTTATCTTTTTATTTATCTATTTTTTTTTCAGTTGTTCATCAGGCTCCATTTTATATGTAATGGTAACAAAATATTCTTGAATTAATAAGGAGTGGATGCTGAATTTTCTTTGTCTAGCCTCTATTGTTAAAACGTACTCTCACGACTCTCCTATTCGCAAATAAAAGACCCATACTTAATTATTCAACTTGCACACCGATCAAAATTTCAAATCATTTTCTCCATTCTGTTGGTCTTTGTTTACGGACCTCAAAATGTTCTTCATGTTGTCATGTTTCTGCATAACCTGATGAAATTGATGGCAAAATATTTCCATTATATAAAAGAACGGCTTTAATGAGACCTGATAGCCAATCTAGTAGCACGTTTATATTTATATGGACTCGATATCGAGAATAACTCAGAAGAACTGCCATGAAAATGTTTATGGAGTAAACGAAGGGAAGTCATGTCACGGCAGTGGGAAAGTGACTGCTAGGTCAGTACCGATAACATTGCAATCCTTGGATTTTGTCGAAAATCTCGAGTTATATAGCCAGAAAAAGATATGGCAACCATATTAAATGTAAGGAAGAACGGTAATGGATTCTGGCTAGAAAATATTTCAGCTGCTTACATTTTTAGCAAAATTAACTGCAACATCAATTGTCATTGCTGTTTTTCTGAACCTTATTTTTTACTATGTCTTAGTATATTGTAGTTTCGCGATTAATATGTCCCTTATGATTTCTGTATCACATATTCCGTTGTCTATTATTGTAGTTTGAACAAGTCTCTCTTGTTACGACGACACTTGTACAAGTCAAAATACCGCTTGTTCAATTCGCCGCCCTTGCTTTCTGAACATTTTTTCTTGTTGTTGTTGTTTTTATTTTTGTTGTTGTTATTTTTGTTGTTGTTGTTGTTGTTGTTGTTACTGCTGTTGCTACTGCTGCTGTTGCTACTGCTCCGTCTCTTTCGACTCTTGGCAAAAAACAAAAACAAAAAAACTGCCGACTGTCAAATTGGGGCTCAATTTATCTCGAGCTGTCCATGACTTGCATACTTGTGAGCACTTCTTTTCTGTTTTCCTGCGCACGCGTACAGTCATTCTAGTTATTGCCGCCATGTTGTATGCCTCGTCTAGCACCCGCCCTGCGACCACAAAAGACACATACACTAAGCCTCTTGCTTTGTGTGGAACCCGTGTTCACCACAATTTAAATTTCTCGGGCTGCTTGATTCTAACATCTCACATCATTAGTTCAACTCATTAATGCTTTCACTTGCTGAAAGTTATACATGTTGTATTCTTACAGTTAATAGTTTGCCCTTTCTTCTTGTTTTTCTTTACTTCTTCTGTAGGCGTTTGCAAAGTTTTTCTACTGAATCGGAATTTTTTGCGCTGTTTAAAGAAGAAAAACTCCAGATCACTAGGAAATTGACTCAGAAGACGGTGCATGGGTGCCACACGCATTGACCGATATCAACAAACACCAGCATGCTTTCCTCGCCGCCAGTTTACTTTTGTTGAATTTGTTCTTATCAAACTGAATACGTCGAAGAGAACGCGAAGAGCTTGTGAGTTGGAACTTCGTTTTTTTTAAACGAAATAACCATGCCAGTTTCGTTCTGACGGTAATGAAGCCATTTCCGCACGCAGAACAATCGCTTCCAACAGTTTTGGCAGTTTTAAGACTCTGATTAATACCAAAGAGATGTTGAACATGGAAGTATCTGAACTGAAATAAAATTTTAATAATGTCAGAGATCAATTTCGCAGGATAAACAGCGTTACTAAGAAAAAGAAATTGCTACGAAATTTTATTGTTCTAGATCATTCGCAAAACATCAGAAAAACACAACGTATATATTTGAAAAACCTAATATAAAATCGGGAGTACAAATACCCATAAATACGAATGCGAATCAATAAATCCGTATCCTGATATGTAAGTTAAATTGAATAGGAAATCTTTACTCTATAACACTTGATCATATTCTGAATTGAACTGAGTGCGTTGGCATGGTAAGAGATAATTTGATATAAGTTTCGCTTAGTATTCGTATATATTTCTGAGAAGCTGTAATATTTACTGTATTTACATTATTCGGACTAATGTCGTCATCTTTGTTGCCAGTTGTACGCTCCGGCTTTTTTCAGGTGCTGGGCAATTTGTCTTTTATACGTTAGTTAGTTACTGACTCTTAGAGTTGTGAATTCAATACCAGGCTACAGCAGTGGTGAACAAGTAACTTGCAGGGTAAGAGGGAGATAACTCATGACTTCCAATCGAGGCTTTACGCAAGGAATAGAGTTTATATACCCCAGGGATTGTAATAAGAGGTTCGGTTCAAAATTCCTAGCACCTGAAGAAGGCCGAAGCGTACAAAGGCTGAAACGTAGTACATTTGGCAACAAAGATGAGGACAATAGTCTGAATAATGTAAATACTGTAAGTTTTGCTTAAGGCTAAATTTAATCTGTGTGTCCCCCACCTTACACTAGCAGAACAAAATTAGTCATCATGTACTGCTAATAGTATTCAGTCACCAACCAGGCATGATGTCCATGTGTTTACAATTAAAAAGTAAAATAAATGGAATATTAACTATTGAAAATAACTGACACAAGTATATAATTAAATAAAAAATACTAACGAACTGACATCGTTGGTAATATCAATTGTTGTCGTTTGTTATTTCACATTACTTTAGATTCGAAGAAAAAATAATTTATGTCTCATCTAAACAAATATAAATACTCTATATACGCCTCTTGTTAAATTGTACCGAATTATTCAAGTAAAGAAAAAAATAGTAAATTTTCTGAATTATTATTATTAATACAAGTGGTGGCACAGTGGATATCGGCTCGGAACGAGAAATCTGGGAACCGAGTTCGAATTCCAGTTGAATTCCTTGCATTCATTTACGAGCAAATACCCTTGGGAAAAGGTATTAATCCGTCTCTTCCCTCCAGTTATGGGTTAAATAACAGGACAAATTGGGTTCTATAGCCTTGGTCGGCAACCAGTCTACCGCAGAAAGCAATGGCAACCTACTGCGGGATAAGCTTCTGCCCAGTCAGTCACGTCTCTTTCGAGACATGATCGCCCAAGAGTGTATCGCGCATGGCACTTAACTGACTGACTGTCCTTATTTTTGTTGTCATATTCCCGGTGTTTCGACCTTCTTCAGGTGATTGGAAATTCGAACTGAACACTTTATTTCGTTCACGAGGTAGTTTGTTCTAGTTCCACGAGCCATGCCACATCTATATATAGTTAATAGTATCAGTTATCTCCCTTTGACTCAACTCTCGAATTTTTTCACCTCTGCTGCAGCCAAATCACTGGATTCAAACTAAGCTTTTATCCACTGAGTCATGTGTCCAATCAGCTGAAGAATGCCGGAGCGTACAATGGCTGAAACGTCGTGAATATGCCAGTAAAGATGACGTCAACAGTCAAAAAAATGTAAATAGTGTAATTTTTTACAATATCTTATCTCAGAAATATAAACAGATACGAAAGAAGGTCGGAGAGCAAGACAGTCGAAACATCGTGTATATGGCAACGAAGATGAGAATAACAGTCTGAACAATGTAAACAATTACAATACCACATCTCAGAAATAGAGACACATATCAAAATATTTGTTGTGCGAAAAGAAAAGGCTGTTTTCATTGTCACTGATGTGATAACTGATGAAAGGAAAAATTGCTTTAATTGGCAAAAATATTCTTTTTCTTTTTCTATGTGCATTGTCCCTTCAGGACGTTAGTGATCATGGTCTTCCACATCACCGTATCATTTGCATCTATTAATACCCTTGTTACCCCTCCCAGTCGGTGCTCTGTCTTTCATTTTCTCAAGCCTGTCAAATATTTCACGCGTGGCTTTCCCCTGTTTCTCTTTTCCGTTATCTGCCCTGTGGGTATCGGATGTTCCAAGCCTTCCTTCTTCATTATATGTCTCAGAAATTTCAGCTGTTTTTTGTTAAGTATCCGTTTCCTATTCGTTTCCATCCTCTTCAAAACCATGTCGTTGTTCACATGTTTTTTACATGGTATCCTCACCATCAATCTGTAGAACAATATTTTGGTTGCTTCGAAGATTTTCTTCAACTTTGATGAGATTGTACAGCATTCACATTCATATTGAAGGGCAGACATCACATCACAATCCAGTACTATATTCTTTGTCTCCAGAGAAATTGTCTTGTCTCTTAGTACTCAATCCAGTACTATCTTCTTTGTCTCCAGAGAAATTTTCTTGTCTCTTAGTACTCAATCCAGTACTATCTTCTTTGTCTCCAGAGAAATTTTCTTGTCTTTTAGTACTCAATCCAGTACTATCTTCTTTGTCTCCAGAGAAATTTTCTTGTCTTTTAGTACTCAATCCAGTACTATCTTCTTTGTCTCCAGAGAAATTTTCTTGTCTCTTAGCACTCAATACAGTTCTATCTTCTTTGTCTCCAGAGAAATTTTCATGACTCTTAGTACTCTACTCAACTTCTCGAAGCCTTGTCCATGAAAATACTCTTTTGGATCTTAGCGTCGCCCTTTTTGTCTTCTATTAGAACGCTTCATAGGTATTTAAATTCTGTACTTGTTTGACGTTAGTGTCTCCAACCTGTAGTTGTCCATTTTTTTCTTCTCTCTTTACTGATGATCACGCATTCAGTTTTCTTGTTGTTTATGTGTACTAATTTGTTTAGCTTTATTAGATACCTTCTGTAGGAAGTCCTGTAGTTTCTTTTCTGTGTCTTCTATCAGCATTGTATCATCTGCTTATCTTATATTGCTCAGCTTGTGGCCGTCAATCGCAAATCTTGGCAGAACTTCTAGGGCTCTCAGAATGGTCTCGCTGTATAAGTTAAATAGTTCGTGTTAGAAGATACATCCTTGTCTTACACCTCTTTCCATCTTTGTATTTCTTCTGAGCTCGTTCCCTGTCCGTATGCAAACATTTTGCTACCAGTATAAGCTACTTGAAAAGTTAACCCTTAAAATACATTACATGAAAGGAAATAGAAAGATATTCACGAGTGGACACCCTGAAAAAGAGGACATGCAGATCTACTTAATAATCTATATAATCTACTTAAACGGTGTCTCGAATGTGCATAGTGGTTCCGATATCGAATCCAAGTTGAATTCGTTGCATTCACTTTCGCGCAAATACCTTTAGAAAAGTTATGAATCCATCTCTTCCTCCTCCAGCCATGGGTTAGATAGTAGGACTGGTTGGGTTCTATAAACTTGGTTGGCAATTAGTCTACCGCAGAAAGTAATCGTAACCTACTGTGGGAAAAATTGTCTGCTCTGTCAGTCATATTTCTGTTGTGACATGATCGCCCAAGCTACGAGTGATATGTTTTTCTATTTAGCCTATAACTGGAGTAATAGTAGGTGGATTCATACCTTTTCTTAGGGTATTTGCATGTAAGGAAATACAACGAACCTGGCTATTTCCAAACCCGTGCCGTTATCTATTACAATAGCCGAACAACAAAATGTACACACCTATTATTCCCAAGTGGTCAACTATTTCGATACTGACCAGGCAAGTCGTTGCTTAACTTCTATGATAGTAGAATAATTGTCCGGATGTATGAAATCTATCATTTAAGCCAATAGGAGTTGCCAATTATTTTGAGAGCCCGGTAAAGAAAAATACATTTCATATAGTACAACCCGATTTTTTTCAAAATAGGTGTTTAATTATATCACTATTTGTACTGTTCAAAATATTGAAAATGAATCAATTTTTACGCTTACTTTTACATTTTATACGATTTTGTTTTTTTGCAGAATAAAATAGCTTTATCTAAAACATGTTTAATCATTTCACCCCAAGCAAGGCATTCTACTGCCACTGTTGCGCAGGGGGTTACATAGTGGAAAGTGATGAGAAAGAGTGGTTAGTTATAGGAAATTTCAGGAGAAGGGTAATAGACGGATGAGGATACCCATGATGGGGTGGGGTAGATGGGAAGAGAGTTTGAGAGAACAGGTACAAGTTAGTGTAATTGGAGATATCTATTGACCTTACATTTAAATTCCTGGAGATTGTAGCTGTCGCAGAAGCAAGTATATGGAAGGGAATTCCACATGCGGGAAGTGCGAGAAAAGAAGCTATTTGAGTAGAAATTGCAGTTACATTTTATCGGTTTCACTGTAAAAGGGGGTGACCTATTTGCTAATCTATTAGCTCGTGTAAATTCATACCTAGGGGGCACCTGTGATCTAAGTTCACAGGAGCAGAAGCCTTGAAAGTATTTATAGAAGAGGCACAGGGAAGCCACTTCAGAGAGTGACTGCAGCCGAGCTGCCAAGTCGGTATAAATCACATTACAGATTCTCCGTTGGATTTTGTCAAGAACCCCAAGGAGAATAGCATGGGCATCCGACCAGATGTGGTAGCAGTATTCAATGCACGGGCGGATGGTAGATTTATATATGTGCAGGATGGACACAGACAGGAAAAAGTTCCTGGACCTGCACAGAGAACCGACTTTCGAAGCAGCGGATTTAGCAATGGATTCGATATAGTCATACCACTTGAGGTCCGCTGAGGCGTAGTGGAGGCGTAGTGTTTTACTCTCAGGGATGCTAGCCTGTTCCATGCTAATGGGAGATAGGAGCGATTATCTATCATGGTTAATAGATAGCAGCTTCGTTTTGGAAGCATTAAAATTTACAAGCCATTTCTTACCCCAGTCCACTACGGATTGGATGTCCTTCTCAAGCTCGCCAGCGAGGTTCGTTTTTGTCACCCACATTACTGCTCTTTGTTAAAATTGTTTCAACACAAGCAAGGTAGTACTGCTATTGGTGCACAGGCAGTTACATGAGATGAGAGTGAAAAGAAAGAACAAGTTACATGTCGTGTGAGTGAATGGATAAGAGAAGGATGGGGATGCTGGTGTGAAGAGTGTTACGTGAGAGTAGAGCGAAAAGTTAGCAAAACAATATACAGGTGGTGTCGGGGAAAGGATAAAAGAAACATAGAAGTCAGGGAAATAAGAGATAGCAGTTGATGTTGCACTTGAACTCTTGGAGATTGTAGCTATCAGAGAAGCAAGCGAGTTCCACAATCGTGAAGTGCGAGAAAAGAAACTGTGGTGTCAAAGTGACGGATACGTTTGTCGGTAAAATTACTATTATTGTGGTCTTTGTGAAGTCGTTGACAGACACCGCTTTTTATCTTTTCTAAGAGGATTTGGTTTTTAAAGTTGATCAATTATTAAGAAAATTCAGTTCAAGTAAATATTGATTCATTTTAGAAGTCAGAGCTTTAGTAAGACATTTAAGTACCATACGTGATACACACTTGGGCGATCATGACTCTTTTCATCCATGACTGACCAAGCAGGAGATTTGCCCGCAGTATGTTGTCATTTCTTTCTGTGGTATACTGGCTGCCAACCAAGGCAATACAACCCATTCTGTCCTGCCATTAAACCTATAAGAAGAGATTGGTTCGCAGCTTTCCCAAGAGTCTTTGCGCGCAAGTGGATGCAACAAACTCAAATGGAATTTGAACTCGGCTCTACCGTTTTGCCATTCCGAGCCGATATCGATTACAACATAAAAGAAAATTCTTAAAATCCAAAAATATGTTCTGGTTTTAAATAAACTTTGAAAAGGTTGATTAGCCGTAAAAGGGTAAATAGCACAATATGGCAGTGAATGTTGGACAATACCGTCGAAAATGAAAAAAAAAACTTGAAGTAGTTGAAATGTGGTTCTACAGAAGGATGATGCGAATATCATGGACCGAGTATGTCAGCAATACTTAGTTGTTCGAAAGAATGGAAACGGAAAGGAAATTAATATTGAGCACCAGGAAAAGACAACTGAAGTTCCTGGGGCATGCAATGAGGAAGGAGGGCTTGGAGAACCTGATACTAACAGGCCAGATAGAGAGGAAAAGAGACAGGGAAAAGCAGAGGATAACATATTTGAAGAGCCTGAGCAGGTAGATCACAGAACGGGGGCTGCGAGACGTTATAGGAGAAAGCGTGCTAAGAGCCACCTGGGATAGAGAGATGTGGAAGGCCATGATTGCCTACGTCCTGAAAGGACAAAGCTCATAGAAGAAGAAGAAGAAGAAGAAGAAGAAGAAGAAGAAGAAGAAGAAGACAATAATAACTAAGTGAAGGTGATGAGACAAAGTCGATGCGTTTCTCCGAAGAAAGCTTATGTTCTCTTCGGCGTCATACGTCAGAATAAAAAAAAGAAAGACAAATCTTTCTGTTAGAAGAATGTCTTGGAATCCTTGAAGATATTTTTTTATTTTTACGGTTGTCGTAAATCAGATGGTAGAGTAATGGATAGCGGCTCAGATTGAGGAATCGGAAAGCCGAGTTCAAATTCCAGTTGGACTCACTAAATTCACTTACGTTACCTTAAGAAAAGTATAATTCCATCACTTATACCCCAAGTTGTGGGTAAAATAGCAGGACAGACTGAGTTCTATAGCCTTTGGTGATAACCGGTCTAGGAGAAGAAAAATCCTGAATTCAAAGCAGCCAGAAGAGGGTTGAGCTCTCTCAGGCTGTCGTTCCCAAAGAAACACTTCTACTGCAGCCTCCGTACACGTCGTAATCCCTGCGACTCTAAAAGACTCACGTGATATCATGATCTGAAATCACATTAATTATTCTAGCTTATCACCTCCTGGATTTAGAATTGAAGATAGACTTTGTGTCTCTGTGTTTGTTTTATCTATATCAGTTTCAGAGACGTTTTGTGTTCTAGGATTTTAATTCAGGGACATTTATCATTTTTTTTATACACACATATACCTACATACACACATACATGCATACAGGCATGCACACAATATATACATTCATATGTTAGGGAAAGTCCCGAGGATTGACAAAATAGTTTTAACAACCATTTGGTATATTGAGCTTTAGAAGGCTTGATGTAAATTCTATTATATTGCGGAATCATTTGTGATCGGGTGGTCTAAAACGCACCAGATATAATTGAAGGTTTCGCCTATGTTCGCAGGCTTGAATCCTGCCGAATGACACACATTTTCGTAACAACCTTTATTGTAAATAATCAGGCCCGTAGAAATACATATACAGCTTCATTAAAAATTGAATATCTACATAAATACGAGTATCAATTGAAAATAATGTTCAAATAAATTAAATATATGCAGTCTTACATACATGTCCTCATATATACTTCCACCCAGGTATACACATATATTAGTGTTTTTTTTTTTATTTTATCTTTCATACATGTACATACAAGTACTAATACCCATGCCCATCGGTATACGGGTGCGATGAATAAATTGTTGTCTGAATGACGCCAAAATGAAAATAACACTGAGATCTCATTTTAACAGATATACTTTCAAAAATTAGACAAACATATATTGAAATTCTAAATTTATTCAATAGAATTGCATTCGTTTTAACTACGGCCTCCAGAGTTACAAAGAAGTTTGTTGATTTCTCGCTCTACTGCAACCCACACATAAAATATCAAGGGATGTACAGTCTGGGGTGTGGGTTATGTGGGCAGATGTAAGAGGGAACGTGGCAGAAGAAATTGTCTAACATCCATGGTTGGATTTTCCAGTGTGGCATAGTGCTGAGTTCTGTTGCTAGATGGCTTTCCAGCAGACACCTTCTTGACCCAAGCAGTATTACCTCTTCAAGGAACTTGTTATATGCCTCTGTGTTGAATCTGAAGCACCGTGAGGAGATAAAAGGGAGAGGGCATAACGTCGACACCGGGAGATATCATTCCAAACACCAAAGATGTTGATTGGATATACAGTCTATCTCTTTCCAAATCTTCTTCACTGTCCTCTGATTGACACCCATATACTCTGAAATGTTCGTAATTGAGCTTCAGGCACGAATGTCAAGCAGTGCAGGATGATTTTTCCAAATTGGTGCTATTTTTATCATTTATGGTGCCCAACTGACCCTACCATAATGTTCAGTCGACAAAATCAAAAACAAACAACACACATGCACGAAATATATACAATCGCGAAAATTTATCCATCGCACCATGTATACCAATGCGCGTGCACGCACGCACGCATGCACACACACGCACACACGCACAGACATACACGCATATATTATAGTAGGTACCTCCACTGGAGTCCATTTTTTTACCTATACCTAAAATTAAATTGAAATTTTAAAAATAAATAAGTTATCTTCAAGCTTTAAAATTAGCTTTAATTGACAGCCAAGAGATTAAATTTAATAATTCTAGTAAGCAAAACATACTGGTGTTATTTTTAACCTAAATTATATTGATTCAAATCTAAAATTTTAATTTTTTTTAAATATACCGCCATTTTTGATTGAATGACTCATAAATTTTAAACAGTAGCCAATGTTCTGTTTTTAAAAATCTTGAAAAAATAAAAAAAACCGCACTGGCAGGTTATTAAAGTCAAATTTGAATATTAAAACTTACCTTTATCTATTTTCAATCAATTAATAAATGCTTACTGCCAGAAATTTACAAAAAAAAAACAAAATTAATTACGGTAGTCCTTTTCTTTGTTATGTAACTCATAGAGGTGACGAAAGATGACAGCTACCGGATGTTGATTGATACGCAGTGTATGGCGACCAATCGTGCTAAAAAATTTTAATTTTTTTTTTTGGTTTTTAACAAATAGTGAAATTACAAATTTAACAATTTCAGCACTTATATATTTTATAGAATTTTAGTTTAGATTTATAGCCAGACATTTGAATATGCTTTCTGAATAAATAAAAATTTAAAAAATTTAAATTTCTTTTAAAATAATTGTAATTTAATAAGAAACAATGAGATTTTAAAACAAATTTATTTTGGTAAGTGTAAATAAAATGTAACCAGACTTTTCATTGTCGTTTGGTTTTGTCCATTTAAAAAAAAATTGAAAGAACATGTAAGTGGGGGGAAAAAGAAAGAAAATTCCCCAAATTTAATAAAAAAAATTGTCACAATCTTAAATTTTTCTGAATTTTGAAATGAATGCCTTTTCATTTTTTTTTTAAATTTAGGTATAACAAAATCAGAAGACTTACTTGTTAATTATTTTTTTCGTGAGGGGGTATTTTAGACAAAAGTGCGAACAAATGTTTGACAAGTTTGTCTAAAAATCTCAAAAAAAAAAATCAAGTAGAAATTTTTATAATGGTTAGTTAGGTAATTCCCAAACGTATAAAAAGTTACCATTTATGATAATTCTTCAAATTTAATTAAAACAAACTTTTATCGTGAATATTTTTTGAAGTTCAGTTATGAAAATGTTTTTATTTTCTTGAACTGTACTGTAGTGTTCAATACATATCTTTTTTTTAATTATCATGAATTACTTAATGCACCTACGGTCACAATTTATTCAAAAATTAAAGATTTTAAAATAAAAAGATACTTTTAAATGTTGATGGAATTACTTGCAAACAGGCTGTTAAATTTTAGAAACGTAAGATTGAAATTGCGTTATGTTTTGCCAAGGGGAATAACCCAGAACGCTTGTTAACTTATAGAATCATTTTGACCCATATGGAACACCGTACTTTATAATATTTGAACATCGTACTTTATAACTTCGAACGTATTTGCACAAATAATTAATTCATTTTTTTCTGTTTAAAAATATTTTTGGTGAAAATTTTTTATTAATTTTTTTTTTGTTTTATAGACAGTATAATCATCAATTCTTAACTAAAAGGAAAAACACATACAGTTCTTTAAAAGATTTTTAAAATATTTTTAAAACTTTATACATTATTTATAATAAAAAAATAAAAAAATGAAAACAATTCTTTTATAATTTTATTAGTAATCAAAAAAAATTTTTTTTTTCAGACTATAATGTCCTTAATTTTTATTATTTATTCCAGCAATTAAAAGCTTATCAAAAAAATTATATCAAAGTTTTATTGCATTTTTTATATTTCTCTTCGGAGCAGATTTTGGTATCGTGTATCATAATTTTAAATAAAAAAAGTACATGATTTATATTTCCCGATGAGTTCTGCGTTTAACTAATAAAACAAAAAATTCCAGAAAATTAAAATTCATTAAAATTTCATGAATTTACTTGAAGGGGGGGTAACAGACTTAAAAAAAAATTGTTTTCATCAAAATTTTAAGAAGGTAATAATTTCAAAAATAATTTTATTCATTTGTTAATGAGTACTGAAAGTTTCATTAAAATCCGACAAATATTTTATTTTTGCGAGAATTTCCTAATTAATGTGTTCGGAAACCGAAAAAGTGAGTGAAGAAAAAAAAGTGACGTAATCAATTATAACATAGACGTAATATTTTTAACCACCCTAACTTCTAATCAAAAACAAAATTTTCTGACCAAATTTCGAAAATGTTAAAAGGGATTAAAAAATTTTTAAAAATAATTAAAATTTACTTTGATCTTTCCTCTTCATAATATTATAAACGTTTTGGATAGAAAAATTTCCTTTATTAGGTTTTTAACCTTTTTAAACTTTTTTTTATGATGGATTTTTGTGACGTAATGGAGGTACCTATATTATAGAGTTTTTTTTATATTAAAACTGATGACTCCCAAAGAGTACATAAGCCTTCTCCGGCGAAACATGTCGTTGATAAAATTCGCCAATTTGTTTCACAACATTTACTATATAAATAGCAATTTAGTAGCTTCTGCCTTGCTACTTTACATCTTTGGAAAGAGATTGTAACGTGGAAATCTGGGCGTAGCCTTGAATTTAACCCTTTTAGTGTCAATGAGTAAACCTTACTCTGTCGATTGATGCAATCGCGTTACACATAGATTTTTTGTGGTGTTGGGGTGACAAGTTGAAAGAAAACTGACAAAAACAGCTGAACTTACTGAATATTATCACATGAAATTATTGTGAATTATTCCATAATCATTTTCATTTGTTGACCTTTATTGCTTAAGTTATTATTCTTAAAATATTAGAGATGGCAATTATCAAAAGTAAGGCAAACGCAATTTACCGTTATATTTGTCTGGCTAAATCTTTCTCGTTTGCTTGCTTCATTATAATTTAATTTTTACACGTCGAATATAGGGACGTCCTTTTGTCATATTAGTCTTAATCGTCTACACAATGTCTCAGGTGCGTTATCATGTGAGTGTTTTTGTACGTATGATTTAAATGAATACACGAATTTTATCTCCATTTTAGGTTAGTGTATTCTACGATTTTTTCAATCCTTATGATGTTATGTATTGTCAAAATCCTTCTTTTATACTTTTAGAATGATTCTATAATCAAATATTGGTCGGGTTTATACTTAAGTCTAGGGGTAAACGTTGGTCCAGTTTATACTTGAGCCTATTAGTAAACATTGCTTGGGTTCATACTTAACTCTATAGGTAAACATTGGTCGGTTTTATTCCGGAAGCGATAGTCAGCTTTAAACATAAATTAATATGTAAACATTTGTCGGGTTTATACTTTAGTCTATGAGTGAACATTGGTCGAGTTTAAACATGAGTTTGTAGTTAAAAAATTGGTCCAGTTTAATCTTCAGGTTATACGAAAAAGCTAGTCCATTGTATATTTCAGTCTGATGGTAAACATTGGTTGATTTTATGTTTGAGGCCATGAGTAATCGTTGGTCGGCTTTAAATGTTAATTCAGAAGTAAGGATCGGTTTGGTTCATACTTGAGGCTATAGAAAAATTTTTGTCATATACAAGAACTTATTTCAGTAAATTTGTATCTTAAGTGAGTCTTGGGTGTTGAGGATGAAACTTAGTAAAAAATATATCCTTTGCGCTATTGGTAACTACTGCTTGAGTGAAGAGATAGATATCAATCTATAACTATCTATCTTGAAATAACTACTATATTTGTGGTTAACTGTGCTACGGCCAAGCAGAGTATGCAGCAAATATACTGTAACCTCGTATCCACAGGTTAATCGATATTTAGAGAAAGAGCAGAAAAATATCTGATCTAATAGATATTTAAATCCTCCTTTTTTTTCTTTCGTTTGGTTGTTAGCCTATTAAAAACGAATGAATTATTTCTCGCTGCTGTCAGTCCAACGAGGTTTTTACAGAGTTTCAATAGATGCATGTCCGTCGCTGCTCCTTATCGTAACTTCCACGTTCAAATGAGCCCCATTCCTTAGTCGCTACAAGTTTAGACCTTATGTTGTAACCTAAAAAGCTTACTGAATAAGCAATAACCAAAGGGGAGGTTGGAAAAGTAAAGAGTAATTTTTATAATATCAACAAAATACAATACTTACCAGCTGCATGAATATATAACCATTGCTAAGGGGTGAACTGCTAGGCAGCACTATAAATATTTAGCTGCCTCCCTACTTGAAACAAAATGTGGCAAAAGGCCTTTTTAATGTGAGTGATCCGAGCCATATAGCTCATGCAAAAGATCTTCTTCATGTGCCGTTTCACTTCAGGACGTAGGCGATCCTGGGCTTCCACTTGGCTCTTTCTCTTGTCTCTCTCAATATATTTTCTCTTAGTATCTCTTCTAATCTCCGCTCCGTCAACCATTTACTCAGTCCTAACAAGTAGATCTTGTGCTGTTTTCCCTGTTTCTTCTTCCTTTTATCCGACCTGTGAGTATCAAGTTCTCCAGGCCCTCCTCCTTCCTCATTAAGTGTCCTAGGAACCTCATTTATCTCTTCCTGATATTTAGTAGCAGTTTTCTTCTCGTTTGCATCCTTTCCAACACCTCATCGTTCCACACGTGCATGGTATCCTTAGCATCCTTCTGGAAAACCACATTTCTGCTGCATCAAGATTCTCCTTCATCTTTGATTAAATCGTCTAGCATCGTACAGAAGGACAGATATCACATAGCAATACAGCACTCTTTTCTTTTGTTTCTAATAAGATTTTTCTGTCTTCAGTACTCTGGTTAGCTTCTGAAATGCGTCTTTGGCCATGCAAATACGTCTTTTGATCTCCATGTCGCACTTTCCATCCTCTGCCAAAACATATTCCAGGTATTTGAAATTTTTTACTTGTTTTAGTTTAGATTCTCTAACCTGCAGTTGGCATATTAGTCTTCTCTTTGTGCTGATGACCATACATTCAGTTTTCTTGAGGTCTACGCTCAGTCTTTTCTTTTCACTTTCATTTGCTAACTTCTATAGAAGGTTCTCTATTTTCTTTTCCGTGTCTGCTATCAGCACCGTGTCATCCGCGTATCGGATATTGTTGAAATTTTGGCCGCCAATGTCGATTCCTGCAAGTCTTTTATTTCTCTCATAACTGCTTCGCTGTACAGGTTAAAAAGATCCGGTGAGAAAACCCATCCTTGTCATATGCTCCTTTCTATTTTCGCAAACCTGCTGAGTTCACTTCCTATCCGTACAGAAGCGGTTTGCTGCCAATATACATTCTTCATTATCCTAACGTCTTTTCCGAAAATGTCGAGGTTGTCGAACATCTCTATCAAGGCCTTGTGTCGTACAATTTTAAGATGAGCCTCTACCCTTCCGCGGAGCCTCGACTGGGTTAATCTCTGACTTCGGGCAGAGAGTCAGACAATGTCAGAATTGCATCTGAGTGAAGTTAATCGCTAGACAGCAATATAAGCATTTAGTTGCCTCCCTACTTAAAACAAAATGTGGTACAAGGCCTTTTTAAAGTGGATGATCCGAGCCATATAGCTCGGACAAAAATTAAATGTCTAATAATCCCCAGACGAGACTCTACCTTTCGGCGAAACCTCGATTGGGTTAGTCTCTGCTCGAAGGGAGAGAGTCTGACAATATCAGAACCGCGTCTGAGCGAAGTTAATCGCTAGACGGCTATATTAGTATTTAGTTGACTCCCCACTTAAAACAAAGTGTGGCACAAGGCTTTTTTAAAGTGGGTGATATGAGATATATAGTTCGGGTAAAAATTAAATGTCTAATATTCCCCAGAGGGGATTCTACCCTTCGGCCGGGCCTCGACTAGGTTAGTCTCTGCTCGAAGTTAGAGAGTTTGACAATGTCAGAATTGCGTATGAGTGTAGTTAATCGCTTGAAGCGATAGTAGTTTCAACGTATTTATGACGATTGGGACATACCTATTAACCCTCTAGGGCCATTCATATCATATTTGATACAGTATTTCCCTATAAGGAAACATTTGGTATTTCCCTATCAGGAAACATTTGGTATTCATTGACTGAGCAGTCAGTCCTGCTTTCATTTGAAATTTATAAAATATTTCTCTTAAAAAAATTTTCAGGAAAATATTTCTTTCAAGGCTTGTTTTCATACTGTATCAAATATGATACGAATGGCCCTAGAGGGTTAATGTTCGTAAGTACGTATATAACACCTTTACCGCCATAAAGTGCTACGTCTAGACAGATGAATCATCCGATTTATTCACGTATTCCTTTGCAAAGTAGAGTGTTTTACTCTAAAATCTTCTTCGTAATAACGGCGACGTTTTGGAAAATGCTCCCGCATGGATGCTCCCTCAAATACTACAATCTTACTCTTTTATGCCTAGGGTAAGTCAGTCACTCAGTTAAGTGCCATACATGATAAACGCTTGGCTGTTCATGTCCCGAAAGTGATATTACTGATTTGTCTGAAGACTTTCCCGCAGTAGATTGTCATTATTTTCTGCAGTAAACTGGTTGCTTAACAAAGCTATAAAATCCAATCTGTACTGCTATTTAACCCTTAGCTGCAGGAAGAAGCGACGAATTAATACCTTTCCCAAGGTTAGTTGCGCGTAAGGAAATGCAACGAATTCAACTGGAATTCGAACTCGGCTCCCCGATTTCTTATTCGGAGCCGATATTCGCTGCATCACAACGCATATCTCGGGTGAATAGTGTCCTTGTACTCTTCATACTCTATTGCTTCGTATAACACACTCTCTACCTTGCGTAGCTCTTAGGCTTTCTATATGAGTGAAATACAAAAATATATTGCTATAGTAGGTGTCTTATCTGGTTCATGTCATTTTCTGCATTTTGTTGATGACTACAGGCTAATTACATTCTTGTCTTTGTTGGATAACATTTTTTATACTAAAGATTGTCTATTACAGCACAGGTTTGAACCTTGAAACGGAAGTTAAACAATTATATTTTAAGAGATCATACGGACAGGTAACGAATTCAGCAGATATACAAAGATAAAAAGGGGCGTAAGACAAGTATGTGTCTTTTCACCTGATCTATTCAACTTGTATAGTGAAACTATTCTGAGGACCGTAGAAGTTATGCCAGGATTCGTCATCAGAGGCCACAATTTAAGCAACATAAGGTACGCAAATGATACAGGGCTGATAGCAAAGGCAGACATGAAACTACAAGACCTCCTACAGAAGGTAGCCGAAGAGAGTAACAAGAAAAGATTATAAATAAACTGCAAGAAAACCGAATGCATGGTTATCAGCAAAAAAGACAGCCGAAAATACTAAATACAGGTGGGGGATGTTAAAATCAAGCAGGTACAAAAATTTTTAATACGTGGGAAGTGTTATAACAGAAGACGGAAAGTGCGACACTGAGATCCGTAGGCGAATTGTCATGCCGAAGGAAGCATTTCAGAAATTGAGTAAAGTATTAAGAAACAGGACAATTTTGCTAGAAACAAAGAAGAGAGTACTGGATTGCTATGTGATGTCAGTTCTTCAATATGGCAGTGAATGCTGGACAATATCATCAAAGATGAAGAAAGAAACTTGAGCAAGTGAAATGTGGTTCAAGAGAAGGATGCTGCGGATATCATGGATCGAGCATGTGAGCAATGATGAGGTTTTAGAAAGGATGGAAATGAAAGAAAATTAATATTGAGCATCAGGAAGAGGCTGCTAAAGTTTCTGGGACATGCAATGAGGAAGGAGGACTTAGAGAACCTGATACTAACAGGCGAGATAGAAGGAAAAAGTGACAGGTAAAGAGGAAGTGCATAACATATTTGAAGGACCTGATCAGGTGGATGACGGGACGAGGTTCGCGTGGTGTAACAGCAGAAAGCGTGTTAAGAGCCAACTGGAATAGGGAGATGTGGAGAGCCATGATCACCTATGTCCTGCAAGGACAGGGTACATAGAAGAAGAAGAAGAGTATTTGAGTCTTTCTTTAATACTTTTCTAGTGACGAACTCGCATAGCTTTATTTAAAAAGTGGGAGAAATAAATGGTTTTTGTTTACAATTCTAATACAACTCAGACGATAATGATTTGATACCAGTTGACCTTCCAGCAATAACACGAGAAGCCAGTGATCTTAAATATGTAGCTTGTTGAGGAAATAAACAATACCAGAAGCGAAAATCTGTCATGGTCAGTTGTCTGAAGTGCTTCTCAAATAACAAAACCCAAGCGTTCAATCATACGTATGTTGCATTTAGTCTCACTTTGTCCTCTCGAAAAGGACAAGGGAATTTGAAACCATAGGAAAAGATACAATCAATACAAATATCCGTTGTGGATCGAGCTTTAAATAATTGGAATCATAAAGTGATGATAAACTGTTACAGGAAGCAATTAAATATCGCCATCTGTTCAATTCTCAGCCCTTCATTGTAGGAATGCGAGTTGCAATTATCTTTGGGTTATATAGAATAAAAAACAAATTATTAGATAAATGGTTGGCTCCTTATACCGATCCAGAAATTACTTTACTTAACATACCAAGCTCTATCTTTGAAAGGTTCGGATCAGAACAAAAGTCGAGTATTGGTAGCATATCTGTCCTGGGGCTGCATAATCTTCTCTTTCAAGTCTAGACAGAATTCAAAAGCATCTACCTGTTGTTGTTTGTGATGAATTTTTCTCTACCCTCCAAACCCTTTCTAATGAACGAATAGATGCCCATGCGAAATATTCTAATGCGTTACATTTATTAATTCCACAAGTTCAGACCCTTGCACCATGGCCCCGGTCATGTTACGTACACTGATTGCTTTCGTATTCAATTAGCGAGAAGGAAATTCCAATTGGGCAGCTCCTTCCTAAAAGCTGTTGAATTGTGGAAATAGACGACTGATTGGATGCTTCCTCGGTCACTAAGATATTAACCTATTCTGTTCATGGGTCAATTATCCATCTTATACATACTCAAAATTGACACTTTACGTTCATAAGATAACAAATTTTGTCATTAGCCATCTAGTTTTAATACCTCATGCACCTGATATTAGGTGAGCAAATAAACTTATTAAAAATTAAACAGATTTCACCTTATTGCAATACACATCTTTTGCACTTTATCTTCACAAGCCATTAGCACCCAATATAGTTTATTTCCCCCACGAGCTTCATATTTATGATCACTGGCTTTCATCCAAAAAATTGAAATACCTAGAAAGTGTTCTAACAGAAGACGGAAATTGTGACACAAAGATCAGAAGGCGAATTGTCATGGCGAAGGATGCGTTCCAGAAGTTGAGTAAAGTATTAAGAGAAAAGAAACTTTCACTAGAAACAAAGAAGAGAATACTGGATTGCTATGTGATGTAAGTTCTTCAATATGGCAGTGAATGCTGGACAATATCACCAAAGATGAAGGAAAAACTTGAAGTGAAATGTGGTTCTACAGAAGGATGCTGCTGATATCATAGACCGAGCATGTGAGCAATGATGAGGTTTCGGAAAAGATGGAAACGAAAAGGAAATTAATATTGACCATCAGGAAGAGATAGCTAAAGTTGTTTTGACATGCAAGGAGGAAGGAGGGCTTAGAGAACCTGATACTAACAGGCGAGATTGAGGGAAAAAGAGACAGAGGAAAGCAGCTGATTACATATTTGAAGGGCCTGAGAAGGTGGATGACAGAACGGGGGTTGCGTGGTGTTACAGGAGAAAGCGTGCTAAGAGACACCAGGGATAGGGAAACGTTGAAGGCCATGATCGCCAACGTCCTGAAAGAACAAGGCACATAGAAGAAGAAGAAGATTAAGAAGAAGAAGAAGGAGGAGGAGGAGGCGTACACCCACGGCGATATTTTCAGTATCTTTAACGATACAGTAACCTGCTTAGGTAGTATCCACCCATGGATTAAGTATGGACAATCAACAGGGTTGAAAGGTAAGTTTCAATTAAGCAATATAATTAATCAAATTATAACTTTCCCTCAAACAATTATTGAAGATTTTACAAGCACAAGTATTAAAATATGCGAGAAATTTCAAGTGATTTCTACAATTCTCTCCCTCCCCGCCAGCATTGTGCATATGATCTTTTCCCTGAATCTAAAATATATCTTAAGAAATTACCTGTCAGCTGCAGTTTCCTATCGAGTCATTACAATTTCAGACATTTCTGTGTGGTTACTCAGTCTGAGCGAGCTGTTGGTCACCGAGACTGTTTATTGGGTAAAAGGCGCATTGAAATGTTTCTTTAATCCTAGATTTTCGACTCCGTAACACCGGATCTTTTCAGCCTGTACAGCGAATGTGAGAGAAAGAGAAGCCTTGCCAGGATCCAACATTGGCGCCCACAATCTCAACAGATTCACAGATGACACGGTGTTGATACAGACACTGAAAAGAAAATACAAAAGTTAGCAAAAGAAAGTGAAGGAAAGGCCTGAGCATAAACCTCAAGAAAACTGAATGTATGATCATTAGAAGAGGAGCCCAATATGCCAACTGCAAGTGAGATAGTCTAAAATATAACAAGTAAAAAAATTCAAATACATGCGAAGTGTTTTGACAGATAATGGAAAGTGTGACATGGAAATCCAGGGACGAATTGACATGGCCAAAGACACATTTCAGAAGCTAACCAGCGTACTGAAAAACAAGAAAATCTCATTAGAAACCAAAAAAGAGTACTGGATTGCTATGTAATATCTGTTCTTCTGTATGGAAGTGAATGCTAGACGATCTCATCAAAGATGAAGGAGAGGCAGATATGTGGTTTTACAGAAAGACGCTGAGGAGACCATGAATGGAGCAAGTGTGCAACGGTGAAGTGTTGAAAAGGATGCAAACGAGAAGAAAATTTATACTACATATCAGGAAGAGACAAATGAGGTTACTGGGACACGTAATGAGGAAGGAGGGCCTGGAGAACTTGATACTCATAGGTTGAATAAACGGAAAGAGACACAGTGGAGAGCAGCGCGAGACATACTTGTTAGGTATGTGTAAATGGTTCACCGAACGGGATATGAAGTGATACCGAGGGAACAAATATTGAAAGTGACTAGAGAGAGCCAAGTGGAAGTCCATGATCGCCTACGCCCTGAAAGGACATGGCACATTAAGAAAAAGAATTATTTTCAATGATTAGGAAGATTTTTTAAGCGTGTGTGCAGGGGGGCATATTGAGCGAGAAATTATTGGGGGAGAATATGAATTGAGTATTTTTATAGTTGCTTGGGTTATATTGAACGAAGCTTAAATGAGAAAGCGTAATTGTTGAAGGCGAGTGTCGTTTAAAACAAAAACGTCTACGAATAGAACAGATTCACAATTTTGTGCGTATTCGCACTGGAATAAAAAGAAATCGCTGAGTGCTATTGCTTAAATTAGAAAATATCAATCAGTTAAGTGCCATACGTGAAACACGCTTGGGCGATCATGTCTCGAAAGAGACATGACTGACTGGGCAGAAGATTATCCCGCAGTAGGTTGCCATTACTTTCTGCGGTAGACTGGTTGCCGCCCAAGGCTATATAACCCAATCTGTCCTATTATTTAACCCATAACTGGAAGTTATAGACGGATTAATACCTTTCCCAAGGGTATTTGCGCGTAAGTGAATGCAATGAATTCAACTGGAATTTGAACTCGGTTCACCGATTTCGCGTTCCAAGCCGATATCCACTGCACCACAACGCACATCCTTTAGAAAATGTAGGCAACTTAATAGATTATCCTAAATGTTATATCAGTCATACTGTAGTTCTCAATTGCTCAGTTTTCACGTTTCGTGTAGAGGTTTTTGGATCAACACTTCACCACCTCTATCTACCATAACTTCTATATCTTCTGAGAAAGAAGAATATGCGTTGTGGTGCAATAAATATCGGCCCCTAGTTCGAATTTAAGTTTTGTTTAACGACATATCAACCTCTGTGGGTTATTTAATGCCAAAAAGAAGGGGTCTAAGTGGGTTTATGTTGATTAATCAGATTTTGCTTAATTTATTTTTATTTTTTTCTTTAGAAAACTGAACATGTCTTCTTTTTTTGTATTAAAAAATGGATTGCTGGTATTTTTTCCTTCAAAAATGTACTATAGCAATATTTGTCCTTTAGAAACGTGTTATGTTAATAAATTTTTCCTTTAAAAATGTGTTATGGAAATATTCTTCAAAAATATATTGTTGGTACTATTTTTCCTTCAAAAATGTATATTTTTTTTACAAAGTTTATTTTCAGGTATATATTTATATAAAAGTTTATTTTTATACATTCATAGTCTTTTGACCCCAGTTTGGAGGTTAACTATTTTCCCATAGCTGGGACCCTAACAGGTGCCACCATTCCGGGTCAGGATGTACTTGGCAACAAAAGCAATTAGGAGCTGGTTCTATGCTCCTCACAACCTCCTAATCAGTGGCCTTGCTGCCGGATGCAGTTTACCGTCATACCCAGGACCATCAGAGAGCCGAGTTCGAATTCCAGTTGAATTTGTTGCAATTACTTACGTACAAATACCCTAGGGAAAGGTATGAATCTATTTCCTCTCGGTACATCTATGGATTGAATAGTACGACATAAATTGGTTTATAGCCTTGGTTGACAGCCAGTCTACAAGAAAGAAATATATAAGAAACTACTGTGAGAAAATATTCTGAACGCTCTCTTCCAACAAGCATTGAGTCAACATAGAAGATAGGCTTATAAAATTAACATGAAAATAAATATCTGATGTTGATGCACAGTTTGAAACACGGCGGAGTTAGTGAATGATAATTCCAAATGGAATCATTTCATTTTATAAATCAGGGCAATAGAAAAAAGAGACTCTCATAATTCGCGTGTGACCCTGCGTTTTTCTGAAATAAAATATATAAATATCGGATACAATAGTCGGCTGAAAAGTTCATCGGAAGACCAAGATAGTCTGATGTAATTTGACCAAATGAGGTCTATATTTCAACATTTCCCTTAAAGTCCACAAACTTTTTCCATCGTTGTTACAGTGCGTGGATTCTATAGCAGGACCGAATAGACTAGAGACTTGGGTGGCAAAAATTCAAAGAAAAGAAAGATTTATTAACCCCAACAAGATTTCATCTTCTTCTTTGTCTTATCAAGACGTAGGCGATTATGGCCTTCCACGTCTCCCTATCCCTGGTGGCTCTTAGCACGCCTTCTCCTATTACACCACGCAATCCTCGTTCCATCATCCACCAGATTAGGTCCTTCAATTATGTTATCCACTGCTGTCCCCTGTCTCTTTTCCTCTCTATCTGGCCTGTTCGTATCAGGTTCTCCTCCTTCCTCATTGCATACCCCAGGAACTTCAGTTGTCTCTTCCTGACGCTCAGTATTAATTTCCTTTTCGTTTCTATCATTTCCTAAACCTTATCATTGCTCATATGCTCGACCAATGATATCCGCAGCATCCTTTTCTAGAACCACATTTCAGTCGCTTTAATTTTTTCCTTCAGCTTTGAAGATATTGTCCAGCATTCACTGCCATATTGAAGAACTGACATCACATAACAAAACAGTACTCTCGTTTTTGTTTCTAGCAAAAATGTCCGAGGCGGTTAAAAAGTCATCAAGAGGATGACGTCATCATCACTGCGATGCTGGTTCCCAGCTAAATGAATTTTTATTTTCGCGTTGTAAAAGAGATGATAGTCAAATCAGAAGAATAGGAAGAGGAAGAAGAATCAACTACTTCACAGTCACAGCAACGTTGAGGGGCGTTTAAAACAAAGGACTTTTGTGCTGTTTTGATGAAGCAGAAACCCTTTTGGCATTTTTTCTGGGTAATTAGCCTCAGAAAGTTGGCTAATTACCTATTTAGGGTGTGGCTATTTAAATAAACACATTACCCTAAAACTTTTCCTGCTGTTAAAACAAGCCATCAAAAGTTTCCACCGTATCGACCAGCTCTTTGTTTCTAACATAAAGTGATAAATCCAAAACTCATCCTGGGTTAGAAAACGTTTAAAGAAACTAGCTAGATCTACCCCAGACAATGTCAGATCTTCCAGCGATTGAATCAGCCTGGTGCATTCATGACCAGATTTCAGAAGACGTTGCACCCACAAAGTAAAAAACCTTCGTCATACTAAATTCATTGTACAGAATATTTTCGACTCTCATACGGCATATACTAATATTCGCTATTTGATTTATAGTCAATCGTATGTCATCCATTAACATGTGGTAAATACGATCAATACCTTCCTTGGGTGATCTTCAAACATTGGGTCATCTTCAAGACAATTCAAAGTCTCTAAATTTGATTTCGCAGGCGTTTTTAAGGGGTCAACGTTTCAAAAGGGGTACTTTGACGTGTATATATATATACATATATAATAAAAGGAAAACACTTCCAATTCGAAAAAGCAACTACATTCGAAATAAAATCGGATCTAAGCTGCAACTGGAAAAATGTAGTTTACGCTCTAAAATGCGACAAATGCGCAAAGGAGCGACACAATGCTTGAACAATAGAATTTCTCTTCATAGAAGCAATATAAAATTATCACGTAACAGGAAATTATATTTTTCCCAACATTTGCATGAATGTAGTGATGTCAAATTCAGAGTTATACCCAAATATCAAAGCACAGATTATGAAATATTAATAATACAGGAAGAAAGATTCATAAAAAAATACAAGCCTTCTCTCAACAAAACAACATGAAAGACACACACATACCGAAAAACATACAGACACACACATACATATACACACACACCAAATTCAAAAGATAACCCTAAACAATAAAAATGAACAAGATGACCCATAAAAAACAATTCTAAAACATAAAGACGAAATAAATATAAAAAACTCTCACACACACACAGACACACAGAGACACACAGACACACACACACACACACACACACACCCAATTCAAAACACCGTCAAAGCAATAAGGAACAACCAAATAACCGATGATAGATAAGCTAAGGCGACTAGAAGATAATTTTAACATACTAAAA
Organism: Ascarosepion bandense; assembly: GCA_037127315.1. NCBI lineage: Eukaryota > Metazoa > Mollusca > Cephalopoda > Sepiida > Sepiidae > Ascarosepion > Ascarosepion bandense. Next base: position 783,353 of record JBBBDQ010000215.1, read on the forward strand.
GGTAACCCCAGACCAAAAGCACTTCGAATTGGGATAAACACTTGATTTATTCATCGGTTTATTTATTTATCTGTTTATCCATTTTTACACATGCTGATGTGAAAAGACACAGAGCATTCAACGTGCCAATATTTTATTTATTTTATCTTAATTTATTTTATTTTACTGATTTTATTTATTTTCTTATTTTTTCTACTCATTTATTTATAAAACAACAACTTGGCGATCAGAAACAAAAGGAACTCGATACGTAAAGCCAGAAATTTATTCGCCTGAAGAGAGTCAATTTTAGTCTCGAAACACGTGTAGCGTGACAAATAACATGATGGACACTTAATGTACCATAACATGTATAATAACAAAAACAATAAATATACACTTTAAAGAAAACGTTCACGGCTTTTCACACTTTTTATTCTATATATATATATATATATATGTGTGTGTGTGTGTGTGTGTGTGTGTGTGTGTGTGTGTGTGTGTGTGTGTGTGTGTCTTATACTGCCACTGTTGTGCAAGGGATTACGTAGGAGGAAAGTTATGAAAAAAGAGTAACAGGTTATAGGGGGTGCCAGAAAGTGGGTGAGAGAAGGATGATAATACTGATGGGAGTGGTGTGGACGGAGAAAGAAGAATGAGAGATAGGATGCAGGTTAGTGAGACAGGAGATGACTATTGACTTTACATTTAAATTCTTACCTTATTACGTGTCAAAGAGAGCAAAGTATAATGGATGTACGACCTGTCTATAAGAATTTCCCTATTCAATTGACTTGTTTTTTATGGCTTATCAAGCATTTTTAAGTTATATAAAAAAATATTGTTTGAAAGAGTTTTTTGGTAATAATAAGGATTTACTGATACAAGTCCGACTAACTGACTTGCAGTTTGCGAAGAAGTAGTGGATTTATAAGTTATCCTTAATGGTCACTCGTCTCGATTCCGCCGTACTAACACAGGTGTCCCCCAGGGATCCATTCTTTGTCCTATCAACTTGGCACTGACATAACTTCTGAAAATAGGAAAATAATAAATACATTTTCTGAAAAAAGCATTTATTTACCGAAGCAAGGCAGTACTGATGAGCAGGGAACTACATAAAATGAGGGCGAAAAGACAGATGAACAAGATACGATAGTGGTTGCCGGATAATGGATAAGAATAGGATAAGAATACTGATGTAAAGAGGTCACATGTGAGTCTTTTAGTCGTTCACTTTGTCAGCAGACTCTCTGCTTTCGGAGGGAGAGGAACCCAGACGGGGTTCCGCCGAAGAGTAGACTTTCGTCTGAGGAAAAGCAGACAAGAAATTTTGTCCGAGCTTACAGGTTCGGTGTTCCCACTTAAATGGCATCGTGCCGCATCTACCTTGAGCATCTGCCCATGTGGGGAGGTGGTTGATACCTTCAGATTGTCATTGACGATTATTATCAGAATGTGCGCTCTGCGACTCTAAAGACTTAACCTCTCCACACTTCAACTATTTTTTGGATGTTTATGGTGTTTGTTTTACTTGTATTAATATACCTTAGCACGGATATTGTGCTATAGATACTCATCATACATCTGGGTATTATCCTGCCACCCCGGTAATACAACAATAACGAGGAAAGTTGTTATAAAATAGCCAATGCTATACTAGCTTTTGAAGAATATTATTTTTTAATAGAAATTTCAAATTGATGAATAGGCACCACTTTATACTTGAGTTGTAAACCATGATCAACAGATACAATGACCATCTCCACCTAACGATAATCCAACGTCATAGGTTGAAACGTCATTGTAACTCACGTGCTTGCTGTCTCTAGTTTCTTTTTTTAATAAAGATTTCTTGAAATATAAAAATAGTTAACAAATTACTATTCTGTTCACTTTGGGTACGCTTGGAACCTTTCAGGGTACATAAGTGTGCTCAAACATACTAGTTGAGAAATACTGCTCTAAAATCTGGTGAAAGATTGTCTTTAATACCTAAATTTACTTAGAAGCAGTTCTTTTAGTATTTATCCAAGAATTGTTGCATAATAAGGATAATTTAAACATTTCTGAACTAGTTGGGCGCCAGGCATATCATACATATGGTGGTAAATTCAGCAGGTAGTCTTTTCCTTTTTGGAATATGAACGCAAACCGATAATATCGTCACGTAATTAAGCAGTAGTGACTAGAGCTACCAGACATGGGATGTTTTTGGTCAGACTCTGTTCTTTAAATTGATTAAATCAACTGCAAAAATCCTCAGAACAAATCAACTCTCAATTTCCCCAGTATCAAAAGCACGTTGGAAACGTTTATCGCTTTTCAGTAGATCCAGTCAGAATCTGGATGACAAATATCCAAACTGGTCGGAAGCTATCTAATTTCTAGCTCGAACAGACAATTTAGATTCCGGAACAGAACACACTGTCTGGGACTGCTCCAAGAATTTCTTTTCTGTCGTAAACAGCCGTCATTGATCATAACAACAGGAAGCAGCAGGGGAGTTGTGGGTAGGGACTAGACGACCAGTGAATCTTTGAGTCTTTGTGATTTGTCTATGAAAGAGAGGTATCTAAAATAACTTTGATGTTCCTTGATTTTTTTTTTTGATTTTTTTAGGCATATCGTCTATTTTTACATCGCTTCACTTGGTCATCGCTGGCACTGATAAATCGTTTTTTTTTTCTTTTCTCCATCTGTGGAGCGTCGCGACACATGTGCTATCATGTATACATCCAACATATGCACAAGGGTTTTTTGTCTATGTGTTTTGTCAGCACTTTTTGCGCATTGAAGACATCATCAACATAATGGTGAAGGAAGCAATTTTACGTAACATAATTTTTTTGTCAATGCACCTAATTATCTGGTCAATAAATAGAAAATATTGTACATTATAGACTGAAAATGGATCTAAATTAAGCTAACTACAACATGGCTAACTGATGATTATTAACCAAGCTTCCATAATAATAATAATAATATATAGTCATCCGAAAACAGATCTGTTTCGCTGTATCACAGCTCATGAGTACGGTTAGATGCTTTTTACCCAAGATGAAACCCGACCCAATTGGCGTCAATTGGCGATTCTACCTCTGAGCTATGGGTGCTCGGTAGAAGGTTGCAGATTTTTAGCATGTGATATAACATGTATTCATACACCAGTAGTGGGACTGTTCTAATTTATTACTGAATGAACAATGCGTAGATGCTAGAGTAGTTACTGTTTTTTTCAAAGTCTATCATTCTTCCAGGGTGTTAGAGCGTAAATACTCATCTGCAAACATATCTGTTTCACTGTATCACAGCTCATCAGTATGGTTAGACAACCGATTGCTTTTTACTCAGGACTGAAACCCGACCGGTATATATATATATATATATATATATATATATATATATATATATATATATATATACGCTCGGTGTTGACTTCATTCTCCACTTTTTACATTTACATGTGCTCTCGTTTAAATTCACCTCTTCTTCCCTATTATTCATTGATTATTAAGAATTATATTACTAAACAGTCACTTTTTCAAAATATTATAGTATAAAATATTTAAGTTTCAACATTAAATAACAAATAGAGGTTGATATATTATTAAATAAAAACAAGCAAACCAACCATTTCACTACAGCTGATGTATGAAAGCGTATTCACGTCGTAAAATTACTTTTTTATATATTTCCTACTTCTTTCTTTCTTCTTCTTCTTCTTCTTCTTTTCATCACTAAGACCAAACTTCATCGCTGATATAGCTTTTTATTCCTTCTTGTCTTACAGGCAAAACGGACCGGTTCATTATTCATCTGGTGTAATGTCAGACAGTAACACATGTGTGAATTAATTCGCTAACGGCCGAACAAACGAGATTCTAAAATTATATTTTTAAAAAATAAGCATTTCTGATTTTTTTCTTCCATTTTTTTCACCTACCATGACTACATTTTAGAAATCTGTCTATCCAGCTTTTTTGCCAAAGTCTGATGAAGACTTACCACCTTCAACCATTCTGCAAAGGAACCCTCTTACTGCCACTAAAACCAGTTGCTATCGAAGTGTAGACTATCTACCCAACCTAGATGGATGCTTCAGCTAGTATATAATCAATGCTTATTAAGTAAAAAAAACCTTTAAAGATAATATGAAAACAACAGTCAGCATTTCTCTTAATTGATGTGGCTATTTTTTGCTGTTATTAGCAACATATTGTCCGATTTGTTTAAGCGATCTTGTGTTTTTTCTTTCACCACGAAATGTATTGTATGAAAATTTAATAAAACGCATATATTGACAAGTTATTCACTCATTATTTCATTCTCGCTGACATTCTTGTCAATGTGTATGACAAAAGCACTTCTATTATCTATTATAATATATATATATATATATATATATATATATATTCAGACAATTCTTTGTTTCCAATTATTATAGGAATTATTAAAGAAGCTATTGTTCTCCCTGTTACAGTTGTCAGTTGACCATAGTTAATATTGTTGCAGCTTAATTATTCTTTTAAAAATGCTCATTCGATACAAGACGCAAGAGCCAATCAATGTAGAGGTTACTGTCTGTAGTTTTTTAGAGATGTAAAATTTGAAAAACTGCAGATTATGAATATATATAGGATAAATAACAATGACTTTGAGGAGGTTAAAATTAAAATGATCACAGAAGCACCCTCTTCGGAGTTTGTTCCATAAAATAGCGGCTCTCTTTTTACTATTGCAATATAAAGGAAATGAGGGTGATTTGATATTGTGTATGAGGCATGGTTGATTCTCGTTGGAAAATTCTGAGATATTGGAAGTAAGTAATGTCGCAGAAATTGTATAGTGGAAAATAATTCATCGCCTAAAAGGACGCGTAGAGGCTTTTGAAATCTTTCAGCGCTAGAAAGTGACAATTAGGTGGCATCGCTACGTTTAAGTCCGATAGAACTCTTGCAAAACAAAAAAAAAAAGAAAACGATCATGGTAGGAGGTGCCACTGACAGTTTTCCAGAATCTTTGGCGAATAATGGTATATATATATATATATATATATATATATATATATATATATATATATGTTCCACTTCAGGTCTGCTAGAGGAAAAATTTTCAAACAAGAAATTAAATGTGAAAGCATTCATCATGCTTTATAAAATTAATGCTGTTCAAAATCATCGTTTTTTTGCTCTTAATAAAATTGCCTCGTCGATTCTTATTGATATCTATCCTAACTGGGTGACCCATGCTTACTGCTTTGAATAAATAACTATTACAGATAAACCTTCATGTTCATTAAATAGTTACCAACACTAGAAAATATAATCGGAGTTCCGAGATCGATTTCAGCTGAGGTTGCTTTTATTCATTTTGAACACATCGCCTTCAGAAAAGCCTATCTAATTTGGTGCTGCGTTCTATCTTATCTACAGATATATTCAGGAAACCTTTTGCCATTATAATTCTAGGAAGTTTGAAAAAACGTCAGCGAGTATATGAGAACATCTGGGGAGTGTTGTAACAAGAGTCAGAAAATGTGAATGAGAAAGACTATGGGAATAAAAAAGATGTCTTCTTGATGATAAGCAAATTGAGAGGCACAAAAACTCCTTTAGAAACAGATAAAAGTGTACTGAACGGTCCTCTAATACGAGGATCATTCAATAAGGTGAATGTTTAGGTATAAGGACTTCTAATACAGATAGAAGCTTACCTTTTTTTATTTTTCAACGTAGTCTCCCAGCATTGTCACACACTTTTCCCATCTGTGCACAAGCTTCCGTATTCCCTGAGCGCAAAAATCTTTGGACTGATGTCTCAGCCAATCGCCCACAGCACTTTTGACTTCATCGTCACTTTCAAACGTCGTGCCTCTCGTGAACGTTTTCAAGGGACAAAACAGGTGAAAGTCTGAAGGGGCAAGGTCTGGTTGTAAGGAGGATGAGGGAGCAGTTCCAAGCCTATCTCGTTGATGGTCTGCACCGTTTGCATCTTTGGCACCCATCGGCAGCTGACCTTCGAGTAGGCAATGTCATCATGGACAATTTTGTGTACTGTCCCAACAGATAGGCTCAAAGTCTTTACAATGTCATCCAATGTCACCCTTCTGTCAGACTGAATGTGGTCATTGACGAATTCGATCACCTCAGGAAACCTCACTTCTGTAGGCCTCCTAGGCCTATCTTCATCCTCAAAACTGCTCCGTTCTTCTTTAAACAATTTAGTCCACTTATAGACATTTTTTGGTCGAAACATGTGGCACCATACACAGTTGACATTCTTCTATGAATTTCAATTAGTATGCACCCATATTTGTTAATCTCCAAAACTCTCGAAGTTTTTTCAATCTGCAAAAAAAAAAAAATTAAATCTCTTTGATAAAGAAGTAAAGGAAAAAAATTAAAAAAGTAAGCTTCTATCTGTATTAGAAGATTTTATTCCAAAAAATTCACTTTATTTATTGAATGACCCTCGTAGATGTCTTTAACCGAAAAAAATCACCTTATTTATTGAATGAGCCTCGTAGAAGTCCTTATATCGAAAAATTCACATTATTTCTTGAAAGAACTTCGTAGAAGTCCTTATATCGAAAAATTCACTGTATTTATTCAATGACCCTCGTAGAAGTCTTTATACCGAAAAATTCACCTTATTTATTGAATGACCCTCGTAGACCTCCTTATACCGAAAAATTCACCTCATTTATTGAATGACCATCGTATATAATCTGTCATAGATCAATGTTAGAAATGTGTATCTCTAGATGAATGCTGATAATGCTGCCGACAGAATAAAATGATCGACAAAGAGAGCTGAAGGAAAATAAGAACTACAAGGAGACTTATACTTGCAATCAGAAGAAGAGAGATGAGAGATATAATGAGGAAAGAGGGCCTATAGAATCTAATACCCAGAGGATATACTAAACAGCAATAGCTATTAACTAGTCTGGATATAGGTAAAACACAGGGCAGAATGGGTTCTATAGACTTGCTTGTCAACCAGTCTACAGCAGTAATAATTGGTAAATTATCATGGGAAGATCTTGGCATCACATGCAGTTGAGACCGTCTGTAACTAGTTCGAGCCGGTTCAACCCACCTAGAGTGAAGGACACCACAAGTACAAGCATTAACTAGTAAGATCGCAGCCACAGAAAGCTTTCATCCTCCTTGTAGTAGTATAGAGCACCTCGAGGCTTACGGCATACCACATTGAATACACCGGTTCTTGTTCGATCACAGAAGTTAAGCAACGTTGAGCCTGGTCAGTACTTAGATGGATGACCGCTTGGGAATACCAGGCTATGTAAGCGTTGTAGTGCAGTGGATGTCGGCTTTGAAAGAGAAATCGGTGAGCCGAGTTCGAATTCCAGTTGAGTACCCTGCATTCACGTAAGCACTGGTACCATTGGGAAAAGTATTAATTCGTCACTTCCCTCCAGTTATGAGTTAAATAACAGGATGGGACCTGGAGGCAACCCGTCTAGTGTTGGTGTCAATAAAAACACCATTGGTAGCCCTGGCGAAGCATCAAGTAGTCAGCTATTTGATAAGATTATGAATTTCGCTATAAAATGCGCCAGGGTTCCAAATGCATAGGGAATACTGGAGGGGTGTAGTGAGTTCCATGTCGGCCAAGGCCGCAGGACGACGACGCACCTCGAGGTGCTGTAATGTTTAGCAAGATTGACTCGCTAGAATCATTGCAATTCAGTGGTGAGTTCGATCCTCACTGGGTGTCCCTTACTTTCGGCCTTGTGCCACATCTAAGCTGCGCGTAGAAAATCACATCCTCGTTGTAGTAGTAGTAGTATTAAGAAGAAGAAGAAGAAGAAGAAGAAGAAGAAGAAGAAGAAGAAGAAGAAGAAGAAGAAGAAGAAAAGAAAAAGAGTTAGGGTTGGGTGAAGAAGTGTGAGACAGCCTAGGCCACTACAGTCTTTCACTTATGTATATGTCAACGAGATTAAACAAGTACCTTTCTGAGAAGGTACTTGATTAAGCGTGTCGAATAATTTCTAACTTTGCATCCCCCACACTGCAATATATGGACTGATTTTATCAAAAACCTTCCACCATCTCGAATACATTTAGCTGAAATGTACGATATATAGTCTAACCGGGCTAATTATCAGGTGCTCTTTAACAGAAATATTCCACAGTTGCGTTACTTTGATCTTGTACTGCTCTCTTTCGATCCCAATAATAATGTATCATTAATTCAGAAAAAAACCCGTGCAAACTTTATCAGTGCTAATTAATAATACCAATGAACTTTAAGAATCGATCACTGAAGGTATTACAGTCAGTTAAGTGCGATACATGAAACACGCTTGGGCGATCATGTCTCGAAAGAGACATGACTGACTGGACAGAAGATTACCCCGCAGTAGGTTGCTATTGCTTTCTGCGGTAGACTGGTTGCCAGCCAAAGCTATAGAACCCAATCTCTCCTGTTATTTGACCCATAACCGGAAGGAAGAGCCGGACTGATACTTTTCCCAAGAGTATTTGCGCGTAAGTGAATGCAATGAATTTAACTGGAACTGGAACTCGGCTCTCCGATTTCTCGTTCCGAACCGATATCCACTGCACCACAACGTACATGAAGGTATTACATATCTCCTAAAAAACTATTGAAACTGATGGTTAAAAAAAACAATACTAACAACATGTCTGTTCAACACATATAAATTGATCCCGTCTGTTCTGACAAATTATACTAACTCTTTTCTCGATGAAAACAACATCGTTCCTCTAGTCGAAGTGATTAATATAGTTGCAAACATAAATGAAATTAATTTTAACTGTGTACTTCTAATTTTTGTGGATCTCAAGACTTTTACTCAGTGAACATGAGAAGAATTTGGATGGTGTCCTATCAGACCAATAAAAAACTAAATAAATTCATGTACCCAATCAGAAGAGTGAAAGAGACATCATTGCCCAATAAAGAATCAAATTCATTGCAGAAATCAGACAAATGTGAGACATACGATTGTCCAATCAACGAACAGTTTGTAACACCTTATGCCCGGGGCTGGCTCGTTGTGACGCTCATTCTCGTCGTCGGTCGTGACGGCACCAGTTGTGACACTGCCACACGGCTGGCCAGTTTGTTTGGTCGCTGTTGCTGGTCGTGATGATCTCGTCCGATGATGTCGTCACAAAAGCTGGTTTTCAAGACGTCGTTTGCAACAACGGGTCACTGCCTACTTTGTGAATTGATCTCTGATAGCCGCGTTGTTCAATTTCGGTAGTCGTTTTTCCACCAGATAGGACACTGGTGTACACTAGTGGTTAAAAATATACACAACACCAAAAAAAAAAATAAATAACTAATGAATAAGGTCGAAGACGCTCGGAGAGTTGCGAATAAAGTCTTTATAATAAAAAAAATTATGAATTACAAAAAACGGAAAGTACAATTGTCGGAACGCCAGTTTACAACGGAGAGAGTGCGGGCTTTTTGTCGAGAATAATCAGAAATTTTGATTCTCCCAAATAAGTTTTAAAACAATAACGTTCTTTCGAGATTCCTATCGGAGGCGCATTATTCAACATTAACTCTTTTAAGTTAATCGGCGGCAGGCTTCATTCGACATTAACTCTTTAGCCATAAGTTCTGTGGTAGGCGACCGGTCGTGGGTCATGTCTCCCCCTGTTGGGAACCCTTTTCCACAGTCGTTACATTTCGACTGCAATTTCCAGAAAACCACTCCGACTCTAAACTGAGAACAACTCACAGCTTCTCACAGCTTCTCACAGCTACTCATAGATACTCAAAAAACTGATTTTTCCCGCCGAGTCCGGCTTTTTATAATCATCCTAAATCTTCTCGGGGGATCTGGCCGACTCGAAGCCTTTGAACAATGAGATTGTTTTCCACCCACTCGATTTGCGGGAGGAGTGGCTCGACGAATAAAATATCACCAGCTCACTTGCTTTCGATTACATCATATTTAGATTTTCCAATTTCTCACAATTTTTGTCCTCAGGGAAACAGCTGTTGGGGGACTTTAACCCCGCCTGACCCCATCAACAAATCCTGACACTTTGTTTTGGCTACTCATAAAATGTTAGCTTTGCTCAAAATATCCGATTCGAACACAAAAGAAGAATAATTATATTTCTACCTTTCTTTCCCAAAAATAGTTGATTTATTCCCCGGATTTTAGAAGTACATGATAGTATTAAAATAGTTAATTTTTCTATTCCTCGGATAATTTTAAGTATATGATATTATTAAAATAATTTTCTTTTCATAAGCTCACATCGCAAATTACAATTAAGAACAACCAATAATACTACTAATAGTAATTTCTCTCTCTCCGTTGCATTAAACCAAACAAAAGAAAGTACACCCGCGGGAGATAGTGTCATAAGTTTATTAGTATCTTGTTCGGATACGATTCAGACTAAGAAACGTTAGAGTTCCATATTACTTCGTCAACTGGCGCTCTTTCATGATTGTATTTTTAAAAATTGATTAGCTCTCATTGACTCTCTTTCAGTTTTTGTGTTTCTGCATATCTATTGAAATTACTCTTCAGCATAAAACCATTAATCCATTTATTCCCATTTTAACAGCCAGCTATTGGTCGCTTAAGGTAAAATGATTACGTTTGATGCTTTGTGTCATATTTTTTTAAATCATTTCACCCCGAGCAAAGCAGAAATGCCACTGATGAGCTGGGGGCTACATAAATGTAAAAAGATTAATTAGAAAAGAGTGAGGAGTACAAACTAGTTAGAAAGGAGCAATAGAAACCTGAGAATGCAGGTGCGATGACAGATACATAGGTGGAGAGAAAGGGAAGGTTATACAGGGGTGGGGAGAGAGCTAGAGTCCAGTGGTTAGTAGATGAGTATTGACATTGCATTTAAATTTCTGGAGGTTGTAGCCGTCAGGAAAGCAAGAATACGGGAGCGAGTTCCACAGGCGGGAAGTGCGAGAGAAGAAACTGCAGGAGTAGAATTGTTGTCTGCATTTGGCTAACCTGACTGTGAATGGGTGGGACCCAGTTGCCAGTCTGGTTGCACGAGTAAACACCTGTTGAGGAGGCACCAGTGACTTAAATTCGTCCGAGCAGAAGCCATGAAAGTATTTATAGAACAGACAAAGGGATGCTACATTTCGACAGTGGGGAAGTGGCTGCAGTCGAGCCGCCAGATCAGTACCTATCACATTACAGACTCTCCTTTGGAGCCTGCCGAGAACACTGAGGAGAACGGCAGGGGCGCCTGACCATAAATGGCAGCAGTCCTCCATGCACGGACGGATGGTTGACTTGTATATATGCAGGATGGATTCAGGCGGAAAAAACATCCTGGATCGACATAGTGACCCAACCTTCTTAGCAGTAGATTTAGCTATGGATTCAACATAGTGGTTCCATTTGAGCTCTGAGGAGAGGGTAAGGCCGAGGAGGCGTAGTGTGTTGCTCTCAGGGAGACTCGCTTGGTCCATGCTTATGGGAGGCAGGAGAGGTTGCCTGTGATGGTTGACAGACAACAACTTGGTCTTAGACGCATTGAAGTTGAGAAGCCACTTCTTGCACCAATTCACCACAGAGTGTAGTACCCGTTCAAGGTCAGCAGCGAGGTTATGTCTGTCAACCACGAGAGGTTTCTTACTAGTGCGGGAGTATATTGTAGTGTCATCTGCGTAGATGCCTACTTGATTTCCAGGTCATTTAGTTCAGGGTTTGTTTTAAACAACAGTAAAAAATGTAGATATACGTTTTGACCGTACGATAATAAAAAAAACATCGTTATAGGCAAAACTGTTGGTGTGTATGAAAATCGAAAAGGTATGGATAGAATTGGCCCGCAAGAGTGTCGAAAACGTAAATATAGGTTTGATTTATTCGAACGTCTAAAAAATAGACAAAGGTTTTGTTTTTTACGGGAATCAAAATCGTTGACATAATTTGGTTTCAACATAACTCAAACAGATAAAAATAGATATGATGAGTACGAGATTCAAAATGGCTGTCATACGATTGGTGTGCAAGAGTATAAAAATTGTAGACTTGAGTCTGGTTTGTACAAGGGCAAAACACATTGGCATCGATTTTCTTCTGACCTAGAGTGAAAAACAATTATTAGCATATTAGGCATGTCATCTAAAATAGAAGATATTTTCCAAAATAATATAATAAATTAATCCAAAATAATAATATAATAATAATATTAATAATAATAATATAATAATATGATAATATGCTATAATGATATTATAATCCAAAAATAATATAATTCAAAATAGAAGATATTTTCCAAAATAATATAATAAAATAATCCAAAATAATAATATAATCATAATAATATTAATAATAATAATATAATTATATAATATAATAATAAAATAATCCAAAATCTAAAATATAATAATATAATCCAAATAATATAATACAAAATACAAAATATTTTCACATGATTGAAAAAAAAAACAGATTTAAAAGAGAATTTGTAATTCAGCAGGTTCAGTTTTCGAGATGAATGTTTTTATTGCTTCCCATAGGACTGATTTACTGTCAAATTGTTTGCGCCCATATAATTTCATCTTTCCAGTTGAGGCAAGATTTTTGATCGGATTCACATAAGGATTCGATGGTGGCCATTCTATTATCTTCTCCTGCACACCCTTTATTATTGGCGGTGTGTAAAGTAATGGAAAGCTTCTTTCCTTATATTTGTTTAGTTTTGTTAGAGGTGTTGGTGGGGGTTAGTGATAGGGGGATAAGTCTCTGACCGTTGGAATTTTTAGAAATTTGTTTCGACATTAAACCTTCGTTGAAAAAATATTCACAGCTCTATATATTATATATCGAGCACTGTTTTAAATTCATGTTTTCGACGTTGTAAGAATTCTTTCTTCGTTCTGTATTCACTCGGCTATATATATATATATATATACATTAGAGAAAACTTTCAAAATTCAAAGGTGTCGGATGTACATTTTGACATAGGATCTCTAATAGAGACTCTACGTCACGTCAGCGACATTGTTTTTTCCAAATGGCGAAGGCCCTGGGTTAGAGTGTGGAGGGGTTTTAGGTTAACAACGGTCACAAAGTGGAAAAGGAAAGGACAGAGCTGGTAGCCTCAGAGTTACAGGGTGTTGAAATGGTATATTTAGGAAGGGGAGGAATAGGAGTTCATAATTTATAAAGATAGACAACTAAATGAGTTAAATTACTTTTTAAAGTTAAGATTTTGGACTGTTTGAAGAGGTATTTTTAGGCGAGAAGGAATGGGTTTCAATATAAGATTTAAAAAATTTTTGCTTAAGTTTATTTTTAAAAATTATATATATATATATATATATATATATATACACATATATATATATATATATATATATATATATATCAAAGTACCCCTTTTGAAACGTTACCTCCTTAAAAACGTCTGCGAAATCAAATTTAGAGACGTTGAATTGTCTTGAAGAGGACCCAATGTTTGAAGATCACCCGAGGAAAGTATTATCCTGTTCACTACATATTGATGGATGACAGATGATTCACTATAAATCCTTCTCTTACCCACTTTCTGACAACCCCTGTAACCTGTCACTCTTTCTCATAACTTTCCTTTTATGTAACCCCCTGCGCACTAGTGGCAGTAGACTACCTTGCTTTGGACGATATGATTAAAAAAATCCACATATCACTTTGAAACTGCTAGATTGGAACTTGTAACATTCAGATAATGTCTTGTCCTTAAAAGCGAAATAATTATCACTGTTTAATTTAACTCATTTATCCTTCAATAATGATTTTGTCGATATTTCCAGCCTTTATCATCAAACTTTCGACACCTTCCTGCATTTTTTAGCCACAGGTACGTCTTCATCTGATAAAATCCTTTGCCTGATTGATCAGGTCTATCAAGTGCCACCGAGATTTGTCCGTGATAATTATTTCAGAAAAGTCAATTTGCACGTGTTTCTTGGTCCACATTTGACGCTTTAATATATTTGCTTTACCAGGGAGTTTGCATAGGAGATTTCTAGATACATCACAATTTGCCAAGTATTATCAACCTTTTGTTCTCTTTCACCCCATCAATTCCACTTTGTTTAAAAGATCTGAGCTCTTTTCAAAAGCGCTTGTTTTCCCCATAACACAATTTAATTTGTGTTCCCCTCGAGGAAACAAGTTTAGAAAGACTTTTTCTTTGCTTATAGTTCTAAACTTGGTTATATTCTCTACAGCCCTCTTTATCGTTTGATGATCTCTGTAAAGCTTCTTTGATATTTCCTATGAGGACATTTCCTCACTCAATTAGAGTTTTGCGGTATCTGTTAGATCCTTTCACTTATCCATGTTTCAATATACATTATAGAGAAAAAAGCATTTTATTAAATTTCAGCGGCCTAAATCTAATATTAGTTTAATCTAGATAATAACTTTACACAGCAGCTTTTATAGTAAATCCAATAACTTTAGTAAAACATGTTGAATCTACATAAAAAAATATCTCAAGGTCTGTTTACATGTCTAAATCAATCTTTTAAAATTTAATAAACATTTTTAAAAAATCGAGTTATTGAGTTTTTTGTTCCATAATTTTGGTTATTTCTTTCTTTATATCAAACCATTTTCCTCGATTTCGGTGAGGATTTTAAATATTTCTAAATATTAAGACATTATGAAAGAATATATTTATATATTTGTCAATTTTAAATATATTCCTTATTGTCTGGTGGTTTATATAATTTGAAGTGTTCGTAGTTTGATTTAATAATTTAAGACAAGTATGTGTTTTTTCACCGGATCTATTCAACTTGTAGAGCAAGACGATTCTGAGAACCCTAGATTTGTAATCGGAAGCAACAATTTGAACAATATAAGATACACAGATGATACAGTGCTGATAGCAGACACGGAAGGGAAACTACAAGACATCCTACTAGCTGAAGAGAGTGACAAGAAAGGACTATAAATAAACTATAACGCATGGTCATCAGCAAAAGGACGAGCTCAAAATGACAAATACAGGTGAGCGATACTAAAATCAAGCAGGTACAAAAATTTAGATACCTGAAAAGTATTCTAAAAGAAGACGGAAAGTGCGACACAGAGATCCAAAGGCGCATTCCAGAAGCCAAGTAGAGTATTAAGAGACAGGAAAACTTCACTAGAAACAAAGAGTACTGGATTGTTATGTGGTGTCAGTTCTACAATATGGCAGTGAATGCTGGGCAATATCGTCGAAGATGTAGGAAAAAACTGAAGCATGTAAAATGTGGTTCTACAGAAGGATGCTGCAGATATCATGGATCGAGCATGTGAGCAATGATGAAGCTTTGGAAAGGAGGGAAACGAAAAGAAAATTAATACTGAGCATCAGGAAGAGACAGCTAAAGTTTCTGGGACATACAATGAGGAAGGAGGGTTTGGAAAACCTGATACTAACAAGGCAGATAGAGGGAAGAAGGGACAGGGGAAAATAGCGTGTAACGTACTTGACTGGCCTGAGCATGTGAACGGCAGAACGGAGGTTTTGTGTTGTAACAGGAGAAAGCGTGTTAAGAGCTACCAGGGATAGAGAGATGTAGAATCGCCTACATCCTGAAAGGACAAGGCGCATAGAAGCAAAAGAAATATTTTGTAGATACGTAGGTTAGTGTCTAAGTTTTAACATTCTTTTTTGCAACCAGTGTTTATAAAAGTTGGTGTATGTATTTGGCAGGTATATTTACTCAAGAAATATTAGATATAAACAAAGGTAAATGATATTAAGAAATATGGTTTTTAACTAGAGGAAGGGCTAGACAAGACTCACCCTTGTACTAGGCCTGCCAGACATTACTAGCAGTTTAACTGTCTGGATACTGTGTAGCGTCAATCGACGAACAATGTGACAGAGAAAAACGAAGGTGCGCATGAATAGCGAAAATGACCTTCCAGAAACTAAATCGAGTATTAAGGGATAGAAAAATGGCCTTAGAAACGAAATATTTGTGTTGGAATGCTACATTACATTTATCAGGCTATATGCCAAAGAATATGAGACAATCTTTTATCAATATAGAAAAGGTGTGGTTAACTGCCAAGTTTTGAGAATAGGGACAGAATATGTGAACAATAGAGAAGACTTACAGACAAGAGAAATTACAAAGATATTTATGTCTACAGTTAGAAAGAAACGTAAGGAATGTGGGTCCATTGCTTTTCAATCAGTTGTCACTTTTTGTTGCACATTGTTAATATCACCTACGGCTGGATATATTTGTCCTACACCCTTGTCCTTTATTGATCTAAACTACTGTCGGATATAGCTGTCAATTACTTCCGCCATTCAAGGTAATATGTTATGCAAATTCCTCTATACCTTTCTCTCTTTCTTTCCCACTCCCTTACTTTTCGTTATTCTTTCTTTCTTTCTTTCTTTCTTTCTTTATTTATTTATTTATTTGCAAATATCTAAAATGGAACTTTGTGTGTGTGTGTCTGTGTGTGTGTGTCCGTTACCTATAGACTCCGAAATGGCTGAACTGATTTTCTTGAAAATTTACACAGTTGTACTATAAGCGTCTGCAAGTGTTCTTAGCTAGGTTTTGTGTCGAGGTATCCCCGATAAATATCGAAAATCGATAATAAAAAAAAATCGGGTTATAGAAGGAGTTGTCCGATTTTAATAAAATTTGATACACTCATAGACAAAGACATAAGAAATGATATTCAAAAGTTTCAAGGTTGCAGTTCTTACAATAGTGCAGAAAATCGATAATATATATATATATAAAAGCAAGATGTTTGTGTTTGTATCTGTTTATCTGTGTGTATGTCCTTTATACAAATCCACAATTTTTATCCGATTCTCACCAAACTTCAAAATTTGACTTATATCCATTAATTTTTCTTTCAGTCTACGGTTTTGCTTTAACTAGAAACAACTATTGCTTTTTAGTCTTTCGTGCCAACGTCCAAAGAGTCTGAGCTCCAGAAAGATCGATTAGTTTTAAAGCTTTCATTACATCCGAGCAACACCGTGCTACACTGCTAGTTATTAATAATTACAAATTACACCCCTTTCAATTCATCATCCTGCATTTTAAAACTGTTTATTTTCATGTGAACATTAATGTCATTTTTGTCTGTTTCAACTTTACACGTTATAAATTAAAAGAAAATAGTACCTTAACATTATAAGATTTAACTCATATGAACATCGAGTGAACTTAAATTTAAATCTCTGAAACGGTCAGTTCATAATATGCACCTGGTGACTGGTAATGCATGAAACTCCTAGTCATGCCATCGACGTAGAATAATATGCATATTTATTATAATAAATAATCCAGGGCTCTGTCTTAGGCTCGATGCTCTTTTTCATCTCCATAAATAATCTCTCAAACGTGATCAAATCCGAAGTAGGTATCTATGCAGATGACACCACCATCTACTCCCGCATCAGTATGACACCTGGCGAGGCGGACAAGCATAACCTCGCTGCTTATCTCGAGAAGGACCTCCACTCGGTGGTGGATTGGAGTAAGAAGTGGCTCGTAAATTTCAATGCCTCTAAAACAAAACTCCTATCGATGAACCATCACAGGCAGTCTCTCCTGCCACCCATCAGCATGGACCAAACAAGTCTCCCTGAAATCAATACACTGCGCCTCCTCGGCCTTACCTTTTCTTCCAACCTCAAGTGGAATCATTACATTGAATTAATAGCTAAATCCACTGCTAGGAAGGTTGAGTCACTGTGTCGGGCTAGGATGTTTTCTCCGCCTGAATCCATCTTGCACATACAAATCAACCATTCCACCGTGCATGAAATACCGTTATCATATCTGGTCAGGCGCCCCTGCTGTTTGTCTCTGTGTTCTCGACAGACTCCAAAGGAGAATCTGTAATGTGACTGGTCCTGACCTGTCAGCTCGAATTCAGGCGCTTTCTCATCCCGTGGGATGTGGCTTCCCTTTGTCTCTTCTATAAATATGTTCGTGGCTTCTGCTCTGACGAAATTAGGTCACTGGTGCCCCCTCCACAAGAATTTACTCGTGCAACCAGACTGGCAACAAGGTCCCACACTTTTACAATGAAATGCAGGCGACAATTCTACTGCTGAAGCTTCTTTTTCTCGCGCTTCCCGCCCGTGGAACTCCCTTCCCTTTACTTGCTTTTTTGATGACTATAACTTCCAAGAATTTAAATGCAAAGTCAATTCCCATCTCTTATCCACTAACGCCAGCCTTTCCACATTAACGCGTATATCTTGTTCTTTTCCTTTCTCTCTACCTTCCTGTCTTCACTCCTGTGTTCATATCCTTCTCCTGCCCTTTCTCTTTCTCCCCCTTGTAGCTGGTTGGTCATTGTCTTCACTTTTTTCTATCTAAAACTTTAACTCTCTAATGTAGCCCCCTGCACATCTGTGGCGGTACCGACTTGCTTAGGATGAAATGATTAAAAAATGGCATTGTTTATACTAAATTGAGCACTATTTTATTAACACCTGAATAATATTTTTTATATATGTGCGTATTCCCATATGTATATATATTGCATTTAGAAATCAGTTATTTCTGCAATATAGATTTTAACCATTTGGTATCTTTAGTCGATTTACAATAATTGATTTTACCGTTTTTTCAAACGCTGGAACAGGAGTTTTTACGAACGCGCGACTGGAATATTTTAAACAACCTATTTCTTTCCAAAGTTAGAGAGGAGTTACTTAAAGATAATAATTATATATAGTGATTTTCTGAGTGGATGCTTAGATGTGGCACAAGGCTAAAAGTGAGGAGTCCATAATCATATATATTCGTAAGTATGCAGAAATACTTATATTTAAGAGTAGAAACAGTGACTCAAAAGCATTGATGTCAGTAAGACTGTTCGATTTATCTGTTTATAGATATATCTACTACTTATGTGTTATTTAATGCTGAAATTTAATTTTCCTGGGAGCTTGGAAGTAATAAAACATTATATATATTATTCTTTTTTCTCTCTTCTATTTCTTTTAGGAGGTGGACCGTCAAGAGTGCTAGATTGTTAAGTGATATTTGTTCTTCTGTATGGAAGTGAATGTTGGACCATCTCCTCAAAGATGAAGGAGAGGCGTCAGGCAGTAGAAATGTGGTTTTGCAGAAGGACGCTGAGGATATAATGGACTGAGCATGTGAGTAACGATGAGGTGTTGGAGAAGATGTAAACGAGAAGAAAATTCTTACTTGAGATCAGGAGGAGACAGATGAGTTTACTTGGACACGTAATGAGGAAGGATGGTCTAGAGAATCTAATACTCAAGATACGGATAGAAGGAAAGAGAGACTAGAGAAAGCAGCGCTAGACATACTTGATAAGTCTGAGCAAATGGGTGGCGGGGCGAGGTTTGGGAGAGATAAAAAGAGGAAAAATATCGAGAGTGATAAAAAACAGAGCTAAGTGGAAGTCCACGATCGCCTACGTCCTGAAGTGACACGGCACATGACACCTCCTGTAACTGATTAGTCTTTCTCTTTACTCTCCTCCTATCTAATCTTTCTCTCTTATGTATCCCCCCTTCGCATCAGTGGCGTTGCCGCCTTACTTGGAGTGAAACGATTAAAAAAAAAGATTGTTTAGTAGTATTTTATTCCTTCTTCATGATAGTCGATACTCAAGTTTTGTTAATATACATGTTTTGTGAACATGGTTACGAAAGGCTGTGATGCGTGTTTCGTGTTGTAGTTTTGTTGAAGCTATATTTTGGAATATACACCCTTGTACAAATGAACTGAAACAAAATGAATAATGTCTTCCTAGGATCTTTCAAAATTTCCCTGATAATGTATACGTCGCATCTTAGTGTTATTTCTTCCCTTTCGACCGCATTTTTCTTTTCCGTTTTGGGCTGATGGATCCAGTTTGTTTCTTTGTCTTGATGAAACGACTGACAGCAGTTGAAAAGTTGGCACCAACCATATCCGCGTTACAATTTTCGTATGCTTCCTTGGAGTAATGCCCACCGCAGGCAATAGCCGTAGGACAACTAATCGACAGTCGAGACAATAGAGTCTGGGCGTATTTTTTCAAGGCCCAATAAATTTCATAATACACCCCGAAGATAGATCCATATTACTGCACACTACTGCAAAAAACCTCATATGATGAAAAATAGATATCGATTACAACCTATCACTTCAGTGGGTTTAAAACTGACTGTATTATAAAGAAAAGAAACTAATGCAGTTGTTTCAATTAATTTGCATAAGGGTGGAGTTTGATTTAACGAAATTTTAATCTATCATAAGGCATAATGTCATAAACATTCTTTTATGTTGATTTCTCACCGACGGGATGTGGCTTCCCTCTGTTTGTTCTACAAATATTTCCATGGCTTCTGTTTTGACAAACTTAAGTCACTGCTGCTCCTGTCACATGAGTTTACTCGTGAAACCAAACTGGCAACTGGATCCCACCCATTCACAGTTAGATCAACCAAATGCAGCCGGCAATTCTACTCAATCAGCTTCTTTTCTCGCACTTCCCGCCTGTTGAATTCTCTTCCATATACTTGCTTTCCTGACGGCTACAACCACCAGGAATTTAAATTGCAATGTCGATACCCATCTCTTAACCACTTGACTCGAGTTTTTTCTACATCAGCCTGTATATTTTTTCTTTTCTCTCTACGTTTGCAACTGTCATCACATATGTATTCCCATCCTTCTCTTGCTCTTTTCTCTGACACTTTCTGTAACTGATTCGTCTTTGTCTTTACTCTCCTCCTATCTAATCTTTCTCTCTTATGTATCCCCCCACTGCGCATCAGTGGCGTTACCGTCATACTTGTAGTGAAACAATTTAAAAAAATTGTTTAGTAGTATTTTAAATGAATTTGGGTGAAGTCGCTACAATTTGGTAGAATGTGAACATTGTTAGTAATTTATATAAAAATGTATTGCTTGTATTTTTATACTTTCATAGTGTTTTGTCTTTGTTTGTGGGACTGTCATTATTTGCATTTTCTGGGACACTAACAAGTTCCACAATATCGGATCAGGGTAGACCTGGGAGCAACAGCAATTAAGAAGTGGTTCCACGTTTCCTCAAAAATGTCCACTCTCCCAATCAAAGACCTTGCTGCGGGATGTAGTTTATCGTCATACCCAGAACTAGATGTTAGTAAACAGTTCAATTATAAATATAAAGTGTTTTTTAACGTATCGATTACTCGAATTATTAATAGATAGAAACCATTAGAATAAAAGAAAATCATGTTAATGCACGCAGCATTAGTATACACTGACGAGAAAAGATCTGACGCCTTCTTTCATGCTGAAGTTTAAAAAATTCAATAATATTCCTTCTTGAATGTCAACGTCTTGATTCGATTACGTTGTACAAATTTGTACTGTCTAAATTCGAACTATTTATCAGAAGAAATATTTTTAAAAGGTCAAATTTTCTTTATTTTATGATTTAGATATCTTGTTATTGTGTTTAAGCAAAACAACAACAAACTTGTACGTTATATGAAAATGAACACGTTAAGCGAGGATTTGGATTTTCGTTTCTGAATTCCAAGTTTGCCTCGTGGCTAAGAGAGCTACTTCTTTTCTTATATTCGACAATGGGTGACATTCATAACCGAATCGACCGCAGGAGTGCGTATATCCATGCCTTATCCACGAATGTCCAACAGGAAGAATTTACAAGCTGTTTAGAAAGAAGAAGGTACACTGAAATAAGACGTTATATCCCAAGAGAAATAAGACATGTTATATCCCAAATTTATGTTTTGCTTAACGGCATACTAATCACTGTGGGTTATTTAACACCAAAAAAGGTGTAGTTTTAAGGTGCTTTTTAATGTTCAGTTACAGTGAGAAGGTTGATTTAATCAAATTTTAATGAAAATTGTTGTCTTTGTTTTTTTTTTTTACTTTAGAAAGCTGAAAATAACTTCTAGTTTTGTATTCAAAATGTTTTGCTGAGAATATTTTTTCCTTCAAAAATGTGTTATAGAAATAATTTCTTCTTCAAAAATGTATTATTGGTAATATTTTTCTTTAAAAACTCTATTTTTCTATAAAAGTCTATTTTTATGTATATGTACTTTCATAGCATTTTGATCCCATTTTAGAGGTTAACTATTTGCCCAAAGCTGGGAGCCTAACAGGTGCTACCAAGCCGAGTCAGTGTGGACCTCGGAGCAACAGCAATTAAGAAGTAGTTTTATGCTCCTCACAATCACCCAATCAGTGGCCTTGCTTCCGGATGCAGTTTACCGTGATGCCCAGGAAACGATATCCCAACAATTACACCTACAGATGGTAGGTTATTAATTGGGCATGAAACCCTACCAGATTCTATTATGGGCTGGCATATAGTTAGCCATATAAGATACGCATATGACTGTGTTGATACCGCTACATACAGATATCTACAGGGGCCACCGAAGCTTGTTAGTGAAAAAGCGAGAAAAAGGACTATCAACAGTAAGAAGAGAAGAAATATGGTTGCCAGCTAAACAGAAAGCCTAAGATTCGAAATTCGGTTTGAACATGTCAACATCAATTGCAAAAAGTCAGTCAGTTAAGTGACATACGAGATACTCACTTGGACGATCATGCTTCGAAAGAGACATGACTGACTGGGCAGAATATTTTGCTGCAGTCGACTTGTCGCCAACCAAAGCTATAAAAGCCAATCTGTCCAGCTATTTAACACGTAGCTAGAGGGAGAAGAGACGGATTAATAACTTTCCCAAAAGTATTTGCGCGTAAGTGAATGCAACGAATTTAACTGGAATTCGAACTCGGCTTTCTGATTTTCTATGCCACGCCGAAAACCACTGCACCACAATGGACATCCATGAAAATGTGAAAAAGGTGATTAGTAGCTGAAAAAAAAAAAAGAAAAAATATGGTTGCAATACAGGAGATCTAAGATTCAAACTTTGAATTGAACAATTTAACATCAAAGAAGTACAGAAGTTTAAATAACTGGGAAGTGTTTTAACAGTGGACATTAAAATCTAAACTAGCATTGGATTAGTTAACCCTCTAGGGCCATTCGTATCATATTTTATATTTGTAGTAAAATCCCTGGTGTTTTTAACCCTCTAGGGCCATTCGTATCATATTTGATACAGTATGAAAACAAGCCTTGAAAGAAATATTTTCCTGAAAAATTTTTGAAGAGAAATATTTTATAAATTTCAAATGAAAGCAGTACTGACTGCTCAGTCAATGAATACCAAATGTTTCCTTATATGGAAATACCAAATGTTTCCTTATAGGGAAATACTGTATCAAATATGATACGAATGGCCCTAGAGGGTTAAAGATGCATTCGAAAAAACTAAACCAGTTATTAAGAAACAGAAAAAAGTTCGTTAGAAACAAGTAAATAACTGTTTAATTGTTATGTGATATCAGTCTACTTGTATTGCAGTGAATGCGGGACAATCTTTAAAAATTGAGGAGAAAACTAGAAGCAACAAATGTAGTTTTACTGACGGATATAGAGAATTCCATGGGCGAGCCTTGTAAGTACTGAGGAAGTTTTAAAGAACCTTGTAACATAAAAATACTTACACGCAGATTCAGAAAAAAGAAGGTCATATTTTTTTTTTTAACGTAAGCAAGGCTTGGAAATCTTAACCGTCAAAGAAAGAGAGACAGGGGAAAGTATCGCGTGACATACTTGATAAGCCTGAGCAAATGGGTGGCGGAACGAGGTTTGGGAGAGATCAGTTCAGTTAAGTGCCATACGTGATACACGCTTTGGGCGATCATATTTCGAAAGAGACATGACTGACTAGGCAGAAGATTATTCCGCAGTAGGTTGCCATTACATTCTGAGGTAGGCTGGTTGCCAGCCAAGGCTATAGAACTCAATCTGTCCTGTTATTTAACCCATAACTGGAAGGAAGAGACGGATTAATACATTTCCAAAGGTTATTTGCGCGTAAATGAATGCAAGGAACTCAATTGGAATTCGAACTCGGCTTCCCGATTTTTCGTTCCAAGCCAATATCTCACTGCACAACAACGAACATGAAATATAATATCGTGGGTAAGTGAGTGATATAAGGGAAAGCAGCCGGTCAACTGTTGATAGAAAGGGGATCGGGCGTCTTTGGAAAGAAAGAACCATTGCAGGGGGCACAAGCAATTGAAAGTTGTAGAGTCATTTTTCACACTGCTCGCTTAGAGAATTCTTCTTAATTTACGATTAACATTGAACTTGAAAAATGTAAATAAAATGTCTTCTTAATTTCTTTACTTTTATTGTTCTCGTGCCTTAATTTTCTTATCTCATATAAGTTAACACACAGTGCGTCTTAATGGTTTTGTTTCCTTGCCTGGAGTAAAATTCTTAGAACTCAGGGGTCTTTATATTTTATATATTCAGATAATAAGCATATCTTTTTTTCTTTGTTTTTATTTAAAAAAATGAATCTAAATCTCATTAGTACTTTTACGAATCTACGTCGGATAAAAAAAAATTACAAATTATTAGGTACGAAGCTTGCAGATATAAATCCGTAGAGGTGACAGTTTGGTCTCCATGGCCGAACTTGTAAAGGAACACTTTCTCTCAAAAAGGTAGTTTTCCTGGTTGGAAAAAAGAGGATGCATGTTCGTTTCCAGTTAGAAACAAAGTACCTGCTTAGCACTGTAGACATCGACAAGGTAATCGGTTGCAAGCTGGTCTCGAAAATTATTGACAGTGTTTTGCGAATTTCCTACAGACTGTGCGCTGAATTTGAAGTCTGACAACAAGGTCTCATTGTAAGTTGAAATGGCTTGATGTAACCGTACGTTCTAAGCTAAAGGTTCTATCACACTTCTCGCCTGTTGAACTTTCTTCTGGCTTCTTGATTGAGCTTCAAACATTTTAACACACTGTTATTGTCGTCTATCTTCTTAATTTCTTTTCATTTACTGTTCTCTTTCGTTAATAATGTTTTCTTTTTCTCATATTTTATCCCATTCTTTGTGTCTTTGTTGCTTTTGCGTTGCTTTAGGTGATAGCAATTTAAAATCCTAAACTGAAACCCGACTAGTCATATGACACAAACGTATCAACTACTAGCAGTATAGTCCGGCGTTGCTCGGGTGTAATGAAAGCTTTAAAACTAATCCATGGTCCTGGAGCTCAGATTCTTTGGACGTTGGCACGAAAGACTAAAAAGCAATAGTTGTTTCCAGTTAAAGCGAAACCGTAGACTGAAAGAAAAATGAATGGGTGTAAATCAAATTTTGGTTTTCTCGTATCGATATCAAATAAGTTTTTGTTGTCGTAAACTAAATTTTGAAGGTTAAATAAGTCCTCTGAGTAAATAGTATCATGGCTGAGCTGAGGATCTACAATGATAACTACTTAGAGCCAAACCAGAAGCAAAAACTAAAATAAAACGGCTGAAAAAATACAGACATACAGGCAGATAAACAGACACAAATACAAACATCTTGCCTTTTATATATATTATCGATTTTCTGCACTATTGTAAGAACTGCAACCTTGAAATTTCTGAATATCGTTTCTTATGTCTTTGTTTATGGGTGTATCAAATTTGATTAAAATAATCTTTCTATAACCCGATTTTTTCGATTATCGATTTTAGATATTTAACCTTCTGAAATGCTTTCCTTGAAGATCAGGATTTTGAATCCTGGCTTTTACCGGAGGCTGAACCATGATCTCTGTGAGTGGGAGAGAGTAGGTAATAAACATAATTCTCTTGGCAACGAATCAGATTTTTCAGCTGCATATTTAAAAGGTAATTAGAAAAATCTTAAGGTTATCAGTTGATTACATATTTGATATTTACAGAAGAAGATCAATATCCGATTTGCTGTGTTGGCCCCAAATTCCTGACAGATTGAAAATTAGTGGTTTTGATTAATTGGATTGCATTCTAAATCAATAATATCTGTGAAATATTTTGATTAAATAAATGAAATCATTTAGTAATTACTGATTAGTTTAATAATTCAATATTTTCACTGACACAAAAAGCAATGGAAAACTTCATGATGGAAAACGATGGTTGCAGCAATTTGTTTAGAAACAGATACAAATTTACAAGTTTAAACCATTTCCGGGAACATAAGGAATTGGAAAGCCTTTTTTATTCGTCGTAGAATTATACTGATATATATATTGGTAATTTCATAAAAAGAAGTTATTGATTCACTTATTCAAATTTACGTTATATATGTATAATAGTGCACAAGCAAAAACTAGGACCCCCGTCCCCTAGAGACGATAAACCTTTACAGTACTAACAACTTTATTATGTCAAATTTAACCTATTACGCATCACAAACTATAACCAAATCTAATTTAAAGTTTTATAGAAAAAAGTTATTTCCCAAATTTAAAATTAGGTTTAAATATACAAAATTAATTATAAAACTGTGCTTAAATACAAAAATATTCTATAGTTGTACAAATAAACATTAAAGATAGGTTCAAGTCAATCCTTTCCCACCCTTTACACATCCTTATCCTCCCCCTCTAATAAAACCAAAGAATAAAGGCTAGCCAGGCGGTCATAAAACACAGTGGATAGCGGATATATATATATATAAATATATATATATATATATATAAAATTTGTATATGTTCTAAAATATAATTTATAGTATATATATATATATATATATATATATAATCAAACACATTCACAAAGGAATAAACCACAGCTATTAATAAATTAGTCAAACAAAATATTTAATGAAACGGAAAGAAATTATGAATATGCACTAAGAAAATCTGGCTATAGAAACATTTTAATATACTATCCTAAACCAAACAGACAAATAAATACAATGATAGAAAACGAAACATTATCTGGTTCAACCCACCATTTAACTTAGAAGTATAACCAAAATATCTTTTGAACTGATAGATAAACACTTTCCAAAAAGCTCAGAAATAAACAAACATTTTAATAGCAATACAATCAAACTGAGTTATAACTGTAATAGTAATTTAGAAAATTTCCTAAAGAAACAAAACGCCAGAAATTTAAATAGCATTGTACAAAACGAGATCATTAATAAGAAATGTAACTTCAGGAACAAAAATAAATGCCCACTTCAAGGTCATTGTAATAAAAAAGAACTAATTTAGAGTACATGACTTAAATGGTAAAATAAAAACATATTTGGGATCAATTAAAGATACTTTTAAG
Source organism: Ascarosepion bandense (assembly GCA_037127315.1). Taxonomy (NCBI): domain Eukaryota; kingdom Metazoa; phylum Mollusca; class Cephalopoda; order Sepiida; family Sepiidae; genus Ascarosepion; species Ascarosepion bandense. The sequence continues at coordinate 810,496 of JBBBDQ010000215.1, forward strand.
TTAGCTAGTTCAATCACAACTCTACATTGAAAACAGAAAACTTGAAAAATTGTACGGAATTGGCTAGCCACATGTAGAAATTTAAATTAAAATATGGAAATGACCCAAACATAACGTCGGGTATAGTGAAAACAGCAAAGATTTACAACGATAGCAAAACAACTTTTCTTCGGGTGCCAGGAAGAAAAGTTATGTTATTCCCAAATAAACCGAATTACTGAATGAAAGAACAGAAATTATAACAAAATGTAACCATACCATAAAATACTATGGATAAAAACGTTATAATTTCTTCTAATTTTAAAAATTGCGCGTTCAAAAATTCCCGTTACGTGAGCGGTCTTAAAAAAAAACGTTAAAATCAGTGATTTCAAATCGCTTGAAGACACCAGATAGTAAAAATTCTAGAACGCATAATAACTTGTTTACAAATGAAAATATACACACACACACACACACACACACACACACACACACACACACACACACACACACACACACACATATATATATATATATAATCGTTTCACTCCAACCAAGGCAATACTGCCTTCTTAAGAGGAGAGAACAGGTCACAGGGGCTGTCAGAGAATTGGTAAGTGAAGGATGGGAACACTGTGAGAGAGCTGCGTAAGAGTAGAGTGCAAAGAGAGAATAACAAGATACAAGGGTTGTCGAGGAAAGGATAGGAGTCAAGGAGATAAAACATTGCATTTGAACTTGTGGAGGTTGTAGCTATCAGGGAATTAAGTATACGGAAGAGAGTTCCACAGGCGGGAAGTGCGAGAATAGAAGCTACTAGAATAAAAGTTGCGGTTACATTTGATTGATTTCATTGTTTTCATTCTATCTGTGTGTGTGTGTGTGTGTGTGTGTGTGTGTGTGTGTGTGTGTGTGTGTGTGTGTGTGTGCGCGCGTGTGTGGTATGCTTAGTAGGAAACTATAAACTTTGCTTTATTGCCATATTCTTCGTTTTAGTAATTCATTTCAAATTTCAATTTTAGTCGTGGATCCTCTAAATATATTTGCTTACGCTGTGCATTTTCGTATCAATGTATTCTTATGAACACGTGTTGGTCGAGGAAAAAGGACCCTCTAACGAAGGCGTTTTTGCATATTCAAAGTAATATACAAGTTTTGTGATGTCAAAGTTATATATATATATATATATATATATATATATATATATATATACTTAAGAAAAAAAGTAGGCCAATATATTATTTCCATAACGAAAAAGGTTACTTAACGAAAGATCAGAAATAATGCCCAGATGTAAACACATCAGAAAACATAGTTTAGGATCATAAAAACCCCGGATGAAAGTGTTTAAAATTCTTTAAAAACTCCTCCCTTATTTTGAAATTTCAGCTATTTTCAACTTCAATCGTGCATTCTGAAAAACCTTTGTTAAAAGTTTTAAAAAACGCTGGAGAACCAGTTGAGATAAAATGTTTGAAGATACCGAAAGGTCGAAACCAAGGTTGCGCAATGAACTAACTTCCAAATGAAAATACTTGAAAGTTCTACAATATATATGTAATGAACACTTTTTAATACAACTGTATACTGGTGTAATTTAATTTCTACTAATATATATATATATATATATATATATATATATATATATATGAAACAAAAAATAATAAAGTAGACATATTGTGTGACGCGTTTCGTTCTTTAGGACGTCATCATTTCCCGTTTCTTGCCAGGTCTTCTTTTATCATAATTTTGGTTGCTTAATAGTAAAGTTGAATAATACTAAAACCTAAAACAAATCAAGTAAATAAACTTGGTCAGATATTATATGTAGACACATTTTTAAAAAGAATTTTTAAAGAGCTTTCAACTTTACAGCATTTTCATTGTTTCCTATAGTCTAGAGTTAAGAAATACGCATGCGTGTATTTGAGTATGCTAAAATAATAAATCATTAGTAAAGAAAAAGAAAGAAATCGTATCATATAAGAGAAAAAATACGAGTAGCGACAGTATGTGAAAATCATTATTCCTGATAGTGAAACAGCGAATTTATATTTTGCACATAGAATAAAACAGCAGACGCTGGAAGCCTTATAATCGGCAATAAGAAACAAAGTATAGCCTGCAAATAACTTGCAAAGTTTCAAAGAACAGTAACGCTAAAAAGAGACACTTACTCACTGAATATTATTTCAGTTCGTCTTTACTTTTATATATATATATTTTTTTTTTCTTTCAACCAACTGTTCGTTACTAACAACTTCCGCAACAAAAGCCATTCGTTTTTAGCGAGGAATCATACGCTCGTTAATAAAGAGACAATAACGGCTTTGAAGAAAGAAATATCGTCTGCTTGTTCGCTAAGCCTGAATGAAAGCAAATAGTTTTATTTACTTACGTTTTTCTCTTCTTTTTTATTTCTTTTTTTTCATTCTTTTATTTTTCCGTATCACCTGTCAGCCATTTTGTACTTATTGCTTATTACATTTGAAAAAAATAAAAATATTACGGATTATTTTAGTTCTTAACGATCGATCAAATCCAGTAAAATATTTTCAAATTGTTTCCTCAGAGAGAATATGTTTATAGAAAGCTTTGATAACGAATGAAATGGAAGATCAAAAGAGCCGAACTAACAAAGGTATAAAATACAGTTGCTAGTACTACATGATTATGCTATCTAATCAGTTATTGTTGTTGCCTTCGCTGATGTCAAACTGTGTTGACTACTCGATGGCGATGCTTCTTGTGTTCTTTCTTGCAATTGTTGATGGGTCTAGGTATACAGGGATATATCTTCTGATATGGACAGAAAGTAATATCTATCCATACTCAAGGAGCAAATAGCCGTGAAAATCTTTGGTAATTGGTTTTTAACATTTGCTGTAAAAATTTTGGGAATACAATATAAAAGCTGTATATAAAGAGACAAAAAAGAAACTCAAGTTGAGCAGATCACTGATTTTAAAACACGAATTGTTACTACTAAGAAGAAAAGCGTCATATGTAGGGAGAGAACGTTTGACCTGTCTTTTCTTATGTACGTGTGTTTATAACTTAAAATGTACACTGAAACAGGCGGTTATTTCTGCTGCAAAGGGTAACGAAGCTTCTGACCCTTCTAGAGAACAAATTTTCCTCATTAATTTTTTCTGCAGTGCACAGACCGGTAGACGTAATAAACTGTGTACTTGCAAAAGCGGATATCTACTAAAATAACGTTTGTCAGAGTAAAGCTATACTTATGTTGTGGTGAATATGGAATTAAAAGTAACGATCTTCTCTTCTTCGCTTTTAGAAAAAATTTACAATTCCGTGTGAAATCTAAATTTTGACGAATAGGAGAAGGATTGGCCTCGTACTGAAAGAAAAATACGAAGCCAAATTTCGCGATCCGATGTTATTTTCTAACCAATGAAAGGAAGCGATTTGCAAAACTGAGAGTGAAATTAACAAGCCTATGCGAAAGTCTTTTATCTACAAAAGAAAGAAAGAAAGTCGACTCAATCGGTGATATAGAAGTATCGATATCATACACCAGCATGATGTGACAAAAAATTTTAATCTGCCGACCAGAACATAAGGTCTCAACACACATCCAGTCTCCCTTTTCTTTCAATACCAACAACAAAAACTGATTCCTAAAAATGGAGTCCGATAGGTACAATTTTCCTTCATTACTTTACTTTCCTTTTCACTTTCCCGTTGGCCATAACAAAAAGAAAGGAACACCGAATTTATTAAACATATTCGCTACTTAAAATTAGAATTGCTACCTACAACTACAAGCTCTTGATTCACTTAACGACGTATTACATTTTCTCTTTGAACATTTAAACATATAACAAATATTGAATAACAAATATTGAATAGAAAGGAACACAGAATTTATTAAACATATTCGCTACTTAAAATTAGAATTGCTACCTACAACTACAAGCTCTTGATTCACTTAACGACGTATTACATTTTCTCTTTGAACATTTAAACATATAACAAATATTGAATAACAAATATTGAATAGAAAGGAACACAGAATTTATTAAACATATTCGCTACTTAAAATTAGAATTGCTACCTACAACTACAAGCTCTTGATTCACTTAACGACGTATTACATTTTCTCTTTGAACATTTAAACATATAACAATTTCACTTCTTACAAATTGATGTTATTCTGTTCACTTAATGAAATTCTATTTTAAACTTACAAACGAAATATTTCTATTCTTCCAACATCAAACCTTCTCTTAATTCTGAAGATATCTGATAAATCTAAGATGTAGAGAGCTTGGTTATATTTGTCACAAGGCCAATTTAATAAACATTTAACCATCACTCTACTTCAATAAAATTGCCAAAAGTTATATCAGGGGAGATAATTAGATCTGATATTTTTACCATATAAGTTCATAAATGTTTTAACATTTGTGTAAGTCTATCCTTAATGCAATTTCCGGTTTCGCTTGGTTAATGATAACATTTTTAAGCGTTTGTATACAGCTGAGAGTTTAGATATTTCTGACGATACAAACTTTTGTCAGAAATATCTAAACTGTTAGATGTATACAACCACTTTATTAAATTAATGACTGAAAAGAGATTTGAGCAAACAATGTATGTGATTTTTGGCAAAGATTATCCTTCTTTGAACATTGTAGACTAGCGTTACAAAATTACAAACTAGAAACTGTACCAAAAACAGAAACAATATAATTTGCGGACAACCAACAGCAGTAACAACTAAAATGAATAGCACATGTAGCTAGAAAAGAAACTAAAGACATAATCAAGATGTTGCCATTTAACAATACTTTAAATAACATAAACCACATGACTTGAGGACTTTCAATAGATGCAACAACTAAAATGGATAGCACACGTAACTAGAAGAGAAAATAAGAAAATAATAAAGATGTTACTATTTCACACTACTTTGAGACAGTCACTTTAGTTTGTTTATTTCTTTGATTTCATTACCCCCAAGTTGTAATTTGCTTGTTAGGATGTTGAATTTGATATCAACGATCCATACTGTCTTCACTTAATTGATTTTTAGTCGTTTCTTTTTTGCTTTCCTCACTACCTTCTTTAGTATTATTTCCTGTGTCTGCTGTCAGTTTAATAATATTTGCATATATTATGTTAATATATACGTTTAACTTGTCCGCTTTTAAAGACATAATTGATTCCATTGTGAAAATCTGATTTACATAGGGTGCTCCACTAACTTAAATGTGAATTACGTTTAAATTTCTACTACTCTTTTAAGTTTCTGTCAAATTTAACAAACACAGTTTTTGGCAATTTCAGTCAGAGAAAGATTAACAATCTCCTAAGCGTTTGACAGGGTCTGGCACGCTGGTCTTTTATGCAAGCTACTGGGCTACGGTATAAGTCGACAGTTGTTTGATCTAATCTAGTCATTCCTCTCAGATCGCACAATGAAGGTAGTATTATACCTTATTATTATCTTAATACTAACAAACGAACGCAGGTGACCTTCAAAGCTTCATTCTAGGCCCCACTATTCTATTCTAGGTTTCTTCTACAAATACTTTCATGGCTTCTGCTCAGATAAACTTAGCTCACTGGTACCCACCCCCCATACATGAATTTGCTCGGGCCACAAGATTAGCAACTAGGACCCACCCTTTTACTATGAAACCAATAAAGTGTAAACGCAAATTCTACTCCATCAGCTTCTCTCGCACTTCCTGCCTGTGAAATTCCCTTTCCGTTTACTTGCTTTCCCGACAGCTACAATCTCTAAAAATTTAAATGTAAAATCAATAGTCATCTACTATCTCACTAAATTGCTTCCTTCCCCCCTCTCTCTCTCATGCTTAATTCTTCGTCCACTCTACTCTCAGCAGTATTCTAATCCTTCTCCTACCCTATTCCTGACACCCCCTGTAACCTGTCACTCTTTCTCATAACTCACCTCCTGCTCAACAGTGGCAGTAAAATGCCTTGCTGCGGGTGACACGATTATTAAAAAAGAAAGAAAATCGAATAACGTGTTAAAGTTATCGAAGCCAATTACGAAAAATGGATGTTCAAACAGAAACGCTTTTGGCTTTATTTAATAAGTTCTCAGGTAGCATCATTTCTCGAAACAGTGAATTGGCCACCACGATCGTGCGACTTTAGATTTCTTCTTTGGGGTTATGGCAAAAGTATGGTCTATGCGAACAAGCCAACAAGAATTCAACAATGGAAGGATGAAATAATTAGTCATATTGGTGAGATCGAGAAGAAACTAAGCAAAGACGTCATCAAAAATTCTGACCATCAACTGAAGCTTTGGTGGACATTTAAGCGATAATATTTTTTCGCACATAATTGCCATGACTCAAATAACATGATCTAATAGTGAAATCAATAAAATTTCACCAATGACACTGTTTTATTTACTGCTAACTTTGATCCGTCTTAGTTATTGCTAACTTTGATCCGTCTTTTTATTGCAAACTGATCTTAATGGAACACCCTATATAATAGAATCTAAACTAGTGTGCATTTGATACTGGAAAATAAAAGTATTTCCCAGTCTTTGAAAGCAAGCACAAGTTGTCTGAGTCGCGGATTCAATTTTAAATCCTTTAAAACGGATTATGAGTTTCAAAGCAAATGCGTTTAATCAATTTGCTAAAGTTGTTTAATCAATTAAGCTTTATTATTTATAAAGGAATTGAACTGCGCAATGTGTAATTTCTTCCAACACCACAAAGTGCTACAAAACAAAAGGATTCACCTGAAAACTCGAGCTATGTTCTTCGTCAGACCGAGATTTTAATATGGACGCTATGCATGTTTCATGTATAGCACTTAACTGACTCCATGGCGCCAAACTCATTCAAAAATATAGAAACTGTCAAGTGTATACAACCACTTTCTCAGACAGATGTTAAAAATGCCTTTGAGCGAATGAAGATAGCAGGGTAAAAAATAACTGTACTAAATAACATAAACTTCATCATTTGTGTTCTTTTGAGAAAACAATAACAAAAATGGATAGTATATGTTAGTTACCGTCACTAAATAGCTGAAAAACTGCATAGTATGAATAAAAAAAACTTAATAAAAACAAACTTTTCCCATCAAATTGTTTATATAACATAAACATTTTGATGGGAACAGTTTTAATAGGAAGAATCAAAGATTTTTTTAAAATTTTTAATCCCTTCGAACACGTTCGAAATGTTGTTAAAAAAATTTGTTTTGATTTGTGTTATTCGTTAACTAAATCGTTACCAGAGTTTACAATGGAAACATAATATTACATAACTCAATTTTATTTTCCAGTGACAAATACATTAATTTTGAAATTATTGTAAATATCAAGTAATTGTCGGATTTTAATGACACTTCCAGAACTTATTCACAAAAGAACTAAATTATTTTTAAATTAATATTTTAAAAAATCTTAGTAAAAGTATTTTTACATGTTACCCACCTTCACGTAAATTCATGAAATTTTAAGAAATTAAATTTTATTGGGAAAATTGGTTTCATTAGTTAAACGCAGAACACATTGGGGAATGTTAATGAGATGTTTATTTTTTTAAACATTTTGCCTCTATTCCCGAAAATCTGCTAATAATAATAAAATAAAAAATGCAATATAACTATGACATTATTTAATTTAATAAACCTTTAATTACTTTAATAAAAAATATAATTTAAGAACATTATAATCTGAAGAAAAAAAAATTTCGATAAATAATGAAATTTTAAGAGAATTGTTTTCAATTTTATTAATAATTTGCAACGTTTCAAAAATATTTTAAAAATGCTTCGAAGGTTTATTGGGTTAGTTTATAAACATATTAAGCGATGATTATATGTACTAATTAAAAATTAAAAAATTTAATACAAATCCTCAAGTCTTTCTATTTTTAAAATATGTTTTTTGTATTTGAAAGATTTTGTATGGTAATATCTATGTGTAAATTAAAATGTCATGCATTTAAAGGTTTCTTCCCCTTACCTAAAAAATTGTAGAATTATGTCACTTGTGATCACCATAGACTTATCTTATCTCATCACCGATCTGTCAATCTGTCAACATATACCGTGGAAAACGGCCGAAAATTGAAAATTGAAAATTGAAAAAATTTTAAATTCCAATCAATATAATTTCTGTTTGAAATACACCAGACTATTTTGCTTACTGGAAATAGTAAATTTAATCATTTAGCTTCCAATTAAATCCAAAATAAAAGTTTTAAGAATTTCTTTTTGTTTTTAAGAATTCAATTTAAAAGTTAGTTATCGAAAATGAGTGGAGGTACCTAGAACGACGAGAAAATGTAGACCTAATTAAGATGTAGACGTTAAACAAAAACAAAAGAGATAAACTTTAGAAAGGAAGCCTTCATTGCAACTAGAAAAGAAACGATAACAGTTAGTGGACTTGAGAAAGGAACAGTTTTTCAAGTCACCTAGGTGTTTTCGCTGAAAACTTGTTTTACTTGTTTTAACTGTTTTTTCTAAAAACTTGTTTACATAAACTAATATTAAAATATCAACCTTCTTTGACATGCAAAGCTTAATGTTTCCTTAGGTAATAAAAGTGCCTGATTAGGCAGAAGATTTTCCCGCAGTAGGTTGCGGTAAACTGGTTGCTAACTAAGGCTATAGAACCTAATCTGTCCAGTTATTTAACCCATAGCTGGAGGAAGAAGCGACGAATTAATACCTTTCCAACGGGTATTTGCGCGTAAGTGAATGCAATGAATTCGACTGCAATTCAAAATTGATACTCCGATTTCTCACTTTGAGCCGATATTCACTGCACCACAACAGTCAGTTAAGTGCCATACGTGATACACCTTTGGGCGATCATGTCTCTTTTGAGACATGATTGACTGGGCAGAAGATTATACCGCAGTAGTTTGCCATTGCTTTCTGCGGTAGACTGGTTGCCGGCCAAGGCTATATAACCCAATCTGTCCTGTTATTTAACACATAACTGGAGGGAAGAGACGGATTAATAACTTTCCCAAAGGTATTTGCGCGTAATATCCATAATATTACCATTTCATTTTCGCATACAACAGACAAGTCCATGTTTACGCAATCACCAGTTTTATCATAATATTGTTCTATGCCCGTGTGTAGTCCTAGGGTTGATTTGCAGCAGAGCACTTGACCAATTATTTTTTATATATCACTATTCTAAGATCAGGCAAGACCTGGTAGTGTCCATCTGTCTCCAGGTTAAAATGCAGCCCACGTTCTCCAATTTGAAGGCACACCTTGATCACGGACACGTAACCGTGGATTTAATTGGAGTATCTCCCGTTCAGCTATTGATTTCAGTTAAAAAAGCCTGCCCACCTGTGATGTCGTACAGGCTGCATACATAGCTATGGAGACCAGTCTATCCTATTGTGTTAGATGCTCGTTGACACTACAATAAGTTGATCTGCACTTTAGAAGGTCTATTTTAATCCTTGTGAGTATCTAGGTACCTTTCTAAACAGAAAATACTGCTAGGGGAACCGGTTTAGACGCTGATAATTCATGAGGCAGATAATACTTGGTTATATGGTACCAATAACACATGATATTAAATTCACGAAATGTGTAGCAATTAATGCGTGACCAGTTTGTTAGACCACGTTTATAGTACTTTAACTTAATAAAAATGAGACTGATTTCCGACTTAGCTCCTGAAAGATACAGATCAACATTCTCACTCATATAATGAAGAAAGAAGGCTATGAGAATCTGATACCCACATAATATATTTTAGATGAGTGAGATATAGAGAAACAGTGATTAGCATATCTTGTGTAAATAGTTCTAAAAATGAACTGGGAAAGTAATAGGGAAAACGTTTCTCAGAACTACAAAGAATAGCATGCTGTGGAGAAACATGACCGCATAAGTGTTATAAAACGGTGCATAACAAAGATATTATAGACATTTCGACGTGGTGCAATGGTAAACAAGTTTTTCTCGTCTGATCTGTAGTGGAAACAAAAGACCTCCCCTCCCCTGGAAAAGATTAAAAGACAAATAACTTACAGACGCAAAGAGTTCACACACGCCTTGCAAGTAAATACCAAGATAGGAAAATGGCCGCCTCATGAGTCAAAACATTTAAAGACAATATTGTCACGCGAGACTCTTCGAGATCTACAAATTAGACTCTATATAACGCGAAACCAAATTACTGTGGGGGATTTATATCTTAGTCTTGCATCGTGACTTGTGAATGGTTTCGGCTGTTGTTGCTACTGTGACTCGGACTTAGTTTTAAGCTATTGTCGCTAACGCAAATTGTTCATGAATTGTTTCCTTTGGTATTACCAATAAACGTGTTTTCTACTGACGCTAGAAACTTTGTCAACACATTTAGCTTCAAGATCAATAACGACTGAATAGTAAGTTCGATTCTGCTGGGCACCCTATACTTTCGGCCTCACACCAAATCGCGTGTCATATATCAAACGAAATGCGATTACGATCTTTGAAAGTGTTAGAATGAACGTTCGGTTTTTGAGGTCAGAAAGTTCCCTTTCGCGATCCAACAAGTAACTACGTCTCAAGGTTTGTGTTAAGCTTTGGGGTCCTTGAAATGGACAAATACTCTTTCATACGAATGCGGGGCAATTAATCTGATTAAAACGTCCAATCAATTAACGATGGTTAAGTGCTATCCCTTAATCTTGTCTCTTAGTTTATTTTGTAGGCCGACATCCGTCACCTCAAACCTATTTTATTTTCTTTGATAGAGTAAGTCACTATCAAATTTCAGAAATGTATACTAATTAATGCGCGGTCATTTTGTTTAGAGTACTTCAGCTTTAATATCGGAAAAACAAATCAGAAAGTGTCTTTTTAATTATTGAGAGGATCTTGTGAACATTTAAGTTGCATCGTCTCTGATCTTTACAAATAATGTAAAATGTAAAGGAATATTTAAAGTGGAAGTGTCTTTTCGATGATTCAAATGTGAAAACGAAATCTGAGAAGAGTGAGTAATACGAGGGTCATTCAATAAATAAGGTGAATTCTTAGGTATAAGCACTTATAACGAGGGTCATTCAATAAATTAGGTGAATTCTTAGGTATAAGCACTTATAACGAGGGTCATTCAATAAATAACGTGAATTTTTTGGTATAAGGACTTATAACGAGGGTCATTCAATAAATAATGTGAATTTTTTGGTATAAGGACTTATAACGAGGGTCATTCAATAAATAAGGTGAATTCTTAGGTATAAGCACTTATAACGAGGGTCATTCAATAAATAACGTGAATTTTTTGGTATAAGGACTTATAACGAGGGTCATTCAATAAATAAGGTGAATTTTTTGGTATAAGGACTTATAACGAGGGTCATTCAATAAATAAGGTGAATTCTTAGGTATAAGGACTTATAACGAGGGTCATTCAATAAATAAGGTGAATTTTTTGGTATAAGGACTTATAACGAGGGTCATTCAATAAATAAGGTGCATTCTTAGGTATAAGGACTTATAGCGAGGGTCATTCAATAAATAAGGTGAATTCTTAGGTATAAGGACTTATAACGAGGGTCATTCAATGAATAACGTGAATTTTTCGGTATAAGGACTTCTAATACAGATAGATGCTTACTTTTTCATTTTTCAACGTAGTCTCCCGGCAGTGTCACACATATTTCCCATCTGTGCACAAGCTTCCGTATTTCCTCAGTGTAAAAATGTTTCAACTGATGTCTCAGCCAATTGCTCACAACATTTTTGACTTCATCGTCACTTTCAAACTTCGTGCCTCTCGTGAACGCTGTCAAGGGACCAAACAGGTGAAAGTCTGAAGGGGCAACGTTTGGGCTGTAAAGGGGTTGAGGAAGCAGTTCCTAGTCCAGCTCGTTGATGGTCTGCACCGTTTGGACTACTGTGTGAGGCCTGGAATATGATCTTCGAGTAGGCAAGGTCATCATTGACAATTTTGTGTGCTGTCCCAACAGACAGGCTCAAAGTCCTTGCAATTTTATTCACTGTCACCCTTCTATCAGAGTGAATGAGGTCATTGATTGATTCGATCACCTCAGGAAACCTCACTTCTGTAGGCCTCCCAGGCCTGTCATCATCCTCAAAACTGCTTCGTCCTTCTTTAAACAATTTAACCCACTTGTAGACATTTTTTGACTGAAACATGTGGCACCATACACAGTTGACATTCTCTTATGAATTTCAACTGGTTTGCACCCTTCAGTAACCAAAAACCTGATAACTGACCTCTGTTCAATCCTGGAGCATGCTTCTTGGTCGGCCATCTTTGTTAATCTCCAAAACTCTTAAAGTGTTCTTTCAATCTGCAAAAAATTAAATTCCTTTGAAAAAGAAGTAAAGGAAAAGAAATTTTAAAAAAGTAAGCTTCTATCTGTATTAGAAGTTCTTATACCGAAAAATTCACCTTATTTATTGAATGACCCTCGTATATATAAAGAGAAAATTGAATGAAGTGAAATCGAAAAAAGCAAAGCAAAAAACAACGGAACAGTCTTAACGATTGTGAGAGTTAATTGATAAAATATGCTTTCTTTGACACGTAAAAGAATAAAAGTAAGAAAAATTGAAAGAATAAAAAAGCAGCAAATGTGATGTGAATTAATCAAAGAATGTAGTAAAAGCTAGAGACTGAAAGATAAAAACTGAAGAAGAATAAGAAGAAAAAAGAAAGAGGCGGAGGAAAAGAAGAAGATGTAGAAGAAGGTAGAACAAAAATAGGAAGAAATTAAGTCGAAGAAATAAAACAACAGTGAATGTGATGAGAAATTATAAAACAATGCAACATAAGATATAGAAAGATAAATAATGAAAAGAAATTAAATGATAAAAGAAGGAGTCGACGAAAAAGATAAAAGAAAGCGATAGAGAAGAATAAGAAAAAGAAGAATAAATTGATAAATCGAGGTAATAAAGAAGCAGAGAGAAAAGTGATGTGAATTTATAAGACAATGAATAATTAGGTAGAAACCGTAAGACAAATACCGAAAAAGGATAAGAAGAAAATATAGAAAGAGCCCCCCCCCACACCAAAAAAAAAAAAAAGGAAAAGATTAAGAAAAAGTAGAAAAAGTTGTAAAATAGAAAAATCGATTAATTAAAAAGGAGAGGTGAAAGTGATGCGAATGTATATAAAACGCAGCATGAAGTATAAACTAAAATATATCAGTCAGTCAGCTGAGTGCCATACGTGATACACGCTTGGGCGATCATGTCTCTTTCGACACATAACTGACAGCAGAAAATTCTCCCGCAGTAGGTTGCCATTACTTTATGCGGTAACTGGTTGCCAACCAAGGCTATAGAACCCAATCCTGTTATTTAACCCATAACTGGACGGAAGAGCCGGATTAATACTTTTCCCAGGGATATTTTTGCGCGTAAGTGAATGCAACGAATTTGACTGGAATTCGAACTCGGCTCCCCGATTTCTCGTTGACTGAAATATATAGACTGAAGAAAAATAAGAGTAAAAAAAGACGAAGAAAAAGAAGTAGTAGCGTAAAAAAAAAGAAGAAAAAAGAAGAAATATAAAATGGTAAAAATAGAACTTAGAATAAAAAGTACAATTGGAAGAATACAGCGGAAAAAATTAAAAATTAATAAGAATAAATTTTGAGGTATAAGACAACATACAGAAGAGAGGAAAATAAAAACAGGCTATAAAGTCAAATAAAAGGGAAAAATTAACAGACGAAATGAAAAACAATAATTTAGGACGGGAAGAAAATGACAAAAAGAAATTACAGAAAAATGAAAATATCAAAATAAAGTGTAAAAAATTTAAATGGAAGATTAACTGGGCTTATTCAAAAAATGACAACAAGCAAGTTATGCGAACATTTAAAAACTGAAGCAAATTGCTTTTCTTGTCTGCTTCTTTGAGATATTACACATTCATTGCCATCTTGGTTTTCATCGGCGTCCGGTGCGACCGAAGATTTCTATCTGGAGAAGGATTTACGAAGAATCCAAGTTGATGCAGTGCATTATCGAATCTGCTCATTTCTCATCATGAAATTATTAAAACTTGAAAGTTTATTAGTCAAATGGTGAAGGAAAGAGGGAAAAGGCGATTTTTATGACAAATGCAAAATATTTTAAGTATAGCATAGAAACAGCGTTTCTCGTGACTAAAATCAATGCGTAATCTCCATTAGTGAGCTAATTCAAACAAACAAAAAATACGTTTCAGTTCCGTAAAGTAATTTACAATGTACTCAGAACTTCTCTGATTATAAGATGTGTTCCCTTCTTACACGACTTCTAATCTCTTACCGTTTGTAGAAAATTTAAGGTTGGTAAATAGAGGGTGTCTCATCAGTTTTTATACTTAGGAAAAAGAAACCATTTTATAAGAAAAGTCATTTTAATTAATAAGATATGTTTTACATGACTACCATTCTATTGAAAACACTCTCCAATGCGTTCTTCACTGCTGAAGAACACGTTTTTTATCTTTATCTGATACACCATATACCACATGATTTTTACCTTTTGCCAAGGGTAAAAATCAGATGGTATAAGAGCTGGGGATCTGGAAGTTCACTCCACAGAACTACGCCAATCAATCTAATCACCTGAAAATTGCTAATCTAGCAAATGACATACGTGAATACTGAAATAAGATGTAGCTCCACCTTACTAAAATTAACCTGGGAAGTTGCCGTCCTCGTTTAGCAAGAATAAAAAAATCTCTCAACATGTTAAGATACTTATCGCCATTAAGATTTCCATTAAAAATGATCCAAAAATTGTCACCGACAATATCTACTGTCATGTTGGTGGACTAAAGAAAAGAGTATTGAACTACCATGTAATATCATTACATGGTAGGTCAATGCTCTTATCTGGGCATGGGGGAATAAGTGATAGTGGCTTGGATCGTATTGGAAACGTCCTGCGAGAATATCTTTGCTTGTGGAGCCAAAAAAGTTCCATGAAACAACTTTATGGAAAGAAGCCGGTTCAACCAATCAAAAGCCACCACAAATGCTCTTTTCTTTGCTCCTTAACAGTTTATTTAGCTTTTAGAAGTAATGTTTTTTTTTATGTAATGGATATCGGTTCGCAGTTAGAAATCGGAGAACCGAGTTCGAATTCCAGTTCTATTCGTTCCAGTTCTATTCTATACACTTACGAGCAAATACTTTTGGGAATAGTATTAATCCATCTCTTTATCCTTTATGGGTTAAATAGCAGGACAGATTAGGTTGTAAAGCCTAGTCTAAAGGCAAAATAAAATGACAACCTAATGCATGAAATCTTTTTCCTCGTCTGTCATGGCTCAAAAGAGATATGATCACACAGTCGTGTATCACGTAAAGCACTTAACTGACTGATTCAGTATTATAATGCGCCTTTAGATGTAGATGTCACGTTTCTGTCGCCTCTTGCTTACTGCTACTTCATATCGAGACACCGTTTCCTGTACGTTCACCGATGTTAAGAAACGTCGAGCCTGATCAATACTTACCTGGGTGACTGCTTGGGAAGACCAGGTGCTGCAAGCTTAGATGTGCTGGGTAATACAATGTATAATGACTTGGAGTTTTTAATGGGAGACCTGAGTTCCAGTCCCAATTGGAAATGTATGAATCTACCTCTTCTATATGACATCTATGGGAAGTTTATCACTAAAGCCATTATTATCTCAAAAACTAAACTGCACACAAAATAGATTTCGGCATTAAATAACCCACAGAGATTGATATATCGATGAACTATCCCACATAAAGAATAATAATAAAATAGTCCCACGATAATTATAATTCTATTCTATATTAAGATCTCCAATCTGTAGAAATATTATTAAGTTATAAGTAGCACAGACAACGGTACTTACGGAAATATTACACTGCAATTAAAAACAATGTAATTTATAATTCCGTCAGGTTATCTCGTAAGTAAAGTTTAATCTCACGTGGCAATCAATTGACTGATGTTTCCTCCATTTCTAACTGTCTAAGTAGAATAATTCATCCTTGCATGCTTTGAAAGTTTCTTAAAAATACCTTACTACTGTATATCTACCTATATACAGTAATGGTATGTTCCCATCCTTTTAAAGCCCTGGACACTATTAGAGTAAAGGGGAGCGTAGAGTGATCATCCTTGATCCCCGCTCTCTCTTGTTCCCCTCTCTGCTCCGTAGCAGAGAGGGGCCCAAACGAAGCTCCACCGAAGGATAAAGTCTCGTTTGGGGTGAGAAATCAAGAAACTGACCCAGCCTTAAGCTGAGTCTACGGATTATTTTTGACGGAGCTTAAAGGGTCAGAATCCACACTTTAATTGACCATGTGTTTCATTCGCCTTTACGGGGAAGGAGTTAAATACAGAGAGTAGAGTGATTATACCGACTAGCAGTTCATTAGCAGTGTATCTACTACATATAGTGTGCAAGTCTTGTATCAGTCAGTTAAGTGCCATACGTGATACACGCTTTGGGCAATCATGTCTCGAAAGAGACATGACTGACTGGGCAGAAGATTATCCCGCAGTAGGTTGCCATTGCTTTCTGCCGTAGATTGGTTACCAGCCAAAGCAATAGAACCTAATCTGTCCTATTATTTAACCCATAACTGGAGGGAAGAGACTTATTAATACCTTTCCCAAGTGTATTTGTGCGTAAGTGAATGCAAGGAATTCAACTAGAATTCGAACTTGGCTCCCGGTGTTATCGTTCCGAGTCGATATCCACTGCACCACAAGCCTTGTATACGTTAATATATATTAGCAACCTCCGTTTTGGTGATTACCCACGCAGTACCCTTTAGTGTTACAACACATACTCTATACAATGCCCACTTATGTAACTCCCTTCCGACTTTTTACTTTCTAGTGAAATTTGATCTGCAAAAATTAAAATGCAGCGACAATCGTTATCTTCTTTTTTTTTTAAATTTGTATTCTTTTTTTATTCTCTCAATTATTTTTTTATGACATCCACCTGCACTGAGTAACCTCTTTGTCTTAGTGCCATTATTGCCTTGCTTGTAATGTTTTTTTTATTAATGTGACTTACAGACGAACTGCCTAAAGACGGCGGTGTTTACGAAGCACATAATCTATAGAAAGCTTTGTAAATTTAGGAAAGGCGATAATACTGTCAAAGCCCTTATATTGAATATATCTGGTTGGGTGCCCCTGCGATTCTCCTCGGGGTTCTTGACAAAATACAACAGAGAATCTGTAATGTGATCGATAGCGACTTGGCAGCTCGGCTGCAGTCACTCTCTCACCGGCGTGATGTGGCTTCCCTGTGTCTCTTCTATAAATATTTTCACAGCTTCTACTCCGATGAACTTAGATCACTGGTGACCCCTAGATATGAATTTGCACGAGATACTAGATTAGAAACTAGGTCCCACCATTTTACAGTGAAACGAATAAAATGTAATCGCAATTTCTAGTCCAACAGCTTCTTTCATCGCACTTCCCACCTGTGAAATTCCCTTCCACATGCTTGCTTCCCCGACAGCTACAATCTCCAGGAATTTAAATGTAAGGTCAATAGACACCTAACACACTAACTCGCATCCATTCTCTCAAACACTCTTCCCATCTACCAGACCCTCATCCTCGGTATCCTTAACCGTCTATCACCCTCCTTCTGACATTTCCTATATTTAACCACTCTTTCTCATCACTTTCCCCTATGTAACCCCCTGCACAACAGTGGCAGTGGAATGCCTTGCTTGGTGAAATGATTAAAAAATAACATTAAGTATTTATCATGTTTATGGGACTTAACATTTATTTTATGGAAAATATATATTTTTGCAGCTGTTTTTGAGGTTTCAAAAAGGTCACTTCTGCTTAAGAGCTTACCTAGACAGAGTTTATCCTTTTGAGTTGACCCGCATTTGTCTGAATAGAAGACAAGTAGCTTTTATCTGATAAATATCTAACGCAAAAACTGAAGCCATTCAACTGTTTTGCTGCCATGTACACACAAAAAAACTTCGTTTCGAAACTCGGGAAGGTTTATCTAACAGAAGCCGGTACTCAAACGAGAGCATATAAATTAAATTCTCTCCCTTCTCATGAAAGCATATCATTATTTTGCTATATAGAGTAATATACAGTAACGAATCACGGTTCGTTTACACGAATATAAAATTATCTCGACTTTAGCGAAGGTATGGCAAATAGGTTACTGCATTTTTAGAGAACGGGCGTTAATGCATTGAAAATTAGCGAAATGCGTTGGTGTCGTTCTCTTTAAGCTGATACCAGTTACTATTATACTTACCTGCCTGCCATGTAATCGTCATCATCTCTCTGATGTGTTCGTCCTTGTGCAGAGTGCGGCTCAGTTTTGTCGCTGTACGAGCACAGATAAACTTCTGAGAAAGATAAATACTTTGAGGTTCCCGGACCCGGGGAACAAATGCATAAGACGGAACTAACACATTGCAGTAGAGAAGTGAATCGGTGATCACCCCCGAGGCCAGTAGTAGGGAGCAAATATTTAACCTCTAAAATGGGGTCAGGACACTATGAATGTAGAAAAATAGATCTATATAGAAAAAATACCAGCAACACATTTTTGAGGAAATAAATATTACCAGCAATACATTTGACTTTTGACAAAACCCCACGCTTTCAAAAATGCGTCAATGAAACCTGATCTACAAACTGATTTCTTACAAAGAATACATATTCTATTCATATGAACCTATCTTAAAAAATCTTGTCATTAAATAACCCATTTCAGTTGATATACCGCAAAACAAAATAAACTAAACCTGATCTACAAACCGAATTCTTACTAACAATAGATAACGTATTCATACAAACCTATCATGAACATCTCGTCGACATTAAATAACCCATTCAGGTTAATATGTCATAAAATAAAATAAGCCAAAACTTATCTACAAACTGAATTCTTACAAAGAATATCTTCTATTCATACAAACGTATCTTTAAAACAATATTGTCGGCGTCAAATTATACATTCAGACTGATATGCCGTAAGACAAAATAAATTAAACATAACAAAAATATCTTGTAATTTTCTTTTACTAATTTAACATTCTATAGGTTCGCTTCTTTCACTTTCACTCCCTGTAATTACATACATACTAGTGGCATTAAGGACTTTTTATGGTAAAATGATAAAGGAAAAAATAGTCTATCAACCATCTACATACAGACTCGTATGAATATTCTAGATTCCATATCAAGCAGTAATTAGTGTTTTTAATGTAACATTTCACACTGAATGTATTTATTAAAATGTCATTCCTTGTACCTTTGAAGATCCAGCGGAGACCTATATTGATGTCAAGTTAAAATTGCCAAAGATAAAAGAAATTTAATTTATGTTTAATTTTTTTCTTGTACGATTTTTTCCACTATTGGTACCTTTTTTAAACAATCAATGCAATTATTACTATATTAAGTAATACTATTTCTTTTAACATTTCAAAAATTACTACTTCACTGAGTATCATTTTTTGTCATTTCACCACAAGCAAGGGGGCCCGCCACTGGTATGCAAGGAGGTACGGTGGGAAAAAACTGGATGCAGGTACTGTGAAAAAAAGGTAAAAGATAGACAGGGTTCAAGATGATAGAAGATGGCAATACACATTGCA
Organism: Ascarosepion bandense; assembly: GCA_037127315.1. Classification (NCBI taxonomy): domain Eukaryota; kingdom Metazoa; phylum Mollusca; class Cephalopoda; order Sepiida; family Sepiidae; genus Ascarosepion; species Ascarosepion bandense. The sequence continues at coordinate 830,094 of JBBBDQ010000215.1, forward strand.
TTCAACTGTTTGAAGATTCTAGCTTTCAGGGAAGCAGGTAAACGGAGGGAGTTCCATAGATAGATAGATAGATAGATAGATAGATAGATAGATAGATAGATAGATGGGTAGATAGATAGATAATGAACAGGGTGTGATAGATAGATAGATAGATAGATAGATAGATAGATAGATAGATAGATAGATAGATAATGAACAGAGTGTGATAGATAGATAGATAGATAGATAGATAGATAGATAGATAGATAGATAGATAATGAACAGATAGATAGATAGATAGATAGATAGATAGATAGATAGATAGATAGATAGATAGATAGATAGATAATGGACAGAGTGTGATAGATAGATAGATAGATAGATAGATAGATAGATAGATAGATAGATAGATAGATAATGAACAGAGTGTGATAGATAGATAGATAGATAGATAGATAGATAGATAGATAGATAGATAGATAGATAGATAGATAATGAACAGGGTGTGATAGATAGATAGATAGATAGATAGATAGATAGATAGATAGATAGATAGATAGATAGATAGGTGAATGAAATATCCGTATAGAATCATAGCTAAACAGAATTAAAAAAAAAATTGAGAAATAATGAAAACATAAGCCGAAACAATGATGAACGAATGAATGAAAGCAAACAGCGACGAATGAAAAGTAGAACAATTGAAAGGGACAAAAAGAAAGTCATCTTCATAGAAGGAGTACTGAAAAAGCACGAACGAATGTGAATGAAGAGGACAGTGATGAAATTTACTGACTAATCTGAAAACAATGAAAATGACCATGAATGCTATCAAATGGCCTAAATGTCTGATAGCCACTAAAAACAAACACGAAAAAGAAAACGAAAGAAAGAAAAATGGCAGGAGAGGAAAGAATGTAAGATTGAATGAATAAAAATGTATGTTAGTTTGTGAGAATGGATGAAAAAAAGAAGTGAATGAATGTAAGAATAAAAGAATGAATGAATGAAAACATATTTGGACGTCAAGTAGAAATCTTACGAAGTCAGATAATATCTTCACAGGATTAATAAAGTTGGCAGATAAAAAGAATCTGACAGATTCAGCGGACGCCAGCGGGAGTTTATGAGATTTCCGTTGAAATCAGAGCAAAGAAGATGTAAAGCGTGAACATGACTGATGCATCTTGGGAAACGTGTGTAATGATTGCTTTTCAATGACTGACAGCAGAGTCAAGGTGTATCAGTGCGGAGGTAAAACGGTAAAAGACGCCAACATCAACGTTACATTTGAAAATCTGTGATGTATAAGAGCTTGATTCAGAACTAAGACAGAATGATGTGAATAGACGGAACGGACATTTGCGGGAAAATGGAATTACAGATTTTGGAAGGGCTCAAATGTACCGATTAGAAAAAAAATTGCAGAAAGATTTCCCTCTTCAAAGTTTGTTATGGCAAAAATGACTAATCAGGTTTAGATTTCATTTGAAATGAAAATGTGATATTTCGAAAGAAGTCGAAAATTGACTTTTATTTCCGCCATTATATCAATTTGCAGTTGATGTGAGGGAATTAAGATAGCTAGCTAGGTCATCTTCAGGGGTGTGAGTAGTGGTAACAAAAAGTAACCGCAAGACAGTGGGTTGCTAAAAATTACTATATTTTTTTTTCTTGCTGCAAATATAACAGTCGACAAATTGCTTAGCGTTCATTAGAACGTGAAAATTATCTAAAATGATCTCGGAAGGAGATTGAAATTACTTGAGAACAAGGAGAAATGAATAATAAAATCAGCGGTCAAAGTTACAGCTCATTTCTTACATCTTTCTATTATAATATGTGAAAGATCTTCCGTGAGTATGAAAGGATTTTATTATAAATTAGCTAACACAATGTTTAATCTGACACACACACACACACACACACACACACACACACATATATATATATATATATATATATATATATATATATAAAAGAGACTTGTACGCACAGAAATAACAAATACAATAAAATAGAGTTGACGTCATAATACAAGACCTTAGGTTCCTTTTAGCCTACACATTATCAAAGGTGCTCGTTGGCAGAACTGTTAATGATAGACAGGACACAAAAATTACTTGTAGAAGGGAAGTTGAAACTCGTTTAAAAACAAAATTTTAATCAAAACTTAATTAAAATGTAAGGAGTGCGTAAACACACACACACACACACACACACACACACACACACACACACACATATATATATATATATATATATATATATATGAGAAACATTAAGGTAGACACGTTATTACATGGTAAATCGGAAGTGAAGGCCTATTCCAGGCGAACCGTCATCAGCTGCCGTCCTTATTGTACAAAGGATTTTACACGAATGAATAGGCCTGAAATAGGCATATACTTCCGATTTATCATGAAATAACGTGTCTACCTTAATTTGTCTTATATTTGCTCTATATGTATTTATATACATATATATTTAGAGATCTCTTAGAGAGTTATCCTACCACTGTATCTACAGGATACTTCTTTGAATTCTTCTATACCCACACTGCATACTGATATATATATATATATATATATATATATATATATATATATATATATATACATACATATATATATATATATATATATATATATATATATATATATATAAAATACATAGGTTATGCAAAAATATTTTAAAAGAAATTTTGCAATGTCAAAGATCGTCAAGGAGACAAGGAAATGTTTGAATTGTCGCACGGAGTAGAAATAAAAGAGAGAAGAACTTGGGGATATTGGAATAGCTATAGAAAGCAAATTATAAGAATGATTAAATGGAAATCAGGTTAAAAGACAATGGAACAACGAAAGAAATGACGGATTTCGGAAGAAAAAATAAGAAAGAATGAATCGATTTAGTAAAAGTAAGAAATGAACCGATAACAGAAAACGTTCTGAAATAAAGAAAGAAAGCAAGAAAGAAAGAAAGAAAGAAAGAAAATAATGTAAAGCAGACGAAAAATAGCATATTGTCTTGAAAAAAAAAACGAAATCATTAACTTTAAGAAAGAAAGAAACAAGCTAACAAACAAACAAACAAATAAACAAACAAACAAATAAACAAAAGAAAGAAAAAAGAATAATGCAAACTAAGTAAAAATACGATACGCTTTGAAAAAGAATAAAGTAAAACGAAAGAATGAATTTTAAGAAAGAAAGAAAGAAAGAAAGAAAGAAAGAAAGAAAATAATGTAAAGCAGCTAAAAAATAGCATATGGTTTGAAACAAAAAAACTAAAACGAAAGAATTAGCTTTAAGAAAGAAAGAAAGAAACAAACAAACAAACAAACAAACAAAAGAAAGAAAGAATAATGCAATCAGGTAAAAGTAAGATACGCTTTAATAAAGAAAGAAACAAAACGAAGAAATGAATTTTAAGAAAGAAAGAAAATAACATTAAGCAGCCAAAAATAGGATATGATTCGAAAAAAAAAAATCAAAACGAAAGAATTAACTTTAAGAAAGAAAGAAAAAAACAAAGAAACAAAGAAACAAAGAGACAAACAAAAGAAAGAAAGAATAATGCAAGCTAGGTACAAACAGGATACGATTTGAAAAAGAAAGAAATTAAACGAAAGAATGGCTTTTAAGAAACAAAGAACAAAAGTATGGCTATGGAGAAGCGAGAGATAAACCGTTTTACACTAAAGATAAAGAAAACGAGAGAAAGTAAAAAGAGAATGTTTTGATTGAAAAGATTTTAAGAGAAATATTTTCTTTGTTCTGTTTATTCCTGTTTCTCTTTGTTATTCGGTGTTTTTTCTTTTGTCATTCGTCAGCCTGTCTGTATCTTGTTCTTCTTTTGTTCAATCAGTTGCCATGCAGACAAACGCCATTGAGAAAAACACTGGATGGAATAAACACAAACAGGATTACTAATTATTTTATCCCTTGTGGTCACTGTTTCGTATTTCCGGGGGGCTAACTTTCAAAGACTCGGTCGTCTACCTCTCTCATATGATTCACTGTCCACCATAGAGTCATGAATATTCTAAAAAGAAACATTTCTGTAAATTTTCTCTCATCCTTTAGATCTTGTTTGATTCCAAAATATTCATGAAAAATAACAACAACTACAATAATAATAATAATAATAATAATAAATACTTATACCCGCATTAAGAAATTCCCAAGAAATACAACTCTATTCAAAATACAAATGATTGGGTTAAAGAGTTTTATCCACAGACCTAGAAAATAATTTCAGCAACTTCCTAAGGAAATAGAAAACAGACAAACAAAAAGAAAACCTTCATCTAACTTATGTCTCATATGAAAACCTTGGTAAACGATTTTATGAAAGAGAAAATCGAGATCAATATTATTATTAATAATATTATTAATAATAATAATAAGAATGAATTCTAGACAGAAATTAGTAGAATGTCAGGACAACAACATTACCTGTGGTTATTAGAACTCTCAGAAGGATATTCATTAGGCATCATGCATGATTCCGAACAAACATCTCTTTTAATAACCTCTACCTTCAGTGGCTCTTGGGGACTCTATGGGGTACAATTTAGTATATATATACAGGCTGGTTCAAACGTAAGTTAATAGTAGGTCGAATAGTTTTGTGTATCGGTTAATTTGTTATAATGATGTCCATTATATCTATGGTGTTTGCGCTATACTGTTTTCAATTATATAAACTAAGTTTATCTAAAATTAATATTTTTTCTTTTCAGATAATTCATAATAGCAATCTTTTATTGTTCATCTTCATTTGGACCACACTATATATATATATATAATTACAATACCGCCCTTAATAATTGGACATCCCCAGTTTTTAAAAAAATGATATATTTGATACTATTTTTAGTATTTATTGCAAGTGGATAATTCTAAATAAAAATAGAATGGTTCAATAACATGTGCATCAAATGAACTCTTCTGGTGTCCAGTTTCTCTGCTCTGTTCCCCATGCTAGTCTCTTTTTATTATTGGCTGGCCGAAGTAAAGGCTTCCTGGCTGTCTAGTAAAATTTTGCAACGCAATAATAACAAAAGAAAAATTCTATTTTCATTTAGAATTATCCACTTCGCAATAAATACTAAAAATAGTATGAAATACATCATTAAAAAAAACTGGAGTGGCCTAATAATTATGGCCGATACTATATATATATATATATATATATATATATATATATATATGTTGATATGTACATTGACAATTTTTTTACACCTGAATGATAATACTATACATATGTGTATCTACCTTATATGTATATCTATTAATTTATGTCACTATATATATATATATTATCTGTCATAAATATTATTATAGCATCCACCCTTTCGTAGCTGACATGCGAGACACACGCTTGGTCGAACATGTCCCTTTTCGATTCCTGATTGATTTGGCAGAAGAATTCCCAAATAAGCTGCCGTGACTTTTGTTCGGTTGACTTTCTGCCATCTAAGTAAAAGGAGGAAAGGGAAAAAGACAACCTAAAAACTAAAATCAACTTTTGCTATTTAATTCTGCCTTGCTATTTAACCAATAGCTGGAGGGAGAAGAAATGGATTCATTCTTTTTCCCAAGAGTATATTTAAGATTATGTTACTACTGGAATTTGAGCTTGGCTCTACGATGTCTCATTCCAAACCGTTATGCATCACACCAACCCCACATCCAAGCTTATAACCTGGTATTCTCAAGAGGACACTCATCTAGCTCCTGGAAGGACAAAAGAATCAATATCTTAACGTGATATGGCTATAAATGATATCAAAAGAAAATGACGATTATGGTTTTCCACAACTTCTAACTTTTTACAGCTTTGAGTAATGGTTTTAACAAAAAACAAGGCAGCAGGACCAGATGCAATCGTAATAGAGAGGCTGGCATCCTTAAATGTTTTCAATATTTTCTTTTTAATCATTTCACCCCGAGCAAGGCGGAAACGCCACTGATGTGCAGGGGGCTACATAAATGTAAAAAGATTAATTAGAAAAGAGTGAGGAGTACAAACTAGTTAGAAAGGAACAATAGAAAGCTGAGAAAGCAGGTGCGATGAGGGATACATAGGTGGAGAGAAAGGGAAGGTTATACAGCGGTGGGGAGAGAGCTAGAGTCCAGTGGTTAGTAGATAAGTATTGACTTTGCATTTAAATTTCTGGAGGTTGTAGCCGTCAGGAAAGCAAGAATACGGAAGCGAGTTCCACAGGCGGGAAGTGCGAGAGAGGAAGCTGCAGGAGTAGAATTGTCGTCTGCATTTGGCTAACCTAACTGTGAATGGGTGGGACCCAGTTGCCAGTCTGGTTGCACTAGTAAACACCTGTTGAGGAGGCATCAGTGACTTAAGTTCGTCCAAGCAGAAGCCATGAATTATTTATAGAACAGACAAAGGGAAACCACATTTCGACGATGGGGAAGTGGCTGCAGTCGACCCGCCAGATCAGTACCTATCATATTACAGTCTCTCCTTTGGAGCTTACAAGATTACAGACATGAATGAGATCTACTACAGTGATACACCGGAAGATCTAAGTATATAAATTTTCATATATCATATCACTGCCTGAGAAACCAGGGGCAAATAAATGTGAACTCCATCAGACAAATTAGCCTAATTATACCAGAAATCGGACAAGAAGAATGTGCTTTGTTAGAGACACTGGGACAATGAACGTGATTTTTACGCTCGGAATAGTATCAAGAAGAGCAATACAAATGTAGAAGGACGTGTACCTGTGTTTTGTACGTTATGCAAAGGCTTTTGATGAAGAAAGTCACACAGAACTGTTAGAACTTTTAGGTAATACTGACATATTTGGGAAAGATATAAGAATAATCAAGCACATGTACGAGCAGTAAACCAACCTTCTATGAATAGAAAATGAATTCAGTAAATATAATAAAATAGTAAGGTGTGTAAGACAAGGATGTGTCTTCTCACCAGACACATTCAACCTATACAACGAGACGAGTCTTAGTGTATATGAAATCTTTATAGCATTTATTATTGGTGACCGAATCTAAACAATATAAGATAGCAGACGGAGAAAAAAACTAGAAGAATTCCGACAGAATTTGGTGAAGGAAAGCATTATAATTGATTAAGCATTACTCGAAAGAACGCAGAATGCATGGTTGATGGCAAAAGGTTCCTTGCAGCATGAAAAGTGCAAAATTACCATACCAACATGAAACAAGGTGCAACAATTATAATAATGCAAAAAGTGTTAACAAGGGGTGGGGGAAGTAAGAAAACGCGACTCCCTCCAATATCTAATCAAAGTCTTTTGAAACATTTTGTTAGAAACAATAAAAATGAGTAACTTTAAAGTTACATAATATCAGTTTTCCCATATGGCAATGAATGCTACACAATCTTCTCATAGATGAAGAAGAACTGTGAAACATTCAGAAATGTGGTTTTACAGAAGGTTGATGAGAATACCATGGACGGAACATGCGACAATGTTTTAGAAAAAAAAGAAAACAAAATATATTTATCTTTAACATCGGGAAAAGATGTTTAAAATCTTTTGGAAAATTTGATCCTCGCACAGCAGTTTGAAAATAAGAAGAACGGAGCAGATAAATGGCGCAATGAGGTTTAAAAGAGATAAAAAATACAAAATGCATTTTGCTGTACAATAGACAGGAAATGGTGAAGAGCCATGAACACCAACGAACTGAAGAGATACAGCACAGCTTTTTGATCAAGTTGATACTCATGCTATTAAACTTCATCTTATGGAAAAGGATTTTAAGTTATAGCTTGGGCCGCCTCAAATGATATGCATAAGTTCTGTGTATCTGATCCGAGAGTTTAATTTAAAGTATAATTATTTATGGCAACAACATAGATTACAACTCTATGGTTAAACTTCTATCAGTCAGTTAAGTGCCATATGTGGTATACACTTGGGCGATCATGTCTCTAAAGAGACATGACTCACTGGGCAAAAGATTATCGCGCAGTAAGTTGTCATTACTTTCTGCAGTAGACTGGTTGCCAGCCAAGGCTATAGAACCCAATCTGTCCTGTTATTTAACCAATAACTGAAGGGAAGAGACGGATTAATACCTTTCCAAAGGGTATTTGCGCGCAAGTGAATAGTTTCCTGTAGCCTACCAGAAAAATGATATATAGCAGTTACTGTACTGTCTATTCCTTTGTGAAAGCTAGGAGGTTCCATCCAGACCATTGTAAAACAGTAGAGAATGATATCATCACGTCAATAATCTTGTGGATACTGTAACACAATCGCAGGAGAAGCAAACATGTACTCCCTGACGCAAGAAGTTAAGACAATCTAGGACATGCGTAGTACCCAGTGACCGCGTATACAGTGAAAAAATTCTTATCCTTAGCCTGAATGTACGCGATCGGGTTCCTACAATAAGTAACTGACTTTGTGTCGCAACTCGCCAGGGAGGAGCTTATGGTAAACATACTTCCCTGGTGTGACCTGCAGAGACACTTAGGTGAGAAGAGAAGCAGTTATTATAGCCGCTATGAAGTATTTTACGCTCTCGTATTTACTCGTCCGCCACCTCGACAGCGACGAGATGTCAGTCGATGTCAGTTTAATCTAGGGAACACAAGCGAGTGCACCTAGACTAAGGCCCAACTTTCCAACCAGCTATCCTTCTTTAGTGCAATGAGAAAGGTGCTGCTTCAGGGTTGAGATCCTTATGACAAGGCATTACTCATTTATTGATTTGGGCTCTGCTTGAAGACAATGACACAGACTGGAATATATAAATGTAATCCCCAATCTCGGAAAAGTCATGGCTGTGACTACTTCCGCTTATTCACGCTTGAATGAGTGGAAAAATTGATGATACGAATCTCGTATAATTATAATCCAAATATTCTATAAATTCTTAGGCTATCCTCTCTATAAACCTAAAATATTGACATTAGGAGGTAAATTGTGGTGCAGTGGATATCGATTCGGAACTGAAAATCGGGGTGCCGAGTTCGAATTCCAGTTGAATTCCTCGCATTCACTTACGTACAAATGCCCTTGGGAAAGGTATTAATCCGTCTCCTCCATCCAGTTATGGATTAAATAATAGGACAGATTGGGTTCTATAGCCTTGGCTGACAACCAGTCTACCGCAGAATGCAATGGCAACTTACTGCGGGATAATCTTCCGCCTAGTCAGTTATGTCTCTTTCGAGACATGATCTCCCAAAGCATGTAGTAGGTATCACACTTAACTGACTGACTGACATTTCTGTTCATCAGTAATATCGTAAGCCTTTCGAGTTCTAGGGATATCAGATCTACATCATCGATATCAACAGTAGTGTTTCATGAGCATGACAGCTTTGAAAAAGACCAACCCTCTCCAGTTAGAGTTCAGTGTTTTCCTCCTCCTAGATTGCTTATCAACCAACGCGATGTAGCCAAAACTTCCCTGCTAGCTATCCATAGCTGAGGGAAGAAGAGATGGATTCATATCTTTACCAAGGCTATTACCACGTAAGTGAAGTTAATGAATTCGAACGGAATTTGAACTCAGCTCTAGGATCCTGGGTATGATGTTAAACTGCATCCGGCAGCAAGGCCGCTGATTCGGAGATTGTGTGGAGAATGGAACCACTTCTTATTTGCTGTTGTTCCCTAGTCCACCCTAACCCGGATTGGTAGCACCTGTTAGAATCTCAGCTATCTGCGAATATTTAACGTCTCAACTGGAGTCAAAACACCATGCAAGTATAAAAATTGGGGTCAAAACACTATGAAAGTATAAAAATAAACTTTTATAGAAATATATACAAAAATAATTTTTATAGAATAATATAGATTTTAGATTAAAAATATTACTAACAATACATTTTTGAAGAAATAAATGATTACCATAATACATTTTTGATGGAAAAGTATATTATCAGCAATACATTTTTTAATGCAAGACTAGAAGAAATCTTCAGTTTTCTAAAATAAAAAAAAAATTATTAAAAAAATAAAAAATCTAACTAAATCGACCTTCTCACTATAAGCGAACTTTAAAAAATACCTTAAAACCCACCTTTTGGCATCAAATAACCTACAGATATGCTGTTAAACAAAACTGAAACTTAAACTCAGCTCTAGGGCTTTTCTCATTTATCTATTACTTTCCCGTGTCTTCAAGATTTTACAATAATTCAAATGTATGTGCTGTTTCTATCTCATCATATGTCCAATATCTTTTATATTAGGAGAAAAATTGCAATCTGTCGCTAACAACTGAGAATTCACTTAATTTTAAATCTGTAATTGAAATTTATGTCATCGACACTTCTATTGATGACCTGACAGCTGTTGGTGGCTTTCATATCTTCTATGTAGAGAATACCATGACTGACAGAAATATCACGTACTTCAATTGAAATTAAAGCTCAAACAATTTGGCTTATTAAATCAATTGTCATCACTAAGCGACAGAATGAACTTTCTTTACTAAACAATCAAGCAGTAGTTGAATTGTTAGAGACGATTCGTATTGGCTTAAATGTCGGTAACTTCTTTATTAACCTTAGCCTCCCCAGAAAGCAGGGGTATGACACAAGGCCGATTTTAACAGTAGGCATTTCGAGCGGCAAAATATCCCCGTAGACTTCGCAAATGGGAGATCAGACTCTCGTCTTTTTAACCCAGGACAAGATTCTGCTGTTAGGCATATCCTCATATGGGTTCCTCTCATACCCAAATGCAAAGTGTCCAACAAGGATAGTGTATTGACACACTATATTTACATGCGGATTTTATCGTAAGACATTACTAGAACGTACGTTCAGACAAAAATTCTCCGTATTCTCTGAACTCTAAATACAATCAGAGATTTCCTGAAGATATGTATTCAAGACAGATCCATTAATAAGGAAAATAGATCATAGAACACACCAAATAACAACTCAAGATAAATGGTTACAGATCCATTAATAAGGAAAATATTTCATAGAACACACCAAATAGCAACTCAAGATAAATGGTTACAGATCCATTAATAAGGAAAATAGATCATAGAACACACCAAATAATAACTCAAGATAAATTGTTACAGATCCATTAATAAGGAAAATAGATCATAGAACACACCAAATAACAACCCAAGATAAATGGTTACAGATCCATTAATAAGGAAAATAGATCATAGAACACACCAAATAACAACTCAAGATAAATGGTTACAGATCCATTAATAAGGAAAATAGATCATAGAACACACCAAATAATAACTCAAGATAAATGGTTACAGATCCATTAATAAGGAAAATAGATCATAGAACACACCAAATAACAACCCAAGATAAATGGTTACAGATCCATTAATAAGGAAAATAGATCATAGAACACACCAAATAACAACCCAAGATAAATGGTTACAGATCCATTAATAAGGAAAATAGATCATAGAACACACCAAATAACAACTCAATATAAATTGTTACAGATCCATTAATAAGGAAAATAGATCATAGAACACACCAAATAACAACCCAAGATAAATGGTTACAGATCCATTAATAAGGAAAATAGATCATAGAACACACCAAATAATAACTCAAGATAAATTGTTACAGATCCATTAATAAGGAAAATAGATCATAGAACACACCAAATAACAACCCAAGATAAATGGTTACAGATCCATTAATAAGGAAAATAGATCATAGAACACACCAAATAACAACCCAAGATAAATGGTTACAGATCCATTAATAAGGAAAATAGATCATAGAACACACCAAATAACAACCCAAGATAAATGGTTACAGATCCATTAATAAGGAAAATAGATCATAGAACACACCAAATAATAACTCAAGATAAATGGTTACAGATCCATTAATAAGGAAAATAGATCATAGAACACACCAAATAACAACTCAAGATAAATGGTTACAGATCCATTAATAAGGACAATAGATCATAGAACACACCAAATAACAACTCAAGATAAATGGTTACAGATCCATTAATAAGGAAAATAGATCATAGAACACACCAAATAACAACTCAAGATAAATGGTTCCTGAATGATGTTCTATGGACAACTGGGGTACAAGATGCTAGTTCTTTTTAAAATATCTTTTGTAACCCACTGTTCTCATATTACGCCTCTAGTTCCCGTGATCGACTGAGCCTGTCTCAGTGACTGAGCTCCACGTAGACATGGTGTTTCTGTCTCAAGAAGTTCTGTTGATACAAGTCATGGGTTCACTTCCTGTTAATTATTTCAAAGTCATGAATTAGATTTATCTTTATCAATGGTACTGAAGATAAACTCTTCTTTCGTCCGGCTTTAACTACAGGATAGCCAGAGATCCGAACATTATAATAATTCCTAAAGACGCTAAAATATCAGCAGACAAATAATAATTAGGCTACTCTATTTGTGAATGGGGTCTGGACAGGGAGGTAGTCTCTAATGGGAACTATCGATAGCATGATGATTGAACATATAATACCACTGAGTGATCCGAATCGTTACTGTACATGTTACGGTAGTGATTTCTGGCGATCGATCTATGTGGGATTTTTCTAAATATACCACTTAGTGTGTTCCTGTTTCATTATCTTGAGTCAGTATTTACTCGAGCCTCTCCACGAAGGCGGAAATTAGCACAAGGCCGATTTTACTGTAAGGCTTTCTGATCGCGTACGCTCGGGCATACGTAGACCCTGCATACGCGTTTCGTTATCTTGAATCGGTATTTACCCGAACCTTTCCACAAAGGCAGGAATTAGCACAATCCCGATTTTACAATCGGGCTTTCCGAGTGCGGCGTATTCTCTGTACTCTTCATCTCTCAATACACAAAAAAGCAGATATAAATCACGCAGAAGAAACCAAACCAAACCAAAAGTTAAATCCCAGTACTCTGGGATTACTAGAAATTACGGGTCTAATATCAAACTATCCAGAGATTGACTTTCTTTATCAAGTGATTAAACCAGTTAAAATCTAAAACGTGACTGAACCATGTTCCATTTCAAGATTTAGTTAGACCCCAGCTGTAGAGGTCTGAACCGGTAAAACTAAAAAAATGTAGCTTGTATGATTTAGTGTAGCTTATTGAAAAGTTCTCGTCCTCACAAAGAAGCAATTAAAAATGTTTATTTCGATTAAATTTAGAAAGGCTGAAAAGGCCCAGAAATATTCTGCACACGCAAATAACACCAAAACTGGTAAAGACGTTGTAATCAATGTAGTTTATACCGGTTGTCATTTAGGAAGAAAAGACTGAAAGGTGACGAATATGATTTAAATCATCGTGTTTTAAATCAAAGGAAGTTGGAGGCCTCTTGGAGGCTTATCAAACCAGTTTAAATATCTTGAGAACCGATTGAGCGGCCTTAAATTATCTTGACACCCAATCAGAGGTGTTCCTCGAATGACAGAGAGAAACCACCGCGTTAAACGTTATCTTTCCCGCATATACCCATAAAAAGTTTCTCTTCGTTTGTATCTCTGTACCCCGCGTGACCCTTGCACCTTTTATTGGGTGAATATGATTGTAAAAAACAAAAAAGGTAAAAATATCTGCTAGCATTGTTCTTTTGCGTCATGTTTTTTCAGACATTGGCTGATCATGTTTTCTCATAATTTCTAATCCTTTCTAAGTTCTATACTCTCCAGTGCAATCATAGGTTCGCATATCGTCTGGATCACACACCTCCGAGATCTTTTGAAATTATTCCCTTATTTACTGTTTAGAGTTTTGTCTTTTCATTCTGTCTATATTTCTGAGATGAGGCAGTATTTACAGTATTTGCCTTATTCGGACTATTGTCCTCAATTTTGTTACAATTTCTACGACGTTTCGTCCGTTGTACGCTCCGGCTTTCTTCAGGTTATAGGAATTTCGAATCGAACCTTAAAGACACATGGCCCAGTGGATATAGATGTTGTTTAATTCCAGTGACTTGACCAAAGAGTTGTAACTTCTATATAGGCTAAAGCAGTGCTGAACTAGTAACTTAAATGGTTACAGGGAGGTAACCAGAGGCTCGATGCAAGGAACAGAGATCATATACCCCAGTGATTGCAATAAAGGGTTCGGTTCGAAATTCGTAGCAACTAAAGAAGGCCGGAGCGTACAACGGTCAAAACGTCAACCTTCTTACCTTGTCAAATTCAATGCGTCAAAGACCAAGCTGTTGTCTGTCAAGCATCACAGGCAACCTCTCCTGCCTCCCATAAGCATGGACCAAGCGAGTCTCCCTGAGAGCAACACACTACGCCTCCTCGGCCTTACCCACTCCTCAGACCTCAAATGGAACCACTATATTGATTCCATAGCTAAATCTACTGCTAAGAAGGTTGGGTCACTATGCCGATCCAGGATGTTTTTTTCCGCCTGAACCCATCCTGCATATATACAAGTCAACCATCCGTCCGTGCATGGAGTACTGCTGCCATTTATGGTCAGGTGCCCCTGCCGTTCTCCTCAGTGTTCTCGACAGGCTCCAAAGGAGAGTCTGTAATGTGATAGGTACTGATCTGGCGGCTCGACTGCAGCCACTTCCCCAACGTCGAAATGTAGCCTCCCTTTGTCTGTTCTATAAATACTTTCATGGCTTCTGCTCGGACGAATTTAAGTCACTGGTGCCTCCTCAACAGGTGTTTACCAGTGCAACCAGACTGGCAACTGGGTCCCACCCATTCACAGTCAGACGACAATTCTACTCCTTCAGCTTCTTCTCTCGCACTTCCCACCTGTGGAACTCGCTCCCATATTCTTGCTTTCCTGACGGCTACAACCTCCAGAAATGTAAATGCAGTGTCAATACTCATGTACTAACCACTGGACTCTAGCTCTCTCCCCACCCTCGTATATCCTTCCCTTTCTCTCCACCTATGTATCTGTCATCGCACCTGCTTTCTCAGCTTTCTATTGTTCCTTTCTAACTAGTTTGTACTCCTCACTCTTTTCTAATTAATCTTCTTACAGTTATGTAGCCCCCTGCACATCAGTGGCGTTTCCACCTTGCTCGGGGTGAAATGATTAAAAACAAATATTAAAAAAATTAACTGAACATTAGAAAAACATTAAAACCCTACCTTTTTTTGGCATTAAATAACCCACAGAGATGTTGATATGCCGTTAAACAAATCTCAAACTTAAACTCAACTCAAGAATTTCTCTCATCTATCCATTACTACTCCGTGTCTTCAGGATTTTACAATAATTCAAATGTTTGTGCTGTTTCTATCCCAGTACACTGGGATTACTAACATTACGGGTCTAATATCAAACTATCCAGAGACTGTCTTTCTTCTACAAGTGATTAAACCTGTTAATATCTTAAACTTGACTGAACCATTTTCCTTTTCAAGATTTCTCAGTCCACAGCTATAAGGGTCTGAACTGGTAAAACTAAAGAAAGTAGAATAACATGTCTGAACATATTCTGTTTTCAGACCAAAAATCCTTTTTTTTTTCAAAGGAATTTTTGTCTGAACGTACGCTCTCGGAATAGCCCACCCAGATAAAATACGCATGTAAATACAGAGTGTCAATACTCTATCCTTGTGGAACAATTTGCCTTTGGGCAAATATCAATATGTTATTTATCATAAATAAACATCCTTTATTTAATCGCTTGTTGGTTAAGACGAGATATGAGTATGTGCGTTGTGGCGCAGTGGATATCGACTCGGAACGAGAAATCGAGGTTCGAATTCCAGTTGAATTCCTTGCATTCACTTACACATAAATACTCTTGGGGAAGGTATTAATCCGTCTCTTCCTCTCTAGTTATGTGTTAAATAATAGGACTGATTGCAGAAAGCAATGGCAACCTACTACCGGATAACTTTCTACCCAGTCTAAAGCGTGTATCACGTATAGAACTTAACTGAATGTAAATACTGTCTTTTCATTCTCTTTCACTGCCAAAAGCTCCTTGCATCTTAGTGAGTGTATCGTCTAACTGGTGTGCGAAATGATTAGAAAAAAGGTTAGTTGAACTTTTACTCTTTCCTTTACTATATCCTGTGGGTTCCATATTCTCTAAACCCGCTTTCTTGATTGTGTGTCCCAGAAATTTCAAATGTTCTTCTCAACCCAAGCAAGCGTTTTCTTTTTGTCCCACTTTTCCTTAAGACTTTTTCGTAACTCACATGCTTCTTCAATTTCATTCTCAGCATCATTGTATAGAACCACATCTTTTTTTTATCTCAAGTCTTCTCTTCAGCTGGGAGAAGCTTTCCCAGATTTTGTTGCATTGTTCTAAATTCATTTGACACATAAGCATAAAATATTTGCGCGGGCCTGTATTTGTAAATTTCATAATCAAAAGAAAATTTCTTAGAAACGCAAATTTTATCATAAATTTTATTTAAATGATAAAAGATATCTGAAATACAGGAGAGTGTGTTAAAATCATGATGTTTAACATTCTGAAAAAAAGTATTTTTGGCCTGAAAACAGAACATTTTCAGACATGTTATTCTCAGGCAGTTCCTTTTCACTATGATTAATTAAAAGAAATATTCAGAATGGCGCCAAATCGAGATTCTTCACTGATCAGGGCTATTTTTCAAAAGATCCGTTTCGATTGTATTCGTATTTGGCTCATAGGCAAAAGGAAAATAAATTAAAGAAATCTCAGAACAGAGATGAAAACATTGAAATGTTATAAAATTCAAACAAACCTGGCAAATTACTAAATATTACGAATATTCACGCTCTGTCGATTGTTGCATTAATAAGGCTTAGAAAGTGATTTATGCCCGATAATAGAAAACTAAAACCATTACAGTGAGATCAATTACGACTGAGAAGTAAGTTAGATCCTCACTGATTGCCCCTTATCTTCATCGTTGTCCCACATCTAAGCAACTCTTTAAAAAAAACGCTTCTGTGGACCTGCCGAGTGGAGGGGATTATCATCTCTTAGTTGTGTCTCTGTCTACTGAGAGATGCCCGGTTCGTGGGAACAGCTAGAAACTAAATTAAAACAAGTAAAGTAATTTAAGTAGATGGAAGTTTTATGAGGGAGAATGGAAAATGTGATTTTGATATCCGAAGACGCATTGGCATGGCCAAGGACGCATTTCAAAAGCTAAGAGTTAGGAAAATGTCATTGGATGTAAAGAAAAAGAGTGCTGGATTGCTATGTGATGTCTGTTCTTCTGTATAGCAGAGAATGTTAGACGATCTCATTAAGGATGAAGGAGAGGCTTGAGGCAGCAAAAATGTGGTTTTACAAAAAGATGCTGAGAACTGAGCACATGAGCAACGATGAGTTGTTGGGGAAGATGCAAAAGAAGAAAACTCATAATTAACACCAGGAAAAGACAGATGAGGTTCCTGAGAGACGTAATGTGGAAGGAGCTCCTGGAGAATTTAATATGTGCAGGACAGATAGAAGGAAAGAGAGACAGGGTAAAGCAGTGCGGAACATAATTGATAGGCCTGAGCAAATAGATGTCGGAGCGAGGTTTGGGAAAAATATCAGTTTATGGCGCAGTGGATATCGGCTCGGGACGAGAAATCGAGCAACCGAGTTCGAATTCCAGTTGAATTCCTTGCATTCACTTACGCGCAAATACCCTTGGGAAAGGTATTAATCCGTCTCTTCCCTCCAGTTATGGGTTAAATAATAGGACAGATTGGGTTCTATAGCCTTGGTCGGCAACCAGTCTACCGTAGAAAGCAATGGCAACCTACTGCGGGATAATCTTCTGCCCAGTCAGTCATGTCTCTTTCGAGACATGATCGCCCAAGCGTGTATCGCGCATGGCACTTAACTGACTGACTGATCAGTAGGTAAAACATTGATATCGACAAATGATACATCCAAGTGGGAGTCCATGATCGCCTAATGTTCTGAAGGGACACGGTAGATGAAGAAGACTGGAGATCAACAAAAGCGGGAGCTGGACAATTATTATTCCTTGCTCGTGGGTTTGCGCTCGTGTTCCTCACAATAAAACCGATCATGTATCACATCCTGCCTCAGCAGGTAGACCTAAGTAAGCATAATGATATTTACTCTACTCCCCTACTGGAGCGAGATGTGACACAGGGTCTTTTTTTTAACATGGGGAGACTAACCTCGTACAGACGGGCGAAGGAACAAAAATTCCCCAGTCCTCTCAACCTTCGGTGACAATCACATGGTCCATCCGACTGATACAATGGGGTGGCGCGGCCTCGAGACACTGTTTCCCGGAACTGGGCATCAACTCAGTGTAATTTTTCTCAGATGCAATCCCTGTTTTCGCGGATGGAGTTACAACTGAGTCGTATTCGAGGACAGAGACGCAACTAAGTGATGATTTTTGGTCCCAACCCGACACAAAAATGTGCCAGCATAATTCGGTATATTTTCACACCAATGTGATTCGTTAAATACAAATCTTAACTCTGTCAGGGGAAAAGTTGTGCATGTATACTGACGAAAGTTTTTCTTAATTTTTATTTTAAATAAATGGGAAATATAGAAATTATGACATCTTCATAATTTGGTAAAAAGAAATTGGTCAACATTTCAAGTTTATTTATACGTAATCTTAATGAAAAATTTTAAACCAAAGAATGGTTGAAAATATGGTAGATGCCAGCTCTTGGCTGAAACTTTGGAAAACAGCAAAATGTTGGCATCTGTATATTGCTGAAAGAAAATAAATATGTTTGTAAAAGCTACCATACTTAGCAATTCTTATACAAATTCTACTTTCAATTTATCTTATTATCGTTGAGTTTATAGATTAGTTACCAGTTTATTCCGGTTCTACTCGGGTAGTTCAAGGAATAATAAGAATAAAAAAATATGATGAATTCACATAGCAAATACTTACACAATGTCTACCTTCGTCACTTTTATAGATATAGATAACAATGTAGAATGTCTCGATTGGATTAGGGTGGACGTGGGAGGGGCAACATATATAGATATAGATAATATAAAATGGGGTTATCGATTCTATATTATGATCAATGCATAAACTGCTCCCTGACTTTGTGGGGTGATCATATATATTTCTCTACCTCAAATTTTGGCTTTCTAAAAATTTTCAGGGTGTCGTTAGCGTTCTAAAATTTTGATCTACATCTGAGCGCAACTCCCGTCGAGCTAGACCGCAAAATGCAGACGCTAAGTCGAATCTATCAAACAAACAAATACTTACACAACGTTCACCCTAGTCACTTTTATATATATAGATAATTTTCGCCACTATTTTTTTCTTTTATGTACAATATCTATCCACGACGTAGGCGAATATGACCCTAGGCATTTTCCTATCCCTTGTAGTTCTAAACATATTTTTAAATAATCTTTTAAGTCCATACAGTTTGTTTTTTTTTGCTTATTTTATCTACAATTGAATAAGCACCTTCCCTACACATGCTTTTAAACTAACGACTATGAGCCTATCACTAACTTACATGTGGGTAAGTGATGCACATGCACTTGCGAGGAACTTTAGTTACCCACTTCTCCTCACGAGCGAACTTGCCTTAGTACCAGAGGTATCAATCCGGTACGATGGTTCTGGCCCCAGAAGTAATTCTGTTCTCTTGACCTATCGGTGGAAGACACGGGTATACGCCTGAATCTCTCCCAGTTTATTTGTTCTTTCATTAAGGATGCTGGCGGCGAACGTTTTCTGTGTTTTGGCGTAATCCACCTTAATTTCAGGGATCTTAACGTTCCAGTAACTTCATAGGAGAATAGCTGGTTTATAAAATAGTGTCTATTATACCACCATTTTATTAATGGTTCTAGACCGTGCACTAGTGCCGCCCGATGTCATGATGATGGGTGCAGTTACAGCAGTATATCCGGGTGTGTCAACCCATGTTAGTTATATACACATTTATAATTGGGGTCTCTTTCATTGCCTACTAACATGCACCAAATTAATAAAAAACATGACAGTAATCAAATTGAGAAGGAATAAAACTAGAAAGCCCAACCTAAAAAAAAGATGCCAGACTCTAGGTATCTCATCTCTTATACTAATGTAAGCGGTCCAGGTTCCAGCATTCCAGAAGTAAAAATTCATATCCCTTTGTAAACCTGGCCTCTTGTTCTTGTCTGAAACGGATATCAAGGCCCCCATCTTATTGCAGAAGCTCACGATCACTGGCTACTCTTCTTCTTTCTTCTTTTATGTACCTTGTCCCTTCAGGACGTAGGCGATCATGGCCTTCCACGTCTCCCTACCCTGGTGGCTCTTAGCACGCTTTATCCTGTAACGTCTCTCAGCTTCCGTTCTGTCATCCACCTGCTTAGGCCTTTTAAATATGTTATCCTCTGCTTTCCTCTATCTTTTCCCTATCTGGCCTTTTAGT
Organism: Ascarosepion bandense; assembly: GCA_037127315.1. Taxonomy (NCBI): domain Eukaryota; kingdom Metazoa; phylum Mollusca; class Cephalopoda; order Sepiida; family Sepiidae; genus Ascarosepion; species Ascarosepion bandense. The sequence goes on from JBBBDQ010000215.1 coordinate 850,401, forward strand.
ATCAGGTTCTCTAAGCCCTCCTTCCTCATTGCATGTCCCAGGAAATTTAGTTGTCTTTCCTGATGTTCAATATGAATTTCCTTTTCGTTTCCATCATTTCCAAAACCTCGTCATTTCACACATGCTCGGTCCGCGATATCCGCAGAATCCTTTTGTAGAACCACATTTCAGCTGCTTCAAGTTTTCCCTTCATCTTTGTTGATATTGTCCAACATTCGCTGCCATACTCACTTATTTATAATAGAATACGACCACCTAAATCGCCACGGTCACATCAAGTACAAAATTTCAATAGTTGATCCCAAATCTTAACAAAGTAATTTAACCGCTGCTTGAAAAAGAAATCTTTCCCAATCCCGTAGAAAATGACAAGTGTATGTCCGGTCTTCAAGAACTCGGGCGACCGGTCCGATCTCCCAGTATAGACAAATTAGTCTCATCAGTATCACCACTAAGCGTTTGAGCCCTTAATCAACAAGACGTTCTTTGATCACTTAGATAGAAACAACTTTTTGTGCGACAATCAGTATAGGATTTGATCAACCCGATCCACTGCTGACGTTCTAAATAGTTATACACAAAATTACTGAGGCCATTAACGCTCCACAGACACGAAAAGAACAATAGTATCAGATGTTATCGAAAACGATTTAAAAATTGTGACACAAAGAAATTTTAAACACGGTTTCCAGTTATGAAATCAATGGAAGGGTTTTCCCTAATATAAAATCCTTCTTAAAAGATAAATTTATGAATGTTGTTATCAACAGACGATCCTGCAAGACCCCGGCAGTCACAAGTCGTCACAAGGGGTCACTTCTTGGATTTCTTTCTGATGTACATAAATTATCAACCTAAAATTATACACCGAACATTTGTAAGTATCTATGACGACAATTCAGCGATATACGGGCACACCTGTAAATTAATCAGTCGGTGAATTTCCTTACGTTATACACGCTTGGGCGATCATGTCTAGAAAGAGACATGACTGACTGGGCAAAGGATTATAGCACAGTAGGTTGTCATTGCTTTCTGCGGTAGACTGGTTGCCGACCAAGGCTATAGAACCCAATCTGTCCTGTTATTTAACCCATAACTGGAAGGAATAGACGGATTAATACCTTTCTTAAGGGTATTTGTGCGTAAGTGAATGCCGATATCCAGTGAACCACAACGCACATCGGGTAAATCTGTAAATCACTTGAGAATAAAATATTGGCAGCTGACCTTTTTCCGATTTAACATTAATTTTCGGGGAGGAAAACATAACTGATTATATTCAATTCCTCTAAAACCAAACAGGTTACATTTCATCACTCCCGATCAGACCATGGAATAACGCCATCACGATGGACAAATGTTCATTCGAGGTGGTCCGTGCTATGAGAAGATATTGGGTTTCAAACTTGCACTCGACTTCAAATGGAACTCCTCTATACGTTCCTTTGCGAAAAATGCACGTGAAATTATAGTCTCCCTGTATTGTTCTAGTTAGCACCTGAATCCTCATACCATTCTCTACCTTAATAAGAGGCAGGTGAGGCCAAAAACGAAGTACTGCTGCCAAATTTCTGTGGGAGTTAGCCAGACCACTGTTTCTCGGCTTGACAGAGTTCAAAAGCGTCTCCAAGCCCTTGTTGGAGAAGAATTATTTTCCACCAACCAACTTCTGTCTCAAAGGCGCGATGTAGCGAATCTCTCATTGCTCTATTGCTACTACTATGGCGAGTGTCCGGATGAATTACATTCCTTTATTACGTCATTTCTAACATTCCCGGCTAGGAACGGCGATACCCCATACATAGCAAACAGCCCACATACTGCTGCCATTTATGGTCAGGTGCCCCTGCCGTTCTCCTCGGTGTTCTTGACAAGCTCCAAAGGAGAGTCTGTAATGTGATAGGTACTGATCTGGCGACTCGACTGCAGCCAATTTCCCATCGTCGAAATGTGGCCTCCCTCTGTCTCTTCTATAAATACTTTCATGGCTTCTGCTCGGATGAGCTTAAGTCACTGATGCCTCCTCAACAGGTGTTTACCAGTGCAACCAGACTGGCAACTGGGTCCCACCCATTCACAGTCAGGTTAGCCAAATGCAGACGAAAATTCTACTCCTGCAGCTTCCTCTCTCGCACTTCCCGCCTGTGGAACTCACTCCCGTATTCTTGCTTTCCTGACGGCCTCAACCTCCAGAAATTTAAATGCAATGTCAATACTCATGTACTAACCACTGGCCTCTAGCTCTCTCCCCTCCCCTGTATAACCTTCCCTTTCTCTCCACCTATGTATCTGTCATCGCACCTGCTTTCTCAGCTTTCTATTGTTCCTTTCTAACTAGTTTGTACTCCTCACTCTTTTCTAATTAATCTTTTTACATTCATGTAACCCCCTGCACATCAGTGGCGTTTCCGCCTTGCTCGGGGTGAAATGATTAAAAAAAAATTCCCTCTGTATTTTATTTATGAGAAGTTCCACTAAATCAAATTCTTCCCGCGAACTACTAACTTGTGATATAGACTCCCTAGAAGATGTTTCCTCGGTCTCTAAAATCTTAAGCTGTGCAAGTCTAGAGTCAACAGTTACCTTTCCCTCCTATCTACACAAATTACCCCTTAACGTAATTTTCTGCATCAAGTGATCTTCCCGCCTTGAATGAGATGAATGCTACTGTTAAAAAAGTATAATTTATTACATTATTTACATTATTCGGACTATTGTCCTCATCTTTGTTGCCATTTGTACGGCGTTTCGGTCGTTGTACGCTCCGGCTTTCTTCAGTGCTAGGAATTTCAAATGGAACCTTTTATTACAATCACTGGTGTATACGATCTTCATTCCTCGTGTAGTAGTGCCTCTTCTGGTAGTCATGAGTTTTCTCTCTCTAACCTTCTCAGTTACTTCTTCACCACTGCTGTAGCCTGGTATTGAACTCACAACTCTTTGGGTCAAGTCACAGGAACTAACCAAACTTCTTTATCACAGAGGCCATTTGTCCTTAAGGACAAGAACAATTTTTCAGGCGGTCTAAAACTGACCGTATTGTAAAAGAACGGAAACTATAGCAGTTGTTTCAATTAGTTTGCCCACCCAGTAGTAAAACCTCCGATCGGGAAATTTATGGAACTACCTCTTAATTGTCGTTTTCTCCTCGTCCATCCTAATTCAGGGTCGTTGCGCTTGTTAGAGTCCCAGCTATGGGCAAATAGTTACCCCCAAACCAAAAACAACATACTATGAAAGTATAAATATAGATATTCATAGTAAAAATACTAAAACAATAATAAGTATTTATAACAAAATTCTCGATGCTTCAATCAATATGAAAGGACTCTTTCATGACATTAATCCATATATTATTTTATAAACTTTAAATAAATCAAACTGTATTCTAAAATATATCTTCAGCAAAACTACAACATAAACACATATTATCATCTATAGTAATTATTTCCATACAAACAATTAGTCACACTTTGGACGATCATGTCTCGAAAGAGACATGACTGACTAGTTAGAAGATTATTACGCACTAGGTTCCCAATAATTTCTGCGGTAGATTAGTTGCCAGCCAAGGTTATAGAACCCAATCTGTTCAGTTATTTAGCTCATAATTGGAGGGAAGAAACGGATTAATACTTTTCCAAAGGGTATTTGTTCGCAAGTGAATGCAAATAATTTAACTTGAATACGAACTCGGCTCTCCGATTTATCGTTCCGTGCAGATATCCACTGCATCACAACGCATATACGAACATTAGCATGCACAAAGGATGAGTATCATTTACCATGTATTTAATTGTAAAAGTAGAACAACGCATATATTTTTATTGCATTAAAGCTCATAAAAAAATAAAATTACGGCATTAAGCGGCCCATAAGGTGTTGATATGCCGTTAAGCAAATCAAACAACTACGCTTAGGAGAATGTATTCAAACGCTCTTGAACTAAGCCTTTTCTAAAAGCAGCCTAAATCGCCAAACATTAGAAACATTCTTGATCGAGTCGAGAAAATTTCAACACACTTTATATTTAAAATAGATTTATTTCGTCATTTCCACCCTATTTATAACAAATTTCTGTCCTTCTTTGGTATATATCTCCATTTTTATTTCTTCGTTTTTTTGTTTTGTTTTTTTCCTGATGGGGGGGATTCATTGAATCAGTTGTTGCAATATTGCGACGCACAACAGGAACCCCAATGGGCTCGGCAGATAAATCCCCATCTAAACATTTGGATTAAAAAAAGTGTAAGAAATTAGTGTCAGAATACAAGAATATGCAAATTTGTTTTTTCTTGTTCTTTTTAATCAAATTTCTCTTGTGTAGATATAAGATTGCAAGAAAATACTAGAGAAACTAGCCTTCCATATTCTGTACAGCAGGTTCCGTTTGAAAAATATATTCTCCTCTGTGCTAATTTTAACATAGCTCAACAACCGCATAATATGAAGTATTTGTATGTAGGTGTCAACACTGATGGCACATCACACTTAAGTCTTAGCCAGAGTTTGTATGGCCATAGACACTGATAATTAGGCTGGCATATTCTTCTTCAAACAAAATCTTCTAATAATAGACACAAGGAAAAGAAATACTAGTAAAAGTGAAAACAAAAATCCCCTAACCGCCTCAGCCTATCTTTCTCCCATATTCGTGGCATTTGTCCTAATGTCTGCAATGTCGAATATTTTCTCGTGAAACATTCTCCAGATATATTCTCACGTTGAGAAACTAATTTAAATTCATCTACCGTTTCCACTGAACTGTCTGTTCCAAGCGATCTTCCTCTTTGTCTGTCGCTGGCGGAAGTCCCTTCCGGCTTCTTGCTTTCTAGTCAAGTTTGATCTTCACAAATCTAAATACAATGTCAATATTTATTTTCTATCCTATTGGTCCTCTTCTTTTCTTTGGCTCGCTCTTTAATACTTTTTTTCTTTTACTCATATTCTCTCACGCTCTGTAAGCCCTTGCTTCTCAGTGGTGGTTATTGCTTTTCTCGAGGTAAAATGAGTTGTACGATTAAAATGACTTACTGACGAACCGCCTAAAGATGGTCGTGTTTACGAAGCGCATTATCTATACAATACTTTGTAAATTTAGGAAAGGCGATAATACTGTTCAAAGAACCAGAAATATGATGTTTACGGGAAATATATTTTTGAAGATGGTTTAAAAGGCTTGGCAAAATTTACTTCAGCTTAAGAGTGAAATCAATTTATCCTGATGAGTTGATGCACTTTTTTTCTTTTTTTTTTTTGGTGAGGAAAAGTATTTTGGGAAGTTTGTTGTGGGGAAATACATATCAGCTCGGAATTTTTAAAAAATCGTTCCACACCAAGCAAGGCAGTAACGCCACTGATGCGCAGGGGTCTACATAAGAGCAAAAGTTTAGATAGAAGGAGAGAAAAGAGAAAAACGAACCAGTTACAGGGGGTGTCAGAGAAAAGACAAGAGAAGGATAAGAACACAGGTGTGAAGACAGTTGCGAAGGTAGAGAGAAAGGAAAAGAACAAGATATACGGGGTGATGTTGAAATGACTAGAGTTATGTGGATAAGAGACGGGTATTAACATTGCATTTAAATTCCTGGAGGTTGTAACTGTCAGGACAGCAAATATATGGAAGGGAGTTCCAGAGGCGGGAAGTGCGAGAAAAGAAGCTGATGAAGTCAAATTTTCGGCTTCCTTTGGTATATCTAACTGTAAATGGATGGAACCTTGTTGCCAGTCTGGTTGCACGAGTAAATTATTGAGGAGAGGGCACCAGTGACATAATATTTTCCAAGCAGAAGCCATGAAAATATGAGAAATTGGAGGGCTGGGTTCAAATTCCAGTTGGTTTATAAAGATCAAATTTGATTAGAAAGCAAGAAACTGGATAAGACTTCCACAAACAAGCAACAAATAGGAAGATAGCCTGAAACAGACAGTTCATTGAAAATGGTAGAAGAATTTTAATTAGTTTCTCAAAGTGACATAATATCTGAAAAATGTTTCCAGAGAAAAGACTTGACACTCGAATTCATTGCTCTCCCTTACGCCTAAATACCTTTGGGAAAGGTAGTAATACATCTTTTCTCCCTCAAGCTATGGGTTGAACAGTTGAACAGATTGGGTTCTGTAACCTTTGTCAGCAACCAGTCTACTGCAGGAAGAAATAATCTACTGCGAGAAAACCTTCTGTTCAGTCAGTCATAGATCGAAAAAGAGATTATCGATTAAGCGTGTATCACGTATGGCAATTAACTGACTGAGTCTTGGTCGGTCGAATATCTAACTCAAACACTGAAGCCATTCGACTGTCCAGTGCCATCTGTAAAAACTTGCAATGTTGCAGACAATTCGAAACAATTATTTTATAGAAACCAATACTCAAACAAGAGCGAATATTTCCTCTCTCCCCTCTCATGAAAGTATCTCAGCATTTTTATATGTATTTTAATCATATCGCCCCAAGCAAGGCAGTTTACTGCCACTGGTGTGCGGGGGTTACAGAGGAGAAAGGTTATGGGAAAGAGCTAACAGGTTATAAGCGGTCTTAGGAAGTGGGTAAGAGAAGGATGAGAATACTGATGAGAGTGGAGTGGACGGAGAAAGGAGCATGAGAGAGAAGATGCAAGTTAGTGAGATAGGAGATGACTGACTTTTTTTTAATAATCATATCGCTCCAAACAAGGCAGTTTACTGTCATTGGTATGCAGGGGGTTACATAGGAGGAAAGTTATGGGAAAGAATGACAGGTTATAAGGGGTGTCAGAAAGTGGGTAAGAGAAGGGTAAGAATACTGATGAGAGTGGAGTGGACGGAGAAAAGAGCATGAGAGAGAAGATGCAAGTTTGTGAGATAGATGACTATTAATTTAGATTTAAATTCTTGGAGATTTTAGCTTCAGGGGAGCAAGTAAACGGAAAGGAATTATACAGGCGGGAAGTGCAAGAAAAGCAGTTGATGGAGTAGAATTTGTGTTTACATTTTATTGGCTTCACAGTATAAGGATGGTACCTAGTTGCTAGTCCTGTGGCTCAAGTAAATTCATATATAGGGGCACCAGTAAGCTAAGTTCATCGGAGCGGAAGCTGTGAAAGTATTTGTAGAAG